>CM069060.1:31851246-33051246 GCA_035220775.1 Malus fusca | reverse complement strand
AAGTTGGGAAATATAACAACAAAGCTGGAATAGCTCAGTTGGCTAGAACGTGTGGCTGTTAACCACAAGGTCGGAGGTTCGAGCCCTCCTTCTAGCGTTTGTATTGTTCTGCTATTTTTATTAACACCCTAAAATAAGGCTTTTACAATAAAACAAATAAAGCAAATTCAATTTAATGGCATGGTGTGGCACTGGCACACCAATGACCAGTCCCACCAACAATGGTCAGGCAGAAACAGTATGTGGTGCCGATAGAACCGTTGCTCCAAAAGGTATCATAACTTACTCAAGTGGTGATGAATCCACCAAAAGTTTAGGAAAAAAAGGGCATAAATAAAGCAAGGGCCAAAAGGAGGAGGGCACAAAAGAGGAAGCCAAGTTTGAATGGCGGTAGCATATTGGATGGTTGATAATATTGGGTGGTGAATTGGTGATTGGGATGGAGGAGTGGGTGACAGACCCACGTGACTGACCCACCACCGCCACCATTACCACCACTCCCCTCCCTCTCTCTCTCTCTCTCTCTCGCGTAGGAATAGTGAGGGCCAAGTGGATGTCTTGGTTGGCTTCATATCAACGCTAACAGCCAAAACAACCCAACGACAACAATAAAACCAAACAAACGTACCCACAATCACACAACTCCACCCCAAAAAGTGAAAAGGAAAAGTTTACTGGTTTCCTATCATTAACTCATTTGACTAAAGTCATCCCATTTTACTTGGTTGCCCACTTTCATTAAACGTTTCCTTTTCTTTCACTTCCCTTTCTCCTCTCCTCCCTATAATGCTAGTAGGCTAATGGCTTCTCCCTTTTTATTTATATTTTGAGACTCGAATTTAAGACCTCAGATGCAAGAAATAATGCTCTTAATCATAAAAAAGTAATTTTTGTGTATGTGTCAGACCGTAGTTAACAGTTAAGGATGAATGATTATAAGGAACCACAATATTCTTTAAACACAGAACTTCATGTGCATAAATAAACGTTCTTAACCACTTGTGCTATAAATCTGACCCAGTTCTCTCTCTCTTACTTTATATTGGCCATTTGTACTTAGCCTTTCTTTATCTCTCTAAAATGCTAGTGGTTCTCCTCTCCCCTTACCATTTCTTGAGCTCAAACTTGTTTGGTGGGAGGAACATGTTAGCAGCTTAAACAAAAGGGTAAAATTTGTACTACGAGCATTTGGAGAGAGAGAGAGAGAGAGAGAGAGAGAGATGGACAGTGAAACAAACCAAGAAAACCCATCTCTCCCCCCAAACAATTACACCACCACAACCACCAAGGAATTAGAGTCTCCTCCGAGATCAAAACCTCCCCAACAGCCTTCTCTCGGCTGCAGCGGCGGTGACAGGCTCAAAAGAGATGAGTGGAGTGAAGGAGCAGTTTCTAGCCTCCTTGAAGCTTATGAGACCAAATGGGTTCTCAGAAACAGAGCAAAGCTTAAAGGCCATGACTGGGAAGATGTGGCAAGACACGTGTCGTCACGTGCCAACTGTACCAAGTCCCCCAAGACGCAAACTCAGTGCAAGAACAAGATTGAGTCCATGAAGAAACGGTATCGTTCTGAGTCCGCCACTGGTGATGGTTCTTCTTGGCCTCTGTATCCTAGGCTTGATCTTTTGTTACGTGGCAGTGGGACGTCCCCAACCGCGGCGGCAGCAGCTGCTGCTGCTGTTGCTGCAACTGTACCGCCCCCGCCACTGCCACCACCACAGCTGCTTCATCCACTGCCTCAGAACGATCATCCCTTGAAGCTATTGGAGCCTTCAGCACCGCCGCCACTACCGCCGCCACCACAACCTCCTGCTCCTCCGCCACTTATGGGGACTGCCCAGAATTCATTTGGATCCAATGGTGCTGATCATAGGGTGGCCAAGGTCAGTCTACACGGCACCCTGTTTTTATTTTTAATTTTGTTCTTGTTTTTTGCTATTTCCCTTAAATTATGTTTTGATTTAGCTCTCAAGTTTTGTTGAAGACAGTTGGGTTTGTAATTTTATCACTCATATATTAGGATATTAGAACCAAATATGTCCCACCATAATGCCATAGCAATCATATAATTGCATATTTTCTAAATGAACAACAATAAAACAACAACGCCTTACCTCACTAAGTAGAGTTGGCTGTATGAAATTTGGAACGTCACTGCGCCAAGTCATCCTTTAACATTTACAATTTTTGAAATATTTGTGACATTGAATTCAGCATAGTTTGTGAATGATGATTTAGATGCTGTCTCAAATGCTGGTTTGGAAAAATTAGTTAACATTCTCACTTGTAACTTGGGCATTATTTTCAAACACGTGAGGTAAAAGTTCTAACAACTGTCAACCACTGAGCTCACAAGGAGGTTAATGCCAAAGTGATATACTAAACTACCCTAATTACAGAAAAAGGGATTTGAACTTTATGTGAGGGACAATACATTGCTCCGACCAATTGGCCTAACAAAACTCTGTATTAAAACTTGTAAGTCTCACTGAGTTAATTTAACCTGTAGTCGTTTTAACATGCAGGAAGATGCAGTGGGGATGAAATTGTCAGACCACGCATCGGACAAGAACCCTTTGGAGGTAGACAGTAGCACACCAGCTCTCTACAGTGACAAGGAACAATTAAGGTCCAAAAGAATGAAGAGGAAAATGGAGAAAAAGAAGCGGCGAAGGCGGGAGGAAGTAGACGTAGCTGAGAGCATAAGATGGTTAGCAGAAGTTGTGGTAAGATCAGAACAAGCAAGAATGGACTCAATGAGGGAGATAGAGAGGATGAGAGTCGAGGCAGAGGCGAAGCGCGGAGAAATGGATCTCAAGCGTACCGAAATCATTGCGAACACGCAGTTGGAGATTGCAAGGTTGTTTGCAGCTGGTGGTGGCAAGGGGGTTGATTCTTCATTGAGAATTGGAAGAAGTTGACGGAGGGAAAAGTTGAAACTTTGAGAGTGACATAAATGTACAGAATTTATGTAGCATTGGATATTGAGAGAAAAGAAAGAAAGGAGAACTTTTGGAAGCAAAGGTAAGGGAGATCGACTAATTTTTTACCTCATTGTAATCTACATGTTCTCTCTTTCAGCCAGCAATATCAGTGCTGAGACCTACAAAGTATTTACTTAAGTTTTCCCAAATATTGTTATTCACCTCACAATAAATAAGTAAATTTGGGCATATTTGATGAGTTGAGTGAATTATTTTTAATAAATCGAACGCCTCAATAGAATGGGAAGTGAAATCCCTTCCGGCTTTCTTTTTCGGATGAAGACAAAGACTGTATTTTCATGGTCTGTCAAACACTTTCTTTAAGTTCACGGCCAGAATCAAAAGCGAAAGGCGGTACTGTGGGTTGATTGAATGGATTCACAAACATTTTATATCATGTAATTAACATATAAATACAAAAGAAAGTAAGAAATATCATAATTCATTTGTTGGTACAATAGAAATGTTCGGCTTTTTTTTTTTTTTTGGAATGTTGAGTTCGAAATATGGAGCTGCCATTTTAATCACTGGTTTTTTTTTGTTTTTCAAATTTATTTCCAATCCATCTATCTAAATGCATATAAAGTTAAAAAACTCGAGTCCCTTTGTAATCTTTTTTTTCTTTCAACTTCCTAATCTCTCCATTTATATCGAATGTTCAAACCAACTATCACATGGTCTTGAAGATTGTATTTTAAGGTAATCAAAACTTTGAAGTTATATTTTTCTTTTCAATAATTTTTTATTCAATGGATTATTTTAATATTTGATTCATTAGTGTGATGTTGATTTTAGATAAAAACACAAGATAAACAATTGGTGTTGTTGAATTTATTATACTCGTCAATCAAGTTTTATTGTTCTTCACTCTCAATTTTAGACTATTGACTATAAACATTTAGGGCTCGTTTAGATGTGCTTTTAAAATGACTAAAAGCTCTTTTGTAAAAAGCACTTAAAGTGCTTCCAAAAACATTTTCTTTAAAAGCGCTTTCAGTCATTTTAAAAGCACATCCAAACAAGTCATTAATACATTTGCATCTAAAAACGTGAAATATGTAATGTTTAAGTAGTATTTGTATATTTATCTTCTTTTGATATTAATTTTTAATGATATTTGATGTGGAAATAGAATTTTTTATTTATTTAGCGAATTCTTTTTTATACATGTCAATGACAAAGAACCAGGGATCAGAGAACTTTAGAGCCCCACTTCAAAGGCTCGCCTACAGTGGCGAAGCCACGTGAGGGCGAGGAGTGGCGGCCCTCACTCCCCTCGCCGGAAAACACAACTGGAACGCTAGTTCAACCCCTCCCCTCGTTGGAAAACCCGACTGGTTCAGGCTTCAGCCCCTCCCTGTTCTCCAATGATCTGGTTCTGCGCAGCAGCAGCAGCTGATTGCCTTTTTTTTTTTTTTTTTTTTTTTTTTTATAACATCCGGTCTTATACGAATCTCGGCTTTAATAAGACAGCCATGTTTTCAGTTGCAAAGCTTGGTGCGGTAGCAGATTGCAGAGTCTGCATACCCACCATCGGAAAGAAGAAGATGAAAAAGTTAAAACCCTATTTTATTATAACTTAATTACATGACACCGTTTTAGTGCTTTGAGTTTTGTTTACATTTTACACGTGGCAGTAGTTACTGCCATTCATTTTGTAGAATCCTGATAGCACTCTAATTGAAACAAAATGATATACTAATCGACAAAATAGAAAAAAGGAAAGATTATATTATTGAATTTTGTAATTATATTTCTTTTTTATTTTTGATGGTACACACTATCATATAAATATAATCACTATATCCTTTTGTTTTATATAAGTTTCAAGTCACACATATACAATATAAAATAAATTCATACAAGATTCAAAAAATATTTCTTAAAGCACTACAAACTCGTAATCACTTGAATTTTTATCTCATACTATTAGATTTACCAAAGCACTACGAACTCGTAATCGCCTGACTAAAGCCTAACGTCTTTTAGGACCTTTCTCATTATACATTTATGTAATGGGACGATACTTATATCCTCCTTCAAATAATACGGTTAGTGCACAAATCCTCATTTGAATGTTTCGAGTACTCCAAATCCTCCTTTGAATATTTCGAATAGTCCAAATCTTCTCGATAAAACTCCAAATCCTCCTTTGAATATTTCGAATAGTACAAAGCTTCTCAATAAAATGAGCTTACTTAGTTGAATGAATTATCGGCCAACCTTCTTGCAAACCCTGGACTGAGACCTTGAATGATTGTCTAAATTCTTTTTGAGCATTTTATCCCTTTTTAAATTTCGCCCCTCCTGCGAATAATTCCTGGTTTCGCCACTGCTCGCCTAAGGCCTCCAAATTCTTAAAGCTAGCCCTGGTTGAAAAGACGTAGAGCGCGCAATGCCTTGAACCCAAAACCACCGTAAGAAGTTCGTTGACCGCAACCAACATCATAAGTAGACGGGTAGTATGATAAATGTGATATAAACATCAAAATTTAAATGGGTAGTATTCTAAAAATTCTCGCCTAGGCGCTCGACGACTGGCAACCGCCCGATTAATCCCTAAGCGTTTGAAAATTAATCTGTCTAGGCACCCGCCTAAGTTGCGACTCTTAGACAGAAAATATATAACTTTATTTGCGTTTTTTTAATAAATTGTAAGAGATTTGATGAATACATTGATGACCACTCATTATATGATTGTTCCCCATGTTTTCAATATCTTCTAATACTTTATAATTTATTTGTCATTCTGTTTTGCAATTTATATATTTTAATATATTTATGTATTTTTTCAAGTATAGATAGACATTTATGTACATGTTATATAATGAATTTAATTAAAATTAAAAAAAATCCCTAGCTCGTGCCTAAATGCCTAAGGACAATAACTACAAACAGAAAAAAAAGGGAGTTTTAACGAAAAGCCCGCGGTAGTATTCACTTTAACGAAAAACCACATTTTTACACTAAAAAGTCAATCATGGTACTATTCACTTTACCCTTTATTTTGTCCTTATCGTTAAAACTCAAAGTTTTCAAGCCATTTTCATTAGTTTTTCAAAAAAAAATTAAAAGTTGGCTTAACAACGTAGTTGTAGTAACTAATTAGTTCCTAGTGTTAGTATTTCTCTTCAAAGTTAAAAGAGTTTCCAATTGAATTCATCTTTTTGGTTGATAAATAAAGAGACAATATAACATGTTTACTTATGAGATAGTGATTTTCACAAATCATTTTTAACTTCTTACACATTCTGTTTAATCTTTGTAATTGATTCTGTGTTATTAATCAACTCAATGGCTATAAATAAAGAAGAATATGCGAGGAGCTAAAAAATGTGTGTGATAATCACTCCCTTATTTATTTGGAATGAAAATTGGAATGATGGAAATTTCCTATTTATTATTTTGATTCATAACTGTTGAAGCGTTTATTAACACACATAGAGTTAAAATATTTTTGAGGTTTAGTCGTCATCCTCTATTTATGATTGGGGTCGTTGGCAACCTATCATCCACCCTCTGAGGTTTAGTTGTCATCCTCAATTTAGCGTTTTATGTTAATGAAACTTATTATGATTGACAAAAAAATATTAAAATCGTTAATTCAATATTAAAAAAAAATCAGGAATTAAATTGATGGAAAGTAAACATATCGTAGAAGTAAATACATGCTTGTTCTCCTAAATCCCATAGTGGTGACTCATCGTTCGATCTTAATCTAATAGCAGGTGGTCATTTATCTTTTATTTGTACTATTTCCACTATAGTAGGATTAAGATGGAATTATAGGCACTGTTCTAAAAATCTCTGCCTAGGCGTTAGGCAACTCGTCACCGTCCCGATTAATGCCTAGGTGTTTGAAAATTAAGAAGGAGCACCTAAACCTACTGAGGCACCCGCCTAGCCCACCTAAATCCACCTAGGTTGTGACTCACTTAGACAGAAAATAGATAACTTTCATTTTGCATTTTATTTTTCAATAAATTGTAAGAGACTTGTTGAATACTTAAATGAACACACATTATATGCTTGTTTCCCATGTTTTCATTATGTTTGAATAGCTCATAATATATATGTCATTCTATTTTGTAGTTTATGATGAAATTATATATATATATATATATATATTTTAAGTATAAATAAACACTTATTTACACGATATATAATAGATTTAATTAAATCCGCCTAGTTTGCCTAGGCGCCCATGTGCCTAGATACCTAGGTACTAAGCTCAAACCCACCGCCTGATTAGTGTCTAGCGTCTTTTAGAACTTTGATTATAGGTGGCTACTATTTTCTTTTTGCATGGGCTTGGTTAACTTCATAGTCCTCCAGCAACTCCAACCCAAGTCAGCCCAGTAACTGTATTTGAGACACAATACTTTTTTGCTTGTCCGCTAGAGTTCAGATAGTGTAGAAAGGATTACTCTTTGAGCTCTGTAGAAAGATGGCTCTCTTCCAAACACAAACAACGCCTCCTATCCACAGCCATGGCGTTAGCTTCCAAACCCACAGCCACTCTCCCATGGCCTTACCATTTCATCCCCCACCGCCTTGCCTCCCTCTTTCTCTCTCCTCCATTAGAACCCACCAACAAGACTCACTTTTTTCTCCCCCAACAGTGAAAAGAAAGTTTCTTTGCAGACCCCCTCATGGTAAACATGTTAGAGAAGATTATCTTGTGGTAAGTTCTTCCTGCAAATTCTTTTTTACTTTAGTATTTTGATTACCCATTACAACTTGGTCATCTTTTCTTTAATTCATGAGTTTTTCCTCCTTAAAAGTGGTAATGGTTTGATGGGTTGGTTTGCATTTCCAAATTATTTATCTGTTAGGCATGAAAAATGCAGTAAAATGAAGAATTAGGACATTTAACTTTACTTCTGTTTGGGAAATGGGAAAGCATGGAAATTTTCTTTTCATTTGGCTTTGTTTGAAAACCAACTTGGGATTTGGAGTTTCATTTGTATTTTCCTTTTTGTTACCTCATGAATTATTAATTTGAGCTTATTTAAATTTTGTTTGAGAGGGCAGAAGAAGGTGTCGGCCGAGGAGGTCCAGGAACTGGTAAAAGGAGATAGAAATGTACCCATTATTGTTGATTTCTTTGCAACATGGTGTGGACCCTGTATATTGATGGCTCAAGAACTTGAAATGGTATGCTCTATCATATGCATGCCAGTTTTAGTTATGCTGCTTTCTGATCATATCTGGGGTTTTTGTTTAAAGCCTTAATGGTTTATATGTCGTAATAGTACTACTTTGATATGGATTTCAAACTGTTTGTTGGAGAAATTAGAGTTCACTCAACTGAAATATGAAGCTTTCTAGACCTTCCTAACTAATCTTATATAGTTCTATGTGTGTTGTGGTGATTGAAACCATTTTACACGAAATATGCATGTCTACTCTGCAAACATATCTGCATCTTTATCTAGCATGAAATATAATAAAAGGACCCACCATTTTGTAAAACCTCATGGCTGTTTGATATTTGATCCTATGAATTTAACTTTAGAAATACACTTCTTTAATTAGGTGGTAAATGGAGAAAATTCCATTGTCCTACATGTTTAATTGGATGACAATATCTTCAAAGGAGTGTACTTTTCACGGTTATTGGATGGGATCTGTAGTTTTATTCTGGTGTTGTTAGCTTCTTTTCCTGTTGAATGCTATGTTTGAGAGGAATAAGTGTGAACTACAAGTTTATTTCCTAGATAGCAGTTTCAATAAAGGAGGCGGTCTTCATGTGGTTTTTATCATACAAACTGTTTGTTCATAGTGAAGTCTATGCACTATGATTGCTACCTTAAGATTGTAATTTAATGTACCATTTCCATAGTTGATGTTGTGAAGTTGACAAAGGATTGGAGTATTTCTGATGTTGTTGTGTTCACAGTACAAGAACATATTTACTTGATAAGAGATGTTATTCAAATAGAAAGAATAACATGGTTCTCTTTTTCTCTAAGTATTGTCTATGACATTTCATGAAATGAACTAGAGGCATTAGCTTTATTTCATCACATGTTATGTGAATCCTGCAATGCGGAATTTAAGCATGACACTTATTTCACCAAAAATTTGATAAGCGTGTGTCCTTAATGAATCTCAGGTTCAAATCTATGCAAGCCAAGAGTAAAATGGATAACTAAATCGACATACATATTTTTGAACAGTTTAATATAGTAAGCCCAATATTTCAGTTTTTTTTATAAGATTTGGAAATCCAGGTAACTAAATACTGTATGCAGTGATGCTGTCTTTGTAGTTCACTTCATTCTAGAACTTGTGTGAGCAAATAACTGATCTTATGAGCTACAGACGATGGGCTGATGAGTCAAACTTCTAGCAGATAGCCAATGGAAACTATGATTATCCATCTTAGTATCTGGACAAAGCCAAATAAGAATATTCATATGCGCATAATTCTTTTGAAATTGAATGTAGGTATACCGCAGTGGCGGGAAGTAATCAGGCTTATGCATGGGTTCAAATTTCACCGATTCCTCTCTCCTTCCCCCTAACAGCTAACAATTTAATCACTACTTCCTATGATTTTCACATTTATTTGCTTTTGGAATACAAACACGGTAAAGTGTCAATGCCATTTGATTATCATGGACCTATCTGTTGTTTTATATAATCAGCCATTGGAAACCAAAATGCTGTCAGAACTGAAGTCGCTTTTTTATTTTGTGGACCTTTTGATTTGCGATTCAAACATTTTTGGTTGATGTAGAGTAATCCACTTTGGATCTAATTTGTTAATTTTATTTTCTCTAAGATCTCGTGTTCACCTAAGTTGCATTTTTGATGTGGGTCGTAAAAGTTTCATACAGCAAGTATACATAATATAAGTACCTGACTGGTACTGATTTCTAATGTTTGCAAACATATGAGTAATGTTAAAAACTTTTAAATTTCACAACAGCTTACTGTGGAGTACGAGAGCAATGTAAGAATTGTAAAGGTTGACACGGATGATGAGTACGAATTTGCACGGGACATGCAGGTAATTGCCTTATGAGCCTTACAGATTTATGTGTCTGTACCTAGATTTGTTCTATAGTTTTACTCTCTCTATTCTCTCATCTTCTTTGGTGCTCTGAAGTCTGAAAACCTTATGATCCTTACAGATTTATGTGTCTGTACCTAGATTTGTTCATAGAAAAATAGTTCTACATTATACGAGATTTTTCTCTAGTCTCGATGATAAATATTGTGGATAAACTGGGTGGATTTTTCTTATATCTCTGCTTGAAGATCTATGTGTATTTGTTTCGCTATTGCTTTGGAGTTTAAGTGATGTTTGAACGTAGTGGAAAAATAATTGGCAAACGAATACTTACTGAACTCGTTGGATCAGGTACGAGGATTGCCGACATTGTTATTTATAAGTCCAGATTCAAGTAAAGATGCCATCCGGACTGAAGGGCTCATCCCATTACAGATGATGCGGGATATCATTGATAACGAAATGTGAAGTAGCCCGTGGCTTATTTCTGCATAAATATGGGGAGCATGGGTTTGGTGATGGTACAAACATTACCAGTACTGTTCGAGGTCTGTTATGTTCTGATTTACTAACTGAAATTTTGCCGTGGAGCGAACAATTTAGTAGCCATAAGATAGCGAGTAGATCTGATTGTTTTAGGCATGTATAAATGTAAGGATGCACGTCCATCACACATCCTCGCACGGTTAGAGGTGCAAGGATGTTTTGTGATGGTACGAGAATTACCGTTGTTATTACTGTTTTGTGATGGTACCCTAAAGAGATTTTACTCCTTTCCGTTAAGCTGCAAGTTCATGGTAGATCATCAAACCAGTTGTTTGTAATTGTTGTTAAAGGTCTGAAGTGGATTTGGTTGATTATTGCCTTGCTGGATATCTCAAGTTTTGTTAAATAGGTATTGTGGAGGCAGAAGGCAGAGATCATGTGGGCCAAGGACGGAAGTGGGAGATAGCACAACTGTAAAGGATGAAAGATTAATTGAAATTAAATGATTAGATTTCACAAGAATCTTGAAATTAAATATTTGAAGGTTTTGGATTGATTAGGTTTGATGTGAGGTGGTTGGAGACAACTTTTTGAGGAAGATGAAATGAGGAAGTTTTGTTTTCACTGCTAACCAAGTTTCGTCTAGTCAGAGTTTTCTGCACTCATTTTCTAATGTTTACTACAAGAAAATGAGCGTGCAAAAATCATGAAGCGCCTCGTTTGAGATATCCTGGCTTTTCACTAGTCGGCTGCTATCAGCACCTTCGCTACGCCATACCGTCAAAGTCTAGGTACTCTGCCTCGCGGCGGCACGAAAACTCACATGTAAATGGGATGTCAAGGTTACTGGTGATTAGAAATCTAGGATGCGAAGGTGATGGTAACCAAATCAATTGCATAATGCTATATAAGAAGGGTAAAACACAAGACGGTGCATGATAGATATGTGATACCATTGACGTGGTGTTTGATTGCATTCAAGTTATTTGTTGGATATTTTGGTGCATTAGAGGCCTCCTAAAACTTAAATTACTTGTAATTAAAAAGAAGTTGGCATGCAGATTCCAGTGTATTTCGTTCCGTCACATTTTCAAGAAACCAATTTTATTTTTGATGCCTTGGCTTCTATTAGACATTCTTCTAATTTGTGGGACTTTGCTAGTTTTTCTTTCCCTGGGACCTTTTCCTTGTAACTTTCCTTTTCGTCCAAAAAAAAAAAAAACTAGGTGTATATATTTTGAAACGTTATTTTTCTATTAATTTTCTTGAACTACCTACAGTTCACACCAGACATTACTGTTGAGAGTTGTCCCACATTGGTGAGGGACAAGGTTTGCTATGTGCTTATATGATCTTGGGCTACTCCTCATATTGTCAATTGGTTTTATGGTAGAACCGCAATTTCATCAATTACACCATGAAGTTCTAACTTCTAAATCGTATCAGTGTTTATTTTTTTTATTTTTTGTTTTGCCATTTGATCTTGTGTTAAATTTGTGATGTGGACGTGAGACTTGTTAATAGGTGGATGAAGTAACTACAATTGCAAAATAAAGCCCAAACATACAATTAGGCCCAGACAAAAAAATACAAATGGATCTGAGCCACAGATTGAATGAAACCACAGGGAAAGAGAACCCATTAGTAACAATACCAATAGAGGCATACACATGGAAGGTGGTGGTGTGTCCATCGAAACCAGAGTTGTACCCACCTTCCGAGAGGTTCGCTATAAGTCGTGTGAAGAAAAATGGTCTTCAAATCCAAAATTGTGTGAGATCGAGGAAGGACAAAGCTAGGTGGGGTGGAAATGATGGTGAATGAAGACAAATAAGGAGGTGGATGCGAAACAGAGATTGGTTGAAGAAGGGATCGAAACTTGGAGAAAAGAACGGGGTAGATTGGGTTGAAACGTCTAGTACAAAACGCAGGCCAACGAGTACACAGAAAATAAAAGAAGAAAAGGAGAAACAGGTGACGGCCACCGACCCTGGACACAGCCATAGATGCCCACGGAAGAGGGAGAAAGAAGTTAGGGTAAATCTCTGTTTACTACCCTCATGTTTCGTGGTTTTCAACATTTAGTACATTAAGTTTTTTTCGTCCCAGAGGCATACCTAAATTGTAAATTTTGGGACAGTCTCATACATCCGTTAGTCAAACTGTTAAGTCTTCCGTTAACTGTGACGTGCCGCCCACGTGGACAATGACTGGGCGCCATGTGGATTTATTTATTAGAAAAGGGGTTCCATTGAAAAAAAAATTTCAAAATTCAAAATTCGCAACCCCCCATCTCCCCAAGAAAAGGTGAAAAAGTGAAAAAGTGAAAAAGTGAAAAGTGAAAAGTGAAACCACTTTTCACTCCCCCAGAAAATCATGACCCCCCATCTCTGTCTGAAACCCTACCAATGGGCCGTCACTCGACCTCGCCGTCGCTCCACCTCGCACGCCGTCGTACGTTGCGCACACGTTTCTAGGAAAGATTGTCGTGAAGCCATCGCTGGCGATGGGGTGGGAAAAAAGGAGGATCGAAGTGGATGAAACACCATTTTATTGTAAGTAACCTACCTTTTTCGAAGTGTAGATAATATGGGTTTAGGTTTTCTGATTTTTCAATTTTGAATTTTAGGGATTAGGGATCTGTGAGTTCCAATCCCATTTATTTTCTATGCTTTATGGAATTGTGTTTTGTAGTGGGTTGTGCATGTGGTTTTGTTTTCAATTGTGGTCCCCATGGTTTTGTTTTCATCTTTTTTTCTATGGTTTCAGGAAAAAAGGTGGAACTGTATTCATGGTCCCCATGGTTTTGTTTTCACCTTTTTCCCCATGTGCCTCCAGGATTTTATGTTGTTTTCACCTTTCTCCTTGACTTTGCAGGCATGCTCGAATTATTTAGCCTTAAAATTAACCACGGTGGGAAGTGGTCTGAAAGTGCATATACGGGAGGATTTGAGTCTTGGTTTGATTACGTAGACAAAGACTTCATGTCTTTTTTCGAGATTGATGAAATGGTTAAGGAGTTAGGATATGATGGGTTTATGTTGTATCACTATAGGATTCCTGGGATGTCTTATTAGGAGGGATAAAGGCTGATTGAACGGGACCAAGATGTGGCTGAAATGTGCAAGTATGTTCCAGGGGTTAGGGAAATAGAAATGTACCTAGAACATCTAAGTCTGAAGCAAGCTGCCTTGAAACATAAACTTTTGATGAATCTAGATGAGAGTGCCATATTAAAAAAAAAAAAGATGTCATTATAGAAGATATTGAGGAATCGAGGGTGGCGATTTCGATTACGAAGGGAAGTGGATCAAAACTGAAGAAGGGTAGAGCAAAAGAGGGTGCGGATGACTTAGAAAAACGACTATGTCTATTGAATGACATAGCCTACATTGGTGATGATGAACATGAGGCTGAAGCAACTGAGGGAGGACAAGGAAATGGAGATGAGGCTGAAGATGGTCTTTTCAATGCTGATAATGAAGGTGATGAAGATGATGAAGGTGATGAAATTGAAGAAGGTCACGAAGCTGAAGAAGTTAATGAAGGGACCAAAGTAGAAGCTAATGAAGGTAAAATTTTTGAAACATTTATTTTTACAATTTTAATTTCAGTATTCAATTATTTTTGCAAAGTTTAGGTTTTTAACAAATATGCATTGTTTGTGGCAGTAAATGCAGAGGATGACACTACAAATATTGAGTTTGTGGATAGTGACTACAGTTTGGAAGATGATGATTGTCATGCAGTAGATCATACGACTGTAGAAAGTGTTGTTGGAGATGTTGAAAGGGGTGAAGGGGTTAGGAACCAACATCCAGAAGAAGTTATTGATGAAAAGGATGTAGAAGACGTTCCTCTTGATGATGAGAGATAAAACTCAGATGGCCTGCACATTGTTGACGATTCATGTTCAGAATGTGATGAGAAGGTCATCTACCATGAGTTTAATGAAGAAGCCGACAATGATGATCCAAATTTTGAAAAGGGATTGAAGTTCAGAGATGCTACATAGTTGAGAGAGGCAATGTGGTCTCACTCCATTAAGCATGGTGCACCTTTTATTAAGCTAAAAAGGAATGAGAAATGGAAGATTAGTGCAATGTGTGAGAAAAATTGTCTATGGAGATTGTATGCTTCTAGGATGTACAATGAATATTCAATGCAAGTGAAAACCTATGTTGGGAAACATGAATGTCCGAGGATTTGGAGGGAAAATCCTAACTGCAAAGTGGCATGGCTTGTGAAGAGATATGTGGACAAGTTCAGACTCAACCCAAGCATGCCCATCACTACATTTATGGAGACAGTGAAGGAGGAAAGAATGGTTGAGATCCACCTCAAGACAGCCTACAGAGTAAGAGCACATGTTTGAAAATCCTTGAGGGGAGTAACATGGATCAGTACACAAAGTTGTGGGAGTACTGTGATGAGCTTAGGAGGACAAACCGGGGTAGTACAGTTCAGATAAAGGTGTTGCCCTATGATGATACTCATGTGATATTTCAGAGGATTTATATTTGTTTGGAGGCTTGCAAAAATGGATTTAAGAATGGATGTAGGCAGCTTGTAGGGTTGGATGGTTGTCACTTGAAGGGAGTGTTCAAGGGCCAGTTACTGTCTGCAGTGGGAATGGATGCAAAGAACCAAACATGGGTTATTGCATATACTATAGTAGAGCTCGAGAACAAAGACAATTGGGTTTGGTTTCTGGAACTGCTAGCTCCTGACTTGGGAATTGTGAACCAACATGCTTGGACTTTCATTTCTGACAAACAAAAGGTTTAATACCAGCTTTTAAGAAGGTGCTACCTAATTGTAATCATCGGTTATGTGTTAGGCACTTATACACCAACTACAAGGCATATGGGTTTAAAGGGAAATGATTAAATGATGCCTTATAGAATGCTACCAAGGCAACAACCATCGCAAAGAGAGTATAGCTGAGGTGAATATGCTGAATGAAGAAGCTTATAAATGGTTGGAGAAGAGCCCAGCCTTGCATTGGAGTAGGTCACACTTTGAGACACACACTCAATGTGACATTCTCTTAAACAACCTCTGTGAGAGCTTCAATTCTTTTATCCTAAGGTCTAGGGACAAGCCTATTATTACCATGCTGGAAACTATATGAGTTTTATTGATGAAGATGATATGGTTGAGAAGAGATGCAATGAGGAAGGATAAATGAGCTATCTGCCCAAAAATCCAAAAGAAGTTGGAGGAGTACAAACTAAAAAGCTCACACACTATAGCTACATGGTATGGAGGAGAAAAAATTGAAGTGGATGAAGGCAGAGGCAATATATTTGTGGTGGATTTGAATGGGTGCACTTGCTCATGCAGAAGATGGGATTTGACAGACTTTCCTTGCATACATGTTTGCTCGACCATCTATTATGCAAGGAGACAGCCTGAGGAATTTGTTTCCTCTTGGTACAAGAAGGAGAAGTACTTTGAAGCTTACGAAAACTTGATTCAACCCGTCCAATGCATTCTTCCTCCAACTTTTAAAAGGCAGCCGGGGAGACCAAAAAAGAGGAGACATATGGATGGTGATGAAACTGAATTCAAGTTAAGCAAGAGAGGGCAAAAAAGTGTGAAGTGTAGTGTTTGCAAGGCCTCGGGACACAACAAGGCCAGATGCCCTACCACTCATCATCCTCCAGCTGCTAGAAAATGAAGAAAAAGCAAGAAAAATGAGGTATAATTTTGATATTTTTTGTTGATTTTTCATTTCTTAAGTGAATTTGTTATTTGTGAAGTGTAGTATCTGTCAGTGCTAATGCTATATGGGTTCATTACTTAGGCCTCAACATCTAAGGCATCATAACCCTCTCAGTCATCGCAACTATGCACTCAGGTAGCTCCACAACCTTCATCTCAGCCAACTGAAGCCTCTCAAACCACTTCAAAGTCTACTGCAAGAGGTCAAAAAAAGGAGGAGGAATGTTCCATGATGCTGCTTTAATGCTTTTGGTTGTTTAAGGGTTCATTTTGTTATAGTTGAATATGCCCGTAGTTTTTTTTGGAAACAACTTTCCGATAGATTTTTAGTGTTTTGGACAGAGTTCAATTAGTTGTTAAGGTTGATAGGAGCATATTTATGCGACTTAGTTAGCTTGTTTCTTGGCATTTATGTTGTTAGTTCGTAGTTATTTTAGTATTTTAAGCTATTTTCGTGTGTTTGTATGTCCAAAGGGTTAATGTGGCAAAAAAGTGCATTTTGGAGCATTTTGGAGCATTTTTGGGCATGGAATGGATAGCATATGCTTGGAGCAAAAGGAATGGACGAAATTTGAAGTTTGTGCATCATCTTCTTCCTATAAATAACCATTTTAGCACACTCATTTCACCCAACACATCCACTCATTTCACCCCAACACATCCACTCATTACAACCACCCAACACATTCACGTACCACTACATCCACTCATTTCAACCACCCAACACTCACTCACTACACCCATTACATCCACTCATTACCACAACATCCACCCACTACACCCATTACATCCACTCATTACCACCCACTACACCCACTACACCCATTACATCCACTCATTACAATTACATACACTCCTCTCCCTAGCCTATAAATACATCCACCCTTCACCATAACTAGGGGGTTCCATCAAAAGACCTTACATTCATCCATATATTCCCACATCCCACAAACACTTACAATTCCATTCCCTTGCCGTGGCTCTCATCCAACCTAAATACATTCATAACCTTTCCCTATATCCATACATATCCTTAGATACTTGTGCTGCAACAAGGTGGAGAAAACGAAGATCCTTGGCGTTTCAAGCTTGAAACTTTGGAGCGTTTTAGGTGTATTTCGTTCTTGCTTTCAATGTCTACTTTGTTATTTTCTAATTTTGTTGCAATTATGAGTAACTAAACCCCCCTTAGCTAGGGGGGGATTCAAAACCATGTTTATGCTTGCTATATGATTTGATTACTTCCAATTGCGTTTCATGAATTGTGAATTTAATTTACTTATCTCTATGAATTAAAACTAATTTGTGTATGTTGGTTGAGAGTGCACGCTTAATTTTCATGCATAAGTTTGATGCTAGGATATAAGGAAGTTTCACCTAATCGTTATGAACTTATATTCATAAGTAGTAAAGGTTGTTGATCACAATCGTGTTAAGTAAATTCTTGGCATAAGTTTCATGCAATTCATAGTAACGAGTGCCTCGTCAATGCTTATGTTTTTCATAGAACTTAATGATTCTTGCGCGTATCTCTATTATGCAATTCATGTAGGGAACTTGTAGGGAATGTTTTGGGTTGTTGTATGCAATCATCCAACCTAATAACTTGTGGAAAAAACTGAGGGTTAATTAGTGCAATTCACGGTTAATTTGGGGCGTTGAGTATTCATGGTTTGTCGAAGAGCAATTGGAAATCATTTTGTATGCAAGTATAACATGTGTGGAGAAGAACCTCCTAGCTAGCCTTCCATCCATAAGTTTCATTCAAATTCATTTACAATCTGTTTTGTTTTACAAAGTTTGTTTTGTTTTCAAATTCGTCAAGAACCAATCTCCCATTTATTTCAAAGTGTTAGATTAGTTAGTAATCACTTTAGTTTGTGTTTTTAAGTGTTTTGATTCACCCAAATTTGCCTAAGAATCTGTTTACTTTGTTCATGTCTTAATTTAATTATTTTCGTCCAAAATCAACCCCATCTTATTTCTTTGAGTCATATTAATTAGAACTTGTCTTAGATTATGTTTTTAAGTGTTTTAGTTCATTAGAAAACCAAAATTCGTCCAAGTTTGTGTTAGAGTCCCAAAACTGCCCAGAAAGTGTTTTTAAGGCAGTTTTGAGTCTTTGGTTGCTGTTTTGAATTTTTTTTGTTTATCTTAGTATTTTAAAGTATAGTTTTGCATTCTTTGAGTCTAGTTTAGTGTTTTAAACTTTGTTTTTACATTTTCAAGTCAGTTTCCAAGTGATTTAGCAATCCCTCCTAATCCCCGGCCTAGAACGATCCCTACTTACATACTTTACTACATTTGATAAAAAAAAGGGTTTAATTTGTGTGCTTATATATTTCGCATCAAATTTTTGGCGCCGTTGCTGGGGATTAGCAACATTGCTAATCCCTTGGATTGTTTTATTTCTGTTTGTTTTAATTCGTTCCAGATTCTGAGTTTGTTTTGTTTTCTTGTTTTTAGGTACTAGTTTATGACTCGGAGTTCTCATCCGATTCGTGAACACATCTTGGATTTTGACGACGATTTCGAGCGAGAATTGAGACGAAAAAGGAAGAATCCAGAGCCTAGTGAATCAAGTTCAAATTCAGAAGCCGAAGTTGAGTTTGAAGAAGAGGAACCCACGACAAGAGTGGGTGAAGTAGAGGAAGCCATGGCACAAGACAATCGTACAATCAAGGAGCTTTCGGCTTCGGGATTAGACAATGCTGCACCCTTATGCATCCAATACCCCAAGGCTGCCCTAGGGAAGACAGATGAGTTCGAGTTGAAGTCAAGTTTGCCACACCACATTCCGAAGTACCATGGGTTGTCCATGGAGGATCCTAACAAGCACTTGAAAGAGTTCGAAGTGGTGTGTTCAAGCATGACTCCAATCAATGTTGACGGGAGCATATTGAAGATGAAGGCTTTTCCCTTTTCTCTCATGGAAAAGGCGAAAGATTGGTTGTATGAATTAGCTCCTGGAACGGTCACATCTTGGGAGAGCATGAAACGGGCTTTCTTGGAGAAGTTTTTCCCAACTTCTCGAGTCATCCTCCTACGAAAAAGGATAAGTGGAATTCAACAAGATGAAGGTGAATCTTTTCCTACGTACTATGAACGTTTTAAATCTCTTGTTGCTTCATGTCCACAGCATCAGATGAAGGAGGAAATTCTTTTACAATACTTCTACGAGGGGCTACTACCAATCGAACGTCAAATGCTAGATGCCTCGGCGGGAGGAGCCTTGGTGGACAAGACCCCCACGGCTGCAAAGACATTGATAGCCAATCGAGCGTTGAATGCTCAACAATACGAAGGTGTTGGGCAAAGGAGCAACCCACGTCAACACTAAGTGAATGAGGTAAGTGCCATAACCGAACTTCAAAATCAAATGGCTAACCTTACTACTTTGCTTTCTCAGGTGGTGGAAGGTCCAAAAGTGCAAAACGTGGCAGCTTGTGGCGTATGCTCCATGCAAGGACACCTTACGGACAAGTGCCCACAATTGATAGAGAATGGAGGTTGGGAGACCCTCAATGCCGTGGGATTTGGCAACCAATACCAACCGAGGAATGACCCATTTTCTAATACTTACAATCCCGGTTGGCGTGATCATCCAAATTTCAAATGGCGAGAACCCCAACAAGGCCAACAACAAAGCACATTTAGGCAACAACCCCCGGGTTTCTATCAAAAGTCGTTGGCACCCACACAACCTCAAGCACAACCTACCCAAACCAATTCAGGTTCGTCCATTGATAATGATCAGATTTTTCAGTTACTAACTTCTATGGCGCAGGGTATGCAAAATAGAGACAAAAGGATGGATGAATTGGAGAAGCAAGTAGGGCAGATTGCGGAGTTCATGGGCCAATTTCGAGAGCAAGGCAAGTTGCCAAGTTCAACCGTTGTCAATCCGAGGGGAGGATTCGAAACTGCCAACGCCATCACGCTAAGGAGCGAGAAAGAAGTAGGAACTGAGCCACAACCATCAAAATCTGCCCCCAAGGAAGACGAGAAGTTGCAAATAGAAAAGGAGGAGCAATCCTTGCCGCAACCACCCAAGCATTCCAATTCGGCCACCATAGGTAAGGAAGGTCCAATTCAAGTTAATTCTAATGTCATTCCTCCAAATGTTTCGTTTCCTAGCAGATTTTTGGAAGCCAAGAACGAAGAGGAGGAAAAAGATGTCATCGAGACGTTTAGGAAGGTGCATGTCAATATCCCACTCCTTGATGCTATAAAGCAAATCCCGAAGTATGCTAAGTTCTTGAAGAAGCTTTGTACAACAAGGAAACGGATTCGGGAGAAAGAGGTGGTACACGTAAGTGAGAATGTATCTGCAATATTGCAAAGAAAGCTACCACCTAAATGCAAAGATCCAGGTAGTTTCACTATCCCTTGTGTTATTGGCAATGCGAGGTTTGATCATGCTATGCTAGATTTAGGTGCATCCATTAATGTCATGCCATATTCTGTTTATGCATCTATGAATCTAGGAGAGCTTAAAAATGATGGTGTTATTATTCAATTAGCCGATCGATCTAATGCATATCCGAAAGGAGTGTTGGAAGATGTTTTGGTGCAGATAGACCACTTAATTTTTCCTGCAGATTTCTATGTGCTTGATATGGAGGATTCAGGACACTCTTCACCATCACCGCTCTTACTTGGACGACCATTCATGAAAACGGCTCAAACCAAGATTGACGTGGCCAAGGGAGCAGTAACTATGGCCTTTGGTGGTGATATGATTAACTTTAAGATTTCTGAATCGGTTGAGAATACTAATGATGTTCGTTCTTG
This sequence comes from Malus fusca, assembly GCA_035220775.1. Lineage (NCBI taxonomy): Eukaryota > Viridiplantae > Streptophyta > Magnoliopsida > Rosales > Rosaceae > Malus > Malus fusca. The sequence continues at coordinate 33,030,234 of CM069060.1, read as the reverse complement.
TTGTGCCATTAATATAATTGAAAATATAGGGCATGAATGTTCAACACTAATCAAGAAGAATGTACCCCGAACCACCATCGAGGAGGGAATTGGAGTGAACAACAAAGAGTGCACGGCCCCAACCTTGAAATCACCAAATCTGGCCGAGTGCATCCCTTGTGCATCTATTCATTGTGCTGCCACTCCTTTGTCGCACATAGGTAAGCCACCTATTCCAATTTCGATTCCCATTTCAACTAATAGGTTGTTACCTTGTATGGTGCAGGTACCTAATCAAAGTCAACGGGGTGGGAGAGTTCGTGTTGATTTAGAGAAGCAAAACATGACAATAAGAAAGGATCATTATCCCATCCCATTCAAGGACCCAAAGAATGAAGTATTTCGTATGACAGGTTGTGGAAAAACCCCTCCATGCCGTGGGGTTCCATAAACCTTCAATGGAGCATCGTCCGGCTGCAAGACGTTAAAGAAAGCGCTACTTGGGAGGCAGCCCATGTATTCAAATAAGGAAGATCTTTGAATCGCTTCACAATCAGTTTTGCGTTTCTAAAAACCTTCCCTTTTACTGCGTTTATTTTGCCTTATTTGTCATTTTTATTTGTTGCTTGTCTGATTGTTTTTGGTGTGGATTTTTGTTTGAAACATTGATAGGTAAACAAAGTTCTTTTACATTGACTTGAGTAGAGAAGGCACATTTGGTAGAAAAATTAAAAGATGTGCATACAAACAAGAATGAGTCTTCAGTGGTCAGGAGGTGCCTCAACATTCGACGGAGCTCCAGAAAGACGAAGCACCTGAGATTGATTATCCAGAGCCTCAACACTTGGTGAAACGCCAGAGGATGAAGGCAGAAGTTGCCTCTGGAGTAACGCCACAAACCTCTGATGATCAGTCTGAATCCGCACTTCGGACTCCTGCAGCTGATCAAGCTTCCTCTTCATGCTTGTTGAGTAATTAGTTGCGAGCATGTGCAACTCCTTATTCTCATGCCTAAGCACTATGAATTCTTGCCGAAGACTAGCCACTTCAGCCATCAACGACTCAACCTAACGAGTTCGAGCAAGAAGACGCTGGCCCATGTTTGATACTGAGCCTGCACATCGGACGCTGTAGGCCAGAGAGTCCTGAACAGCCAGTTCGTCGGACTGCCTGGAAAGTATCCTAGTGTCTCTAGGAGTGAGAAGATTTCTGGCCACCACCGAAGCGGTTGTATCATTCATCATCATGGAATCCCCAACTGTAAGAGGACCATTTGGGGATACGAAGGACGACTGCCAAATGTTGGTTGGAGAAGATATGTCACTATCTTCCCCGACATTTAAGTTAAGGCGACGGTCAGAAGGGCAAGACATTTTTGAAGGTGTGAAGAAAAAGAAGAGGTCGGACAAATCAAGTTCTTAGAAGTGCAGGTAGGGAGCTTTTACTGGCAGAAAATTCAAGTGTGCTTTGGAATGTGATGCGTGCCTCTCTTTAAAAATCAGCACTCAACGGAGCTTCAGAAATTGAAGAGGCGAGTTTAGAGATCGAAGAGACGTCTGCTTTCTCAAAAGATGGGCTGCTCAGAAACCAAGCGCCGATTCCAGATATCGAAGAGGCGCCAGTCTTTTTCAGCCTCGTCAACATCTGTCACATGCAGCGTCAGCTTTGAGGAAATCACGGGCAGTTTGTCGACGCGCGGATTCCAGATATCGAAGAGGCGCCAGTCTTTTTCAGCCTCGTCAGCACCTCAGCTTTGAGGAAATCACGGGCAGTTTGTCGAAGCGCCGATTCCAACCATCTGCTTCTCCAGACATGTCAACATCTGTCACATACAGCGTCAGCTTGAGGAAATCACGGGCAGTTTGTCGACGCGCGGATTCCAGATATCGAAGAGGCGCCAGTCTTTTTCAGCCTTGTCAGCATCTGTCACATGTACACTCAACCTTGCAGAAATTACGAGCAATCTGTCGAAGATTTCTGGTAAAGTAGAAAGCACGTGAAGTTTACTGTTCAATCATCAAACGGGAGCTGACAAAAGTGAAAGAATAGTACCAGTTATTAATTCCTATAAATGTCGTCCTTCACCCTCCATAGCAAGGCAGACATACATAATCATTCTTCATCTCCGAAAATGCATTCCCAACGAAGCCTCTCGAGTTACTCTGTGTTTCTCATTCCTTGGGGTACCTCTGCAAACAAGTCATCAAGAGCAAAAGTATTTCATATCATGAAGGTTGAAAGCAAGAGTATCTCATATCATGCTTTCTCCCTGTCCTTTTCCTTGTCTTTGTGACAAGGAGAAAGCGAGCAATCAGCCAGCACTTGGTGTCAATCTTCCGATCTAAGAACCGACTGCCTGGAACTCCTTCCTGATTGCTTACCTAGCATTGCTCTCGAGTGCTCATCTTCAATTGCTGATGTACTTCCGAAGAAGATGCCACATCTGCCTGGAGAACAGATAAGGCAAGTGAAAATGATACCTTGAAGCATGTGGAGACAACGTGCTAATTCATCATCAAGATCAAGTCTCATTTTCCTTGCTAAGAAGTTCCCCAGCCCAGTTCAAGAATAAACATGTGGAAAGATACTTCTTCAAAAGCAAAAGTATCTCATATCATCAGAGTCAAAGGCAAAGTTATCTCATGGCATGCTTTTCCTTTACCCTTGCTCTTGCCTGTGGGACAAGGAGAAAGAAAGCAATCGGTCGGCACTTGGACAGATTGAACAAAGAAACAGACCACCACCTCTACCTCGTGTCTACCTGCCGTGCAGAAGAAACAAGCAGAGAAGAATGCAGCCTGCAGACTCAATCAACCCGGCAGAAGGAGTCCGAGTTGAAACCAAGAGCTCGAGAAGCTTCAACAACATATGGACGCATCGGTCGCCAAAGAGCACAGCCTCGCCGTACAAGGCCATCAAATCACCACCACCAATCAAGTCTCATTTTCCTTGCTAAGAAGTTCCCTAGCCCAGTTCGAGATCAAAGCTGTGGAAAGTCAACAAGATCATCTCTCCATAACCAGATTTGCGTTCTTAAACTCTACTCTGTCTGGTTTTTACTTTGCCATACTTGTCATGTTTATTCGTTGTTTATTTGTTTGCTTGTTTTTTGTGTGAGTTTATGCCTGAAACATTGAGGACAATGTTTGATTTAAGTGTGGGGGGGGGGGTAACCAAGTTGTTTTGCATGAAATTCATGGGAGTTTATCACCCATTACTTATAGTGTTGTTCCTTACTGTTTTTAAGTGTTTTTATGCTGTTTTGGAGTGTTTTAGTGTGTTTTGACATAAAAATCCGAAAATCTCATAAAAAATTGAAAAATTGTTTTGAAAAACCCAAAAAGAGTTGTTTTTGTGTGTTTGTTTGTGTCTTAGGGTACCTTCCAACACAATGATGAGGATTTGGTTTTTAATTACATGACTGTTAAAGAGAGTTGTAAACATGGATGAAAATTTGATTTACTCTTTGGTGTATGCTTGGTTGTGGTTATAATTTATGAATTCACATGCAATCATAAAGGAAAAATCAGTTTTTGTAACATGCTTGAAAGAAGGAACTCAAATGAACGCTCGAACCTTGTGAGACTTGAGCCTAAACGTTTATTTGGAGAGTTATTAATCTGTGCAATTTTTTTTCGTTTTCTAAAGTCGTTGCATGATCTCATTATTCTTTGCTTGATTGCTACTTAGAAGGCGTTTCATCATTTAGTTCCAAATGCTAGAACTCATGCCTATTTCATTCAAAGCATGTTATTGATTTGCATAACACATATTCAAGATGAAGTTGTTTAGTGAGCCAAGAGCCAAAAAGCCTATCCCGTTCATTATGTGTTTAGTTTAACCCCGTTGAGCCTTGTGTAGCCTATGTTCTTTGTTACCCACACTATCCTCACCTAGCCTAGATTAGGACCATCCATCCCTTGTTCTTGAAGCATAGTAAAGCATAATTTAGAGGGAATTCCTTTTGTTGAACTCTTGCAGAAAAACAAGTGTGGGGGAAGTGATTCTTGTGTGTGTGTATGCCAAAATCCTTCATAAGGCACGGGTAGAAAAGAAAAAGAAAAAGAAAAATTCGTGAAAAATAGAATGAAAAGAAGAAAAGTTGTGAAAATGTATGAAAAAGAGTTCTAAAGTGTTGTTTGTTGAAGAAAGGGTCCAAAACATTGAATTCGGCCCTAAGTGTTGCTTAAATCTTCTCGTTGTGTTTAAAAGTTAATTTCTGCATTATTAAGTGAATTCCAAGCGTCTATTTCATTACGTTGCTTGCTATTGCTTTCAGAATGTTTGTTATCCCTATCATTTCTTTGTTAGCCATTACCCTTAAACCCCGTTACAACCCTTAACTTCATCTTGAGTGTCATGCGTTTCAATATGTGGAGTTTGGAATTGGTATGAGCATATGCTGTCACTGGTTCTTGCATCTAAGTAGTAGCATTCCATTCATGAGATCATATCTAAAACATGTTTAATAACTCCAGAAAATCGCTTTCTTTGTTATACATATATGTGAGTGTTTGTTTTCATGTTTACATCAATCTTCTCACATGTACCTAGTGTAGGGTGTGTAGTAAGAAAATCTGAGTGAAAATTGAGTGCATATCTTGTAAGGAATTGAGCAAATTCTCTATGGCATGTTACTACATTCAAAACATCGTTTTAATTGGTTAAATGTGAACTAGTAAGTGGTGACTGTGATTAAGTATGTGCTCAAGTGTTAAGTTAACTAAAATCTGTGGGAATTATGATTTTTAACATGTCATGTGCGTTGGAAATCCCTGAGGCAAACGTTGGAAGGTTTAGGTTGTGTTTTGTTTTGTTTTGTTTTGTTTGTTTTGTTTTGCTCGAGGACTAGCAAAAGCTAAGTGTGGGGGAATTTGATAGGAGCATATTTATGCGACTTAGTTAGCTTGTTTCTTGGCAGTTATGTTGTTAGTTCATAGTTATTTTAGTATTTTAAGCTATTTTCGTGTGTTTGTAGGTCCAAAGGGTTAATGTGGCAAATAAGTGCATTTTGGAGCATTTTGGAGCATGTTTGGGCATGGAATGGATAGCATATGCTTGGAGCAAAAGGAATGGACGAAATTTGAAGTTTGTGCATCATCTTCTTCCTATAAATAACCATTTTAGCACACTCATTTCACCCAACACATCCACTCATTTCACCCCAACACATCCACTCATTACAACCACCCAACACATTCACCTACCACTACATCCACTCATTTCAACCACCCAACACTCACCCACTACACCCATTACATCCACTCATTACCACAACATTCACCCACTACACCCATTACATCCACTCATTACCACAACATCCACCCACTACACCCATTACATCCACTCATTACCTAAACACTCACCCACTACACCATTACATCCACTCATTACCACCCACTACACCCACTACACCCATTACATCCACTCATTACAACTCCATACACTCCTCTCCCTAGCCTATAAATACATCCACCCTTCACCATAACTAGGGGGTTCCATCAAAAGACCTTACATTCATCCATATATTCCCACATCCCACAAACACTTACAATTCCATTCCCTTGCCGTGGCTCTCATCCAACCTAAATACATTCATAACCTTTCCCTATATCCATACATATCCTTAGATACTTGTGCTGCAACAAGGTGGAGAAAACGAAGATCCTTGGCGTTTCAAGCTTGAAACTTTGGAGCGTTTTAGGTGTATTTCGTTCTTGCTTTCAATGTCTACTTTGTTATTTTCTAATTTTGTTGCAATTATGAGTAACTAAACCCCCCTTAGCTAGGGGGGGATTCAAAACCATGTTTATGCTTGCTATATGATTTGATTACTTCCAATTGCGTTTCATGAATTGTGAATTTAATTTACTTATCTCTATGAATTAAAACTAATTTGTGTATGTTGGTTGAGAGTGCACGCTTAATTTTCATGCATAAGTTTGATGCTAGGATATAAGGAAGTTTCACCTAATCGTTATGAACTTATATTCATAAGTAGTAAAGGTTGTTGATCACAATCGTGTTAAGTAAATTCTTGGCATAAGTTTCATGCAATTCATAGTAACGAGTGCCTCGTCAATGCTTATGTTTTTCATAGAACTTAATGATTCTTGCGCGTATCTCTATTATGCAATTCATGTAGGGAACTTGTAGGGAATGTTTTGGGTTGTTGTATGCAATCATCCAACCTAATAACTTGTGGAAAAAACTGAGAGTTAATTAGTGCAATTCACGGTTAATTTGGGGCGTTGAGTATTCATGGTTTGTCGAAGAGCAATTGGAAATCATTTTGTATGCAAGTATAACATGTGTGGAGAAGAACCTCCTAGCTAGCCTTCCATCCATAAGTTTCATTCAAATTCATTTACAATCTGTTTTGTTTTACAAAGTTTGTTTTGTTTTCAAATTCGTCAAGAACCAATCTCCCATTTATTTCAAAGTGTTAGATTAGTTAGTAATCACTTTAGTTTGTGTTTTTAAGTGTTTTGATTCACCCAAATTTGCCTAAGAATCTGTTTACTTTGTTCATGTCTTAATTTAATTATTTTCGTCCAAAATCAACCCCATCTTATTTCTTTGAGTCATATTAATTAGAACTTGTCTTAGATTATGTTTTTAAGTGTTTTAGTTCATTAGAAAACCAAAATTCGTCCAAGTTTGTGTTAGAGTCCCAAAACTGCCCAGAAAGTGTTTTTAAGGCAGTTTTGAGTCTTTGGTTGCTGTTTTGAATTTTTTTTGTTTATCTTAGTATTTTAAAGTATAGTTTTGCATTCTTTGAGTCTAGTTTAGTGTTTTAAACTTTGTTTTTACATTTTCAAGTCAGTTTCCAAGTGATTTAGCAATCCCTCCTAATCCCCGGCCTAGAACGATCCCTACTTACATACTTTACTACATTTGATAAAAAGAGGGTTTAATTTGTGTGCTTATATATTTAGCATCAAAGGTTGACCCATTAGTGTTTTGGCCAGTTTTTTTGACAGATCTTTAGTGTTTTTGGAAGAACACCTTGACCCATTAGTTGTAAAAGTTGTGGTCTTTTGATACTTTTGTGTGAATTGAAGGGTGTATATTGAACTTTGTTGGTAGTTTAAATGATGAATTTGCAGATTTAGAATTCAAAGTTTGTTTGGAATTGAATTTGCAGAAAGTTGTGGTTTTTCCCTATTTAATTTGATTTTTTTTTCAGAAACTTTTGGCGGGAAAAAATGTAAGATACATGGTTGTGGGAAAAAAAATCTGGGTGGGAAATTTTTTTTTTGGAACTCCTTCTCTAAAAAAAAAAAATCCACGTGGATCCCAGTCATTGTCCACGTGGGCGCCACGTCACAGTTAACGGGAGATTTAACAGTTTGACTAACAGATGTATGAGACTGTCCCAAAATTTACACTTTACGTATGACTCTGGGACGAAAAAAACTTGATGTACTAAATGTTGAAAACCACGAAACATGAGGGTAGTAAACAGAGATTTACCCAAGAAGTTAACAACAAACTCTCACAAGCAAGGTTCTAAAAGACACAAGACGCTAGTCAGACGGCGGGCTGAGGCCTAAGGCCTAGTGACTAGGCAGGCGCTTAGGCGGACTAGGCGGATTTAAGTAAATATATTATATTTCGTGTAAATAAGTGTCTGTTTATACCTTAAATATATATAATTTCATAATAAACTACAAAATAGAATGATATATATATATATATATATATTATGAAGTATTGAAACATAATGAAAATATGGAGAACAAGGATATAATGTGTGTTCACTTAAGTATACAACAAGTCTCTTACAATTTATTGAAAAAAATAAAATGCAAAATGAAAGTTATCTATTTTTTGTTTAAGTGAGTCGCGACATAGGCGGCTGTCTTAGCAGGTCTAGGCGCATTTTCTTAATTTTCAAACGCTGCATTAATCGAGACGGTGACCAGCCGCTTAACACCTAGGCCCGCTAGACAATAATTTTAGAACAGTGATCATAAGGGAGAAGGAACTCTCACGAAGGGAGAGAAGCTTCTAATGTCTTTTTTTTAATTAGAATCGACCTTTCCCAATTTGTTAATTTAACAACAAACACGATACTCAAATAGCCAGAAGAGAAAAATGGCCAGATATAGTTTCAAAATCTCAAAGTGATGTAAAAGAATTGACACTCGATGACTCTTTTTGTAAAAGGAAATAAATTCCACACAATACTTTCCATTTTTTTTTTCTTTTTTTTTTTGAAAATCCAGAAATAAATTGGGTTCTGAATGAGGAGAACATAAACGTGTTAAATCAAAGAACTTTGAACTTATAGGTTGAAAACATATAGTTTTCCTTTTGGATGATGAAACAGTGAAAATTATAGTTAGAATTGTTTTGTTTCAGCAAGCTTCTCCACGAAAAGAGAAATTCTGAGATCCGACAATCGAACTACTTGTTCGTGGAGAATAAAAAAGAACACACTTTCTCTATCCCAATCCTTGATTTGCCATATTCACTCTGACCTACTTTTGATCCCACTCCTTTATGTTGTACCAAGACCCTCTCCTACTAAATACTTACAATGAAAGAAGGCTTAAATGTCAAAATAGCCTCGTGTGATAGCCATTTGGCCAATTTAGTATTTGTGTTTTTAATTTAGTCAATTTGGTTCTCATGTTTATCTCCATAAACCAATTAAGAACATTTCATCCAACTCCTCGACCTCCTCCCAACTTCTCGACCTCCTCCCAACTTCTCGACCTTATCTCTAACGTTCTCTCATCTCCCAATTTTCTTCAAACACCCCCTTCTTTTCTATGTCACAACCTTAATAATTTTTTGGGTAAATCTCTGTTTATTACCTTCAAGTTTTGTGGTTTTCAACATTTGGTACATCAAATTTTTTTCGTCCTAGAGTCATACCTAAAGTGTAAATTTTGGGACATTCTCATACATCCGTTAGTCAAACTGTTAAGTTTGCTGTTAAGCGCCTATGTGGACAATGACTGAACGCCACGTCTCATTAAAAATATTAAACTATTAATTAATTAAAAAAAGTATTAAAAAAAAAAAAACCAGAACCCATTTGTCTTCCCCACGCCGACCCCCTCCCTTCTCCCTCGCTTCTCTCCACTGCACCTACCCCAACGTCTGCACATCTATCCTTCCCCCTCATCCGACCACCATTCCAACCACATCCCATCCCTCGTGGATCCACTCCCATCCCCTTCTCTGTCGTCCCCAACCCAATCTCATCTCCAATTCTCCTTCATAAATTTCATTCCTAACCCCACAAACATGGAGAAAGGAAGACCCATCCCCACCGTCGTCCGAGCACTTTTCTCCCTTCGCCGGAGACCTCGTCGCCGTGACTTACACTGAGCACGCCAATAGGAAGACCGTGATGACCATGGACGTCGTTTATGCGCTCAAGAGGCAGGGTAAGACTTTGTACGGGTTCGGGGGTTAGGTTGTTAGGGTTTCAGATTGGGGATTTTGTAAATTGGTTGGTTGGTGGGCTGGTCGTTAGGTAGATTTAGGAAAGGAAATGCGTCAATTTTTATGTTTTTAGTTTGGATTTGAATGGAAAATCTACCTATTTGCACTAGCGTATGAGTCGCCACGTTCAGTGTGCTCGTCCCGCTCATCCCTCTTCACCTCCCCGACCCACCTCCTCCCTCTGTAACTCCCTTGATCCCTACCATCGTTGTCTTCATCCCGAAATCAAACGAAAGCTGCAACCTTCCCCAAATCAGAACAGAACCCAATTACAAGACATGAATTAAACCTTAAAATTCAAATCAAATTCATCAGTTAACAGCAGACTTAACAGTTTGACTAACGAATGTATGAGACTGTCCCAAAATTTACACTTTAGGTATGACTTTGGGACGAAAAAAACTTGATGTACTAAATGTTGAAAACCACGAAACTTGAGGATAGTAAACAGAGATTTACCCTAATTTTTTTCATATTGAAAGTTTACTTTGTTATATGTGTTAATTCTTATTGATTTGCATTTTTCTGTAAATTTATGTTTAAATAAAGAGAAAGGGTAATATATGACTCTAAATAGTGATTTGTTACTCGATTAACCATCAAAGGCGAGGTGGTTGAGGTTAATTTTCTTGGGACTATAATGATAGGTAAGGTCAAGATGGATCTAGAGACGGGTTCGGGCCAAGGACAAGGCGGATGACAGGTTGGGTTATTTTAATTTTTTTTTCATTTTGAAATTATATTTCTTTTTATTGTAATTGAAGAAATATTTTTCAACAATAGAATGTTATACTTTTATAAAAAAACAAGCGATACTGTTTACACTAAAGGGGGGAATGTGCTTAGCCTTACAATGAGCTAGCAATAATATGGTTCAAAATTTTATTTTGGCAAGAATCGAACCTAGTACCTCTCACTCACAAGTAAAGAGGAATATCACAAGATCATAGTACTAAGTGGCTACTTTTATGTATTTTTTAACAGAGATTAGATGAAATGTCGGATAATGAAAATAAATACGAGAAATAAATTGGCCAAAATAAAACATGGAGACTAAATTGGTCAAATTAAAACATGGTAACTAAATTAGCCAAATAACTATAACACAAGACCGTAACATTTAAGCCATAAAATAATTTACAAGAAATATGTATCATTCTTATTCGTTATTTATCCATATTCTTTCTCATTCTTGTATCAACTAGTAAATCTTCAGTGCCGGCCAGAAGATGTGGTGATTGTGATGGATAATTGATTATACAAACAATTAGCATGTGGATCACTGGAATTCAAACTGTGCCAAACAGGCAAGAAGCGTACAGCTAGCTCATAGCTACTACTTGATATAATCAAAATCTATTACCTAATAATGTTTACACAGAATAAGAAACGACGAGCTGTGCGGCCGGCTGATCAGCCGGCGAGAAGGCGAGAAACACAAGAGCAGCCATTATGCCAACCGGAAAGAACAAGAGCATGAACGGCGGAGGAGGCAGCGGAGGCAGCATCAAAGGCAGAACCACCATGCACAACGCTAGAACAGCCAGCACCAGTACGGACCCCAAACTCATACACTGCACCATGATATTAACAACGTCGTCGGACTTCCGACCACGACCATGTCTCTCCTCACCTCACCAACGGAAATGCCCGAATGCCACGTCAGCAAACGACAAAGTCGACGAGAAATTCTTATGGATACCGAAAACACAAGTAGAAGAAGTAGTACTCCAACTTCAACGAGAAAGGCGATGAATGAATGAAGGCTTTGACAGCGGTTACGGCTTCTAAATATAAGATGGTGTACGCAGGAGTGGGGATCTGTTGGGAGAGGGTGTAAAGATTTGTGATGAGACCGATGTGATGAGAGCCGTTGATTTGGGGATTATAAATAATGTGAGGGACCAGAGAGTGGCCTTTTGTTTGGTTGTGAGGAAATCCAGTTTGGGGTGATGGTCCGAATCCGGGAGAATCAGAGCGTCAGATATCAAGATATTCGGCTGATACGTTCAGCAACTTCTACTGTAAATTTTAATACTTAATTGTTGGGTTAGGTGTTCATTCTCATGTTTTATTTGTCTTTTTAAGTACACCATTTCATTTCTCACTTAAAGCTGTGGTCTTGTAGTTTATTTTTTATTTTTTTGAGCTTATAAATTAGAAGTCTTACATTTAAATCTATGGCACATCATCAGTTAATGTCTAAGATGGAGAGTAAAAGAACAAAGTACAAAATATTGAAATTAACGGTGTTTAAAATGTGAGTCAAGTTTATGCAATATCATCACTTAACGTCCAAGACGGTGAAATTTAAGGAAATGTTAAAATTGAAACTTCGTGACTCATTTACAAATGACTCCAAATCTTAAGGTGTAAAATGTAGTTGACACTATATTGTAATTAGCTATTCCTACGTAGGCGGCGACAACTGTGTTGGTGTACGGTTTATGTATTTTGGATTTCATACTTGGTTTTGGGCTGATGTGTGTGTATATATATATATATTGCTATTTGTTTTTGAGCTCTTTGTAGTTGTTTAATGAAATGCATTCTTCCTTGTACTCGAGGTCTTAAATTTGAATATTTCATTTTTCAATATAGCTTAGCTTGCATCAAAAGAAATGTTACATGTCGAAGTGTGTTTGAAAACTTCTAAATATTACATTCATATGTATTTTGCTTGAAATTTCAATAAAAATACTAAACCCTAGCTCTAAATTGAACGAGACCATCCCACAGATAGTAAACTATGACTCATCTAGTCACCACAATTCGAGCAAGACTACAAGTCTACAAGTACATTCAAGTGTATGGCTGCGAAAGTGTTCATTCTTAACAAATTGCTAGAACTAAAATGTGAAAAAATCTTTTCATTAGAACAATTTTGTCCGACCCAAAAAGTCCGACTACAGAATAGTTGGTCAAAATTTTGGGCTTAAAGCACGTGTCACGGGTAACTATGAAAGACCAACAATTCTGATATAGCCACATCCGTCATGAGACTTCAATCCGAACTTTAACAATCTAATTATGTAAAATGATGGTCTGTTTGGTGAACTATCTTGTTTTTAGAAAGAGAAATTTAACTTACACTTGTGACGCATAGGGATATTCTTGTTTGAATTTTAAGTTTTGACTAATACAGTATCTGGAATGTTTTAAAGCATATTTTCTTCTGCGTGGTTAATTCACTAACCACTATCGACACATAAGGAGTATGGACATCTAATTATTAACAGAATGATGAAGATGGAGAAACTGAGAAATGCAGAACTCGAAGAAGAAAATGAATTGAGGGGAGAGAGAGAGAGAGAGGGAGAATATCTATTTGTATTGAATTAATTGAGTTAATGAGTGACCCTTTACATTTCACTATGTATAGTGCTCAGTACTCTTCTTACATTTTAACCCCCTAATAATATTTCTAACCACCTATACCAACACACTGTAACCACTTGTAACCATAAGAAAGTGCACATTAATATGTCATACTTATTCTGTACCGAAAATATTATGTCATACTTATTGGACATCACTTTAATGACAGAAAGACATGCATATATATATATATATATGTATGTATGTATGTATATATGCATTTGAAGATGCAGAAAACGATTCAAAGATGCTTTTTCCGAAGTCCAAGAATGCTGGGGTTGCATTACAAATATAGAAGCAAGCAATGGCCGTGTGGGACTCAAATCTCAAGTCCCCATTTTGTCACAGTTGGGTTGGCTTATGTCTCAGTTCAATGCATGATCACCAATGAAACGTCAATACGACTTTTTTCATCCCAAAGATAGAGAAAATTTTAATTGTGACGGGAACACGGATGATATATCATGTGTTTTTATGCAAATGGTGAAAAATTTTAATTTTTAAGTTATTAACCTTTTAACACATATAACCCACCATTTATATATGGACACGTGATGTACCATCTCGTGTGACGGTCACACTGAAAAATCTCTCCCAAAGATGATCCTTTCCTTGGTCAAATAAGCTCGAATAATTAAGCCAATGTTGACTGTTAATATTACGGCATGATTACAATAATAATATGAAATAAGGTTAATGCAAATGGTGAATTGTTGAGTGAATAAGGTATTACCAAATAAATGTATTCCTTTTTAAGTTACTGTATTTCGAATTCAAAATCTCCATATTCTTGTAATGTAGACGAATTTACTGTAGATTATATGGTTTGTAAAGGAAAAAAGGTTATTGATCATGTTAATTGCGTTTTATAGTATATAAATGATCATCTTGAGGTATGTTGTATGCATATTTGGTGACAACTATGTTTCGTTAAATCACTTAGTATTACGGTCTAGTAGTATTTTTCTACACTTGTAAATGATAGGTCTTATGTTCGGTTCTCGTTACATGCGAATTTGAACCTCATGATTATGGCTAGTCCAGTGTGAAACTAACCTATCTCCCACTCCCTTAGTGTAAATAATATCGTTTGTTAATATATATATATATATATATATATATATATTTCGTATATACAAAGAGTCTTGTATTCAAATCTCATAAACACATTTGTTGATTTGAAGACACATATTATCGTGCCATAATCTACAATGTAAATTAAAAGCATAATGTATATATATATTTGTTATTGTGAAGCTTATATGAATTATAGCTCTACAAGAATAACTTTTATGAATAAGTAGATCTACAATACTGTAAAACTTTCATAAATTGTATGTATATGTACAACATATCAAATAAATTCTTAAGAAATTAGCAAAATGATCCGAAATAAATTATCAATTGTTGAACTAAACAAAAATTAAATATCAACAAAATATCGATCCAACGTCGACATGATGATCAAAGATTTACAACATGACCATCAAAAATCGACAACACACTGAGAATAATCTCATTTTCTTTTCATCATTTCATACTGGTACAATTTCCTTTCTATCACTAAATCCATTCTCATCTCACGTCATTATATTCCTCGTCTCTTATTTGACCCATCATCAACAAATATTAGGCAGTCTGTGCAACATGTATAATTGTTGAGCTCAACATGCGAATAACTTGGACAATTCTCGATAGATATGGGAGATGGATATGATAGGTATGATGAATGTGCAGCACAAGCACAGGAAAAGAGCCCATACACAGATAGAGTATGCAATGTACGTGATCTTCTAGTTGGTATATAAAATTACGTTTTGAATCAAACAGGCGCGTCAGAAGCAGACGACTGGATATGATGGTGATGTTGTGCATGAAAGAATATGTGCAACTTGGTACATTCCCACTTACTTTTGGTATTGTGCAATGTATCTGAACCACCGTACCCCACGCGCCTACCCTTCCTTTTCCTACACGCAATCATGTATGAATCTATTGAATATTCTTCTACCCTATTCCTACCTGTCCTTCTCATTGCCTTTTATTTTTGGTAATTAAGCATATGATATTAATTTGGTTTGGAAAATTAGATTAATGGTATTTGAACTATAATCCTGGTTTCAGTTTTCTAATTTTAGTTTTAGCTTTTAGTTTATTTTTTGGTAATGTGTCACTTCTAACTTAAATTAAATTTATCTTTTTTTTTTAAAGAAAACTAATGAAAAATGCTTGAAAACTTTGAGTTTTAATGATAATGACAAAATAAAAGGTAAAGTGAATAATAACAGGTTTGACTTTTTTGTGTAAAAATGTGGTTTTTCTTTAAAGTGAACAATACCGTAAGCTTTTCGTTAAAACTCATTTTTTTTATTGTGTTGTTTCATCTTAAAATGTTGTGTGTGATTCTACGTGACAGGATGCAAATTTTTTTTCAAGGATTATGTGCAAAGTCAATCTATTTTTTGAATAGTTTGGTGTATAAGATTAGTCCTGTGAGAAAAACATCTTATATGAAATGGCCAAAAGATTTAATAATTTTTTTTTTCAGCGAAAAATTGCAAGAAAAATTTGTTCAAATGGTATTATTGGTGTAGTTTTCCTTTGTTTGATTCTTTCTTGTTGATTGTGATTCTGTAAAGTTCAAAAAAGGAATTGTGGCTGCGAACCACTCATGTTCGAGCTCAAGATCTCGTGATTGGTTAGTCTACGGGTGTCGGTAGAGAAGAGACCTTACATTTCTGCGTAGGGAGTGCTAAAGAGATTTTACCTAACATAAAAGTTGATAACCGAATAATTACTTAAGAGTTGATTAAAATATTTATTTTTTACTATTGACACATTATTTAACTTTTAAATTTGATTTATAAAGTTAGTCTACCTACTATTTCTATACTATTAATTCTTATTTCTTATCTATACTATTAATTAAATAAATAATTAATTAAACAAGGGTAAAAATATTTTAGGTGCATTTTAGCTCACCACCTTTAAGTGGTGATAATACTCACCAATTTACTTGTTATTATAAGAAATGCTAAATAGACTTTTTCAAAAGTGAGGTTCTCTATAGACTATATGTCACCTCATGTTTTTGACACGATGTTTTATAGTGTTGGCACATAAGGTGACATAATACTGTGAGGTGACAGAGAGTCCATGGAGAGTCCCAGTTTGAGATAGTCTCCTTAGCATTCTCTATTATCATTGAATGAGTTTAAATTTTGAAATTTGTATCTATTCACTAAATAAATCTCAAAATTTAATATATTCCATAGTAATAAATAAGGGTGATGAGTATTGTGAAGAAAAAAATAATCAAGAAAATTATAGAGGTGATACATGGACTTTTGGATGAAAATGACAAAATTACCCTCATGGCACACCGAGATTCTCACACGCATGCAACAGACAATAACTACTCAATCAAGGACGAGACAAAGGTGATCAAAATGGTATTTATTCAAATCCCTCTCATCTCTCCTCATCAAATCCTTATTCAAAAGGTAACTCCCAATTTTCCTATTTAATTTAGGATTAATAGCCATGTTAATTGCAAGATATTATTCCACATAAGATATCATTCCACATAATATCTTGCAATTATTCACCCAATCAGACCATATATGGCCGATCACTACTCTCCAAATAGGGTCGGCCACTCCCTTATAAATAGCCTTATTATCTCACTAAAAAGCGAAGTCATTTGCTACCTACAAACTCCTAAATACATTCTTTTCAGAATTCTAACTTTGGTATCGAAGATTCTTCGGCCAAAGCCCTCCATTCATCGTGGGCGCGTGAGGCTTTTGGCCTTAATTTTAAGTGTTATTATTTTGCAAGTGCATTTTCGTCAAAGGAGAAGACGGCAGAAATTTGCATCCACAAATTGGTGCTTTCATTGAGAGTTTGATTCACATGGTCGAAGAAGACTCTCATATTCAAAGTTTCTCATTTCCCGTTCGTTCGTAAATTCACATGGTCGAAGAAGACTCTCATATTCAAAGTTTCTCATTTCTCGTTCGTTCGTAAATTTTTCATACTTTCTTATTCCTAGATTTTTTTTAATTCTTACAATAAAGGTAAGAGAAAATTACAATGGCGAGAAATTCGGAAACCACAATGAACGAAACTTCCTAAGTTTAAAGATTTGGACCGATTGATGGAGAGCGAGATGTAGCCCCACCATGACGATCCAAGAAGCTTAACGCGATAGCAAGAGGAGCAACTTTGCCACCAAGGAGCACCACCACCATGGTAGCCACAAGGACCACCGTGGCAATAGGGAGTGGGCCAGCTCCATGGCAGCAAGCCCACGGTGAGCAGGGAACAGCTGCGCTAACATCCCACGCCACAAGCCAGCTGAGCCAGACCCGTCATGAGCCGACCTAAGCTGCTGCCCTAGTAGCGTAAACCCAAGGTGCATCGCAAGCCCGAGCCACGTCAACAATCCTCTCAGCCCAGATCCAACGAGCTTTTAGCGCCGCACTGCCCCCACACGCCCTACACGTGGCCCGACCCACTTCTTCGGCCCAGTCCACTCTTGTGGTCCACCGAGCAATCCCAACTGGTCTAAGATCGGTTCAACCGTACCTGCTTTAGATTTCTAGACCAACGATTGAACCGGGGGTATTTTCACCCCATTTCTCCTCATATTTGACATATCCTAATCAAATCTTGCGCTTGGAGTCCATTACACTTTCACTACTTAAGGAGACGCATACCGTCCAATCTCTTCCAGCCTAAATGGTGAACAACATTTGTCTCAACAAGTCATAGAGTTGACAAGCGCCCTCGTGTAGCAGACAACCTTGGTGATTCAGCTCTTGCAATATATTGAGATGCAGTGTGCCCATATGAGGTGTTCCAAAGTAGGACAAGGGCAGACGACGAACTTTTCCAACAACGTCCCGACAAGTAGCCACTTGATCAGTCACGAACTGAGCACTCTGGCAGTGTACACTCCTAACTGGGCCCCCGACATAGCATATACTCTCGTCTTAGCGTGGGGATGAGTGTGCACTTTCGGTTAAGCCCACGGACAAGCATGTATTCATGGTTGGGGTCACACTCCGATAATCAACCTGAGCAATCTTCCAAGCGAAGTGTTCATTCACGGCTAGGCCTGCAAGGAGCATCATTCACCTCACATCGGAGTAATCAACATGACAGATGGAGAAAAGTAGTCACTCAATCCGGCTCAAGTTCAACCAGCAGCCTGCTAGTAATTCGCTCGTCTGCTAAGAACGTACCACATGCACCGCAGCCGCGGCATAGACGAGCCGAACACATGGAAGAACAACCTAGACCAGAAGGTTACGACCGGGGGTAGCCTAGAGCTCCACTACCCCAAAAAAGGAAAATTCAAGAAGAAGTAGAAAGGCTCATGACCGAGCGATTACGTGATTTCCAACGCAACGAAGTCACTAACGAGACACTAAGACGGGACATGACAAACATAAGGACATCACCCTTCACGGACGAGATCGAACAGGCAGAGTCTCAATGCAAATTTAGCATGCCACATTTCACATCCTTCAAAGGGGATGGAGACCTGGAGAAACACCTAAAGCACTACTAAAGCACAATGATCCTCTATTGAAACAACGACGCTTTTATGTGCAAGATATTCGCCACCACTCTACAAGGCAAAGCACAAGATTGGTTCCACACCTTGCCGCCACAATCCATCCAGAGTTTCGACGAACTTTCTTTGTTTTCCACCAAAGAATATTCATCATATCGTTCGATTAAGAAGAAGTCTGACCACTTGTTCAACGTCAAGAAAAACCCAAAAGAGTCGCTCTGCGACTATGTGAAGAGGTTCAAAGTAGAGAAGGCAAAGATAATCGAATGCAACGACTTGATAGCTAGTGTAGCTTTCCAAAAAAGACTCCTAGTAGACCACTTGTTGTTTGGAGAATTTATCATGAAAGAATATCTAACTTTGGCAGACTCTTTCGCTCTGGCAGATAAGCATACACTTTGGAACAAGGCTCGGCGAGCAGACAAGGCACCTGAGCAGCCTCGAAAAGAATTGGCAGTAACTCAAAAGAAGGAGGACAGGAAACAGTATAATAACCAAAGCAGGCATGAGGCTAAGTGTAGGGACCGATCCCCGACTAAAGGAGGCCTGACACCCAAGAACTATTATAAGTTCTCGATCCCAATTCACTAAATCCTCCACGATATCAAGAGCAAACTATGGTTCAAGTTGCTGAGCAATCAAAGGAAGATACCTCAAATTTGGACCACACCAAGTACTGTGCATTCCATCGAGGCCTCGACCACACAACCGACGACTGCTGCACTTGGAAGAACTACCTAAAGAAGGTGGTGAAAGAAGGCAAGGTCGACAGATACTTGGACAAGCCAGCTGTGCAGCCTAGAAGGAACGCAGACATCAACGAATAACTGTCAACCAAGACTATTCAGATCAATGACATCTTTGTCAAATCCGAGCATTTGGGGGCCACTAACAACTCCAAGAAAAGGAATATCCAACAGGCTCTACTAGTCTCACAGGTCTAGGCAATCAACACCCAACCTGGACCCATCATTAGCTTCACTGAGCAGGATGCTGAAGGCGTCTATTTCCCACACGACGACGACTAATGGTATATGTCCAACTAGCTCACGTTATAGTCGACAGAATGATAGTTGACAACGGAATTGCAGTCAACCTACTTCAGCTCTCAGTAATTCAGAAGATGGGCATAGAAAAAACAATCATACGTCGAGCGGGGTACTTACCGGATTCAACGGACACACCTCAATTGCCATCGACAACATTACACTTGACGTGAGAACACCGCCAATTGTCTCAAAGCAAATGTTCACGATAATAACCAATCTGTCTCCTTACAATGAGATTCTAGGGCAACCTTGGCTGATAAAGCTGGAAGCCATAACCTCCGTTAAGTATCAAAAAATCCGATTTCGCAACCCGAGTGGAGGAATCGAAGAAATCAAGTCTGACTAGGCCATATCTCGATTATGCATTGTGCAAGTACCGAATGAGTAAAAAAAAAGACATTTACCCCCGCAAAGGCTACCGAGGTTCAAATGGACATCGAAGCTACCAAATAGCAATTATAGCAGACAAATCAAGAAGATGGTGTCCAAATCAATATGCCAACAGACAAGACGGGATGGAAACCCAAAGAAAACGTCGAGCACATCATTCTTGATCCCCAGCAGCCGGAGAAGAATGCTACGATCGGCTCACGACTAAGCCCTAAGGAAAAAGAAGAGCTCACGGCTTTCCTTAGGGAGAATCGTGACATCTTCGCATGGTCACCTTCTGACATGCCCAGCATCGACCCCAAGATAGCTTGCCACAAGCAGCACGTCAACCCCGCTGTCAAACCTGTAATCCAAAAGAAAAGATCATTTGCACCCGAACGAGTGACGATCATTGAAGCGGAAATCAGTAAGCTATTAGAGGCCAAATTCATAGAAGAGATAGCACACTCAACATGGCTTGCCAACGTCGTGCTAGTAATGAAGAAAGAGAATGGTAAATAGAGGGTTTGTGTAGACTACACCGACCTTAACAAAACATGCCTGAAAGATCCTTATCCAGTTCCCCAAATCGATATACTAGTAGATTCAACTTCTGGGAACCAGTTGCTCAGTTTCTTGGACGCATGCTCCGGCTGCAACCAAATAGCCATGCACGAGCCCGATAAGTAGAAAACCGCGTTCATGATCGAGTGAGGCATCTACTGCTACAAGGTCATGCCTTTTGGCCTCAAAAATGTGCGAGCTACTTACCCACTACTGGTAAACATGATGTTCAAGAAGCAAATTTGAGTAAACATAGAGGTCTACGTCGACGAAATCATGGTGAAAGGGGAAGTAACGATCAGACCACATCGACAACGTGGCGGAAACCTTCGACATCCTTAGAAAGTACAAGATGAAGGTCAATCCCCCCAAATACAAATTCGGAGTATCTTCAAGCAAATTCTCAGGGCACCTAGTAACCTAACAAGGAATCGAAGCGCATCCTAAACAGATCCGAGCAATCCTAGAAATGAAGTCTCTAACTTCCTTGAAGAAGATCAAAAGCTTAATCGGACAAGCTGCCGCTCTTAACCGCTTCCTCTTGCGATCCATCGATTGATGCAAGCCTTTTTTTCAAAGCAATCAAGACGGCACAACTGACACGCTCCGATCCAGGTGTCCGAAGGACAACGAGATGGCTACGTGCTGGTCGACACCCGAGGGTGATGCAAGCCATTTAATGAATGCATATGTCGAGAACATGTGAAACATGCATATAAATTTTACACGTAACTTTGCAACGTAATATTCTAATACAATCTTTACAAAATAATATAATAATATTCAACTGCCAATACAATAATAGTGATAATGCATGACATGTTTAGAGTATACTACTAAATCAGAATACAAGCGAAAGATATAACAGAAGGTGCTATTACAAGAGATGTCAAAAGCGGAGAGGATGACACAAAATCACTGGTAGGGGAATGCCTCGCAGCTCGGATCGTATGTCTCATTCCTATATCCTGAGGGGGTGCAAAACAAAACATGAGTGGAGCAAGTTGATATATAAGTAATACTAAAACAGTTATTCGTTAACGTACTAACCCCCAATTTATGAAAACTCATAAAGCATAATAAGAAATAAGTTTTCCGAAAACCCTAGCATGCCATAAAACCTTCAAAAACATATATCATATATAGTATGCTTAGTAGTGGTATCAAAATCGCCCAAAGGCCTTTATTCGTCCGTAGGCCAGTAGCTGCTCTCGACGGGAGCAAAGAAGGAGAAGCTGCCATTGGCAGCAAACCAAGCGACGGGCAGCAAAGAAACGCAGAGAGCTGCTCAGGCAGTTAGATAGAGAAAGTAGAGGAGCACATCCTCATTTGGTTTTATTTTTCTTAAACTCATGTTTAATTTAATTTGCTTTTCAATTATATTAAACATGTGTAATTAATTTCTGTTTAGTTAGAGGAGAATTTGAAACCATGGATAAATGTTTATTATGATTTGATTTACTCCAGTTATGAATTCTTGAACGTTGGATGTGGTTTATTTTTCTGATTTGATTAAGAACTTGTTTATGTATGTGGGTTGAGGGTCGACACTTAATTTGCATGCTTAGACTTGATGCTAGGATATAAGGGAATTTCACCTAATCGTTATGAACTTATATTCATGAGTAGTAAAAATCGCTAGTCACGATTGTGTTTAGTAAACCCTAGGTTGGATTAACATGCGTATTCCATAGTTATGAATGCCTAGTCGATGCTTATGATTTTCATAGAACTTAATGATTCTTGCTTGTATCTCTATTATGCAATTCATGTAGGGAACTTGTAGGGAATGTTTTGGGTTGTCGTATGCAATCATCCAACCCAATAACTTGTGGAAAATCTGAAGGTTAATTTAAGCGGACCTAATTAACTTGGAGCATTGTCATTTATTCGTTTGTTGAAATCATAACTGGGAATCAAATTATATGCATATATTCATGTGTGGATAAGGACCCCTCTAACTAACGTCTCATCATTCTATAAAATATATTTTCTTTGAAGTTTGTTTTTAAGTTTCTGTTTTAAATTCAATTTCGTCAAAAATCAATCCCCCATTTATTTTAAAGTGTTAGATTTGTTAGAAATCAATTTAGTTTGTGTTTGCTTGAGTCTTGAATTATTTTGAGTCTTTTGATTTGTTTTAGTTTATTTGTTAGTTTTATTTTGAGTGATTCTAGTTAAGTGTTTTGATTTTATTTAGTGTTTTAAATTTTGTTTTTACGTTTTTAATTTAATTTTACTTTGGTTAGCATCCCTAGTTAATCCCCGGTTAGAACGATCCCTACTTACATCATTACTACAATTGTCACAAATAGGGTTTAATTTGTGCGTTAACTTATTTTCGTATTAAATTTTGGCGCCGTTGCCGGGGATTAGCAAATTTGCTAATCCCTTGTTTATGTTTTTGTTTGTGTTTTATTTTATTTTATTTTATTTTATTTGTTATGTCTTTTACTTTTAATATTTGATTTAGTTCTCTTTCTTTTATTTTAGGTACTAGAGAAGTAAGACATGGATTTTAATAGCATTTACGCTCAATTGGCAAATCTTACTTCTCAATTAACTCAGAATGCTGAAAGGGCCACAATGCCAAGTGTCCCTACATTTGGTGCATCGTATGGGCAAGGATATCAAACTCATCAATGTCCCCAATTTTCTGCAAATGAAGATGTTTGGGGATATCAAGGCCATAACCAATCAAGGGGCAACATGTTTTCCAACGCTTACAATTCGGATTGGAGAAATTATTCAGATCATAGGAGGGGAGAACCTCAACAGGTTCATCAAAGTGGATATTGGCAACAAGATGAGGAGTTTTATTCAAGACCTATGCAGCCACCACAGCATCCCCTACAACAATTCCAATCAAATCAAAGTATGCCCGTGAATTATAATGAAATTCTTGAAGGACTAATTTCTTTGACGCAGGGTTCACAAAAAGAAGAACAATTGCCGCCATCGGAATAGTTCTATCAGTGGCCATATGAACCGTCACAGCCACCACAACAAACAGCCCAATTCAATTCAGGTACGTCCTTGAATAATGATACACTTAATAAGTTACTCACCTTTTTGAATCAGGGAGTAGAAAATCAAAACCAGGAGATGCAAGACCGAGTCAAAAGAGTGGACGAATTGGATATGCAAGTTGGGCAGATTGTGGAATTCATGGCACAGATTCAAGATCAAAGTGAACTTTCCAACTCAAACATTGCAAATTCAAAGGGAGAAATGGAAATCAATGAAGCCATCACTTTGGGAAGTGATATGGAGGATGAAGTTGTCCCAGAACCATCCAAACATAGCTCGAACATGGATGAATTGCCGCTTCAAGAAGAAGATGAGGATGACGACTTGGGCAGTTTAGAAGAATTCTTGTCGCAAACCCCTCAAGTCCTTATGCCATCCAACTCAGGTGAGGAGGTTCTAAATTCAATTCATTCTAACCCCATTCCGCCAATTGTCCTTTTTCCTTGCAGGTTTTTAAATCCCAAGGAAGAAGTGAATGAAAAGGACGTTGTGGAAGCTCTTCCAGAGGTGCAAAATGAGATCCCAATTTTTGGTGCACCAAATTATGTTCCCAATGATGATGAATCATTCAAAGAACCTTGCACACCAAGAAGAGGGATTCCAGAAAAAGAGGTGGCCGGAGAATATGTTGAACATATCAAAGAGGCTGTGCATGAGACAATCAAGCCCAAAGAAGTTGAGACTGATGACACGGGACAAGCCACAACCATTATAATAAATTTGGCCAAGTTCAAAGTCCCTGAAACGTTCCAAGACGTGGTGTTTGTGATTGAGTTTGAACAAGAAAGTAAGCCATCTTCTCCAATTTTAATTTTATGTTATACTAACAATCTAATTTTGATGATTCAGGCACCGTCATTAGAACTTAGACCGTTGTCGAATCATTTCAAGTACCACCGTCCGTTCAAGGATAAACCCATGCATTTGAATAATGAAGGGAGGCCTAGGAATCACCCACAATCAGATTTGCATTCCTAAACCCTTCTCTTTACTGCTTTCATTTTGTTTTGTTTATTTAGTTGTGATATTTGTTTGGGAGATTAAACATAGTCTTTTTACTTTGATTTACTTATTTTACATTGATATTTAAAAAAAAAAAAAAAAAAAAAATAATAATAATAATAATAATAAACATCCATATAATTTTAAAAAAAAATACTTATATTTATATATATAATTAAATAAACTTAAAAGCATAAAATATTTTACAATAATGTGAACTAATAGCTTTCATTGGTCATTGGTAGGTGGTGCCTCAGAGGTCGACGGAGCCCCAGAAAGACGAAGCGCCAGAGTTGGATCATTCGGAGCCTCAATACTTGGTGCAGCACCCGAGGACGAAGGCAACATAAACCTCGGGAGTAACGCCATAAACCGTTGATGATCACTCTGAATCCGCACTTCGGACTCCTGCAGCTGATCAAGCTTCCTCTTCATGCTTGTTGAGTAATTAGTTGCGAGCATGTGTAACTCCTTGTTCTCATGCCTAAGCACTCTGACCTCTTGCCGAAGACTAGCCACTTCAGCCATCAACGACTCAACCTGACGAGTTCGAGCAAGAAGACGTTGGCCCATGTTTGATACTGAGCCTGCACATCGGACGCTGTAGGCCAGAGAGTCCTGAACAGCCAGTTCGTCGGACCGCCTGGAAAGTATCCTAGTGTCTCTAGGAGTGAGCAAATTTTTGGCCACCACCGAAGCGGTTGTTTCATTCATCATCATGGAATCCCCAACTGTAAGAGGACCATTCGGGGATATGAATGACGGCTGCCAAATGTTGGTTGGAGAAGACATATCAATATCTTCCCCAACATTCAAGTTAAGGCGACGGTCAGAAAGGCAAGACATATTTGAAGATGAAAGAAGAGGTCGAACTGATCAAGATTAAAAAAATGCAAGAAGGGAATGTTTACAGGAGGGAGCTCAAGTGTGTTGTGGAACAAAATTAGCACCTCTATAAAAAGAAGAAATCAAAGAGGCGCTCCTCGGAAGTCGAAGAGGCAAATCTCAGAAATCAAAGAGCCGGGTTCCTTTCTCAAAAGACGGACTCCGTCTCAAAAGTCGGACGCCGTTCTCAAAAGTCGGGCGCCTTTCTCAAAAGACGGAGCGGTCAGGAATCACGAGGTGAGCAGCTTTTCCAGTTTTGTCGTCATTCGTCACGCGCACTGTCAGCTTTGCGGAAATTACGGGCAGTTTTGTCAGAAAGCGCGTAACTTGTACTGTTCATCCATCCACCGGCTGCCAACAGGGGTAAAGGAACAGTTTCGGTTGTGAAGAATCATTCCTATAAACGTCTACCTTCGCCATCCATTGCAAAGGCAAACCCCCTCAGCACTTCTTCATCTCCGAAAATGCATTCCCAACGAAGCCTCTCGAGTTACTCTGTGTTTCTCATTCCCTGGGATACCTCTGCAAACAAGTCATCAAGAGCTAGAGTATTTCATATCATGAAGGTTGAAAGCAAGAGTATCTCATATCATGCTTTCTCCCTATCATTTTCCTTGTCTTTGTGACAAGGAGAAAGCAAGCAATCAGCCAGCACTTGGTGTCAATCTTCCGATCTAAGAACCGACTGCCTGGAAATCCTTCCTGATTGCTTACCTAGCATTGCTCTCGAGTGCTCATCTTCAACTGCTGATGTACTTCCGAAGAAGACGCCATATCTGCCTGGAGAACAGATAAGGCAAGTGAAAATGATACCTTGAAGCATGTGGAGACAAGGTGCTACTTCATCTTCAAGATCAAGTCTCATTTTCCTTGCTAAGAAGTTCCCCAGCCCAGTTCAAGAATAAACCTGTGGAACGATACTTCTTCAAAAGCAAAAGTATCTCATATCATCAGAGTCAAAGGCAAAGATATCTCATGGCATGTTTTTCCTTTACCCTTGCTCTTGCATGCGGGACAAGGAGAAAGAAAGTAATCGGTCGGCACTTGGACAGATTGAACAAAGAAACAGACCACCACCTCTACCTCATGCCTTCCTGCCATGCAGAAGAAACAAGCAGAGAAGAATGCAGCCTGCAGACTCAATCAACCCGGCAGAAGGAGTCCGAGTTGAAACCAAGAGCTCGAGAAGCTTCAACAACAAATGGACGCATCAGTCGCCAAAGAGCACAGCCTCGCTGTACAAGGACATCAAATCACCACCACCAATCAAGTCTCATTTTCCTTGCTAAGAAGTTCCCTAGGCCAGTTCAAGTTCAAAGTTGTGGAAAGTCAACAAGCACGACCAATGATCACTTATTAGTTCTATTCATTGTCTTTTATCGTCATTTTCAATTTTTCGTTTGCATTTTCTACATTTTCTTGTGTTACTTAACTGAATTATTTCTTTTCTTTGCAGGAAATTTTGGTTATTTCCACCCTTGAAGTTGATTGCAGAATTTTAGCTTGGGGGGTCATCGCTTGATTTTACTGCAAATTAGGGAAGTTTTCATCGCTTGATTTTATTTGCATTTTATTACATTTTCTGACATTGGGGACAATGTCTAGTTTAAGTGTGGGGGTAAAGAGTATAAAAATGACCAAATTGAAAATTTTTGTACCTTCGACTTTGAACTGGTTTCATTTGTTTCCATGTTATTGCTTTGTATTTTCTTAATTAAGTTGTTGTTTTAAAAAAAAAAAAAAAAAAAATCGGAAAATTTAAAAAATCCAAAAATATTTCCTTGTTTTCCTTATTGTTTTGAATTAGATTTTTGTTAGTTTCCCGACCCAATGATATAATTGGATAAAATTTGAACCATGATGATCAAGAACTTAGTTAACATGTGTTGTGTGAAATTCCTAATTCTCGTGTTAGTTTTGTACATATTTGATCATCTTTGAAAAACTAAACGCACATAGCCTTGTTGATGTGAAACTAAAGCATGATTTAAAGCTCCATATGTGAATTTAGTGACCATATACATCCTATGTGAGTTTTTGAGCCTATTGAAAGTGTGTGCATTTTTCATACTCTTATTCTTTCATGTGTGATGAACTTATGTGAGATACTTCTCTAGAACTTGCATAACGATCTTTTGAAATATTTGTCATTGATTGCATGAACTTGAAAATGATAGAGGCATTAGGTTTACCACCATGGCCCAAATAACCTTGTTTCCCAAAGAAAAATGATATCATTAGATTGCCAATTTGAGCCGTATATGTGAGCCTTTTATTTCTTATCACCAGATATGTCTACCCTTATGCCTGAATTTTTTTTCCTTACCCTTTCCAAGCGAGCTAATGAGTAATGCGAGATTGTCTTATGAGAAACGTTTGTGAAGTACTTTGAAGGTGTTTGGCAAAAGAATAAGTGTGGGGGTTTTTCATATTTGATTATGTAAAAAAAAAAAAAAAAAAAAAAGTTTGTTTACGAAGAAAATAAAAAGTGTTTAAAGTTTCAGTTTAAGGTTGTGGTTGGAGGTGACTAGAAGAATAGCTGGAAAGCTTGAGTTCTTATAAATCTAAACAAAAGAATTGCTTGCAATGTAGCTTGGAACTTGTGTTTACCTATTCTTTCGTTTCAATAACTCTCGCCCTAAACCTCATTACGTCAAATAAAAGTCCTCTTGATTTAAGTTTTGCAATTATGATTGTGGAGAAGTGATCTTTATGCAAGCTTATGGTAGAACTTTCACATTTGATTCTTTGAGCGAAACACATTAAGACTAAACACATGTGTGATTAAGTGTATATCCAGTGAGAAGGTCGCTAGTTTGCATATGGTAATTTTAAAAATAAAAATTTGAAATTGCATTAGCATGGCTATCTCACACACTACACTTCAAGGATGATTCAAAGATTACTGCTAATATTTGAAAAAGGAAAATGAACTTGGATTAGCTTGTTGGTGTTAGCTATGGTTCTTGATGATTTGTGTTCTCGAATGAAATTCTATGAGGGTCACATAAGGGGAAGCTAATAATTTTCATGTTATTACTTTTTCATGTTTTCGTTGTTTTGCTCGAGGACTAGCAAAAGCTAAGTGTGGGGGTATTTGATAAGCTCATATTTATACATATTTTACATCAAATTCTCTCGTCTTTTCTTAGTTAGTTTCTTATATTTTTGAGTTATTTACTTTGTTTTTGTGTTTTATCGAATTTATCTAGCTAAGAAAATAAAAATAGCACAAGTGTGATTTTAAGTAATAAATTCGTCATTTCTACCTTGCTCACTTATTTTATTGTTGTAACTTAAGAAAACATTTTGGCAGAAAAATATAAGAAAGGGAAGGCCTTAGGCAGCTGGCAGAAAACAAAGGCAGTGGATGGCACACTGACAGTGAAATAATAAAAGACAGAAAGAAGGTGCGGGGAACAAAGAGAAAAGGCAGGCGCAGGAGCACTGCGAAAATAAAAAAAATAAGAAAGAAATGGTGAGTGGAAATAAAAGGGCACGCTGCCTTGAGGAGTGGGGAGAGACGTGAGGAGCCTCGGGGAGGACTGACAGGGGGAGCTGGCGAGACAAGCGGGAGACAGGAGCTGGCGACACTGACTCGGGACAGAGGGCACGGACGAGGCAGGAGGAGCTGCCCTGTGCAGCTGGAAAGAGTGACTGTGCAGGCAAGAAAGAAATTAAAATAAAAGGAAGTGGGGGAAGCACAGCAAGAAAGAAAAGAAGGGAAAGCTGCCTTTGGCAGCGGGAAAGAAGAAACAGAAACTGCAAGGATGGGGCGTTCGATAGAGGCTGCCATTGGCAGCAAACGAGCGAGGGAAGGCAGTAGCTGCTCTCGACAGGAGCAAAGAAGGAGAAGCTGCCATTGGCAGCAAACCAAGCGACGGGCAGCAAAGAAACGCAGAGAGCTGCTCAGGCAGTTAGACAGAGAAAGCAGATGAGCACATCCTCATTTGGTTTTATTTTTCTTAAACTCATGTTTAATTTAATTTGCTTTTCAATTATATTAAACATGTGTAATTAATTTCTGTTTAGTTAGAGGAGAATTTGAAACCATGGATAAATGTTTATTATGATTTGATTTACTCCAGTTATGAATTCTTGAACGTTGGATGTGGTTTATTTTTCTGATTTGATTAAGAACTTGTTTATGTATGTGGGTTAAGGGTCGACACTTAATTTGCATGCTTAGACTTGATGCTAAGATATAAGGGAATTTCACCTAATCGTTATGAACTTATATTCATGAGTAGTAAAAATCGCTAGTCACGATTGTGTTTAGTAAACCCTAGGTTGGATTAACATGCGTATTCCATAGTTATGAATGCCTAGTCGATGCTTATGATTTTCATAGAACTTAATGATTCTTGCTTGTATCTCTATTATGCAATTCATGTAGGGAACTTGTAGGGAATGTTTTGGGTTGTCGTATGCAATCATCCAACCCAATAACTTGTGGAAAATCTGAAGGTTAATTTAAGCGGACCTAATTAACTTGGAGCATTGTCATTTATTCGTTTGTTGAAATCATAACTGGGAATCAAATTATATGCATATATTCATGTGTGGATAAGGATCCCTCTAACTAACGTCTCATCATTCTATAAAATATATTTTCTTTGAAGTTTGTTTTTAAGTTTCTGTTTTAAATTCAATTTCGTCAAAAATCAATCCCCCATTTATTTTAAAGTGTTAGATTTGTTAGAAATCAATTTAGTTTGTGTTTGCTTGAGTCTTGAATTATTTTGAGTCTTTTGATTTGTTTTAGTTTATTTGTTAGTTTTATTTCGAGTGATTCTAGTTAAGTGTTTTGATTTTAGTTTAGTGTTTTAAATTTTGTTTTTACGTTTTTAATTTAATTTTACTTTGGTTAGCATCCCTAGTTAATCCCCGGTTAGAACGATCCCTACTTACATCATTACTACAATTGTCACAAATAGGGTTTAATTTGTGCGTTAACTTATTTTCGCATTAATCATAGAACATAATATTTCCAAAATATATCTCATCGAAGCTCAATAGCTCAAACATCATATCATAAATCATGTTCATAAATATCTCAGAAAACATAAATCCAGTAAGGCATGATATTTCATAAAGCGTAAATCCAATTTACTCATAAACGTTTCATAAAACGTAGCCATTAAATCATGTTTTTCATGTATGCATTTCTAATAATAAAATCATGCATTTTGGAAGAAGTTCACTCATAGATACTGCGTCGTCGAAGAGTTGTGCGAACTAGGAAGGACGGAAACGTCACTAACAAACGCACCTTGCTTGACGGTTAACTCACCGTGGCTTGGCCGAAAAACATCTCAAAAGTGGCGGTGCTCGCCGAAAAACTGGGAAAAGCTTACTTCGAGCTATTTCTATGTTGGAAATCCACAAACCACGTCGAAGTTCTTTGGGGAAGAAAATGAACAATGACACCATCACTGTTGAGTTCCACGGCCTGTCACTAGTTCTGCGAGGCTCCTCCGTCTAGGTGTGAAGGTGGTTGTGCGTGTGAGTGAACTCAGAAAGGAGGAGGGAGTGGTTGCAGATGATGGAGAGATCTCGGGGGTGTGGAACGAGAAGAAGAGAAAAGTGAAGGGGGAGAGAAAGTTATAAAAGGAAAATATCTAAAAAGTAGGGGTTGGGATATCTGGATAGGGTAAGGTCAAGGGGACAAGAATCCCAAGTGGGTCCTCTTTGGTTTGCAATTTAAGATCGTATAAGATGAAACACAAAATATCCGGAAACTTTCGACGGTTCAAACATAGAATCTTCGTTATAAATCCGATTTCAAATCCGTTCGCAACTATACGTTCGTGGCGATGAGTACAATATGAATAAATTAATTAAAATAAGACTACGCGTTTCAACGAGACGATCAACGAAAGTCAACTAAAGGGTAAAATGGTAATTTCATAAATCCGATAGTACAAAATACGATAAATCAAAGATGGGGTTTCACAATAACGATCGATGCAAGCCTTTTTTCAAAGCTTGACCTGAGAAGTTCATTCGTAGCGTGTCACTAACATCGAAACTCCGAGCCGAGATGGTGGGGTTTCTTAAGGGAAGGGGGACGTTGTTGACCCTTTTTATGGTTGCACTTCAATATGTGTGAATCATATGAAGAGGGACATGTATGTTGGTCTTTTACAAATTACAACAAAGCAACACATCGCACGGTTAGTTCCAATTATTTTCATTCAAATTCTAGGTATGATAATTTTAGTTATTGGGTATAAGTCTATCTACAAGTTTGATCGTTGTTGGATGATTGTGAAATTTGTTGTGATTGTTGTTTGAGGTTTGTAACAAGTGACGAAGAATTTGGTGAGGGTTATCGATTGAGCATGCCGCCAACATATTCACAACCCCACACTTCAATTACTTCCTCACACGTAATTACAAATACGAGGGATGAGAAAATAACTGAAAAATTTAGAAAAATGCCCTTTTTCAGAAGCTTAAAAAGGTTTTGTCTTCTATTTTTTATTTTTACAAAATTTGTAGTGTTCTTCCCTTTTTTAAGACATAACTAACTTAATTTCATTCAAATTCTTTGTCTAGTTCGAATTGCTCAATCGAGTCCATCTCAACAACGGTCGGATAATGTAGCAATTGTTGCGAGTTATATATTAGTTAAAGTGTAAATAGTAATTTATTGTCCCACATTGGTGAAGTACATATGTAATACCAATTGTAACTCCTATATATACTCCACTTTGGAGATTAATGAATATATAAGAAATTCCCAAATATGTCATATATATTTATGGTATTTACCATGTTTAGTTTAATATGGTATCAGAGCAGTTCACTCTTGGTGACCTATGTGCTTTAATTTTGTGCCCACATTTTTCGTGATTTCCTCCGTGAGGGAAAAAAAAGAAGTGAATAGTGTCGCGCTACAGTACAACGCTTTGCTACAGTGTTCTGGTAAATTGTTTTCATTCCACTGCGTATCTTTTGTGCCTTTATTGTTCGTGATTTTGTTCAATGGCTCAATATAATCATAGTGTTGTTATGCATCTTGGTGGAACAAATAAATGGATAATTGATATTGGGGCCACTGATCATGTGACTAGTGATCCTAGAGTGTTTGATGAGTTATGTGACTATGTTCGTGATCCGTATATTACTAGTGCAAATGGAGCATCTTCCCCTGTGAAGGGTGAAGGCACTATCTCTCTGACTCCAACCTTATCACTGGTCCATGCTTTACTTGTTCCTGATGTTAAGTGCAATTTTTTGTCGGTAGGAAAACTTCTTGATACCTTATATTGTTCTGCTCACTTTTACCCTACATATTGTTATTTTCAAGACATTCAAACTCAGAAGATAATTGGTCATGGTAAAAAAATAGGGGGTTTGTACATCTTAACTATGGAGAATACTGTTATTTCCGGTTCAAATAATCATCAAGTTTTAAGTGCTAAAGTGGATTACAGACATCAAATTTGGTTGTGGTATCGACGATTGGGACATCCATCATTCAGTTATATGAAGCATCTATTTCCTTCTTTGTTTCGCACTTGTAGTGATTCAGAGTTTAAGTGTGAAACATGTGTCATGGCTAAGAGTCATCGTGCTTCATTTCCCGTAAATAATTCTAAAGCTACTTTGCCATTTGATTTGATACATTCTGATGTGTGGGGTCCGGCGAAAGTTACTTCTAATGGATTTCGTTGGTTTGTTACTTTTATTGATGATTGTACTTGGTTAACTTGGGTGTTCTTGATGAAGAATAAGAGTGATGTTCCGTTACTTCTTCAAGAATTTTGTACAATGGTGTCTACTCAGTTTTAGACCAAAGTTAAGGTCTTCAGGTCTAATAACGGAGGAGAATATGTGAATCACACTTTGACATGTTTTTTTCGTGATCATGGTATTATTCACCAGACGACTACTCCGTTTACACCCCAACAAAATGGTGTGTCCGAACGGAAGAATTGTCAAATAATGGAGGTTGCTCGCTCCTTGATGTTGGATAAATGTGTTCCTAATCATTTGTGGGGTCATGATGTTTTGGCTACTGTGTATTTGATCAATCGTGTTCCAAGTAGGGTTCTTGATTTTCAGACACCGTTTGATGTGCTACAAAAACATGTTTCTCTTGTTTCTGTATCAAATCTTCCTCCAAAAGTGTTTGGGTGTATTGCGTATGTGCATGTCTACTCTCATCAGCGGAGTAAACTTGATGCATGTGCTCTCCGGTGTGTCTTTATTGGATATGCTAACAATAAAAAAGGTTATAAGTGTTATCATCCTCTGACTCAAAAAACTTATATTACCATGGATGTCACCTTCCATGAGGAAGTTTCGTATTTTGTGAAGCTCTCTTCCGACTCTCCACTTCAGGGGGAGAGGGGGAGTGAAGTGCAGATTCGAAGAGATGGTATGGATGATGTGTTACAGGAAGAGTTGGGAACATAAACTATTATGTTGCGTGATACTAATCAGTCGGCTACAGATAGTGATCGGTCACCTGTCATTCCCGGAACTATTTCTACTGACGACAGATCAGATGTGCCCAGGGAATTGCCTGTTAGTATGTCTGACGAATTACCTTCCGATGATCGGTTGCCTACTGCTGATATGTCTAACGAGTTTCCTAATGATGGTTCGTCCAGTGAAGATTCTTCTAATAGTTTGGTACAAGATGGTGGCATACATGAGGTAAATTCTGAGTATTCTTTTACTTATTAGTTGCCTCCACGAGTTAATTGTTGAAAACCTAAAGTACAATATGAGCCTGATATGCATGCCAAAGCCAAATATCCTATCAACAATTATGTGTCTACTCATCGTTTGTCCAAACTATATGCATCTTACATATGTCAACTATCTAGTGTATCAATTCCAACAAAATTGCAAGATGCTTTGTCTGACCCTAAGTGGGTTAATGCCATGAAAGTTGAGATAGAAGCTTTGGAAAAGAATTCTACTTGGGATTTGGTTCATTTACCAAACGGGAAGAAAGTCGTTGGATGAAGATGGGTGTTTACTATTAAGCAGAAAGCAGAGGGTTCTATTGACCGGTATAAAGCCAGATTAGTTGCTAAGGGTTATACTCAAACATATGGGGTGGACTATCAGGAGACCTTTGCATCTGTTGCCAAACTTAATACTGTGCGTGTTTTTCTGTCCTTAGCATCAAACCAGGATTGGCCTCTGTTGCAGTTTGATGTTAAGAATGCTTTCCTTCATGGTGATCTTAAGGAGGAAGTGTATATGGATCTCCCACCTGGTATTGGAACATCTCCTGGAAAAGGTGTTGTATGCAGGTTATGAAAGGCCTTGTATGGTTTGAAACAATATCTTAGAGCGTGGTTTGGGAGGTTTACAAGTTCAATGAAGAAGTTTGGGTATATCCAGAGTCATTCAGATCATACTTTGTTTCTAAAACGACAAAATGGTAAGCTAACTGCATTGATTATTTATGTTGATGACATGATAGTGACTGGTGATGATCAGAAGGAGATACAACGCCTTCAAAAGTACCTAGCTACTGAGTTTGAGATGAGAGAATTGGGTGAATTGAAGTATTTTCTTGGAATCGAGGTTGCACGATCCAAGCATGATATTTTTCTGTCTCAACGGAAGTATGTTCTTGATTTGTTAGCTGAAACAGGTATGTTAGATTGCAAACCTGTTGATACTCCGATTGAGCAGAATCATCGTCTGGGCTTATTTCCAGATCAAGTTCCTACTCATAAGGAACGGTATCAGAGGCTTGTGGGGAGATTAATTTATTTGTCTCACACTCGCCTTGACATTGCTTATTCAGTTAGTGTGATAAGTCAATTTATGCACTCACATAGTGAAGCTCATATGGATGCAGTAACCAGTATTTTGAGGTATTTGAAGATGGCTCCTGGCAGAGGCCTGGTTTTCTCCAAGAATGGTCATTTGAATGTCGAAGGGTATACAGATGCAGATTGGGCAGGTTTTATCACTGATCGGCGATCTACATCTGGACACTTTACGTTTGTGGGTGATAATTTAGTTACTTGGAGAAGCAAGAAACAAAATGTGGTGGTTAGGTCAAGTGCAGAAGCTGAGTTTCGTTGTATGTCTCATGGTGTATGTGAGTTGTTGTGGTTGGAAAAATTGTTGAGAGATCTTGGGTTTAAACCCAAAGGTGTTATGAAACTTCATTGTGATAATAAGGCTGCTATTGAGATTGCTCATAATTCAGTGCAAACATGATCGAACAAAACATGTGGAGATTGATGGACATTTCATTAAGGAAAAATTGGATGCTGGAATTATTATGTTTCCGTTTGTGGGATCTGAAGATCAACTTGCTGATGCTCTTACTAAGGATGTGTCTAATAATGTGTTTTCCAACTCGCTTGACAAGTTGGGCATGCGTGACATCTTTGCACCAACTTGAGGGGGAGTGTTGCGAGTTATATATTATTTAAAGTGTAAAAAGTAGTTTATTGTTCCACATTGGTGAAGTACATATGTAATACCAATTGTAACTCTTATATATACTCCACTTTGGAGATTAGTGAATATATAAGAAATTCCCAAATATTATCATATATATTTTTGGTATTTACCATGTTTAGTTTAATAGCAACAAGTTAATCTAATACTCGAAAATGTGAGAGATTGCTTGACAAACACTTTTAAAATGACCCTTAATTATGAAGGTGAAAAATCTAAAGTCCAAAAATATGAAATCCTCCAAATTAAACCTAAAGTTGGAGATAAAAGAATGAAAGAAACAATGAAAAGGTAAGAATAAAACAAAATTTATTTTTAATTAGTTTTTTAATAGCCAAATTAGAAGTGTCCGGTAGTCCCCACTGCTTTATTTCCAATAGAACCAAACTATGTTAGTTTGATTCAAATTAAACTAATATAACCAAACTGGCTACCACGGAACGAAACTAGGTCTTTCAGTTTCAGGTACACTGGGAGTGGGCGATTGACATCACCTCAATTGAGCAGTCACTTTGATTTCAAATCAATAAATGACAACACAATGGCCAGCTACTACTGCTAGTGCCCGTCTTCTCAGCCTCAAGGATGTCCTTGACATTGTGTGATTTGATACCTGCAGCCTTCCAGCCGAACCCTGTGCTTGTTTTATTCTCTAGCTGGGATTTGATTCGGTTCGTCCGGTGAAAGAGATCATTTGGGATTTGATTCGGGTTTGCATGAGGTCTTGTTTCAACCCGAATTTACACTATTCCTTTTGATTGACTATTAGCTTTCCACTATTCGATTTAATTGACTATTAGCTTTCATTTAGCGGTTCAAATCAAGGTGAAATGAATATTTTATTAATCATATCTATGATTTAATTGATTAAAGGGTTTTTATCACAAATGGTCCCTGATATTGGCTTAACTCATCATTTTGGTCTCTGACATTCGAAAACAATAAATTTGGTCCCTGACATTCGATGCTACACATCAAAGTGGTCCTTCCGTTAATAATCTGTCAAATCCTCCGTTAAAAACGCATGTGCTAACCCACGTGACCCTTGAATGGAGGACATTTTCGTAAAATTGCTTCACCCACTACTTGGGTCACTAGCCCCACCTTTTCGATGATACATTTTCCCCCTGATACATTTTCCTTCTGCTTAGAGAGAGAATCAGTTATACTTAGATTATTAGGACTCAAGTGCAGACTCACTCGACCTTTTCCCTTTCTTGCTGAATTCGACGGCAAACATTTGTGATTGTTTCCTTTCGAAAAGTTAAAATGAGGCATTTTCCCACTATAAAAAAATGCCCAGCCAGTAAATGTTTTTGTGCAAAATGCTAATAGCATATCATTCCAAAAGAAATATACCATTCCAAAATGATATCTGTTCAAACACATAAGATACAACATCTATTAATTTGCATATTTCACTGTCAATAGCATATCGTTCCAAAAGAAATAACCATTGTTCATAACAACATACCCATTCAATTCCAAAAGCATTAAACAACAGCAACATCTCATGTTTTCGAATGCAAAAACAAAAAACCTTACATATTTAGATAGTTTTCGAAGACTTTAAAAACACAACTAAGCTGCCAATTTTTCACCAAATCCTTCAAGGCTTCCATGGCTTTCCTCTCTTTGCACCGAATCCTTGGGTTGACTGAACATGTTGAATTGGTGGAATGGTGGGTTGTGAGCGTGAAACCATGCCTCTTTCTCTGCATGTACCTCTTCCCATGGCTCTTCCTCTAACCATTCAGCTGCCCCTTCCCACCTACATACTCAAGAGATCAATACACAACTTCACATTATAAAAATTGAAAATAAAAATGAATTATGCCACACCTTCTGCATCTTCCACATACCTTATTACAATTAAAAAAAATACAAAGATTTCTACTCTTCAAACTTCACACATACCCGTCTTGTTTAAGTTGCTGTAGGCTTGTTGTTAGTAGATTGAGTTACTCCTTGAGTGGATTGACTAGTAGATGCTTGATTTTGTTGCTTTCCACATGTCTTGGAAGTATGGCCTTCTTGTCCACATGACCTACATGCATATGGCTTGGTATAAATCCATCTTTTCAACTTCTTCCCTTCATGACTTGTAACTGGGGGCTCTTCACCAGGATCTTTAGCCCTCTTTTTCTTTGGTCTTCCAGTTTGCTTCTTGTAAATGGGAGGATCAATTTTGGTGGTCTCATTACTAGGCTTGTCCCATTGATCTTGGCCAGGCAATGGTGAAATAACTGGTGCATAAGCCTTTAGGTATGTTGCTTTCTTGTAGCAGTCATCAACATACAAGGCAACATCTTGTCCCTTCCTCAAAATACATGCAATAGCATGAGGACATGGGATTCCACAAAGATCCCATCTCCTGCAAGAACAAGTTCTAGCAGCCAAGTCAACTGCAAACTCTCTTCCAGAAAGGTGTGAGACTTCATATTTCATATCTTCAGCTAGATATGCAATGCAATGCCCACTTTCATACTTGAATTTTTCAATAATTTTCTCAATTCTTGGCCCCACAGATCCTTTCCATTTCAAGGCACCAACTCTTCTATTTGCCATCCTCACTGTCAGGTTCTTTCTTATGATTTGCAACATTGTCAAAATTGGCTTGTCCCTTGCCTTGACAATTGATGCATTGAAAGCCTCACACAAGTTGTTAAGTAAGATGTCACATTTGTAATATGTCCTAAAATGTGACCTACTCCAATTATATGCTGGTTTAGCATGTAACCAATCCCAAGCATCTTTATTTTCTTGTTGCAGGTTATCCATGATGTCTTGCCACCAAGGAATGGTTGTAGCTCTTGCTGTTTCCCACAAAGTTTGTTTCAAGGCAAGACCACTGTATTTTTTCTTGAAGTTATTATACAAATGCCTCACACAATGCCTATGCTCTGCATTGGGCATTAGTCGTTGAATTGCATTCCCCAACCCTTTCTGCTTGTCTGTAATGAAAGCATATGTTGCTGAATTCTCCATACTCAAATCATCTATTAAAATCTCCAAAAACCACTCCCATGTACTCTGATTTTCAATTTCCACAACTGCATAAGCAATTGGGAACATCCCATTGTTGCCATCAATGCCTATTGCTGCCAAAATTTACCCTGGATGCTGCCCTTTCACAAAACAACTGTCTAATCATATAACAGGCCTACATCCTTGCTTAAAACCAATCTTACATGCATCAAAACAAATGTACATTCTCTGAAATATGCGTATATCACCACGCATTTGTGTCTTTATTAACACTGTTGAACCATGATTAGTTTGCTTTAAAATAGCAGCATATTGCTCAAGTTTGTTGTATTGTTCCACCTAAGTTCCTTTATTTAGTACTCAGCCCTGTGCCTTGCCCGATAAATCTGTTGGGTGGTCACTTCTTGTCCGTAATCCTTTTGAATTGTAGCTCTAAATAATTCAATAGACCAATCAGGGTCAATCATCAATTCATTTGCATATCTCTCAGCTAGAAACTTAGAATTCAACCAAAAAACATTTTCATCCCTTGTACAAACGTGATTCATTTCAAGGGTTTTGATTTGGAAAGTTGTTGACTCATGTAATCTTGAACCATAAATCACAAACGGGCAACCCTTTATACAAATTGCTCTGATTCTCTCCTTGTCATTCTTCTTAAACCAAACATTCCGCCCATTTTTCACAGTGTAGTACATTATTACCTCATTCAACTGTTGTTTATTAGGAAACAATATACCCATGCAAAAATCTGGATTCTTCAAATCTGTAGCTCTATGCCATTGTTTAAACTTTGGCATATGTTTCTTCCTCTTTTTCTTGCTAGACACCTCAGCACCATCTTCTTCCTCAGAACTCTGGGCTTCCAAGCTATAAAGGTCCCCAGAAATGGCTTCATTGTCAGAAATTTCCCCATCAAACCCCATCTCCTCAGGAACCTCTTCAATTGGGTTGTCGACATGTTTTTTGAACAAATCATCATCCAACTCATTCTCATGTACATGCTCATTTTCTTGCTCTGAATCTTGGTCATAATCACTATCTTTGATTATTTCCTCCTCATTTTCAGCTTGTTCATTTTCATCTTCCTCAACATCTTCATCATCCCCATTTTTTCCCCGACTGTATATAGTAAAATCTCATTTTTTTCTCTTTGCTTTTCTAATGTCAATTCCCCAAGTTGCCAAAATTCATCAAATCCATCATCCCAATTCAAGGATTGTGCTATCTCAAACTCTTTCACCACATTACTTGAAGCAGTGCCCTTGTCACATTCATTAATTGCCTTCTCATTCTTGTCAACCATATATAATTCAACTACCTTATTCTTTGGCATATCATCGATTAAATTTGTCAGTTGTGCATCACATACCATTTCTTCAAATATACCCACTTGCAACTTTTTATAGTGGCTCAACTTCACCTTGTACCCCAATTCCTTTGCTATGTTATGACACTCAACCAAGGACTGGCAGTCACAAAAAAACCCAATCTAAGTATATAATTTCACCTCCACTGTAATGTTCCTTATTTCCCTTCTTGAGAATTTGACCCCCATGATAAATTTTATATGTGAATTTATCAGGATTAGCTGCAAAATATTGTTTAATACATTAGTAAATCCAATGGTCAATTAGTTTTTGAACCTCTAAATATAAGTCAATTATTTTTGCCACGTTTTACAGTCAAAACCCTAAGTCCATGCCATACAATGAAAACTAAAACAATAAAAATACACAACAACAACCATTCTGTTGTAAATAGTGGATTGCCCACATGTGTATAGTAAAGTATCACATGTGTATAGTAATGTGTATAGTAAAGTATCACATGTGAATAGTAAGTTTTGTAAGTTTTCGTTGAGGTGGCTCTATAAATAGAGCACTTCGGTTGTTCAATGTGAGAGAACATCAAGAAGAGAAAAGGAAGAAATATAATACTCTCAGTATCCCTCATTTTCTAATATCTGCAATACTTTTGTTAGTGTGATATTTTGCACCACTTCGTCCTTACTCTTAGCAAAGGTTATTTCTCTACTTTTGCCTATTTATAATACGTTATCAGCATGACTCTCTAATCATTTCTCATTTCCCTTCACTGAAAGAAAAAAAAATGTTTCCTCTAAGGTTTTTACTGTTATTCTTCTTCCTCTGCCTCAAGTGCTGGATATACCCTCGCGAAGAACTGTTTGCACCATGTTTACTTCTAGTTCACAACCTAACAATTGCTTATATCTTTGATTTTTTTGTTTGGTGTAACTCTTGACTACTAACCTAGTGTTTATTTATGCAATCCAAGATGGTGCGGTATCATCGCCTATCTTGGACTGCATATCTAATTTTACTGCAAATTTTAAGTGGAGTGGTATAATCGCCCACCCTATCCTGCATATTTAAATATACTTGCTATTTAATTTTATCGCAATTTTAGGTGGTGTGGAATAATCACCCACTCTGCTCTGCATATTTAAATTTTATCACAATTTTAGGTGGTGCGGTATAATCGTCCACCCTGCTTTACATATTTAATTTTATCGCAATTTTAGGTGGTGCGGTATAATCGTCCACCTTGCTCTACATATTTAAATTTTCCTGTTGTTTAAAGTGGTGCGGAATAATCGCCCATCATATACTTGTTTCGATGAGAATGGTGCTGTAAAATTGCCCTTCTCATTAATCATGTAAATCTCGAGCCTGAAGTTTCGAGTACTTATCATTTTGGCCTGAAGATAAAAAATTTGTAAGAACAAGAAGTTCTAACAATATATTCCTCCAGAACACATATTATTGCAGGTTCTTACACACCTCATTTTTCTTTCAGAAAAGAAAATGGCAAACTTGGCAAATCTTGATTTTGCTGCCCTAGACATCACTGGGAAGAATTACCTTACCTGGGTACTGGATACCAAGATCCATCTGGAAGCAGCGAATCTTGGAGATACCATCAGGGAAGAGAGCAGCTCATCCTCTCAAGATCGGGTGAATGTCATGATTTTCATTCGTAGCCATCTTGATAAGGTACTAAAGAGCGAGTACTTAACGGTTAAAGATCCGTTAGCCCTCTGGAAGGCCTTGAGAAACATATACAATCACCAGACAACGGTGATTCTTCCAAGAGCTCGCTATGACTGGACTCACCTAAGGATCCAGGATTTCAAGTAAGTGGCTGAGTACAATTCGGCGTTGTTCAGAATTACCTCTCAGATGAAGCTCTGTGGGGATACTATTACTGAGGAGATGTTATTGGAAAAGACTTTCAGCACATTTCATGCCTCTAACATGCTCCTGCAACAGCAGTATAGAGCGCGAGGCTTTACTGAATACAACAAGCTGATATCTGTGATATTGGTAGCTGAACAGAACAATAAGCTCCTGATGAAAAACCATAATTCCCGACCTACTGGATCAACACCGTTCCCAGAAGTGAATGTTACTTCCCTTAAAAGGAATACCATATCCTCCCGTGGCAATAATTACAAACGAGAACGTGGCCACAAGTGAGGCCGGTGGAACGGGAAAAGCAAGAACCATGGTGTCTAGTTTCACAACCAGGTTCCAAGACATAATCCAGGCCCGAGCTTTAAAAATGCAAATCGCCAGAAAGGAAAAGCTCATATGAACACTCCTAGAAATCATGAGGGAGTTTGCCATAGGTGTGGTGCCAACAGACATTGGGCGCGTACTTGTCGCACCCCAAAGCATCTGGTGGAACTGTATCAAGCCTCCTTCAAGGAGAAGGGTGTCGAGATCAATTTCTTCGACCAGGCTCAACCAATGGAAACACTTGATCAAGTGACCAATTTATCAGGACAGTTAAACACAACCCACCTGAATGCTACAGACTTTATTAATGAAAGAGGGAATGAAGTTTATGGGTCCGATTGAATTATTTATGTTTAATGTACTCTTGTTATTTGTACTTGTGGTTTAATGCTCGCATTTTCAATTCAATAAAAGTAGTATTCCAGTATGAATAAACTGCTTTTTCTTTAC
Source organism: Malus fusca (assembly GCA_035220775.1). Classification (NCBI taxonomy): domain Eukaryota; kingdom Viridiplantae; phylum Streptophyta; class Magnoliopsida; order Rosales; family Rosaceae; genus Malus; species Malus fusca. The sequence continues at coordinate 32,987,503 of CM069060.1, read as the reverse complement.
TCAGAGAACATGAATAAAAATTATGGTTATTCTCAAAACAAGAGCAATGACAGAGACTTTTGTCTTGCAGACAGCGCAACCACGCATTCAATACTTCGAGATCGAAAGTATTTCTCGAATTTGGTACTTGCAAAAGTAAAGGTAACAACAATATCAGGGCAATCAGATGTAATTGAAGGCTCAGGAAAAGCCCAGATTATGTTACCAAATGGAACAATATTGTCCATAAAGAATGCATTATATGCTACTCGATCCATTCGAAATTTGTTGAGTTTTAAAGACATATGTCTAAATGGATACCACATTGAAACGAAAAGTGTAGAAAATGTGGAATATTTATGCATTACCTCCAATGATATCCAGAAGCGTATATTGGAGAAGTTGCATGGTTTATCGAGTGGATTGTATTATACATACATAAAGACAGTTGAGGCATATACTGTCATGAACCAGAAGTTCATTGATTCAAAGGTTTACATGTTTTGGCATGACCGTCTAGGTCATCCAGGATCTACCATGATGCGTAAAATCATTACCAACTCTAATGGACATCCATTATTGAGCAGACACATTGATGTCTCAAATGATAACCCTTGCAAGGCTTGTTCCCAAGGGAAGTTGGTAATTAGACCATCACAACTAAATGTTGATGATGAATCCCCATCATTTTTGCAAAGAATTCAAGGGGATATTTGTGGACCTATTCAACCACCTTGTGGACCATTTCGATATTTTATGGTTTTGGTTGATGCATCTACCCGATGGTCACATGTTTGCCTATTGTCTACTCGAAATGTAGCTTTTGCGAGACTTCTTGCTCAGATAATTAAGTTGCGAGCACAGTTCCCAGATCATTCCATTAAGTCAATCTGACTTGATAACGCTGGTGAATTTACATCTCAAACCTTTGATGATTACTGTATGGCACTGGGCATTGATGTTGAACACCATGTTCCTCATGTCCATACTCAAAATGGTTTAGCAGAGGCATTTATCAAGCGGCTTCAATTAATAGCCCGCACTCTGCTCATGAAAACGAAATTGCCAGTCTCTGCATGAGGACATGCCATATTACATGCTGCATCATTTGTTAGATTGAGACCCATAACCAACCACCAATATTCATCAATACAACTCGTGTTTGGACATTAGCCAAACATTTCACATTTACGAGTTTTTGGTTGTGCTGTTTATGTGCCTATTGCACCGCCACAACGAACTAAAATGGGACCTCAGCGTAGACTGGGAATTTATGTGGGTTTTGATTCACCATCTATCATTAGATATTTGGAACCTTTGACTGGTGATATGTTTACAACTCGTTTTGCTAATTGTCATTTTGATGAGACAGTTTTCCTGTCGTTAGGGGGAGAAAATATCATTCCAGAAGAACGGCAAGAGCTGACATGGGTTGTTCCCACCTTATCTCATTTTGATCCACGAAGCACTCTATGTGAAAATGAAGTGAAAATGATCGTTCATCTTCAAGGTATTGCTAATAAAATGCCAGATGCATTTAATGATGCTTCGAAAGTGACAAAGTCACATATACCAACTGCAAACGCACCTGCAAGAATTGATGTCCCTGTTGGACAAAATAAAGTGGCAGCGAATGATTCATTTAGTGCACACCTGAAGCGTGGTAGACCCCCAGGTTTAAAAGATCCAGCCCCTCGAAAGAGAAAGATGAGGGCACAGTTGAACCCAAATGATATCATTCAAGAAAAGAAATTGAATGATAAATCCACAATTCATGATTCTGTACTTCCAGAAAAACAAAATGTCCTTGATGAGACACTTGTCCCTGAAGAGACAGAAGTACATGAAAGCAAAGAAATATCCATAAATTATGCATGTACTAATGAATTGTGGTATCGAAATGCAATAATCATCGACGACATGTTTGCATTTGCAATAGCCACTGAAATTATATTAAGTGATGATATTGAGCCCCACTCTGTTGATGAATCCAGACAGAGACAAGATTGACCTAAGTGGAAAGATGCAATCCAGACAGAATTAAATTCATTGGAAAGACGAAGTGTTTTTGGACCAGTAGTCCAAACCCCGCCTGGTGTGAACCCCGTAGGTTACAAATGGGTATTCACAAGGAAACGCAATGAGAAAAACGAGATTGCAAGATATAAAGCACGACTCGTTGCACAAGGTTTTTCATAAAGACCTGGAATTGATTATGAAGAGACATACTCTCCTGTAATGGACGCAATTACGTTCCGTTACTTAATAAGTTTGGTGATTTCAGAAAAACTTGACATGCGACTTATGGATGTCATCACCACGTATCTATATGGAGAATTAGATACTGACATATATATGAAGGTCCCAGAATGACTTAAGTTGCCTGAAGCAACTAACAAACCACGAGGTATGTTCTCAATCAAATTAAGGCGATCACTGTATGGGCTGAAACAATCTGGGCGAATGTGGTATAATCGTCTCAGTGAGTATTTGATTAAAGAAGGATATGCCAACAATGTTATCTGCCCTTGTGTGTTCATTAAGAAATCAAATACTGGATTTGCTATAGTGGTAGTATACGTCGATGTTATAAACCTAGTTGGAACCCCTGAAGAGCTTAATAAAACTGCTGAATATCTGAAAAGCGAATTTGAAATGAAAGACCTTGGGAAAACAAAATATTGTCTCGGCCTGCAGATCGAGCATTATGCTAATGGAATTTTGGTCCATCAATTAGCTTACATTGAAAAGATACTGAAGCGATTTTGCATGGACAAGGCTTATCCACTTAGCACCCCAATTGTCGTTCGTTCTTTGGACATTAAGAAAGATCCATTTCGTCCAAAAGAAGATGATGAATTGGTCCTTGGTCCAGGATTACCATATTTGAGCGCAATAGGTGCTTTATTGTATTTAACACAATGTACTAGACCAGATATAGCTTTTTCAGTTAACTTGTTAACCAGGTACAGCTCTGCTCCAACAATTCGTCATTGGAAGGGAGTCAAAGGTGTTCTACGATACCTTCGTGGGACAACAGATATGGGTCTCTTTTACTCAGACAAGCCCACAAATGATCAGATCCTTGTTGGATACGCAGATGCTGGTTTTCTCTCTGATCCGCATAAAGCCCGCTCACAAAATGGATATGTGTTCACTAATGGAGATACTGCAATTTCATGGCGATCAACGAAGCAAACGTTAGTTGCTACATCTTCCAATCACTCGGAAATAATTGCTTTACATGAAGCAAGTCGTGAATGTTCTTGGTTAAGATCAATGATCCATCACATTCGGAATTCATGTGGTCTACCTTCAAAGGCAGACACTCCAACTGTCATCCATGAAGATAATGCAGCCTGTGTCACCTAGATGAAGGAAGGATTCATCAAGGGTGATAAGACTAAACACATTTCTCCAAGATTTTTCAGTGCACATAAACTTCAGAATGGTAAAGTTATTGAAGTTAGACAAATCCGTTCCAATGAAAATTTAGCAGACTTGTTCACCAAATCTCTACCAAAGTGCACATTTCAGAAGTTAGTGCAGGGAATCGGATTTCGTCGGCTTACAAATTTGAAGAATGCAGAATCAAGGGGAGATACAATTCAGGGGGAGCATTAATGATACATACATGTTGTACTCTTTTTCCTTCAATTAGGATTTTTGCCCATTGGGTTTTTCCTATCAAGGTTTTAACGAGGCAACATAAGCATGCTCAACACCATCCAGGTAAAGTTGTACTCTTTTTCCTTTGCTATGGTTTTTTCCCACTGGGTTTTTCCAAGCAAGGTTTTAACGAGGTAACTGATACTGATATGTGGGCATCCAAGGGGGAGTGTTGTAAATAGTGGATTGCCCACATGTGTATAGTAATGTGTATAGTAAAGTATCACATGTGAATAGCAAGTTTTGTAAGTTTTCATTGAGGTGGCTCTATAAATAGAGCACTTCGGTTGTTCAATGTGAGAGAACATCAAGAAGAGAAAAGGAAGAAATATAATACTCTCAGTATCCCTCATTTTCTAATATCTGCAATACTTTTGTCAGTGTGATATTTTGCACCACTTCGTCCTCGCTCTTAGCAAAGGTTATTTCTCTACCTTTGCCTATTTATAATACATTCCAATGTCATTGAATAACTCCAAATCAGTAAAGCTATGCAACCTTTAATACAAAATGACAAAAGAAAGGGAACAAGACCACAACAGGTGATATATTCATCACCTACCCTAACCCCACACCATCTCAAACTACACAAACCCCACCACCAGATATCAAAGGTATGAAGAAGGGCTATTGGAACCATCAAAAGTATAAAAAAATCATGGAAAGAAGATACAAAATACTCACCATATTTTGGAGGCTTTCCAGATTTGCCAAATTTCTCCGACATGCTTGTACGTCACTAAAATTTTCTCACAATCCACAGAAGTTTAATGATCCTTCACGAAATTTAGAATTTTAGAGTCCTAATCTAAAGTAGAACTGAATCTCTCGCCAAAATCCCCATTGTCAAGCCCTAGCCTTTTCATATCTCTCTAACCAAATAAGGAAAGGGTATCAGAGGGACAAGGTAGCGAAAAGGTGGGGCTAGAGATCCAAGTAGTGGGTGAGGTAATTTCACGAAAATGTCCTCCATTCAAGGGTCACGTGGGCCAGCACATGCGTTTTTAACGGAGGATTTGACAGATTATTAACGGAATGACCACTTTGATGTGTAGCATCAAATGTCAGGGACCAAATTTATTGATTTCGAATGTCAGGGACCAAAATGATGAGTTAAGCCAATGTTAGGGACTATTTGTGATAAAAAAAACCCTTGATTAAAATCATTTTCGTTTCGAATTAAGAAAATGGATCCAATCAAGACTAGCTAATGTCAACCATCAACTAAAATTACGAAAAGCCCATGTGTAACACGTTAGTGTAAACACTGCCCCCTTAAACATAACTAGCATTTTTGCATGCGCGAAAGACTCTTTTTACATCCCAACACACTACGTGCGGCATACAGAATTTCATTAATCAAAGGGGTTGCGTGCCCCTAAAATTCTTTTAAATATATGACGTTTATTTGTAATCTTGCTCTATGTCCCTCTATCTTTTTTATTAGATTAATCCATAATACATAATTTCTCTATCGATTTCTTCTTTTGTTAAAGCCCTTTTATTTACCTAAAGAATGTATATTTGGTTGAGAGGGCGTAAAAAAAATTCAAATGATTGAGATCATTAGGGTATTAGAGTTGTCATTGAACATGGCATATCATCAACATTATCATACTGCATTTTTCTTTTGTTTATAATTTTCTGCTCTTGTTTCTTCTAGTGCCTAAAATTATAGACTCTTCAGTTGAAGGAAAATAATAGATAAGATCTCAGAACAAATGAAAAGAAGACAATTTACTTTATCATTTCACAACAAATCACAATGTCAATTTATGTTTCTTCCTTTACTTTAAAAATGATGAGTTAAGCCAATGTTAGGGACTATTTGTGATAAAAAAAACCCTTGATTAAAATCATTTTCGTTTCGAATTAAGAAAATGGATCCAATCAAGACTAGCTAATGTCAACCATCAACTAAAATTACGAAAAGCCCATGTGTAACACGTTAGTGTAAACACTGCCCCCTTAAACATAACTAGCATTTTTGCATGCGCGAAAGACTCTTTTTACATCCCAACACACTACGTGCGGCATACAGAATTTCATTAATCAAAGGGGTTGCGTGCCCCTAAAATTCTTTTAAATATATGACGTTTATTTGTAATCTTGCTCTATGTCCCTCTATCTTTTTTATTAGATTAATCCATAATACATAATTTCTCTATCGATTTCTTCTTTTGTTAAAGCCCTTTTATTTGCCTAAAGAATGTATATTTGGTTGAGAGGGCGTAAAAAAAATTCAAATGATTGAGATCATTAGGGTATTAGAGTTGTCATTGAACATGGCATATCATCAACATTATCATACTGCATTTTTCTTTTGTTTATAATTTTCTGCTCTTGTTTCTTCTAGTGCCTAAAATTATAGACTCTTCAGTTGAAGGAAAATAATAGATAAGATCTCAGAACAAATGAAAAGAAGACAATTTACTTTATCATTTCACAACAAATCACAATGTCAATTTATGTTTCTTCCTTTACTTTAAAAATGATGAGTTAAGCCAATGTTAGGGACTATTTGTGATAAAAAAAACCCTTGATTAAAATCATTTTCGTTTCGAATTAAGAAAATGGATCCAATCAAGACTAGCTAATGTCAACCATCAACTAAAATTACGAAAAGCCCATGTGTAACACGTTAGTGTAAACACTGCCCCCTTAAACATAACTAGCATTTTTGCATGCGCGAAAGACTCTTTTTACATCCCAACACACTACGTGCGGCATACAGAATTTCATTAATCAAAGGGGTTGCGTGCCCCTAAAATTCTTTTAAATATATGACGTTTATTTGTAATCTTGCTCTATGTCCCTCTATCTTTTTTATTAGATTAATCCATAATACATAATTTCTCTATCGATTTCTTCTTTTGTTAAAGCCCTTTTATTTACCTAAAGAATGTATATTTGGTTGAGAGGGCGTAAAAAAAATTCAAATGATTGAGATCATTAGGGTATTAGAGTTGTCATTGAACATGGCATATCATCAACATTATCATACTGCATTTTTCTTTTGTTTATAATTTTCTGCTCTTGTTTCTTCTAGTGCCTAAAATTATAGACTCTTCAGTTGAAGGAAAATAATAGATAAGATCTCAGAACAAATGAAAAGAAGACAATTTACTTTATCATTTCACAACAAATCACAATGTCAATTTATGTTTCTTCCTTTACTTTAAAAATGTATACAACATAATTAAATACATTTTGTCGAGCAATGAAAAAAGAAATTGAAAGAACAAAAGAAAAAGTGTTTGTTCACCCTTACAACTACAATATATTGTGGTACATACATTTCTGTTTCTTCTTTTACCTTTGGTAGTGACTAATATTAAAACAGCCCTCTAGTTTTGCAGTCACATTCATGCGTGTGAAATGCCATGGATATCCATGCATGAAGCATCAACCGTTTTCCTTCCTGACAAATAAACAGTTCAACTTTTTCTTTGCCAACTGAAAATCTCATTCTATTGGGTTCATAATCTTCATATCCTCTGATACATGAAATACTCAAATCAAGTTACATCACATTAGTAATCCCAATATATTGAAATCGAAACAACACGAATAAACTAAAGGAAACTTGTGTAAACTTATGGTGAAATGGTAAAGTAAATTGAGATTATATACATGCCTGTCATTCAATCTCTCCCTCCTCAATTTCTCACGGCAAGCTTTTGCCTCTGATCCAGAGCACGAATCCGGTCGTCCCCTTATTAACAAAACACCACCAATCAAACAATCAATTTCGTGACAAAAAGTGTTTGCACTCAAAATATACCCATTTTTACTTATTTGGGCAATTTGGGTAAAATATGGCATTTGGAGGATTAATGAGCAAGAAGACTAACTTGGAAGATATTTAGCTATCAAGTGGGATAGGTTGGCACTATAATATTGTTTCTCCCATTTGTTTTGGTGGTGGAGGTTTGCCAAGAGAGTTGTTTAATCAAGATAAGTGCATGCTTTTTCATGCAAGTGGATGGAAAGATACCATGCATGCTTTCGGGCAAGAAGGTGTAGTGAAAGAAGCTAGTTTGCTTCTTTTAATTATTTTATTGCAAATGGGGAGACATGTGCTAAAAACATGTGGTGGAGATGCAAGTTTCCCTTTTAATATTGTTTCTCCATGCAAGTGGGCAAGTGAAATACAAACTGCCCAAGTTTCTTTCGGGCAGATGCAGTGTCTTCAGCAATGGGGTTTCCTCCAGATCTCTATTTAAAGGAGCCCAAACACAAGGATTATGGACACTCAAAACAACCAATCAAAACTCTACTCAAATTAGCTCATCAGCTTCCTTGTAAACATTTATTTTTAGCCAAGCATCCTTTGTTTTTCTTGTTTATTAGCTCTGCTACTCACTTGTAGTATCGATCTGATTTGTAGCTTTTATGTACTCATTTCCAGTCATATAAATTACAAGCAATCTGCAATATTAGTCACTTTCCTCTGTCATTTATATTTCCAAGCAACCTTGTCATTTACATATTGTTCTATCTCTCCATATAAGTAAAGTCCTTATTTTTAAGGCAAACAAAGAACCTTAATTTGAGCTATTCCCACTCAATGGCACAATCTTTTGGTTTGAAGTCAAAAGGCGCAACCTCAATCATTCAAATCCCGTCTAGTAGCGGCATCTAGTAGTGGCACGCCCGCACCCACCAATCTCGTATGTGAAGTAAATCCCCGGCTTGCCCGCAAGGCACCATGGCGGATTTAGGGAGCAAACAAAAAGTTTGGAGCTTTAGGGATTAAGAACGCATTAAATTTCTGCAGGTTTCAAGGAAACCGGAAAAGGAGGAAATACCTCCTGGGGGGACACTCTTTTTCCAGTGACGGTGAGGCTGAGGAACGGCGACGGCAGGAACATTGAGGGCCGAGAATTCGAAATCGCCGAAATGAGTGCCATTGGACCAGAAGAAATCGGTGGGTTGGGTTTTGTCGATGTAATCAAGATAATCTATCCATTCCTCCATTAGAGATTGCAAGAGAGACTGAGTCCTCTTCTATGAAAGAAAGCGATGAATTTTTTTAGGGAACTGCCCCATCATGGGTTTTGGAGGACGTAAAAATGGGGTGCGTAGGTAACTGGTCTGTCAATCTCTAAGAAGTTGATTCTAAGAAGCATGGTGTAAAATATCGATGATATCGGAAATATCGGTAGTCCAAAAACATGAAAATTTCGATGGAAATATCGGGATATTACCGATATCGATAAAAATTGAATAAAAACCACGGAAATTGTAAAAAAAACTTGAAAATTTTTATTGAAACTTTGGAGAATGTTTATTTAGTCAATTATCTATTAGTTTATAAAAAAAATTAGAAGGAAATGCATTACATGATGGATTTAACTGATTTCAGTTGATTATAAAGCGAGCTGGCAAACACTGTGAGTGTAGAAAATATGTAGTAATTAATGAAAAAAAGATTAAACACACCATAATCATTTATATATAATGATTTACTACAATATTTTACACTTTATACATTGTATGATAAGATACATGAGTGATTTAGTACCACATAAAGTTCCTATGAGGTTCAAAATTTTCACTATCTTCATCATCTCTATGTGTAGAGTAAGTTTATTGTGGAGAGTATTCATCAAATGATAAATCCCCAAAATAGTTTTGCATGTAATTGTTAACATGCCACTCATATAAATATAAATATTTTAGCATATTATCACTAAAACATAAGTGATATATGGTGGTTACGCTGTTGGAGGAGTAAAACGAGAGGGGTTCAAATCCCCTTTGTGTTTTTTTTTCCTCCCTTTTTCCCTTTTTTTTTCTTTTTTTTTTCCTTCCTTTACATCGATATTTTAGCGATATTACACCGATATCGATATTTTCCGATATTATCGTCGATATTGTCGATATTTGTACGATATGTACATGGATATGTTCCGAAATATCCGTGATTCGAAAAAACCGAAATATCCTCGATATTTTGTCGATATTATCGATATTTCAAACTATGCTAAGAAGTAACTTACATTTTTTTTAATTAAAATAAATTGGAATTTTTTTATGTTTTATTTTACAAAAGTACTCATAGGAGTTATGATCCTTATTTCATGGGTAAATTACATAGTAGCCCTTCAGGTTTGAGGTATATTACAACCTCATATAACGTCTTTAAAATATTTCACTTTCATACCTCACGTACTATTTTATTTCAAAATAATACATCCGTTACATTTTTTTTCCATTGATCCGTTAAGAGCTGACGTGGCTGCCACATTTGTGCCACGTGGCAAAAATAATATATTTTTATTTTTATTTTTTAAAACCTAACTCTTCTAAATAAAAATTTTAAAAAAAAAATCTAAACCTTCAGTTCGTCTTCCCCCTCTCCATCTCCATCTTCTTCCTTCTGCAACCTAGAAAATAAAAAAAAATAAAAACACCTTCAGTTCGTCTTCCCTCCCCTCCTCCTCCCCTCTCATCTCCCCCATCTTCATCTTCTTCCCCCGACCCCTATACCTGCAACCCAGAAAAAAAAAAAAAAAAAAAAAAACCAGATCCCATAATTAGATCAGACGGTTTGAGAAGCTAGCTCGCACCGTTTGGAAGACCAGGAGTACATCAAAACCATGCCTTTGCCACGTAGCAAGTTTAACCGGTTGATATCATCTGAGGAAAGAAACGCACAAACTAAATTCATTTGATTTGGGCCTGTTTGGTTGCCAAGAAAGTGGACAGAAAATAAATTCTTACCTATGAGAAAGAGGCCACGAGGAGAGGAGAAAGGGACTTCCATGAAGTAAAGGTGCTCGAGCTGGCCGTTCATGGAGAGGTAGTAAACGACAGGGACTTTTCTGGGAATGAAAGGGAGACTGGGACCGGTCTGGGCAGGACTAATCCGGTCGGGGCTGGTTTCCGAGTCCCGCCATTTACTGGGGATTTGGAGGTGGGAGGGTCTGCCGCCGAAAGTGACAGCCATGGTTGATGGCTCAGTAGAAACAAAGAGTTTGGAGTCAGAGAAGAGCTGTTTGGTTACCGAGAAAATTGTGTGGGGTGGGGGGGAGAAAAAGTGCGGGAAAATGGTAGGTGGGAGAAAATTTAGGAGGGGAATGGAATGGAAGGGATGGTGCTGGGAAAGGTGGGGGTGGGGAAGGGAGGTGTTGGGAAGGGGGGAAAGTGGGGAAGTGGGTTTGCTGGGTTGCGGGTTTCAACTTTTGTTTTGGTTTTTTATCTTTTTTTTTTTAGAAGATTTAGGTTTTTTTAAAACAAATTAAAAAAAAACAAATTTTGCCATGTGGCACACATTTGGCAGCCACGTGGCACAAATGTGGTAGCCACGTCAGCGCTTAACGGATCAATGGATGGAAAATGTAACGGATGTATTATTTTGAAATAAAATAGTACGTGAGGTATGAAAGTGAAATGTTTTAAAGATGTTGTATGAGGTTGTAATAGACCTCAAACATGAAGGGCTACTATGTAATTTACCCTTATTTTATTCTCTTGTGGATTTTCCATTTTTTTGTTTCAAGGGCTTTTGTGTTCAATTATTTTTGGTGAAGTCTTGAGACACCAAAACTCACTTCTGGCATTCTAATATTAGAGATTAGAGATTAAGCTAGTAATGGGGGCTTTATCCTCCTTGAGGCTACCACATTTGTAGCTCTAATGAAAAATTTCATTCCCAATGGGCCGGAAAATGAGGCTATATCCACCAAAAGGGCTAGCAACTTCAATCCTTGGGCAGCAAGAAATTAGGCTACATCTAGCCCCAAAAAGTAGGGAACCACACCAAATTGAGGGCCCAGTCTTGGTTTTTGTTTTTGTTTTTTTTAGTTTAGAAATGGGTGAGCCCCATTTTTAATTCCAAAAAATGATTTTAAGGGTTTACTTTTCAACCGTTTAGGATTTTAAGAGTTTATTTTCAACAGTTTGTTTGATTAAGAAAACATATACAAACAATGACTATTTTTTGTGTTATTGATTAGAAAAAAATGTTGTGCTTCGTGTTTAGTTTTCTAGAATGAAAAATTCATAAAAAAATTGATGAAATTTAACATTGGTAGTTTAGAGACCTAAACCGAAAATATAAACAAATAACATAACTAAATTGTGATAAGATAATCCAATCCAATGATTGTTATGAAATGAAAATCTTGTTTAATTTCGGAGAATGTGTCAATCAAAGAAATAAACCAATGGTTGTTATAAAATGAAATCTTATCTTATCTTATATGATTTCATAGAAACAAACCAACAAATGAGATTGAGATAAGATAATCAAAACCAATGATTGTTATGAAACGAAATCTTATCTTGTCTGATTTCATAGAAACAAACCAACGGATGAAATTGAGATAAGAGAACCTACAACGATGCATAAGTGATGAAATCTAACTTTGTCAGAATTTGAATATTTTTAGGTTAAAAAGTTCATAAATTAAAATTTAAGATAACAAGTCCAAAAATCAAGTTTAGAGAAGTTAAGACAATAATAAATTTACCGCGTAATCAAATTACTACATAATAAAATATATAGCCCCATATAGAGCCCGAAAGATATATAGCCCCTTATTGGGAGACATTCTTTTTTAAAGCCCCTAAGATTCATTGGAGCTCTAAATTGAGCTGTATCCACAATTTTTCTAACCTCATATAGAGCCCCTCATTGGGGATGCTCTAATCAGGCCTTCGTTATGTTTAAGCTGTTTCTGAACCGCCAGAACTTCGAATATGGAAAGTTGCACACGTCAAGTGTGGTTTTATTTTAGGGAGTTTTAATGAAATGCCCACGTTACTGTTCACTTTAACGAAAAACCACATTTTTACACTAAAAAGTCAATCCTTGTACTATTCACTTTACCCTTTATTTTGTCCTTATCGTTAAAATTCAAAGTTTTCAAACCCTCTTCATTATTTTTCCTTTTATTTTAGAGAACTTTAATGAAAAGAGCTTGGATCAAGATTAATTTAATAAAAACCACCATATAGTTTTCTTTAATCAAATGCACCTCAAAATTAACCATAAGGACAAGGACCCTAAATTTCACACGGGCTGGATTACAGAGCCCAAAATGAACAAAATTAAGTTTCCAAAATTACCCTAACAGAAGCCAGCCCTTAGGTCTCGTTTGGTATGCAGACGGGGCGGAACGGAATGAGACGGGACGGGATGGGACATGACGGGACAGAATGGAGAGGGAGCAAAGATGCCCTCGGATGGAAACAAGGATACGGAAATGTTATAATTTTGTGTTACACGGATGTGAAACGAGTTGTTCTAGGGGGGTGAGGCGGAACGAAAATTCACCAAAAATTTGTCCCGTGGAACAATGCGTTCCACCCGTTTTAGGCGCACTAAACGTGGACGGAGCGCCTCGTCCCACTCCGTTTCGTCCCGTCCCATGTACCAAACGGTACCTTAGTGAATTAAATGAAGGATTGTTTGGTGCAGATATTCTAGCAGATTCAGAGGTTGCCTTGTCATGGTTTCCTCTGCTCTCTCACCAGCCATCATTGCAAGCTCGCTCGCTCCCTAGAGTCTTCCATTCGTGGTTGCCGCTATTTTCTACGATCTTCAATTTCAATCAAGATGGTGCTTCAGAAAGATATCGATTTGCTCCATCCACCAGCTGAGCTTGAGAAGAGGAAGCAAGATCAAGAGGCTTGTACAGACCCCTAACTCTTTCTTTATGGTATGGATATTAATCGATGGATGCTTACGCTTTTGGGTTTTGTATTTATTCTTATTCCCTCGAATTTTGGGTTTTGTTTTTTTTTTTTGTTTTTTTTTTTTGTCGAAATATGAGTTTTGTATTTAGGTTGTTTAGTTTTGAATGTTTAAGTGGGATGATACTAGTTTCGAATGTTTTGAACTTGAATAGGATGTCAAGTGCCAGGGGTGCTTCAACATGTGAATTTTTATCTTTTTTATTGTTTTCGTTTAAGTATTTATTAAATTATGTGCTAGGAAATAAGAGTATTTATTTGTTGTTTAAAAGTGAATGTAATCGAATATGTTTGTGCAGAACCACTATGTTCAGTCACTCGCGGGAACTGCCAGACTGTGCTGTGCCAGCCTACTGGTGGTCGTGCCAGGCTCATCGAGGGTTCTTCTTTCGGGAGGAAGTGGGACTGATTGTCCTGCCAATACCATTTTTGGAATGTTATGTTTCCACTTGTATTGTAAGATAAAACTGTTTCTGGAGAACCCAAAACATAACATTGTTTTGGGAAAAGAAAAAAAAATTCAGATACAATGTTTGTTTTGTCTGTGCACAAACAAACACTGTATCTGAAAAAAAAAACTAAAATCCAGAAACAGTGACTTAAATTCCAGAAACAGTGACTTAGATTCCAGAAATAGTCTATGTTTTAACTTTTGACTGTTCCTTTTCTTTCATACATCAGTTGAATATATTTAAGAAACAAAATGCTTATTTTGCTTTGAATCCATATACACTAATTTCACTATTTCTTTTCTAGCTTACATTTAAGAAACAATGTGTCTATTTCATTTAAATCCAGAAATAGTAAATTCCAGAAACAGTAAGTTAGATTCCAAAAACAGTAACTTAGATTCCATAAACAGTGTTACTTAAAATCCATAAACAGTTTATTTTTACTGTCCAGAAACAATGACCCGTCGTTATTATTGAATAGTATGCAGATCTTAAATTTATTTTCTGGAAAAACAAACGATGAACTCCACTGACGAAGAAAATTTGAAAAATAGTATCTCGAATACACTATGAATAATAACGACGATCACATTTTAACGAGATAATACAAAATATAAATTAAATAGCATGAGGATCTATATTTTTGTTTCAAAGAAAAAGAAGAAGGTCTGCAAAACAACGATGAACTCCATTAACGACGAAAATCTGGAACTCAACTTAAAAAAGTTAGGGGTAAAATCGACAAATAATAATTTATTATAGTTTGGTCATTTTTAGTTGGACTGCTTTAATATGGGTTTTGTACTAATCATTAAACAAAACTTATAACATAATTTTTTATTAAAACTAAAATTTTTCAAGCATTTTTAATTAGTTTTTCTTTTATTTTAATAGTGGCTTCCGAGGGTTGTAATAAAACATAAAAAAAAAATCAAAGAAAGCATACTAATTTTGCAACACGTTGTGGTTTCCAACAGTGGAGACGGTTGGGTATCTCTCTCTCTATGCTAGATTATCTAAATTTTTTAGTCGGATTATCTGTTTGGGTTTGCTAGTCCGGTTATCAATTTACATCTCAACGAAAAGATCTCAACCCTGCTCCGCCCGCAGCCACGCGAAAGCGACGTGGTCCTGATCGTCATCTCTTCCGCGACAGTCCTGGAATTGTGTTTTTCTTTTTCTTCATTACTTTAGGTCGACTGAATTTTACTAAGGCCGACCGTATTTCAGTTTAATTTCTCAATTAAAATAGGAGCTGGAAGATGCAGAATAATCCGTTCCATTGCTTGCTCTCCCTCTCTATATTTGAATTTTCAGTCAATCAATCTGTCTCCGCATTCAAATCCTCTGTCAACCTAATCTACCCTGACCCCTCGTTCTCGCTCCTCACACATCTCAAGCCAAGTCCTTCCCTTTTTCTCAATTTTCGAATCCTTCGGTCATCCTCATTCTTGTTCTTCACAATGGCCTTTGATGCGATTCTGTTCAGAAATGCTGAGTGCAGCCTGAAGTACACCAAAGATTTCAGCAGTCGGGTTATTGTGCCAGGTAAGATTGTTCAATACCCATTCTTCAGAAAATTCAAGTTTGGTTTCAAGAAGTGGTTCGACAATCAGTTACTACGAGACTTTGTGCAGACTGAGCAAGTTGTATACCCACGGTTAGTGAGGATGTTCTTTGCTAACTTGCAGATGAATGTTGAAGGTACAACTCTAACTTCTAGAGTAAATGGTGTTGATATTACTGTTAATCCCTCTGTGTTGGCCATGATTTATTCGATTCCTGAGTCTGGTATGCAACATTACCAAACTCACAAAGAAGTCTCTGTTGAGGGTTTTAACCCTAATGAAGAGTTGAAAAAGTTTACTGGAAGAGAAGAAATTTCTCAGGATTGGCATGATGCTTCAGATTTCACCATAGAATTTAGACTTTTGCACCATATGATCATAAATAGTTTTCTGCCCCGATCTGGTGGAAGAAGCAATGTTTCTAATCTTGATGTGTATATGATGTGGGCTATTGCAAACGGGAAGAAGTTGAACTTTCCATTCATGATGTTCCATCACATGAATGATGTGCTCAAAAGGAAGAAAACGTTTTTGCCGTATGGAATGGCATTGACCAAGTTGTTCCAGTATTTTGAAGTCAAGTTGGATGAGGAAACTGACAAACAGACGGCCAAGTCTACTGATTTTTATAATGAAGGAACAATGCATAGGTTTGGTTATACGTTGGAGCATAATAAGTGGGTACCTAACCCTAAGACCAAGAGGGCTATAGCTGATAGGGATGACGAAGAAGCAGACCAACCTCTTTTGAAGAAACCCACTCTTAGAACTAAAGCTTCCACTTCTCAGCAAATTCCTCCCAAGATCATTGCCTTGCTGCAAGATATGAAAGATGACATTCAAACCTTGAAGGAAAATCGATCCATTGCAGCATCTCAGCCTCCTCCTCCAACTCCTGCTTCAAGTTCTCAGCAAATTCCAACTGAGATCATTGCTTTGCCGCAAGATATGAAAAATGACATTCAGACCTTGAAGGCAAATCAACCCATTACAGCATCTCAGCCTCCCCCCCTTAAACTCTTGCTTTGCCAGAAGACTTCATGAAGTGCCTTGTTGATTTGAAAGTCGATTTGCAAACCTTCAAGAAGAAGGAAATCATTGTTGCATCATCATCATTTGCTACCACCTCTCCAGAAGTTATTGCATATCTAGATGAAATAAGGAATGACATTGAGTTAATTAAGGTTAGAGTGGATGTTATTCAATGTGATTTGCGAGAAACAAATACTTGTATAAAAATGATGGAATATCTTAAAGAACTCAAGATTTGCAGCAAGAGTTGCAGCATGCTGACAAATACTCAAAAAGCAATGGCAATCAAGTTGGACAACCTGATCGAAGTCATGGAGAAGGGACTTAAGAGGGTATTACCTGCAAAGCCTCAGCCTACACCAACGACACCAAGAGTCGGAATTTATGAAGTTCCCGAGAAGCTTCTTATTCTGGATGTTGATGGAGTTCTTGGGCATATAATGTACACAAATTCCGTTCCATTTGCATCTCTATCTCGACAAAAACTAGAATTCATAATTGACGGGAAACAAGCAAGTGAGTATTCATTTATATTATTGCTAATTTTGTGCTATTGTTTAACACAAGTATTGATCAACTTTCTTCGGCAGTTTTCAAGAGGCCAAAGCTTGATGAATTTCTTGAGTTTTGCTTCACGAGTTTTAAAGTGGCTGTGTGGTCTTCAAAAGAAGAGTAACTCTGTTATTTGTTTTGATATAGATGCCTCAAATTTGAATTTTTTTAATCAAACATCTATAACTTTTAAACTTTTGATCAAACATTCTTCTACTAATTTTTAATTAAAAATTATGATTTTTATTGTATTTAATTAACCAACTAGTTCAGAAAATAATATAACAAATATTCTAAAATCACCACAAACTTCCTATCTTATCTTATCATAATTCGTTCAAAATGAATTTTTCTTATTCAAATAATTTGTTGTTTTAAATTCTACAAACACATAAACATCCTATTAACATACAATTATGAAATATAACATGCACATATATTAAATATAACGTACCAAACATATATATTAAATATAACGTACCAATCATTTGGTACGTTATTGGTACGTTATATAAATTTAATCTGGGTACGTATTAGTATTTTGGTACGTTATAAATATTGCTTTTGGTACGTTATGCAATTCTTTATTTAGTATGTACCAAGTTATTAGTACGTTGTATTATCCTTATTTTGGTACGTACAAAACTTATGGTACATTATGTGTAAGTTGTGTAACCCAAAAAAAAGATAACTTTTCACATTAAAACATTGCACTAAAAAATATTTTGTTAACTCTTAATAATTAATTATTGGAATAAGGACTCATTTTAAATAAAAATAAAAATGTGAAAACTCTTAGTTCACGTTTCTACTATAAGTAGTTGTTAAAAAATTTATTTTCAGTTGCATGAAATTAGGCAGTCTAGTCTACATCTCAATTTTAATTATAAACGAACTCTTGTTTTTTTATAATCTATATAAAATGTTGAGTTGGAAATTGGAAAAACTATATTTCATCCAATTAATCTTGAACCCCAGTAGATATAATTGAATCCTTAAATTGAGGAAGGGATGAGATTCCATAAAAATAGCAATAAATTAATAAATATTATTGAGTGCATTTTTTTTACATAGAAATGGATTTAAAAGAATTTATAAAATACTTAAATTAAGAATATACCTGGAATATAAAGTTTAATTAAAAGTAAAAGCACTTTAATCAAAAGTTGAAAAGTAACATATGTTTAATTTAGAAAAATCTAAAATGAGACATCTAATTCTAATTAACTGTTCTTTTTTTATGTGGGGTTACATTTAAAATATAAATTAGGAGAACTGTTATATTTATTGCATCTACTTTTTAATTTTATGTTTCTTATATCTCTATGTCCAATCATATAAGGAATAATTGTTGACTGCTTATTAATTTGAAGGAAAAATCTGGAACCGGTGCTAAATTGTATGATGGATGAACATAAGCGGGACAAGTTGCTTTTTATTTGGGTAAGTAAATCTGTCCAATTGAATTATATTCAGCTTTTATTCTTTTGTATTTCTGGAAATCTTGATGGAAATATAATGGTTTATTTTGCAGGGCCGATCCAAGTGCACCATAACAAAATTCAAAACATTGGAAAATCTAGACAAACCCTTGGTTTTGAAAGACCTGAGGAAATGTTGGGACGATGCAGTGGTGAAGGGCAAGTATAATAAATCTAATACATTGCTACTGGATAATTTTCCCTACAAAGCTTTGATTAATCCTGTAAGCTTTCATTTCTTTATTTTTGGATTTCTTTTCTTTGCTCCAAATAAAATAAGTAATTTTGGATTTTGGATTTATGTTGAACCTTTATATAATAGCCACATACTGGAGTCTTTCCAACAACATACAAGTTAGAACGTACAAAAAGCGATGATGAATTAGGCACTCTTCAGGCATATCTGCAGAAGTTGGCTGCAGCTGAAAATATACCCGAGTTTGTATCAAAACATCCATTTGGCCAAGACTCCATCAATGAAAAAAGTAAAGATTGGAATTACTACAACTGTGTTAAAACAACGTATATGCTTCCATAACCTTTTGCATACAACCCTTATTTTGTATTATCTATGTGGTCTGTAAATTTATGTATTTAGAGTCCAATTGTTCCAGTCCCTTTTTATTTTGTGGTGAAAGAGTTTGATAAATTTGAATCTTTTGGAACTTGTGTGGTGCTGATAGAAAATAATACCAAGCCTGGACGATAGCCATGTTGTGTGAGAGGAGCTCTGAATTCGAAATATGACGGGGTTTATTGTCGACCAGTCACTGAATTTCACCAATGTGAAAGATGGCTCGAGACACATAGTACAGAAACTAACACAGAGTCAACTGAATTGTGCCAATATATATATGGATTATGTTAATGATGTAGGACATAAATTCGATTATTTTACATGCAATAAAATTAAAAGAAAGAAGTGATTGGAGAACTGGTAATTTACGTGTTAATAGATTATTTGCTACAACCATATCTTGAAAATGGATGTTTTGGACTTTTCAAGTTGTTTGAATGAACGCTACTTTCATTTCTGATGTGGTCGTACAAGGTGTTCAATTCTCCCACAAAAGTAGCTTGAGCCATCTTTTGCAGAAAGTCATAAAAAAAAAGTAGTCTACTAATAAATGGAGCTCTTCATTATTTGTCTTTTGGGGTTTCCAAGGCTTTATTATATGTCATTTTTAATTTCCTAAGTCTTTTGAGTTGTCCAAAGATGATGTAAATGGCTTATTTAAGCCATGACTATTATCCATTGTAGTCATCTTTTCATCTTTCAATCAATTAATCAAATTACCCTTTGAGATTTCAATCAAACTTGTGGACTCAAGCAAATAATTAATCAAATTACCCTTTGTTCTTCAGTAACCCTTTTAGATCAATTAATCAAATTACCTTTTGTTTTTTAGGGATTATGCCAGTAACCCTTTCATCGCTTCATTTTGCGTCAGTTAAATATGGCTCGAGCAAATAATTTATAATAGTAATGATCTAAAAGTAAATAATTAATATTCATATTTAATAGTACATTGACTTTGATTCTACCGGTTGCTATTGGTTTCTCACAAGCGTTACTTTCCCACTCTACCTTGCTTTAAAGGTTGAAACCCAATAACATTTTTTTTGGATAAACTAACCCAGTAACTTTAAACAAAGCCCAGTACACAAACACAGTTGCTTAGCGCTACCGTATTTTAACGTTCTGGGACCTATTGGTTAATTGATTAATAATTCAGTCGACCTAAAGTAAAATTCAGTCAAAGTAACTCTAAATTTCTGTACAAAGTAACTTGAACCATTTTTAACAGATATCAACATTTAAATTTCTGTACCGTACTGAAGAGATCGTTATGTTTTAATTAGATATGATGCAGCCAATAGTACTACGGTCTAGTGGTATTCCTCCTTACTGATTAGTGATAGGTCTTAGGTTCAACTCTCGCCAAAGGCGACTTTTGAACCAATTTATGCTAGCTCATTGTGAGGCTAAGCCCACCCCTCTCCCCTTAGTGTAGATAATATTGATTTGTTCAAAAAAAAAAAAAAAATTAGATATGATGCATGCAATAATGCAATAATCATTTCTGTACCGTACTTTTATCACAAATGAAAAGTAAAAAAACAGAAAGAAATACAGTTAATGCAATAATGCATCAATTAAATACTTCAAAAAAATAATTACATATGATGCATGCATAAGGGGGTTTATCAAGAAGGCTTTTGGTATTTGTCTTGTAAGTTGTGTTTTAATTAGGTGGCTGGGGGAGATGTCTTATAGTTAGTAGCAAGGAAGAAAATATCGGTAATATCGGAAATATCGGTAGTCTGAAAACACGGAAATATCGATGGAAATATCGGGATAATATCGATATCGATAAAAATTACATGGAAACCACGGAAATTGTAAGAAAAACTTGGAAATTTTTAATGAAACTTTGCAGGATGTTTATTAAGTCAATTATCTATTAGTGTATCACAAAAAAATTGGAAGGAAATGCATTGCATGATGGATTTAACTGATTTAACTGATTTAAGTTGATTATATAGCGAGCTGACAAACATTGTGAGTGTAGAAAATATGTAGTAATTACTGAAAGAAGTTTAAACACACCATAATCATTTATATATAATGAATTAGTACAATATTTTACACTTTATACATTGTATGGTAAGATACATGAATGACTTAGTATCACATAGAGTGAACGTGGTGAGTAGTTCAAAAGTAGATACTTGAAAAGAAATTAATCAAATTTTAATATGATGTAATTATTTGGACTTGATTTCTCTTTATACATATATTCTTCTTCCAAATTAATCAAATTTTAATATGATGTAATTATTTGGACTTGATTTAAAATAGAAATTTATCATATATAATATATGTAACTGAAAAAAAAATAATCAAATTTTAATATGATGTAATTATTTGGACTTGATTTAAAATAGAAATTTATCATATATAATATATGTAACTGAAAAAAAATTAATCAAATTTTAATATGATGTAATTATTTGGACTTGATTTCTCTTTATACATATATTTTTCTTCATATTTTCAAGTATTTCAGTTTAGTAAGTGATTTTAAATTTCGAAGACGAAATTCTTTTAAGAGGGGTAGATTGTTACACCCACCCCAATTTAAATTGTATTTTCACTAAGTTTGAGTTTATCTTACTTTTAAAATTATTTTTAGATCTTAATAGGTGTGCCCAGGGGCCCACCTTGCTTTTGTGTCCCCGGTCTCTCTTTTCTCTCAGTTCTCTCTTTTCCCTCACTCTCTCATCTCTACCCGTGCTCTCTCTCTCTCTCTCTCTCTCTCTGCACTCTCTGCACTCTCCTTCTCCCGGTGAATCAACCCACACCCTTACTTCCACACCACATCAACGAAGGCAACGAAGGCGATCTCTCTTTTCCCTCACTCTCTCATCTCTACCCGTGCTCTCTCTCTCTGCACTCTCTCCTTCTCCCCGTGAACCAACCCACACCCTCACTTCCACATCAACGGCGACACCACCTCATCGCTCTCCTCACCTTCTCCCTCTTCGCCATCTCCGCCACCGCATCAAGGCCCTGCAAAACCCTCTTCGTTTCCTCCTACTCCTTCTCCCTCCGCCGTCTCCCCTCCTCCTCTTCCCCCCTCCGGCTTCGTCACCGTCTTCACCAAAATCAGTCGGCTCCGCCCCGCTCAGAAGCATGCGCGATCGCACCGAGGACATCCTCAGCGTCGTCGTTTCGCTGCTTTTCGGCGTTAGCTGCGGCGCGCTCACCGTCGATTCCTTATCGATATTTTATATAATATCGCGATAATTTCGGAAATATCGCGATATTATCGATATTATCGATAATATCGCGATATTTTGACGAAAATCCTTTGATACCTATTAAAATATCGGTCCGGTGAAAAACCGATAATATCGGCGATATATCGCCGATATTATCGGCATTTTCTTCCATGGTTAGTAGTTCAAGAGCAAAATTATGTTCTATTCTATTAAGAGAATTTTCCTTGTCAACTTTTTATCCCATTTTTTCTTATTTTGACCTCATTTTTTATGCATAATATTGACAAAAGGAGGGCAAAATAGTAATTTTGTATCTTTTGACAAAATGACAATCATATCCCTATTTTTCTTATTTTACCCTCTTTTTTTTTGTGAAAATGACAATCATATACTTATTTTTCCAATTTTACCGTCACTTTTGATGCACAATATTTACATAAGAAGGACAAAACAATAATTATGTAATATTAAAAAAAAAAATATGCACTTATTATGAGAAAATATTCACACACACAAAGTGTGTGCTCTCTGCTAGTATGTATATTAAAAGCCTAACTTTCCAATTAATTCCCAATGTGTCCTATTAGACTCGTATCACTGTTCATTCTATAGTGAATTGCCGATTTTGCCCCCATTGAATTTGTTTTATTTCATTTCTGCCAAAATCTCAGTTGGTGTCCCTCTCTGGCGCTACTCCTGATTTACACATGTTGTTGGTAGATGTACAAGTGTTTGTAATATTGAAAGAAGAAGAAGGACGGAAAAGCCGACCTTTTTTCCATTTGATCCAGAAACAACGAGCTCTTTCTCGCAGCAAGCACAAGCTCTATTTCAGAGGAACTACGAATCCATCTCGACTTCTCTCTCAGAGCCCAGCTCGAGTCCTCAGATAAAACCCTATTCTCCCCTGTTTTCTTTTTAGCATCTTACAAAACTATTTCTTTCTTCATATTCTCTTTATGTTTGGCTGAAATTCTGAGTTGCCGACTCCCACTGTCTTCTTTCTCAACTCGAGTCCTCGGGTAAAACTCATCTTCTTCCCTGATTTCGACTTCTCTTTAACTCTTGACCTTCACCATGCAGTCACCAACCTATATGCCGAGCTGTACCAGAAAGACATCCATTTTCTCATGGAGCTCATACATGTATTTAAAATTTTGCTGTATTTTTCCAAAAATTAGTGAAAAAGTTTCAATCTTTTCCTTACCAACGTCAATGAAACTCGAAATAATTTTTGGGTTTCTTTTTTTGTGTAATTTTATTTGCTGGGTTTGTTTCTTCGTTGATTTTACAATTTACAGGTGATTTTACTACTTCAAGCTGGACAAGGAAGATGAGAGTTTGAACCCCGGATGTAGCGGGTTGAAGAGGAAACTTCAACCAAACAACACACGGAATATGGATAAGTTAGTTATTTAATCTTTTTGGTTTCGATCCGTCGTGTGCTTACCAAACCCAGAACGGAACAACTGTCCCGTTTCGTCCTATGCATATCAAACATAACACGAAACCTCTATTCCGCTGTGTTCCGTTCCATCCCGACTGCATACCAAACAGTACCTTATTGGAACTTAATCGAGCCCTATAAATACAAGTTTTGAAGAAAAGAAAAAGATCTCTGACCAAGCATGCAACTTGTCATTTTATATTCCCATGAAGTCCTATCCTAGTATGTGTAGCCCAAGTTTAGATTATTTTATTTTCATCCAATTTACTTCCCCGACTTGTATTTAAATTTCTTTCCTTAATCAATTTATATTTTTTTTGTTTTTGTCACAAATGGTAATAAATTTATTACCAATCGAAAACTTACAACACAAAGGCCCACACTAAAACACAAAGCAAAAAGGACCATACACACCAAGGTCCAAACCATATACACAACGCAAAAATGGACCTTACAAACTACACACAAATGGCCAAAGCCCAAAAACAAAGATACACCTACAGAGAACCTTAGCCTTCTGCTACAATCGCCTCTGTAGCACCTTACGAACAGCAGGAACCGTGTACACCATCGCATGCCATAATTCCGACCAATCAACACCTCAGAGATGGGAGGAATGAAGACCCCATGATCCATCAATGAAACCCACTCCGAACGCAGCCACCAAGGAGAAGAAAACAAAGAAGCCTGTGAGAATTCCACAAGCAACACTGCCAATAAAGGCAGACTGAGAGAAGGAGGTGGTGCGGACACCCGAGCTGATATGCAAACCAGAGCTCTACACACCTTCTCGATGTACCGTGACAGATCACGATCAAAAGTGACTGCAGATCGAAATTGGGTATAAACTGATGAAGGATGAAGCCAAATCGAAAATAAAGGAGATCGGATTTGTGGGGGATGGGTGAGGGACATGAAGATGGGGGGATGGATTGGAGGGATATGAGGAATTAATTGAGTAGGAATAAAGGCAACAAGGGTGCATAGGTCGCACTGATCATGATGGATAGCAAGGGAAGAACAGTAACAGAAAAGAAGGGAAGGAAGAACAAAAAGAAAAAGAAAATGACTACCACCGAAGCTAGGGTCGGCGGCCGAACGGAAAAAGCCAAGAACGAAAACCTCACACAAGAGGTGAAATTTCATTATATCTTTTATGCAATTACAAATTCCAAAAGAGATGTCAAATTTTAAATGTAAAGTTTAAATTTGAAGGTTTATGTGGGACTTTTATCTTTTTTAAGTTTAAAGCATCTTCAAATAAGATGTGAAAATATTCACACTAGCAATAACGAATATAAAACACATCACTAGCAATTTCTATGTGGCATGACATGGAAAGGCATCAGAAGAAGTTGCTGTCAAATTTGACAACAGTTTCAAACCTATTTTTAATAATTAATAAATGCTTTTCATAATTTTTATACTTATCTTTTGTTTTAAAATACTAATTACAACTATAAAAAGTAAATAATAGTTTAAATTTGGAGAACAAAATTTATAAAAACAAAAAAATCAATGTGTCACATAAGCCTTCAAATTTAAATTTTGTGTTTAAAATTTGACATCTTATTTGGAGATGGTCTCAGTTCTCAACCTGATATGTCAGATTTAAATTACTATTTGTTACATTATTGACTTTTAATAATGGTAATAAGTACTTTTAAAACAAAAAATAATAAAATGATGAAAAATATTTATTAATCACTAAAAATAGATTTGCAATTTGGCGGCAACCATATTTGATGTCCATCAACATCATGCCATATAGGAATTGATATTTCGTTTGGAATCATTAGTGTTGTCTTTTTTTACTATTGTTGCTGATGTGGACCTTTCTAATTGGGTTGTATTAATGACATAAGCATTTAATTTGCACATGGTTTGAAACTGAAATCGAAACCAAAACTGTTTGAAACCGAACTGCAACCAAATTGTTTGGTTCCATTTTGATTCAAGCTTCAAAACCGTACCAAATTAAACCACAAAAAAAATTAATTTTCAATTTCGGTTTTATCCTAAAATGACCTTGAACCAAACCGTTCCCACCCCTTTGAAAAAGAAAAGTAAATAGAAAATTGATGACATGGTGGACATAAAATTAGTTTTAATTGATATATAAGCCATATTTGAGTAATATTTACAAAAAGAACTTATTAATTTAAGAACAGTTAGATTTTTAAAAAGTCAAAATATATAAATTGATACAATATTAAAATTCTAGTGTGCTGCATGAGAAAAAATTGAAAACTTATGATCAATTTTGAAACCCTTTTAAATGTGTAAATAATAAGAACTACCCGATATCTTACTCTTGGGTCTCTTGTTGAATTCCCCGCACTCTTTCTCTAAACCTGCTTGCGATCAGAAATGGGAGATTCAAAACATTATTTGAGAAACCCACTCATTTCAATTTTCTGGTTTTATTTTTGTGGTTTTGTAAACTTTAATCTTTGAAGAAAATTAAAATTTAATAAAAATCTGGTATTAGATTGGATATTGATTTTAGTCTTTTAATGTGTAGTTAATTCAAATTCATATTATATTTTTGTTTTAATATTTAATAGATATCTTATTTAATGTTATTACATTAAATTTTAAATTATTATTATACACATTTTAATTCATTAATTTTATTTAACTTCTTCTAATTATTGTATCTAAAAGTCCGTATCATAATATATTTTATGTCACATCCTGGCCCGGGTCCACCACATCCCGGGCCTGCTCCACAACCGTAGCACGATATTGTCCGCTTTGGGTCCCAACTACGCCCTCACGGTTTTGTTTCTGGGAACTCACACGAGAACTTCCTAGTGGGTCAACTATTATAGGATTGCTCTTGCGCGCTGCTCGCTTAACTTCAGAGTTCCGATGGAACCCGAAGGCCTCATGCTAGATAGGGATGAGAATATACATATAAGGATCACTCCCCTGAGCGATGTCGGATCTTACAATCCACCCCCTTTAAGGGGCCCGACAACCTCGTCGGCACACCGACCAGGATTAGACTCTAATACCAATCTATCACATCCCGGCCCGGGATCCACCACATCCCGGGCCCGCTCAACCACCGTAGCACGATATTATCCGCTTTGGGCCCCGACTACGTCCTCATGGTTTTGTTTCTGGGAACTCATACGAGAACTTCCCAGTGGGTCACCTATCATGGGATTGCTCTCGCGCGCTACTCGCTTAAATTCAGAGTTCCGATGGAACCCAAAGCCAGTAAACTCCCAAAAGGCCTCATGCTAGGTAGGGATGAGAATATATACATAAGGATCACTCCCCTGGATGATGTGGGATCTTACATTTTACTAAATTAGTGTACCAAAATGTCCATACCTAAATACATTGTAGTGAATTAGTGGCACATAAAAAAATATGCAAAAACATAAGTGTACAGAAAATTCCGTACCTAAATATATGATACTAAACTAGTGTACCGAATTGTCTATACCTAAATATATTATACTAAATTAGTTTACCGAAATGTTTGTACCTAAATATAATATACTAAACTAGTGTACTAAAATGTTTGTACCTAAACATATTATACTAAACTAGTGTAATGAAATGCTCTTACCTAAATATATTACAATGAATTAGTGGCACATAAGACAAGATGCAAAAACATAAGTGTTTTGAAATTTTTTTACCAAAGTATTTTTTTTTATATAATTGATGAGTATATTTTATATTATATATTTTACCTAATCTTAGTATATTTTGGTTAATATTTTGGAAGAATTTTGATACTTTGAATTGTATTTTCAATATAGGACTTTCGACTTCCTCTGGAGCAAAACAGGACCAAATGGACGAATTTTAGAGTAATTCCAGTTGGAGGACGTTCGTGAGTCACTTAGCTTGATCGTATCAAAATTTGGGATTTTTCCACCAAGCGGTTATTTTCTGGCAATGAAATAAAGAAGCAGTGCGCAGTGCGCAGTGCTGGAAAATGACGTTTCTGGGCTTAAATTGCGTTTTTGGAGCCCAAGATGACCTCGGATGGGTTCGTGGCCTTCTGGAAAAGTGTTCAGAATATTCCAAACATTAAATCCAGCTATATTGGGCCAGTTTTGGAACAGCTTATGGGTCCAAAACGTGGCTGTTCAGATTTTAGGCGAATTTTACCATTTAATTTAGGATTATGTTTCCTATTTTATTGGATTATAAATTTTAGTTTTTAGGGTTTGTGTGGAGGCTTAGCAGATATATTGCTTGGCCGTCTACCATTTTTCTTTACGCTTCTTTTATGCAATTTTGGAGACAGAGAGAATTGTTAGGGTTTTGGAGACTTTTTACTTGAAGGTGCTTTCAATCCTTTTCTTGAATATATTTTCTATGATTTCAATTATGAATATGCGGAACTAATTTCTTTTGCTAGGGCCAAGCCTTGAGCCTTAGCATGAATATGTGATTTTTTTTTAATTGCTTATGATTGATTGCATGCATACTTTGAATTGTTAATCACCGGGATAAAAACTATCTAATTGTCTTAATGCCTGATCACCATTAGGATTTTTAGAAAAGTAATTTGATGCAATTTTGGTCGGAAGGTTCCCTGAAATTGACTCTGGCTTCTTGTGATTAATAATTGTAATTTCACTTAGGATGAATATCACGTCTTAAGGATTGCATGGTTTTTCAAAGGATTTTCATAAAGCATAATGAGTTTTTCATGTTTAGATTTGATCTGAACGTCCGGACGGGTTGCATGTTAGATATACATTCTATGTTGGAGGTTCCAAGTAGAATATGAATTAGGAAAATCTAACCTTCAAAGTGGCATGTGTAGATCATAAGTAATTGGTAAAAATTCATAGGATTGCTAGGTGATGGTGGAACCCTAGTGCTTTCTTAATTTTATTCTCCCAAAACTGTTTTCTTCTCTCTAGCTCTAATATTGCAAATTATTTATTTTAATTCATTAATTTCGTTTTTATTTTAATTAGGTTATAAAATCAATCACCTAAACTTCTACTTTACAGTAATTAAATGGAATCTAATTAGTTTTGAATTATTTAATAGTCTCTGTGGAGACGACCTTGCAAGATCCGTTTATACTACAATAACCTTGTGATTCTTGCAAGTAAAATAGGAAATTTAAGCCCGTTCACATGAGTAGTAAAAATCCTATCAAGAAAATGGCGCCGTTGCCGGGGACTATTTAAAATAATTCCTACGAATCAAATTTTCAATTAGTTATTGCTGTTTATACATATAAAAAAAATAAAAAATTTAATTTTCGTTTTTATTTTATTTTTACAGATTACAACAATACAGCGGTGCAGATTTCAGAAATCTGTGCATGGTCAGCACCCGTTCAACAGTGCAGAAATTGATTCCACTTGATCCAGAACTTAAGCAGAATTTAAGGAGGAAACGCAGGGAGCAAACTTTGCAGAGGGTTCGTCATCTGCAGGAGACTTTTCTGCAATCATTATTTTCTGGGGACCTGCACAACAAAGAAAAAATGGCATTTGTAATTCCAGAGGCTGGTCTGCCCCTGGGTGATTCACTGACAGCCCATACAACAAATATACCAAGTTGCATTACTTATCCAGCAGTGGAGGAATGGTCTACATTTGAAATAAAGCAGCACATGTTGAATATTCTACCTACATTTCATGGGTTATCATCTGATGATCCTAACATGCATATTGCAGAATTTTTAATGGGGTGCAAAAATATTTTGGTGAGGGGATTTTCAGCCGAATCTATCAAGCTCCGTTTATTTCCTTACACTCTGAAAGATCAAGCAAGGAAATGGCTCCTCACACTCTCATCTGGAAGCATTAGTACTTGGGCTCAACTTAGTGAAAATTTTTTAAACAAGTATTATCCGGCTTCTAAGACCCTTGACATGAGAACTCAGATTTTATCTTTTGCCCAAAAACCAAATGAAGAGTTTCATGAGGCGTGGGAGCGGTTCAAGGAGTTGATTAGAAAATGTCCACATTTGGGTATTAACACTACTTATCAAATGCATATATTTTTCAAAGGGTTGAATATGACTACAAAAACTTTTGTCAACGCATCTTGCGGAGGTTCGTACAAGGATAAAAATGCACAAGAGGCTTGTTTGTTATTTGAAAAAATGGCAGCGGATACACAACAATGGGCAGTTGAGCAGCCACAATCTAGGTCTGTTTTTGAGATGTCTAACGGCTCTCCATATGTTACATCACAAATTGAAAAAATGGAGAAAAGGCTTGACGCAAAATTTGACATGTTATTACAGAGAATACCAGGTTCACAGGTTGCTGTACAGCAGCCCTTACAAGCTGCCTGCAGCATTTGCAACATGATAACTCACGATTTTATGAGCTGCCCACATAGAGATGTTTCTCCAGATTTTACAGCAGAGCATGTTAATGCATTTAACAATTTCCAGCGTCCCCGATATGACCCGTATTCTAATTTCTACAACCCATGTTGAAGAGATCATCCTAATCTAAAGTGGGACAAAGAACAGCACACTAGGCCTCAATTTCAACAGCAGGTACAGCAACCTACTGCACCAAAGGCTGCTTGGGAGGTTGCAATTGAAAAATTAGCAAATACCACAACTCAAGAAATCCAAAATCTACAGGTTGCAATGCAAAACATGGAAAAACAGATGGGGCAGATTGCTTTGCAGGTTTCAGAAAGGGCACCAGGTACATTTCCCAACCAAACCAAACCAAATCCAAGAGGAGGTGCAGATTGCAAGGCAGTTAAAGTTCTACGTTCCGCCAAAAGTTTTGATAACAGGGATGAAAATTGCGTTCAAAATTCGTGGGTGGCTTCACAGCCAAAAACAGATTCAGGAACTGTTGAAAAATCTGGCAATTTGAAAGATTCAGAACAGCCCGTTAACAGTTCCGAAAATGGTGCAGATATTGTTGTGGATCGTGTTTATGAGCCACCTATGCCTTATCCCGAACGGTTGAAGCCTAAAGTTAAAGATCAACAATTGACAGATTTTATGAAAACTTTGTCTAAGGTTCAGATTAATCTACCATTAATTGATGCCATCAAGAACATTCCATCTTATGCCAAGTTTTTGAACGATGTTTGCACAAAGAAAAAGAAGCTCGTTGATTTTGAAAAAGTGATTCTTACAGAACAATGCAGCGCTGTTCTACTACACAAGTTGCCCCCAAAGAAACAAGATCCAGGGAGTTTTACAATTTCATGCACAATTGGAAATTCTCATTTTAAACGTGCTTTAATTGATTTAGGTGCTAGTATTAATTTAATGCATTTTTCTGTTTTTCAGAGACTGGGACAAGGAGAAATCAAGCCTACATCAGTTATTCTACAACTAGCGGACCGTTCAGTTGCTTATCCTAGGGGAATTATTGAAGACCTAATTATTAAAGTGGATAATCTCTATCTTCCTGCAGATTTTGTGATTTTGGATATGGATGAAGATATGCAAACACCAATTATTTTGGGACGTCCTTTCATGGCAACTGCTCGAACGTTAATTGATGTAGAGGCAGGAACACTTACACTTAGAGTGCAAGATCAATCTGTTGTGTTTAGTTTATTTGAAGCTACCAAAAGGCCAGGTGATGTGCAAGATTGTATGCGTGTTGATGTGCTTGACAGCTTATTACATGTTGAAATTATGCCACGTTTGACATCTGATCCATTGTTAAATGTGTTGCATGGGTTTGAGAATAAAAATACAGAAGATGAAGAAGTTTTTGAGTATGTTTCAGCTTTGGAAAGTGTTCCTTTTCAACCCCCACGTTGGAGGCACGTTTTTTGAGAGTTTGGGGGAACCCAAAAAGCTGTTGCATCCTTCTAGGGTACAGTCACCTAAACTGGAGTTAAGGGAGCTTCCAGAACACTTGAAATATGCTTATTTGGGGGCAGATTCTTCGCTGCCAGTTATTATTGCTGCTGATTTATCATCAACAGAAGAAGATAAACTGTTGCGCATTTTAAGGAGTTATCAAGATGCAATTGGCTGGACTATAGCTGACATTAAATGGATCAGCCCTACAATTTGTATGCATAAAATTTTGATGGAAGATGGAGTAAAGCCTGCCATTGTCGCTCAACGTCGTTTGAATCCAATTATGAAAGAAGTTGTTCGTAATGAAGTTATGAAGCTTTCAGATGTTGGGATGATCTATCCTATTTCAGATAGTAAGTGGATTAGTCCAACACAAATGGTGCCAAAGCGTTCTGGTATTACAGTTGTGAAGAATGATAATAATGAACTTGTACCTACTCGTTTGACTACTGGGTGGCGAATGTGTGTTGATTATAGAAAGATCAACGCAGGTACTAGAAAATATCATTTTCCATTGCCATTCATTGATCAGATGTTGGAAAGGTTGGCTGGTCGGGCTTTCTATTGTTTCTTGGATGGCTATTCAGGGTAAAACCAGATTCCAGTTGCCCTTGAGGATCAAGAAAAGACAACATTTACTTGTCCTTTTAGGACTTTCGCATATAGAAGAATGCCTTTTGGTTTGTGCAATGCGTCTGCCATGTTTCAGCGTTGCATGATAAGCATATTTACCGGGTTAGTTGAACATGTAGTTGAGGTATTTATGGATGACTTTTCTATTTTTGGGGATTCTTATGACCAATGTTTGCAGAATTTATCTCTAGTTCTTGAAAGGTGCATTAAGACCAACCTGGTTTTAAATTGGGAAAAGTGTCATTTCATGGTTAAGCAGGGAATTGTCTTAGGCCACTTGATTTCTAACAGGGGTATTGAAGTTGATAAGGCTAAAATTGATGCAATTGAAAAGTTGCCATCCCCAACAACTGTTAAGAGTGTTCGATCTTTTCTTGGCCATGCCGGGTTTTATAGACGGTTTATCAAAGATTTCTCCAAGATTAGCCGACCATTGTGTAATCTATTGGCTAAAGATGCTCCTTTTGTTTTTTATGAGGCTTGTTTGGAGGCCTTCAAGAAGTTAAAGACACTCCTCACTACAACACTCATTATTGCAGCACCTAATTGGAGCTTACCTTTTGAATTGATGTGTGACGCATCAGATTATGCAGTGGGAGCAGTTCTTGGACAGCGGAAAGATATGCTTCCACAAGTTATTTATTATGCTAGTCGAACCCTCAATGATGCACAACTAAACTATGCAACCACAGAGAAAGAATTGTTGGCAGTTGTTTTTGCATTGGAAAAATTTCGTTCGTATTTAGTTGGGGCTAAAGTGATTGTTTATACATATCATGCAGCTTTGAAATATTTTTTGTCTAAAAAAGATGCTAAGCCTCGATTGATTCGTTGGATTCTTTTATTGCAAGAGTTTGACTTAGAAATCAGAGATAAAAAGGGTAGTGAAAATGTGGTGGCTGACCATTTATCTAGATTAATTATTCCCACAACTTCCGAAGAGGATTCCCTACCATTAAGGGAGAGTTTTCCAGATGAACATCTATTTGCAGTCCAATTTCGTACACCATGGTTTGCTGATATTGTTAATTATTTGGTTAAAGGTGTAGTGCATCCCGATTTAACGTTTCAGCAGAAAAAGAAGTTTTTATCTGATGTCAAGCATTATTTCTGGGATGAGCCATACCTATTTAAGTATTGCCCAGACCAGATTATTCGCAGGTGTATTCCTGAAGCCGAACAGGAAAGTGTTTTAAAGTTTGCTCATCATTTTGCTTGTGGGGGACATTTTGGGCAGAAAAGAACAATAGAAAAAATTTTGCAGAGTAGGTTATTTTGGCTTATACTTTTTAAAGATGCAAATAATTGGTGCAAGGCTTGTGATAGATGTCAAAGAGTCGACAACCAGTCCAAAAGGAATGAGATGCCCCAGCAAAGTATTTTGATTGTTGAATTATTTGATGTTTGGGGTATTGATTTCATGGGACCATTTCCATCTTCCCATGGGAACCACTATATTTTAGTTGCTGTGGAATATGTTTCTAAGTGGGTCGAGGCCATTGCAGCACCAACTAATCAAGGATCAGTGGTCCTGAAGTTCCTCCAAGGGGTTATATTTCCGCGTTTTGGAATTCCACGCGTTATTCTTAGTGATAGGGGGACGCATTTTATTAATAAACCATTTGCTAATTTGTTGGCAAAATATGAGATTAATCATCGTGTGGCTACACCTTATCATCCACAGACATCTGGTCAAGTGGAAGTTTCAAACAGAGAATTAAAACGCATTTTGGAGAAAACAGTTGGTTCAACACGTAAAGATTGGAGTTCAAAATTAAATGATGCATTGTGGGCCTACAGGACAGCTTATAAGACTCATATTGGGATGTCACCATTTCGACTCGTTTATGGGAAAACATGTCATCTACCTATGGAGCTTGAACATAAGGCTTACTGGGCAATTAAAGAGTTAAATTTTTCGTACGACTCAGCTGGGGAACAACGTAAATTGCAGCTCAATGAGCTGGAGGAAATTCGTCAGGCTGCTTATGAAAGTTCTCGCATTTACAAGGAAAGAACTAAGGCGTTTCATGATTGTCAAATTTTACGAAAAGAATTTCAACCAGGGCAAAAGGTTCCGCTATTCAGTTCACGGCTAAAGCTGTTTCCAGGGAAATTGAAATCTCGCTGGACTGGGCCATATTTGGTTACTAAAATCTATTCTCATAGGGCAGTTGAAATAACTAATGAGGCTCAAGGCAACGCATTCAAGGTGAACGGTCACAGGCTGAAACCATACATGGAGTCACCGTTCGATACTGCATACGAGTCTTTGACTCTGAAGGAACCAGTGATCTAGCCACCGGACTTCTGCAACGTCTAGCTACAGACTTAAAATAAAGCGCTTATTGTGAGGCAACCCAATGTTTCTAAACTCTTTCCTAATTTTAATTTTCGTTTGATTTTCTCTTCAATATAAAAAATAAAAATAAAATAAAAATAAAAATAAAAATAAAAAAAACGAAAAATTCAAAAATGGAAAATTGCAGGTTGATTTTATTTTAATTTTTTTTAACGCATATTGGTTAATTGCAGGTTGCAAACGGGGAAAATAAAGCGCGTCCTATGCTGGAATCCTGCACCCAACAGCAAGTCTACCGTTACATCAACCACATCTACACTATGCTGGAAATTTAAGCAGTCAACATAAACAGTCATTCACAGATACAAGTTTGGGGGAGATTGTTGCAGATCCAGCACAGAGACATAATTTTGAGCAGTTAATTTTATGCAGCTCAGTTTTGCGATGCATGGAGGAGAAGCACAGTTAAATGACAGATCCATACACCACAGAACTGAGTACATCTATTATTACCAGATCTACAACAATTCAACTTGCAAGGATATGGAATTTTACCTCCCAGATTCACCGATCTGGGCTCTTGGAAGCTTGTGTCGTTTTTGTCTATTGAAGCTGATGTTTGTCCATCCACTTTACTTCCCACGGATCTATCAGTGATCCACCTTTACTGCACAGAGCAACACAAGGAAACCATGCTGGGACATAAATATCATTTTTACATATCAAGACACATCACAACCCGGACTAGTTTTACCTTCGTATGGGAGATGGATCTGTGATGTCCGAGCTGTCCTGTTTTCTCCCTTTGTTCCGGGACCAGATTGTTGTCCTGCACAGTTCACAACAGAAAGACTAATGACACTTTGATTTTTATGATCCAGGTTATGTATCACTTAAAACACACAACATTGTGACATTCATTCTAGGTCTGCAGGTCTTATTCATTTTGTTATTTGTTCATCAGATCTGGGGTCCTTTACGTTTTAGGGTCCATATTTTTTCGTGGTCATTTAGTCTTCGTTAAGTCTCATGCATTTCTAGTCCACTTTCATCATATACATGTTAGTCCGTATGTTGTTAGTTCGATGCATGCTCAACCCCGCAGATAAAACGACATGCATGTTTTTTCAGATTTCCCACCAAGGCCAGGTATTCACGGAGGTATGGTTGTTGCTGGGTTATGGAAGTCGACGGATGCAGCGTTTAGGGGGTAAGAAGAAGCTGTTGTGAAATGGAGGTTTGCATTGATGGCTGTTTTTGAGAGTTTGCAAATGGGAAGAGTTCCGCGAGGGAGAAATTTTTTTTTTTGTTTTTCATTTTGGAGATCTATTTTTCATGTTAGAGAGATATGGGTTCTGAGAGAAAAGAGAGAGAGATACAGAGATGAAAGACTTCTTTCAGTCTCTATTGAAATGTGAGAGACTTGCGGTTTACAAAGCCTTCAGAAAAGTAAGGTTGATCTTAACCGTTCCATTCGAATCCTATGGAGATCCCCTGCCTGATGCATGACACGTGGGTGATGACTGACAGAGACAGACGACTGATGCCAGCTGCATGCCTTTCTTTAAAGGGAATCCAATGTTTATATCAAAAGGTGGCCCGTGTAGATTTAAAAAAAAAAACAATTTATTGGCTGCCCTCCATCATGGCTTATTGTTCAAAGCATGCCACTTTTCAAAAAGCATGCCACAATGGAGTCCACTTCTCTCAGGTTTTTTCTTTTCAAATTTTTTTTTTTAATGTTTTTTATTATGTTCCTTGTCATGCCGTTTTTGTCCTCTTTTTGTTAATTATTCATAGGTTTAGTTAGTGTCCTTTGTAATATTTAATTTTCTTTGTAAGGTTGTTGCTACATTTTCTTTTATTTTTTTCACACCTTGAGCACAAAGTGTGAAATAAGTTTGGGGTGGGAAAGGAAATTTTAGTTTTTTTATTATTGTATCAGTTTAAAATTTTCATTCTTGTTAAGTTAATATCCATAGATTATTTTAAACGTTAGAACAAATGGACATGGTGAAGATTAATCCCATATTAGAGTCTTTGCTATTTATCGTTGCTTAGACACTAATTCATGAATTATACTTTTAACTTTGCACATCACACCAACATGGTTTGTGGGGAGTGAGATTAAAACACTTGCTTTTAGTCTAAGTTTATTTTTAATTTTTGTTTTAAGTAAAGTCAGTTATTATTGTGAAAAAAGTAATAATTGTCTCACCCGAGGTTTTGCCTAGTAACCGGGCCAGTCCTACCTAATCAGCAGTGATTCTCGCGTCAAACGGTAGAGTTTTGGCATGGGGCAGGGTGGTTAGTTGGTTTCGTAGCCTTTTCAGCTCGGATTAATAAGTCCTTAGGGGTGTTCTACACCTAGTGCCCTAAAGCCCTAGTGGTTTGGGAGTCATTGACCTAAAGCTCGCTACATGGGTTGGATTGAAAGCTTAAGTGAACCGACATTGCACGACCACTACTGTTACTGAAAAAAAAAAAAAAAAAAAAAAAAAGCTAGAAAAAAAAATTGAAAAGAAAAAGAAAAAGAAAAAAAGTTATATTTAAAGTTAGTATGTGTGAAATAAAGAAGGACGAGAGGTAAGAGTTTTAGTCGAGTCTCCTTAATTATGTGGTTCACTTTACACCAAAGGAAGTTTGTAAATTCTTTTCTAATTGATTCTAAATGGTTTAGACTCTGTGGTGGGATTAGTTGGAACTTTTGAAAAAATGTTCTAGTTTTTAAAATTTGCTATGGATTGCAACTTTGAAGGTGAAAATTTTTGTCAGTTAATTTTAGCTAGTTGTCTAGTTTGTTAATTTTTTATTTTTGTTTGAGTCTTGTTTTGCTTGAGGACAAGCAAAAAGCTAAGTTTGGGGGTATTTTGATGAATAGATTTTATATTATATATTTTGACAAGCAAAAAGCTAAGTTTGGGGCCCGCTCCACCACCGTAGCACGATATTGTCCGCTTTGGGTCCCGACTACGTCCTCATGGTTTTGTTTCTGGTAACTCATACGAGAACTTCCCAGTGGGTCACCTATCATGAGATTGCTCTCGCGCGCTACTCGCTTAAATTCATATTTCCGATGGAACCCAAAGCCAGTAAACTCCCAAAAGGCCTCATGCTAGGTAGGGATGAGAATATATACATAAGGATCACTCCCCTGGATGATGTGGGATCTTACATTTTACTAAATTAGTGTACCAAAATGTCCATACCTAAATACATTGTAGTGAATTAGTGGCACATAAAAAAATATGCAAAAACATAAGTGTACAGAAAATTCCGTACCTAAATATATGATACTAAACTAGTGTACCGAATTGTCTATACCTAAATATATTATACTAAATTAGTTTACCGAAATGTATGTACCTAAATATAATATACTAAACTAGTGTACTAAAATGTTCGTACCTAAACATATTATACTAAACTAGCGTAATGAAATGCTCTTACCTAAATATATTACAATGAATTAGTGGCACATAAGACAAGATGCAAAAACATAAGTGTTTTGAAAAAATTTTACAAAAGTATTTTTTTTTTATATAATTGATGAGTAGATTTTATATTATATATTTTACCTAATCTTAGTATATTTTGGTTAATATTTTGGAAGAATTTTGATACTTTGAATTGTATTTTCAATATAGGATTTTCGACTTCCTCTGGAGCAAAACAGGACCAAATGGACGAATTTTGGAGTAATTCCAGTTGGAGGACGTTCGTGAGTCACTTAGCTTGATCGTATCAAAATTTGGAATTTTTCCACCAAGCGGTTATTTTCTGGCAATGAAATAAATAAGCAGTGCGCAGTGCTGAAAAATGACGTTTTTGGGCTTAAATTGCGTTTTTGGAGCCCAAGATGACCTCGGATGGGTTCGTGGCCTTCTGGAAAAGTGTTCAGAATATTCCAAACATTAAATCCAGCTATATTGGGCCAGTTTTGGAGCAGCTTATGGGTCCAAAACGTGGCTGTTCAGATTTTAGGCGAATTTTACCATTTAATTTAGGGTTATGTTTCATATTTTATTGGATTATTAATTTTAGTTTTTAGGGTTTGTGTGGAGGCTTAGCAGATATATTGCTTGGCCGTCTACCATTTTTCTTTACGCTTCTTTTATGCAATTTTGGAGACAGAGATAATTGTTAGGGTTTTGGAGACTTTTTACTTGGAGGTGCTTTCAATCATTTTCTTGAATATATTTTTATGATTTCAATTATGAATATGCGGAACTAATTTTTTTTGCTAGGGCGAAGCGTTGAGCCTTAGCATGAATATGTGATTTTTATTTAATTGCTTATGATTGATTGCATGCATACTTTGAATTGTTAATCACCGGGATAAAAACTATCTAATTGTCTTAATGCCTGATCACCATTAGAATCTTTAGAAAAGTAATTTGATGCAATTTTGGTCGAAAGGTTCCCTGAAATTGACGCTGGCTTCTTGTGATTAATAATTGTAATTTCACTTAGGATGAATATCACGTCTTAAGGATTGCATGTTTTTTCAAAGGATTTTCATAAAGCATAATGAGTCTTTCATGTTCAGATTTGATCCGAACGTCCGGACGGGTTGCATGTTAGATATACGTTCTATGTTGGAGGTTCCAAGTAGAATATGAAT
This sequence comes from Malus fusca, assembly GCA_035220775.1. NCBI lineage: Eukaryota > Viridiplantae > Streptophyta > Magnoliopsida > Rosales > Rosaceae > Malus > Malus fusca. The sequence goes on along the minus strand of CM069060.1, from coordinate 32,948,478 downwards.
TAGGAAAATCTAACCTTCAAAGTGGCATGTGTAGATAATAAGTAATTGGTAAAAATTCATAGGATTGCTAGGTGATGGTGGAACCCTAGTGCTTTCTTAATTTTATTATCCCAAAACTGTTTTCTTCTCTCTAGCTCTAATATTGCAGATTGTTTATTTTAATTCATTAATTTCGTTTTTATTTTAATTAGGTTATAAAATCAATCACCTAAACTTCTACTTTACAGTAATTAAATGGAATCTGATTAGTTTCGAATTATTTAATAGTCCCTGTGGAGACGACCTTGCAAGATCCGTTTATACTACAATAACCTTGTGATTCTTGCAAGTAAAATAGGAAATTTAAGCCCGTTCACATGAGTAGTAAAAATCCTATCAATAATATACTTACTATAATGAGAATTAAAATTTATAATATAATCTTAAAATCTTATTTATGAACACCATAAAATTATAAATAAAAACAGAGACATTAAATACATATACTGACATTAAATAGAGTCTAGAGACTAAAAATCAATTTTTAATCTTGTATAAAACATTTTTCTAAACTTCATCTTGTTTAAGGATTAAAATATATATATATTTTTTTTTTCAATTTTCCTTTTGATCTTGCAACGTTGTATAATAATGAGAGCATTTTTGCTCACCATCATAAACTATGGTGTATATTCACCATACACCTAATCAATTGACACATGTCATTTCACTTAACTCTAGTTAACTTTCACATTAAATGTTAGTTTTTCAATTTTGAAAAAAATTAACTAAGATTGAGTGAAATGACACGTGTCAATTAATTAGGTGTATGGTGAGCATACACCATAGTTTATGATGGTGAGCAAAAATGCTCCCATATAATAATAAGAACAATTTATTTTTTAAATAATCTTTCTCATTTATTTTTGTTTTGTCAAGATAATCTTTCTCATTTTATTGTTTGATTTTTTGACATAGTTAATCTTTAAAAAAGTCATCGTTCGAATCCTAACATTTGAAAATGAAAATAAATCAACATGATTCTTTTCGGATTCTTTTGGTGAGAATTCTGATAATTTGTGATTCGTATTCGTTCATTGAATATCGTATGATCAGTTTTTATCAGATACTATTTGTGTTTTATTTTAAATAAAAATATTTTAAATAATTTCTAACCGTATGATATATAATGAACAAATACGATTTACGAATTTCTAGAATTCTCAAAATAAAATTCGGCGAGAATCCGGAATTGAAAATAAAAGCCTAAAAAGTTAGAAAATCAGTAACATCCTCTTATTTCTTGACACATCCAATACTGTGATAATAAGAGAAACTAAATATTTGGAAATCCAGAGGTTTGGGGTTATGCATGTGACGGAATAAATTAACTTTACCCTTTTCACCACAAGCCTGTCCCCAGATTCCTGCACTCTTTGATACTTGCTTGGTATTAGAAATGGGAGATTCAAAACATTTTTTAGCAAAATGCTTATTTGAACTTTTTTTTTATTTCCTCCGTTTTTCTTCTCATCTTACAGCATTGTACAATAAAAATAAACGTTTATTTTCTAAATCATGTTTTAAAGATCAAATATGTTGAAACTCAACTAAATTTAAAATTGTGTAGTAATTTAACTGTTAATTAACATATAAAGGAACCATATTATTAAATTAAATATTAAAATTTTGACAATATGAGATAAAGGGCTACCTTTTAATATATTTGATTTTTCGACATAGTTGATCTTAAAAAAAAAAAAGCAATTTCGAATCATTGTGTTTGTCGGAAATTTTTTAGTTATGATCAGAATACAGATGATATACCACGTGTTTTTATGTAAATAGTGAAATTTTTTAATTTTTATGTTATTAACCCTTTAATACACATAACCCACACTTTATATAGAAACACGTGATGTACTATTTCGTATGACAAGAACACTAAAAAATCTCTCGTGTTTGTCTGGTAGCATCCCCTTTAATTCTTCTTAAATACCAATACAAGGGCACCTCCTCATATCTAGTGTGTATTGTGCTACTGTGTACCATGAGCACAGTAGCTATTGAAGGGTCCGCTTCTTTCACTTCAACTAGATACTTGGAAATCTACAGGTTTGGCGTTTTGCATGTGAAGGAATAAAATAGACTTCATCTTTTTCACCACAAGCCTGTCTCCAGTTTTGGTTTGCATTATATATACAGTACTCTTCATTGTCTCTTCCTCAACAACCACTCTTTCTTTCTTACCCTCATACCATCATCGGACATGGAAGGAAATAGGAAGCAAACAAAACTTGGTTCAAAAACCACCACCTCATCATCTTCATCAACCACAACCACTTTCAAAGATGAAGGTTCATCAGCAGCACTCGTTGTTGGAGCAGAACATGCTGTACCGCTCAACGTCGTTGAGGACGCGCCTATCGTGTCATCCTACAACGACAAAATCCGTCCGCTGCTCGATGCAGTTGACAAGCTGCGTAACCTCATGGTTATGGAGGAAGGTATACAGCTCCCCACCATTGTTGTCGTCGGAGACCAGTCGTCCGGCAAATCTAGCGTCCTCGAGTCCCTCGCCGGCATCAGCCTGCCACGTGGACACGGTATCTGCACCAGGGTGCCTCTCGTAATGAGGCTTCAACACCATTCCAGTCGTGAACCGGAGCTCTCCTTGCAGTACAATGGCAAAGTGGAGCACACTGACGAGGACAACATTTCTGAAGACATTGTCAATGCTACTAATTTGATTGCTGGTGAAGGTAAGGGTATTTCAGATTCCCCATTGACTTTGCTTGTGAAAAAGAAGGGCGTGCCTGATTTGACCATGGTTGATCTCCCTGGAATCACTAGGGTTCCAATCAATGGCCAGCCTGAGGATATTTGTGATCAAATTAAAAATATGATCAAGGGGTATATAAAACCAGAAGAGTGCATCATACTAAATGTGTTGTCTGCTACTGTTGATTTCCCTACTTGTGAGTCGATTCAGATGTCACAGACTGCTGATAAAACCGGTGAGAGGACTCTTGCTGTGGTCACCAAGGTTGATAAAGCACCAGAAGGGTTACTTGAGAAGGTTACAGCTGATGATGTCAACATTGGTCTAGGTTATGTCTGCGTGCGGAACCGGATCGGAGATGAAACGTACGAGGAGGCAAGGGCAAATGCCGACAAACTGTTTCGAACTCATCCTCTTCTTTCAAAGATTGATAAGTCTATGGTGGGAATTCATGTTTTGGCTGACAAGTTGGTGCAAATTCAAGCTGCTAGCATAGCCAGGAACTTGCCGGATATCGTTAAGAAGATCAATGACAAGCTCAACTCTTGCATTTCAGAGCTCAAGAAAATGCCAAAAAGTCTATCCTCCGATGCTGAGGCTATCACTGCTTTCATGCAAATCATTGGAGTATCCAAAGAATCCCTCAGGAAAATTCTTGTTAGAGGAGAATTTGACGAATACCCGGGTGACAAGCGCATGCATTGCACCGCTAGGCTGGTTGAGATGCTCAATCAGTACTCGGATGAACTTCTTAATTGCAATGAAAGTGACCCAACAGTTAATTTCTTGACTGAGGAGATTAGGATTTTGGAGGAAGCTAAAGGTATCACTCTTCCTAATTTTCTTCCGCGCAACGCTTTTCTTTCCATTTTGCAGGGAAAAGTGAGAGGGATTTCAGATATACCCATCAGGTTTGTTGAGCAGGTGTGGAGTTATATTGAGGATGTGGTTCTTGCTGTGCTAATGCATAATACACAAGACTATTATCATCTCCATTTGGCCACCAGAAGAGCTGGCCATAATCTCATAGCAAAGATGAAAGAAAAGTCAATCAACTGGATCTTGGAGATTGTGGAAATGGAGAAACACACTGATTACACTTGTAATCCTGAATATGCAGCTGAATGTAGTAGGCTTATGACCAAGCAGAATGCCTTCCTAGACGGTTTGAACGACGAGAAACGTCCTTCCAAGATAGTTATAGAGGGTATTGGGGAGGTTGAAGTTGAAGGCCTGAGGAAGTATAAACGTGTGGATCTATCTCAGGCTTACGACTTGAAAATGCGGATGATTGCCTATTGGAAGGTTGTTCTGAGAAGGCTGGTTGACAGTATGGCTTTGCATTTGCAGTTGAACGTTGCAAACCTTGTGAACAAGGACATGGAGATGGAGATTGTGGGAGAGCTAGTCGGACCTAATCACGGCTGTGGGATTGAAAAGATGCTGGAGGAATCTCCATCAACTGCAGTCAAGCGTGAGAAGCTCAACAAGAGCATCAAAAAGCTCAAGGATTCGAAAGAGGTGGTTGGTAAGATCATGGACGGCGTTATAACTTATGCTGGTTAACTTATGTGCATTGTGTGATGCGTACTATGAACAATAATGGTCTGTTAATATCTAGTTTGCTATCTAGTTGTCATCCATGTGTGGATGATCGATTTCTACTTAAGCAAGAACTTATTTTGTTTATCATGTACCTCGATGTGTTCCTGTGTATGATATGTTCCTACTTAATTAACAGTGCAGTTTGCTTATAATCTATATGGATGTTGTTTATCTTTGTTTCTAGGAAGTTTTAATGAAACATTTTCGGTATTGTTCACTTTTAACGAAAATGACATTTTTACTCTAAAAAGTCATTTCTAGTACTATTCACTTACAACACATTTTTATCATTTTGGTTAAAACTCAAAGTTTTCAGGCTCATTTCATTAGTTTTCTTCTACTTGATGGAGAACGCATATCTTGTTTCTGAGTTGCTTCAAATCTATACTTCAATTGATGAGCTATATGGAATATAGTCTAGCGGAATAACCAAGAAAAGATCTTTTTTTTTCAGAAAAACTAATGAAAAGGGTTTAAAAACTTTAAGTTTTAATAAAGGGTAAAATAAATAGTATCAGATTTGATTTTTTAGTGTAAAAATATAATTTTTCGTTAAAATGAACAGTATTGCAAGCTTTTCATTAAAACTCCCTATTTTTTCTTTCTTATCGTATGGGAAGGTGTGATACGCGGTTCAAGTCCTCCATATTTCACATATCAACAGAGTACCAGTAGACCAAAAGTTGGTTGATACTCTAGTTTGCTCTAAAACTTCTAAGAAATCAATACAACGCACGACTTCCAACTCCTTGCAAGCAGCAGGGCCGGTCTTGAGATTTTTGAGGTCCGGGCGACGCTAAAAAATGTGCCATCACTTTATATAAGAAAATTATTTGTTTTCACACGTAAGATATCGATAAAATTATACTTAGAAAAACACTTCAGACTTAATAATTTAGAAACAAGGAAAAACTAATTTATTTTGTATCATGAGAAGGAAACAAAAAAACTTTGGGTTTACAAGTAGATAGATATGAGTTTTGTTTTCTATCTGAACTTTTAAAGTGTTTTTGTATAAATCGTGAGGTGTTTTTTCTTATTTACAAAATAATGATATTTTTGAGTCTTTCATTGATATGTATAAGTAATAAATTGGTACTAAATTAAATTTTTTGGTGACACATTATATGATTTGCAAATTTAGTCTAAAAATTTGGTCAAAGTATTACCCTTTGTGGAATATTAGACTTAAATTGGAACAAATGTTTAAAAATAACAACCCACATAGCTACTAGCTATTAATTAAAAATAAATTAACAACCAAACAAAAATTCATAAAAATTGAAAAGAATAAACATGCACTTAGCATTTCGAACTTAGGATCTCTCGTTAATTTTAAACAACAAAAATAATTGATTCTAATTAAACTTCTTGATCATTTAGCCAAATTTTATATATTTATACTCTTATGAAAAGAAATTTGTAAAAATTGAAAAGTAAATAAGCACGCATAGTGTTTTGAACCCAAGACATTCTCATTAATTTCAAATAACAAAGCCACCAGTTCTAGTTAAACTTCTTTGTGTAAATTTATACTCTTATAAAAACATATACAAATATACCGTCCTAATAATTTTGGTGCCCCCAATTATTTTGGGCCCAGGACGGTCGCCCTGCCCGCACTGGGCCTGGGCCGGCCTTGGCGAGCAGAGTTGGAGAAAGTCTTCATGTACCGGTACAACTTAATGAGACTGATAAGCAAAATCCAACTACTAGAATTTGGGCAAATTAAATCGAGTTGTTTACAATTCTCCAATTTTTGCAATTTGTGGTTTATGTTGTTTAAAAATTAACGAGGAGGTCCTGGATTCAAAACACTATGTTTATTTTTTACTTTCTAACTTTTACAAATTTATTTTCATAAGAGTTTAAATTTACGAAATTTAGCTAAATGATCAAGAAGTTTAATTAGAAGAAAAAGTTTTTTTTGATTAAAATTAATGAGAGGTCATTCGTTCGAAATGTTATATGCATGGCATTCGTTCCAATTCAAGTCTAATATTCAACAAAGAGTAATGCGTAGACCAAATATTTAGACAAAATTTGCAAATCATATGACGTGTCATCAACAAGTTTAATTTAGTGCTCATTCATTACTTACACATATCAATTAAAGACTCAAAAATATCATTATTTTTGGATCTCACATTGACAAGGTTAGTAAATAAGAAAAAACACATCACGATTTATACAAAAACACTTTAAAAGTTTAGATAGAAGGAAAACAAAATTCATCATCTATCTACTTGTAAGCCCGAGTTTTTTGATTTCCTTCTCTCGGTACAAAACAAATTAGTTTTTCCATGTTTCTAAAATTATTATTTGAAGTATTTTTCTAAGTATAATTTTACTAAAATCTTACATGTGAAAACAAATAATTTTCTTATATAAAGTTAGGACATATGTTTTGGCATCGCCCGGAGCCTAAAAATCCCAGAAAACGGCACTATTTATAATCGTATTTTGTCTTCAGCAATACCTAACCTCCATCCTGCAACCCACCCTTTCAACCGCCAACACTCTTTTTCTTCCATCTTCCTCGTTGACACCTTTTTCACATAGAAAACCCCTCCCACAACGTGTGCACAACACTAGGAGCGGCAATCCGGATCTGGTCGCCATATCCAAATATGTCCCTCACTGATCCTCACTCGACTGGCTTACCAGAATATCGGGGTCAAGCGAGTTGCGGTTTTGCCCAAAGCAAAGGTGTCTTAGATGCCCCCTTTAGCCGCATTTGCTTCTCATTTGTTTCGTTTGTTCTACTTGCAGGAGCATGTGATGGTAATTTAGATCTATTGTTTCTCTTTCGGTGCGGCCGTTTGGGTGGTGACATTTGGTTAAGGATATCATCTTGTTGCAGGTTAAAAAGTTTTGTGTTGCGATACCTTCGTCGAATTCAACGTAGAATTGGAATTGAATAAACAAAAATGAAAATAGAATTTAGGCGGAGAGATTGAGAAAGATGAAAGAGAGATTAAAAGGGCTAAGGCTTGTCGTCAAGGGTAAAATTGGAAACTCAATAGGGTACTTGCTTGGGCCAATTTTATTAGGCTGTTTTGTCCTAACTATTAAATAAAGTTGTTTGCATGCTTTTGGTTAAGATTTAAAGTCTTAAAGTCTTTTTTATTAGTTTCTCTTAAAACCAATTGATAATATGGGAGTAGCCCAATACTTATACGCACATGCAAGGTTACTTCTTTCTCCGATGTTGGACGGATACTCTAGCACCCACCCACCCCCTCCCCTGGTGCGTTTAACACCCCGTCCCGAAAATATTTATTTTCGGCAATAATTATCGGTGATAGGCCCAAAAATTTAAACTCTCATTTATTTAGCTGCCAATCTTCACGACACTTTAATTAAGTTCCTTAATTCCACACGTTCTGTAATCTTAATTCTCTTAACAAAGCATAATACAATTTATTTATCAATTTACTACCTTTACTGCACATAAATAAATTTACGATCTAAGAATAATTCTCAACTAAAATAAATTTCTCGATTATTTAAGGCTGCATCTAACACTGTTAGACTGCCTACGTACCCTTGAGCGGGATCAAGCCTCTCGTAGTTCACATACAATTCCCAATTCATTAACTTTAACATCTTAGTGACAAAAAATCACAAATTCAGTCCAAACATTTTCATCACACCATGTGAACATAAATTATGGATTCAAAACATAAAAATTAGCATGAAAAATGGCAGAGTCGGCCCACTGGCCAGGCGCCGCCACACCCGCCGCCGCGGGTGGCGGTCGGCCGCCCCGACTCGCCGGAAAAATCAACTTTTTCCAAAAATTTCCAAATTTTACAGTTAAGTAGATCTTAATGAGTAGAACAACTTTCATACATGTGGACAAAGCCAATTTGGCCGGGAAACACCTCAAATTGCCCACGAACCGTCGAAACCCTTATTTTTGGGTGTTCTTGATTCGGCTCCAAAACAACTCCGACGCCCCAACCAAATCATGGGATTTGTTCCTGGGTTTAGGGAGAGTGTTTTGGTGGTGGAAATGGGAGGAGTTAGTTTCAAATTGTGGCGAATTGAAGCCTAACCCGTGCACCCCTCTGTACGGTTTTCACCCAAAATCCACCCAATTTTCCTACATTTTCGAATGAAAATGGAAGTGAGATCGATGGGTCTCGAGGTAAGGATCATTTTGACACCAACCTTGTCATCAACGGTGACCGGAGTTGGGAGATTAGGCCAGGTCGGGTCACGGGTTGGGGAAAACCCGATTTCCCCATCTTTCTCCCTTTCTCTCCTTTCCCTCCCGGTCCTCTCCCTCATTGGTCCCCCTTCCTCCTTATTCCTCCTCGCCTTTTAATCCCGGACGTCCATGTGGCTAATCAGATTTCTCCAGAAATCTGGAGCCTTCCAAATTAATGACCAACTTACCATTTTGTCCCTAACTTTAAACATTAATAACTCTTTCGTTATAACTACGTTTCACGAACGGTTTGCGCCCACGTGTTCGTGAGGTCGAGCTCTATTCTCAAATATAAATTGTGACCTAAAAAGGTCGATGGATTTTAAATAATTAATTTCCAACTTCAAACTTCGTAACTAGTTTAATTTAAAACTAGATTCAAATAAATCAATATAATTTCTCAATGAATAACATAAAATCTCGATAACACTTTACGTAACTTATAATAATTTTCGGAAACAAAACTTTAAAATTTCCCAATTCTATTTCCATAATCATAAATCGATTTATTTTCGATTTTCCCCACATATTCATAATTATGAATAACTATTTCATATATTTAAAATTTTCAGGGTATTACATTCACCCCCCGATAAAATAAACCTCGTCCCCGAGATTTCAACCACCAAGTTACGAAAAGAAGTTAAAACTAATTCCACTATTTCTTTTTTGGTGAATATAATTATAATCTAAATCTACAATTTTATTCAAGCTCCACAAATAATTAAACCAACGAATAGTAATCGTGATGCTTACTCAGTCTCAGGTTTCAGGTTATATTTATTAACATAATAAATATAAAAAAAAATTTAGGCATTCCCATGGGCAAAATAAGAACTTACATCAAGCCACAGTCCTCATAACTTAAAATAATTATCAAATTATCATACCACATTTACTATTGGTTATATGGATACTAACTTAATAATCACAATCATTGGTGAACCATCCACCATCATTGGCTATACATAACCATAACCACGATTTTTCCTCAAAATTTCTAGCCACAATCGTTGGCAAAATAAATATCCACCTCGAACCACAATTCTCATGATCTAAAATAACTACTCGCATCATAAACATAACGTACACATCACTATTAAAACGATTATCACAAATTCCACCACCACATTCATTGGTAAAATAATATCAACCTTAAGGCATAAGTCTCGTTGGCTAGATAAATACCAAACATCAAACCACATCAACCATTTACATCCATTGCTAGGAAGTCCAACTACGAAAATATGCTCTAAAATGCTTAGAAGTAACATATGGTAGAAAAACCAAAGTTCAAAGGAAAGCAATAATAGCTTTGATAATAACATGATGCACCCCATAGTTTAAAAATCTTTCTTGGTCATAAGGACCACAGAGCAATTTTCCTTTAATGAAACAATAACACAACTAATACATATACACCATTAAACAAAATTACCCATAGTAAATTTAAAAACTTTATCTTTTTCTTCCCTTCAATTTGTTTTCTTTTAAATTGCTTTAAAATATGGTCATCGCTCGCGTAAATTAGTGAGCTACACCTCCCACACTAATTACATTTCATCAACCAAATAAGGGAATTCACATATCACAACTCTAACGGTCAACGAAATTAACCCTTACGAATCACATTGCCACGAGAATATATGTTCTTCATCAGTTTTGTTCGCAATATCAAATCTAACGATAATATCTCATGACTATGATAACCAAACCAATCCAATCAAATTTGTAATTTATAAACCTTTCCCATCAATTATTTTCATCTAACGGAAAAAACTTAGCTGAAACAAATCATTTATATTAGATGAACTCAATTTCATTCCACAGGTTCATTCACGTCCACCCACCAATCTAATTTTTAATGGGCAAACTACAACCACATTTTATAATTCCATTTCCTTTCGATAAATTACCATAAACCATCACCACTTTCGTAACTATTAAAATTCTCAACCATGGTAATCCTTGGTTATAAGGTTTTAAAATCTCTATTCATAATCATTATTAACAAAACAATGATTTCATCATTTTTTTTCCTTGATTCCAAATAGTGATTAGTAGACTGGAAAATATTGTAATATACCTGGCCAACCACACATCACACTTTCTTTTTTCTTTTCTTCTTCTCTTTCTTTTTTTTTTCTTTTTTTTTCACGTATCCACGGGCCTTTTTGCCCAATTCACACATCCACGGGCCTTATTCGCCCAATTCACACATCCACAGGCCTTATTCGCCCAATTTCACATTCATGGGTCATCGTGCCCAATTCAATTCACATCCACGGGTCATTGTGCCCGATTCAATTCACATTCACAGGTCATTGTGCCCGATTCAATTCACATCCACGATTCAATTCACATCCACGATTCAATTCACATCCACGGGTCATTGTGCCCGATACATATCCACTGGGTCTTTGTGCCCATACAATATTTCTCACTGGCACATGTATAATACAATTCTTCCCTCTACTTGTCACCATTCCACCATCATTTTAACACTCAATTCCATTCAAAGCATCATAATTTACAACATATGCATTTCACATAACTTCCGTCATACTCATAGAACTTATGAAATAATGCAATATCAATATAATTTATAATTCACACCCACACCTCAATAATATTCTATAATACATAACATAATGTTAATCCAATTCATTTCACTTCATGATGATTTTCAACATGTATGTATTTCACATAGTTTCCTCATTATTCAATGAACTTAGGAAAAAAAACATTATAAACAAAAATCACAATTCCCATTAACGAAACTTCCATAATTTCCAAGGAATTTGCACCATAAGCATAACACAATTTATGTATATATATATATATGTATTTCAAATATAAAACATGAATCCCACTTTATTCACAAAAATTGTGAGGTCATGCAACCATAATGCATACCATAATTCACACCAACAAGTCTCAAGAATAGTGCATCTCATAGAATAGGACCATTTGCTCTGATACCATATTTTCGGGACGGGGTGTTACAGTGTGAGAGCAAACTTTCAAGCCAAATAGGTGGACAAAATAAATCGAGTGAAGTGACGAGGGACAACCTGCTTTAATACCATGAAGAAGTTGAAGTTCTACCATAAAATCAATTGACAATATAAGGAGTAGGGATGGGCAAAATACCCGCGGTTATGGGTAACCGTGGTTACCCGCCCATTTAAACTTCATGGTTACGGTTATGGGTAACCGTTTAGATAAATAAACGGTTATGGGTATAACCGTTTACCCGTGAAATTTAAATGGGTGGTTATGGGTATTAACCGCGGTTATAAACGGGTAACCGTTTACCCATTTATTTTATATATGTAATGTTGAATATTTTAAAAATAAAAATAATATATATATATATATATGTGTGTGTGTGTGTGTGTGTGTGTGTGTGTGTGTGTGCGGCTGTTTGATAGGGGATGGGGAGTTGTGTTATTAACCCAACAATCACATCTCTTTGATTTGAATGTTGCATATTTTGATTGTTGCCTAAAAGTCAACAAGTGTAATCCTTCTCCTAACCATGTTCTCTATTGGACAAAACTTAGATCAATGCTATTAACTATAGTGCATGGTTTATATAGCTAATTATAATATAATGTAGCTCATTATATATATATATATATTATGTTAATACTTTACATTATGGGTTAAATAACCCAAGAATACTATCTTCTAAACAGTTTTCGTAACCCAAAAATACTTAGCAAATATTATTTTACCTTCATTGGTAACAGTTAAAAATATCGTCTGTAAACTATTATTTCAATTATTGGAATGGTATAAGGACTTAAAAAATTAAAATACGGAAATGTATGATGAATGTACCTATAACGATGTTTAATTGTCAAAAAAAGAGAAAATTATGACAAATTTTTATTTATTTACAAGTTGTTAAATGATAGGAGCATATTTATGCGCCTTAGTTAGCTAGTTCTTATGCATTTCCGTTATGTTTTCTTAGTTAAAGTAGTCTTTTAAGCTATTTTTATGTGTTTTCAGGTTTTAAGGGCATATTACACAAAAAGATGCAATTTGGAGCTTTTTGGAGCAAAAGTGGCTTGGATTGAATAGCACATGCTTGGAACAAAAGGTTTGGACGAAATTGAAGATTTGAAGATTTGAGGATTCCTAGTCCACGAAGGAGTCCAAATTGAAGAAGGATTCCTAATCAACGAAGGATTCTTAGTTGAAGATGGATTCCTAGAAGAATGAAGATTCCTACTCAAACAAGGTTTCCTACTTGAAGTAGGAAAGTTAAGCCTAAAGTTTCCTATTTTGGGTTGATCTTTCCTAAACCTAATTGGCCTTAAGTTTCAGCAACATTGAAGGTTTCCTAAGCATTTTTGGACACAAAGAAAGGTTCTAGAACACTTTCTTACCCTTTGCCGCACTTATCCCTTCTAGAAGACCCTAGTTCCTTGCCTTGCAAGGCTTTCTAGAAGCCTTATCTTACCCTATCCAAGCATGCCGCACCTTGTGGACCTTTTTCCTTGTGGATTCTGATTTCTAAGCCTTTTTCCTTGTGGATTTGGATTCTAGAAGTCCATATCTGATTCCCTTAGGGTTTTATGTGCCTATATATACTCTCATTCACCCCTTGGCCGAATTACCACCTCTCATTCACATCATTCACGCCAGAATTTAATACTTGCTCTCTGCCGCAACCTTCCACCACCATGCACCATAATTCCTGCCACGAACTACCCCTTGCCGCCCCACCCATCCACCCTAAACACCACCATACATTCCCCATCCATTCTACACCATTCATAACCCCAAAACCTGTCCATAACCTTTGTGCCGCAGCAAGGAGGAAAGAGGATTTCGTGGATGCACCTGTTGTCCAAGTTGAAGTATCTAGATGTTCTCTTTCTTTGGATTTCAATGTCTAAATTTATTTATCTTTGCTTTGCGAGTATGAGGAACTAAACCCCCCTTGGCTAGGGGGGGATTCGAAACCATGTTTATGCTTGCTATATAATTTGATTACTTTCAATTGCGTTTCATAAGTTGTGAATTCAATTTACTTATCTATATGAATTAAAATTGATTTGTGTGTGTTGGTTGAGAGTGCACGCTTAATTTTCATGCATAAATCTAATGCTAGGATATAAGGGAGTTTCACCTAATCGTTATGAACTTATATTCGCAAGTAGTAAAGGTTGTGATCACAATCGTGTTAAGTAAATTCTTGGCATAAGTTTCATGCGCTTTCATAGTTACGAGTGTCTCGTCAATACTTATGATTTTCATTGAACGTAATGATATTTGATTGCATCTCTATTATGTGCTTTCATGTAGGGAGCTTTTGAGGAATAATTTGATTGTGATGCGCTTTTTCCATCCAATTCATTGACATAAGGAAAATCTGAAAGTTAATTTAAGCGTATCTAATTAACTTGGGGTGTTGAGAATTCATGGTTTATTGAAAAGCAATTGGAAATCGTTTCGTATGCAAGTGTGACATGTGTGGAGAAGAACCCCTTAGCTAGCTTTCCATCCTTTCACTTTAACCAAATTCGTTTTAAAATCTGTTAGTTTACAAAGTTTTTGTTTTGTTTTCAAATTCATCTAAAATCAATCCCCCTTTATTTTGTTGAGTCATCTTAGTTAGAATTCAATTTAGTTTGTGTTTTTAAGTGTCTTGAGTCAAGTTATAACCTATTTTCGTCCAAATTTGTGTTTAGTGTTCAAAACTGCCCTGATTGTGTTTTTAAGGCAGTTTTGAGTGTTTTTGTGCTGTTTTGAGTCTTTTGGTTTTGTTTTAGTGTTTTAGAGTTTAGTTTTGCATTCTTTGAGTCTAGTTTAGTGTTTTAACTTTGTTTTTACGTTTTTGAGTCAGTTTTCAAGTGATTTAGCAATCCCACCTAATCCCCAGCCTAGAACGATCCCTACTTACATTCCTTACTACAATTGATAAAAAGAGGGTTTAATTTTTGTGCTTATATATTTCGCATCATTAAAAAACATGTAGACGGGTGAAAAATGAGTAATGATAAAAAAAAAAGATAAACGGGTATTAAACGGTTACAGTTAAATGGGTATGCGGTTATGGGTATGGTTAACCGTTTATAAACAGTTATGGGTATGAGTATAACCGTTTAGGTAATTACCCAATGGGTAAACGGTTATGCGGGTATGAGCATAAACGGTTATGGGTAAATAACCGTGGTTACCCGCCCACCATAACCGTTGCCCATCCCTAATAAGGAGTAACCCAATTATTTATAAGTACATGTAAGGTCTCTTATTTCTCTGATGGGAAATAGATACTCCAACAATATAGATCATGCAAGTTTATTCTCGACGCAAAAAAATTATTCTCGGCCCAAAAAAGGGTTTAGGGCCTGTATTTGTTACATTATTTACAAAAAACTATTTTTATACAAATGCTTTAGATTATTGACTTAACTTGCAAGTCAATGTCTTTTTAGCCTACGTTAGTGTGTGGAAAAGAGAGTTTGGAAAGTTTTTCATGTTTGGTAAGTCTAAAGATCAGAAATGGATTTCTTGGCCCATAAAACCTTACTTGATTTCATTTCAAAATTACTTTGATTTTATTAAACAATTGCTTCCCTGTAAATTAAGCATGAATAATGCACCGAAAATTTGTGAAATATGGTTTTTGCATCTCAAATATAAGTTCTGGTGCTTCAAAGAAAAAGAATATTTGATCCTAAGTGCCAGTACAACAGTACAAAGTAAATACAATTCTGAATTCAATAAAAAAAAATACAATTCTGAATTATTTCTCCTGGAGTAATTAAGCACATCCAATATCAATTACATTGCTAGAAAGATGTGTATCGTATTTATTTTTGAGGTGACTCCTGGTTTCATTTCAATTAACAAAGTGTGGTTAATGGTGGAAGTCCAAAAGGGTGCTATATTTGCCAACGTACTCAAACAGCAACCCTAGTTCTTTTCTTTTTCTTGTCAGTATCAGTAACCCTAGGTTGCTTGTATCCCCATGAGAGCTATCTATTTTCTGTTTAAGTGAGTTGCAACTTAAGAGGGTGCTTAGGCGGGTCTGGACTGGCTTGGCAGGTGCCTAGACGGTTTAGGAGGGCCTCAGCAGGTCTAAGAGCTATTTCTTAATTTTCAAATGCCTAAACATTAATCAGGACGGTGGCCAGCTATCTAGCGCCTAGGCGGCGTTAGGCGGGAATTTTTAGAACAGTGAGTATATCCAAGAATTTACCAGATATTGTTAAGAAGATTGATGACAAGCTGAATTCTTACCTTTCAGAGCTTAACAAAATGCCAAAGTGTTTGTCCTCCGTTGGTGAGGCTACGACAGTTTTGATGCACATTATTGGATTATCTAAAGAATCCCACAGGAAAATTCTTGTTAGAGGAGAATTTGACTAGTACCCTGATGACAAGCACATGCATTGCACTGCTAGGCTGGTCGAGATCCTCAATCAGTACTCGGATGAACTTCATAAGTGTGCAACGAAAGTGACCCGAAAGTTAATTTCTTAATAGAGGAGATGAGGATTTTGGAGGAAGCTAAAGGTATTGCTCTTCCCAATTTTCTACCGCGCAACGCTTTTCTTTTCATTTTGCAGGGAAAAGTGAGAGGGATTTCAGATATACCCATCAGGTTTGTTGCAGGTGTGGAGTTATATTGAGGATGTGGTTCTATCTGTGCTAATGCGTAACACGCAAGACTACTATCATCTTCAGTTGGCCACCCGAAGAGCTGGCCATAATCTCATAGCAAAAATGAAAGAAATATTATAATTTTGTTTGGTATGCAGACGGGACGGGATGTAATGGAGAGGGAGCAAAGATGCTCTCAGATGGAAATAAGGAGGAAGAAGAAGGAGACGGAAATATTATAATTTTGTGTTCCACGGACGTGAAACGAGTCATTCCAGGGGGTGAGGTAGAATGAAAATTTATCCAAAACTCGTCCCGCGTTCCACCCGTTTTAGGAGCATCAAACGTGGGACGGAACTTCTCGTCCCACTCCGTTCCGTCCTGTCCCACGTACCAAACGGTACCATATAAAACCTAATAGTGGGGCCCATTTGATCTATCGACCACGTGACTTTGACCACCATCACCGTCCAATTCGATCCGGTCTAACCGCTTTTATTTATTTATTTTATAATTTTATACTCTCTCTCTCTCTCTCTCTCCCCCCCTAAGCCAGCCCTCATTTTTCCCTCTCTTTCTCTCTGCAACCAAACCCTAAAAACAAAAACAGAACGAAATCTGAAATCTACAGCCATTGGATGATGCGAGGGAGCGCCGGTTGCCGCCGTCGAAGCCCAGAGAACCAGTGCTGGGAGATTTATCCGGTGCGGGCGTGAGCATTGTGACATCGCGTAAAAAACCAAATTAAAGAACCAGAACGATTTCAATGGCGGAAGAGGAGGAGAGAAATTGTTGAAGATTTTCAAAAAAGAAGAGAAAAAGGATTGATTTTTTTTGGTTTGGGCGCTTAGTATGTGTGATATAGTGGCCCGTACGGGTCGGCATCAGCAACGCTACGAGGCCGGTTGTCGCCTTGTTGCCGGGTACTTAAATTTCTTCTCTGTACATATATTGCTTTATAAATACAAACATATAGGGTTGTCTTTATATGTGTGTGTATATATTCGTTTGTATATGTTTGATTTGGATTGATGTTGATGTTGTTTGATTTGGGTTGATGTTGATGTTGTTTGTTTATGTGGTGTTCTAGTGGTGGAGGTGGACCAATGTGTCTCCAAAGTTGGAGGATTTTTCTTGTGAAGTGGTTTTTGGTGGTTTGTTTTTTGGATTTTGACTGGTTGATGGCAACCATTTGGATCTTTAAGCAGGGTCGGATTAATGGTTTCTTTTGTTTATTGATTGTGTGTGTATATATTCATGTTTATTATATAAGGAAGGTAGAGAATGTGGGTTTATTAGGACAAACAATGACCTTGTATTGACTTACCTGAGTTTCATCTATAAGTTATTCATGAGAAATTTTGTTGGATCACATATGAAAGCGACAGATATGGCGTGGTTATGCTTCCTCAAATTTGTAAATTTTTGGGACTTTATTAAATATCTTGGTGATATTATTTGGGAATGTTTTCATTGATGCAATCATTTGGGCAAGGATAAGCTAAGGAGTTGAGTGAACAAAAATTGGAAAGGAACTTATGTTGTTTCATTGTTTGTGTCTACATTCCCAACTTAGGACCTAGCTTCTAGCCAACCATTTGGGCTTCGTTTTAATAATATTTTGCTCAGAATTTTTTATCAGGTGCTGCTATTTTTTTGCAAATTTAAGCTATGTATTGGTTTTTGGGTGATATATGCACTAGATGAATGTGATGTTTTGGTTTCCTCTGTGTTGAAAATGAGGAGCTTATCAATTTTCATGTGACTAGTCATCATTGTGTGGTAGCACAAATTGGCAGATAGCGTATGAATTGCATTATGTCTCATGTCTGCAATTTGGGTTGGCAGAGTTGTCTAGGTTGGTGGCCCTCTGTATTATGCTGTGTTTAGGGACCAGTGTGAAATGCTGGCGAATGAATTTCCCTTTTCTGGTCTTTGGTTGGATATATTTTGTAATCAGTATTTAATTTTCCTTAATACCAGTTCGGTTACTGTTCACATTGTTCCTGCTTCAGCATTTTGTTATAATTATGAAGTTTAAGTTCATTGTTGTTTCAAACTTTGACAAGGTGGAAAAGGTAAAAAAAAAAAAAAAAAGAAAAAAAAAAGACACTGAGGACACAGAGAACCAATTTGGATTCTTTAGGCTTCTTTCTTTAGGAACCGGATCCCCTTTGGATCCAAGGAAACTGAGCCCACTAATCAATGAATCTGGGCCGTTGAAATTTGATCCAACGGCCACAATTATTATAAATTTTAGAGGGGCCCCTGTTTGTAGCCGTTGGATCAAATTTGAACAGCCCGGATTCATTGATTAGTGGGCTCAGTTTATTGGGATCCAGTTCCCTTTCTTTATACAGGGAGTCTACTGTTGCTTCGAGGAAATAATTGTGCTAAATTTTTTGGTCTTAATAGAAGCTCTTTGTGAGTGATAAATTGCATAAAGTAATCGAGTTATGATGGACAGATTGTAAATGCACTCAACACCTTTCAGTTTTGTAGTCATCAATAAATTTTGATTAAAGATGGCTTATTTTATTCTGATTCGAAGTTTCACTAATAAATGTTTGTCTTTCTTCTTCTTCTTCTCTTCTTCTTTTTTTTTTTTTTTTTTGGACAAGAATCACTATATAATTTCTTTTCCCCATACACCAAAACCAAATGACGTGTAGATTAAAATATTGATATAACCTGTCAATCAGACTTATAAAGTGTGAGCTTGGCAGTATGGTTATTGGTTATACAATAAATTATTTGCCAGGGCTGAGCGACCATGCAGACATTTCTATCTATATGTATAAGATTCTCGTTTTTCTATTACTCATCTTTAACTAGATTTGAGATTACTTACTGTTAAATTTTATGTATGTGAACAAGTTTTTATTTTTTTTTATTTTTTATTTTTTCTGATATGAAGTAGCTAACTGAGATGACCTTGACAGGTGTATTCCATTTAGATACAAAAATTCTGATGAGACCGATGAGGCCAATTCTGAGAAGATCATTGAGGTGCTTATGATTAACTCACCTAGTGGACCAGGTCTTTTGTTTCCAAAGGTATGTATATTTTCTGCTGGAGTTAAAAAATGTTCACAGTTGTGTGGTCTTTCTTCCTGAGCTTTTTTTTTTCTGAATACCTTTTTTCGTAGATTACTATTGTATTTTTGTTCTGACGCCTCACTAACAGGTCAACAGTAAAAATTAGTTCAAGTTGTGCAAAATGTTAGTTTCAAAGTAACTTATGCTTGTGGGATAGGGGTCAAGATCAAATTAAGTTGATAGGATTGCTTTATCTGGGAAACATTTAGGTATTAAACCTTCAAACTAATTTCTTTTCTTTTGATACCGATAGATACATTTAAGTACCATATCATGACTCTGGGCTTTGAAAACCTAGAGCAGAAAATATTAGAAATTTTCTGTAGGCTGTAAAGCCTAAATCCCAGTTACCCCAGTTGCTTGATATTCTCTCTTATTACCTGCTAGTGGGGTGGATTATTTCAATGGCTCTATAGAAACTGTGTGAATAGGTCTGGATTAAAAGGAGAAGGAACATTTGTTGGCTTAAGCCAGTCTTCTGCTTATTGATGATGCTAGACTGGAAGTAGCCTACTTTGTTTTGAATTGGAATGAGGCCTTTTAATTTTATAACCAATTATGTCATGAATTTAATTTTGCAGAAAATACAAAACTTTTGAGTAGTAGTCCTTTATAGATATGATCGGTTAGTTCATTGGATATTTTTTTAGTCCATGATTCAGTCAATTATGATGCCCATAGACGTGTCGTGTCAAATACGTTTTGACATTTGCAAGGCTGGGAACAGAATTGTTGTTTTCACTTGCCCTAGATATGCAAATGTAGATACGTATGGTTTTGTTATGAATCTGATTATAGTGCCCTCTTAGCATTTGAACTAATATTAACACTGTCAGACTTTTTTTTTCCTTCTGCTTTAGTTTGTTTCTCAGCATGATTTTCTTTCATGATGAAAAATTGAGTAAACTGGTTCCTTATAATCGCCAATTAATAGTTGAGTTCATAAAAGATATTGTTTTAGTGATGTAACTTTATGTTTGATGAGTTAAATGTGGTGACTTCTTTGTTGACTTGTAAAATATTTATGTTGTACATACTTATAGGGTTATACATTACAATCTCATGTGCTTTGGCTTCCTCTGTTTTTTGCTCTTTTTATTTATGATATCCAAAGAAAGTGTGCATACAAAACTAGTGAGTTTTACACTAGTGGTGGGTAATTTAAATATGAGTAAACTAAACAAGGAACTACTTTGGAGTTTCCCTTTGGAAAGGGATTTCACATGGAATGTTATGAACCTATGATCAGAAACAAAATATTCAATTTATGTTAATGGCTGGAAGTCCAAAATAGTGAGTGGCTAGAGTAATCTCCCAAGGAAATACATTCTCAAGGCATCACTTATTTCTCTTGTTGTAGTGGATAATTGGTTGAAGGGACTTTTAGAAAATGGTATATTACACTCATCTAGACCAGACAGTAGGAGGTGGAAGTTGGAGTCAACTGGGACATTCTCTTGCCGATCCTATGTCATAATCAATCTATTTCATTGTTTCATCTCTCTTCTGATTTGGAAGGCTAAATTATCTCTCAAAGTGATTATGTGCTTCTTCGGGTGTGAGGGAAGTAGAGAACTTATAATAAGTTACTATTTAATTTAAGAATATGTTATTCACATGCAGGGAGGCTGGGAGAATGATGAAACTGTTGAGGAGGCAGCCGCAAGGGAAGCTGTTGAAGAAGCTGGAGTTCGAGGAGAGCTAATGGTGAAATACATTTTTTTCAACTTATATTTCTTCTAATTGTTATTTCTTGAGCTTTTTCCATATTATCACCTCTAACTTCTTTGAATAGTTTCTCTTCATCTGTTGAAGACTTGAATTGCTTAGGTTGTATCTGTGTTATTTGGATTTCTTGTGTTTAATATTGAAATGCTTTTGGGGATTGCAATTTCTTACTTTTGCTTTGTTGCAAGATGATGCATCCATTTAAGGCTTTAATTCTTTAGATTGTTTATCAGTTTGTGTTTTGATTGGATTTCTTGTGTTTCACAAGACTTGAGCAGTGGATCTAATGTTTGCATTAGATCCATTTTACATACTTATTACTTTTCATTGTGGGCAGTATGATTTACCTTGACAGAACTGTATGTAAGTTATATGGGCACCAGTTGAGTTTAGTAGTTGTAGAAAGCATAACTCAATTGAGCTGGCCTCTCAGGGCATTGTAGTCTAAAGTAGTTATTTTCTCTATCCTATCTTATTGATAGATGAAGGAACTTGGGGGTTATTAAATTCCAGGTGCCGATGTCCAATTTAATCAATATGTTGGCTGTCATGGAGAATAATAAAGATGTATATAATTTTGGTTGGCTTTGTATGTTAGCATCGAGTGTTAGTATGCCTGCTGCATATATTTCGAGAATTCTTTGCCAAATCTATTTGTATGTTCTTTCTATATCACAGTACATGGAGAAAGCAAACCAACTGTTTATCTATTTGGTTTGCAGGGTTTCCTGGGGTATTATTATTTTAAGAGCAAGACACACCAGGATGAGTTCAGTCCGGAAGGTGTATGTAAAGCTGCTATGTTTGCTTTGTTTGTCAAGGAGGAACTTGAGTCATGGCCCGAACAGAGCACCCGAAACAGAACATGGCTGACTGTAGCAGAGGCTATCGTGAGTTGCCGGCATGCATGGATGAGGGATGCCCTGGTGGAAGGCTTCTCAAAGTGGCATGCAGAAAAGATGATAGGTACGCGGTAGGTTGAGGAGGATGTAACATTGACTTGCTAATAGGGTGTGTGAGCGTGAACAGAGGCCATTTTAGTTGCACGCTCATGAACACAAGTACAAACATGCTGGAATTGATTATTCGGTGCAGTTTTCTGCTTACCAATTGTTCATCAAGTAACAACACTATTAACGATACTACCGTTGGAAGTTACGTAGTCTCAGTCCCTTCAAGTTTATGTTCAACATTTTCTGGTGCATATCCAAACGTTTACTTGCCCTTTCTGCAATGGTGCATTATTGTTAAGTTGGAAACAAATTTCCAAAGCTCTTCTTTGAAGATATTGTTTCCTTTTGCACTTGCGTTTGATCCCCCTTCTCCCCTTCTTGTAGGTTAGAGTAAGTTAGAATACTGAATAAGAAAAACTAATTTCGTACCGCATCATCCTATGGGGGACATTGGTGAGAAAAAGTTCATCGCACCGTGGCGCCACCATCATATGCGGCAGTGATTGACAATTACACTTGGATTCATGGCCGCAAATGCAAGAAGAATCTCGTTGCGTTAAAATCTAGTCATCTCTTCTTGTTCTTCCAAGGTCACCAAAGCTTTCCAGAAACATATCATTCCCATCCTTGTAAGTTTGATCATCCTCTTCCTCGCTACGAGACGTGTAAAGCATAGAGGAACCCTCTTCACCTTTGAATATATTTGCCTTATCGCTGAAAAATATCAACCCTTTCCCCATCTTTGCCACCACCTCATGCAACTCCAAATTTTTTTTTTTCCAGTGCACTTTGGAATCCCCAACCAGACTCCCTCTCGTATTTTCCGGAAGAGGAGGACCATTCTTTTCGGTAAGTTCACCGCTTGGAGCACTACTGAAGGCGTTGGTGGTGGTGGTGATGATGATGATCTACTTGTACAATTGTGGGGGATTTTTTTGTTAATAACATCATTACCATGTTGATTGATAAGCGCAATAGTAATTTTTTCATTGAGATTAGCCACCTTCGAGGCACTGAACACATATGGTATAATCTTCGAAGTATCTTCCTTAAAATCTCTCGTCAATCCAACTTGGCTTAACTGCTTGCTGAGTCACGCTTCTTGGGACAGTAGGTAACTTGACAGTCTTAGATGAAACCATGCTAAACTAGCAATATTAAACCTCCTCTCTTTGACAGATTTTGATCCAAAGAGTAGAATGGAGGGACCATATAGATTCAGTGGCCTAAGTGATAGAAGTAGGGATCAATTTATTACTCCCTGTTGAGCAAAAATTGTACACAATATGTAAACAAATAATTCACTCGACACAATTTCACCCTCGTTCATTTTTCTGAAGAGGGTTTTATTAATTTGAGTTCGACCCATTCTAGGCTACGCGCTTATTAATTACAACCCTTCTTTTGGGAAAGGAATACCCTTTAATTCTAATATGAATAAATCGTAACTTGGGGATTTGGGTGTTTATTTGATTTTGTGACTGCACCTAGGTAGAGCCCTAGATTGCCTACGTACCCTCGTTGAGGATCAAGTCACTCATAGTTCCTTATGTGTTTGTTGGGGTTTGATGCCTTGTGCAGTTGTAGCTCGTTGGGGTGAGGACTTTGAACCATTGGAGCATTTCACGCCTTGTGCAGTTTTAGCTCATGCGGGCGATGACTTTGAGCCATTGGAGCATTTGATGCCTTGTGCAGTTTTAGCTCGTGCGGGCGGGGACATTAAGCCATTGGAGTGTTTGATGCCTTGTGCAATTTTAGCTCATGTGGGTGAGGACTTTAAGCCATTGGAGCAAGATGTGGCTTCGTGCCATTTGAGACTTGTTGCGGCTTCATGCCATTTGATATTTGATACGGCTTCATGCCATTTGATACTTTTCTTCAGCTTCGTGTCATTTGTAGCAGCTTTGTGCCATTTAAGATTTGATGTGGCTTTGTGCCATTTGAGCGGCTTTGTGCCATTTGTAATTTGAACCGGCTTTATGCCATTTGAAGTTTGATGTTGCTTCGTGCTATTTGAGCAGCTTTGTGCCATATGAGAAAACTTGATGGTTGGATGACTATTGAAGAGCTTTCGTGGTTTTGTACCACTTCATTTGTCAAATGAAATTACCACTTCATTTGTCAAATGAAATTAACGGGTATATTTGTAAAAAATCCACTAATATTTAGTTTTGGCATTTGACTTTGGCTTGGTACAATTTCCTGCTCCATGTTTAATTTTAACTTGATGGAGGTCATACTTGTGATAAACTCGCATGAGAGGTATTTTATTTTTCCTCTTGCTTTGCAGCTTCCTTCTCCAATAGGTTTCGTAGGAATTCAATCCTATTTGAAATAGGTCTATGAAAGCAGGGAAGCTGGCCCCTTTTTTTTTTATTGTGAAAAAGACTATTTTTTTACTTATCTTTCTTTTGAGTTTTAAACTCTTTCCCTTCTTTTGGAGAAATTTTTAGTTGTGACGAGAACACGGATGGTACACCACGTGTTTTTATGCAAGTGGTGGAAAATTTTAATTTTTAAGTTATTAACCTTTTAACACACATAACCCACCATTTATATATGGACACGTGGTGTACCATCTCGTTTGACAGTCGCATTGAAAAATCTCTCATTCTTTTGCTTTTGGCTTGTAGCTTTTGTTAGAGTCACGACAAACTTCACCTCTTCACCTTTTTATTTGCTTGCTGGAAATCATTTCTTCCAATTCCTAATTTAGACAGAATTTGAAAGAAACTTGTTCAGCAACAATCAACGCCTATTCTTCTTTGGCTGGGCTTTCTTCGAGTTTCTGTTGCAAGAAAGAACACCAAGGGCTTTTGAGGATAACCATGATCAATAGTTAATTTCTGCAAGTAATTTTCTTCTCTGTCGACATCTCGAACCATAGATGCGCGTTGTCCTACTTCAGTAACCAATGGTCTTCTTCTCTACGGAACAGAGGCACCAGTTTATGTGGACTTTGCTTCTTCTTCTTCTTTATCGTCAGCAACCCCTCTTCTTCGTAACTCCAAGACGACATGTTTGTTTTTTTCTTTGCTGGAAGCATCCTTCTTTTTGGTGTGACTTCTTTCTCGGACTTTGTGCCAAATTCTTTGAGATGAGCTCCTAAAACTGAGTAGCAGCAACCATTTCAACTTCGGCAACCACTGTGGTTGTTGTTCTCACGACGGAGGACTTCGTTCATGACCACCTTCTTTTATGCCGTCGGTGAGAAAATGGAGCATGTTGCGTCACTAGACTTGCGGATCGGAGGACGGTGTGGTTGCTGTGGCCATCGGTGTTGTTGAAGTGGTGGTGTTCAGCGGCGCTCTCTCTGGGCAGAGAGGAAAGACGTAAATGGCAGCGTCACAGCGGCAAGTTGGGTAGAGATTCTTGGTGGCGCTCTCGTACATCCGTGGCTGCTATTGCCTCATTTCTGAAACCGCCCTTACGTCGTTGATGAATTTCAGAACCATCGCTAGGCACGATGGGTAGGCGTTGGTCCTCCATGCAAATCAGACTTCCAAACTTCTTTGGGCATTATAGGTTGCAGGGTGCTGATGACGGCGAAGGCGTAGCGACGATAATGCTTTTCTTTGTTGATGCCGCTACTAGTACTAGGATCTTGGCGAAGGATTGTAGAGAAGTCAAAGGTGTCGACAATGTGGCAGCAGCGACTATTGATCCCATTTGGGCTTCCGTCTGACGTAGGCGGTTGCTAGCGTATAGGTTCGTGTTGCTGGCCAAAGTTTACTCAAGACGACACTTACCTGCAAAATAAATTTACTGGAGAGAAAATGAAGAGACAAGAAACATAGGTTTTGTACCTTCTGATTGTTGCTTGTAGTTTGCTCTCCTTCCTTGAAAGACTTGGTTTGAAATCGCAGGTAAGGGAATTACTTCGCCTTCTCTCCCGGCAGTACTTCGTCGCTTCTTTCCTTTCTCAAATTCAACAGCATACCTCCTCTTGTTTTTTTCTTCCCAATTTTCTTTGGCTTAATGCTTTTTAGGCGAACGGTGGAAACAGAAGTTGTGGTTAGTGGGTGAGTGCTAACACATACTCTGCACAGTGGGATATCAGTATAAAACCACCCATGTCTCCATTTGTGAAGGGATTTTATTATCCCACTTATATATATATATATATATATATATATATATATATATATATATATATATATATATATGAGATAGGATCAAAGGACAAATATTTTTACACTCTTTTTAAGCGTTTTGATTACATGACATCCAATGGTTCTTATTTATTCATTAAATGACATGGATGCTTATGTGGATTTTAACTAATATTAAAGATAAAATAAAACTGAAAAAAAAAAAAATCTAGAAAATTAAAAATATAATTAAAAAAGAAAGATAATTTAACTGAATTGGTTCTTCCATTCCCATTTCGATCAAGACTTGGATTCAGACTTTGAACCCTAATAAAAAAATCATGAAGCTTCTTCTTTTTGCTGATGAGGAAGCTTGATGTCATCACCATCACAATCATAAATTTGGGTGTAGTCATTGTTAAGAAGTGGATTTTGATCCTTATCGTTGATTTGATGACTCTGATCAAGATTGGATGGACTAGCTGGTGAAGAAGCCGTGGTGGGATCGGCTACAAAGTAGTCTGGCTAGTGGTCTTGTGTAACAAAGTAGTGTGCCTGATCAGCGAAACCAATCGTACCAGTCTGCGGCGGATCATATTGAGAGGAATCAGTACCACTACTTGGGTCTTGTGTACTGGAGTAGTAATATTGTGGCATGTCCGTCGAAGCATAGTTGGGTACAATAATATAGAATTTAGGGTTTCGTTTTGCTTACCTAATGAGATTCCATCAAGCTTCCTCATCAGCAAAGAAGAAGTTTCATGGTTTTTTTCATTAGGGTTCAAAGTCTGAACCAAGTCTTGATCGAAATAAGCACTTACAATCCTCCCACATCTCCACGTCTACTCCACTTCTTTTATATTTTTATTTATTTTTTTTCTTTGTGAAAATATACGGTTCAACACTCCCAATATCGATCGGTACTAGCACATGCAGTATAAAATACATGCTCTGGTGTGTACTCAATAATGAGTGCGTGTGACATGTCCTTGTACGTAAACATTCTATTCACCTTTGCATGGTGGCAATTGGTATACACCTTTGCACGCATTAATGAGTATAGTTCTTCAGAGAGGTCGATAAAGTACCACTTGGCCGTGAGAGGGAGCCGATTTGAGCAGAGAAGCCGTGGTCAATTGGAGGTGTTCATCCTCGACGGCAATCGATGTGGTTGGTTGAAGGCTTGAGCGAACTCGGTGTGAAGGGGAAGTCATCGTCTTCAATTTTGAGAATGGTGAGAGTGACTGTGAGATAACATCTGGAGATCGTCACGCTTTTTGGAGTCTCTCCCTCTCCAGTTTCATTTTCCTCGCAATTGCAGGCTGTAATTGTTTTAGGGACCGGAAGAAAAATGGGACTTTTTTAGGGGGAAGCGAAGGGTGAAAGTGTATATCGGGGTTTTGATAGTTTCCTAATCAATTAACGTGGGTTTTTGAATTTCTTAAACAAAACATCTAGGGGTTTTTAGAGACTTGATCAAACTACTTTTCTTCAATTTTAATTAATTTACTAATTAAATCTAATATGTAATAAATTACTAAAATCTTGCATAAGAATATAATGTTAATTTATGTCCATTAATTCAATTTATTTCAAAGGAAAAAAAAAAATAAGATTTCTATAATAGCAAAAACAAGTTGAGTTGTCGGTGCAAAAACGATGATGGGTTTTTTAACAAAAAGAAAAACCAAATGGTTATATTTTAAACGTACCAATGTACTCCAAATGATATATATACATCAGCCTTTGGCACCTTTCCAGACCATAGCACATGGGGAGCGGGATTTCCGGCTCTCAATTATCATTCCTCTCTCTACAAAAGGGGGGCTCATTTTCAGAAGAAGGGGACTTTCGTCGAACAGCTGAGACTCTCTGCGAATTCTCAAAAGAACAGAAGTCATAGTTCAGCTCCATTCTTCATTCTCAAAATTATCAAACACTTGTATTTTAATTTTCAATCAAGGATGCCTGCGAGCTCCATCGTTTTCCTTATCAATCGTCAGTAGACGAAACTGTAAGTCGATTTCCGATTTGAAATAAAATTATTTTCAAATATATAACTGCATCACTAGTTTCAATTCATTATTTTACAATGAACATTACACCTATTTTTAATATGATTTTATTTGTTTAAGTAATCATACTTGATTCAGTTGGCTTCCAATTTCCAGTAAATCCTAATCTGATTCTTAGCAAATATATTGAGCTTCTCATATCCATATATATTCTTGGCTTCCGTCATTTGGTATCAGAGCCAAGTGAGTAGTAATTGCATTAGCATCTTCATAATCTGCAAAGTAAGTTTCATATTCAAACTTCCAATCTACAGTCTATCTTATCTGTCAGTCCTCACAGTCGTTTGTTTAACTCCCCAACCAAACAGTAAGGCGTGTTCCAAACAATAAGACCCAAGAGAGGCATGAGCGGATCGCATGAGCGGGGAAGAGGTTTAGCTAGCGCAAGAGGAAGGTGAATCAGTATAAGTTTTCTGTATTTTGATTGTTTGATTAGTGAAAATTATGAGTAGATTATTTAGATCTAATTCAATGGCCAGCACTAGCTCTAGGTCCAGTTTAGGCGCCATACCTGATATTGTCAATGAAGAACAAAAACTTGATTTTCAAACTGATGATAGTATAGATTTTGGAGATTGGAATATCCCCAAAGTCTCAAGTAAAAATATTTATAAAAAGAAATGGTCAGTAACCTCATTTAGAAGTGAACATCATGCCAAGACAGTTGAAAAGGCTTATGCTCTTAGCAAAGAACATGAGACTTGTCAATTGTTTTCTCCAGAACAAATCAAATCTCATAGGAAAGATGGTCATAACTATATTCACATAGGCTTAGTTCAAATAGCTGTAAAACCATTAACTAAAAAAGGTCTTAATACCTCCATTTTGTTATGTCTCCGAGATGCTAGATTCACTAACTTTAGTGATAACATACTTGGAATGATAGAATCTAGTCTCTATAATGGACCTATCCATTTTGATTGTTTTCCAGACCTCACTATAAGTCTTTCAGATCCACATATGCTGAAAGCACTCACTCTGAATATTAAGACTTCGGGATACCAAGTCATTGAAGGAACACAGCCTTTGGCATTAATTTATAGAGTCTACTACAAAGTCACTGGCACAAATATGAACTTTCAGGCTTTAACCAAAAGTTCAAGAGATCATACACTTTTAATTCAAACCAACCAAGAAAATGCAAACATTAAAGTCCCAAGAACCATTAGGTGGTCAGATATTAGTCTACCTTCAGACTGGTGTTTGATTAATGAAAGTAAGCCAATAGCTATTCAGAATAGTCTAGTAAATTTAGACAACATAGAACAATATTTTGATGGGACTGTAAAAATTAATTTTGATCGTCATGCCAGAAGGTCTTGTGAGTCAGTCCACTCATAAAGATCATTTGCTCCTAGCAGAAATTCTTTTTCTGGATCCATGCCAACCGATAGGATGGGTCAAGATCAAGAGTTAATAAATTCACTAGCCAACAGGAAATTAAAATCAGTAGACACTAGTTCATCAGTAACTCAACAAGAATTAATCAATGACTTGATTATATATATATATATATATATATATATATATATTATTCATTTATTGATGTCCTATATATTAAAAATAGCATACCGATAATTTGGTACATTATTGGTATGTTATGTAATCCAAATTTGTGTACAAATTAGTACTTTGATATGTTATTTGTTATTTGTTTAGATATGTACTAGGCTACTGGTACGTTTATATTGTCATAATTTTGGTATGTAAAAAGCTAACGCATGTTATGTGTAACCCTAAAACCTATCGGTACGTTTCAAGACAATATGGGTACATTTTTGTTAGGAATGTCAGTACTACAAGATAGAGACTGCACAAAGTAAAATAGAAAATGGACACTAAGAATTTATGTGGTTCGACAATTTATGCCTACGTCCACGAAACAAGGATCCATCTTCACCATATGAAAAATAATGAGTACAACAAGAGTAGTCTTACCAAACCAAAGGCAAGGCTTGATGGATACAAGAAAGTATAACACACACTTTCTATCACTCTAAACTTCACTCACACAATGTGTAGTGGAACACTCTCACTCTCACTCTCACTCTTGGAGTGGAACTCTAACTTTGGACTTGATCCTTTTCTATTCTCTTCTTTCTTGATTGGTTTCATCACTACAACATCACACCCAAATTTATAGGTGAGGGCTTGACATTCTAGTAGTTTCTAGTTCTTTCTACAAACTAGAACTAGTTTCTAGTTTCTAGTATATTTTACAAACCTCTAGCTTAGATAATTCTAAACTAGCCATCCTACTTTGTGATAAGCTCATATTTATATATATTTTACATCAAATTCTCTTGTCTTTTCTTAGTTAGTTTCTTATATTTTTGAGTTATTTACTTTGTTTTTGTGTTTTATCGAATTTATCTAGCTAAGAAAATAAAAATAGCATAAGTGTGATTTTATGTAATAAATTCGTCAAAACTGTCGATGTAGATTAGCTTTTAAATTAAATAATATATATATATATATATATATATAATAATAATTCATGATGATGTTTGAAACATCATCATGGTTTGTTTTGTAGAAAAAGGAAAAGGGGGATTAGAGGGACGGAAAGCAATGGGATAAAAGAAATATGAAAGCTGCTTGGCAGCTGTGAAGCAGAAAAAAAAGGCAGCCACAAGGAAAATAAAAAAAACAGCAAGTGGAAAACGTGCAGACTGTGGGACAGAAATATAAGAATAAAAGGGAGGACGCGCGGAATACAAGGCTGGAAGTCTCGGGAATTCGAAGGCAGGAGAGCTGCCTTGGGGCAGCTGCGAGAAAATCAACAGAGGGCTCTGGCGCGGAAGTAAGGCGGCAAGCAGGAAGGTGGAGGTCAGAGAGGGCAGCAGTGAAGTCAGAAAGGAGGAACTCCTCAGCCACTGCCTTAGGCAGCTGGCGAGCGCGCGGAAGGAAGACAGAAGGAAGTCAGTGAAGCAGAGACGGACAGAAGCGCAGAGAGCGCTGGCAGCGGGAAAGACAGCTTGAGCACAGTGGCGCTTTCACTCTATTTCTCCCGGTTAAATCTTTCCAAACTTATGTTTTACTTTTGGTTTAATTTGAGAATTATGTGTAACTAATTTTTAGTAGTTAGGGGCTGTTTTGAAGCCCCGAATATGATTGTAAGTTTGTTGTGATATTTTGTTTGAATTACTTTTATGGAAGGATGAAAATTGTTTCACTACTTATCTCATTGATAAATTCTTTATGTGTTTCTATGGATGCATACATAGTAAGCATATCTAGGATTTTAATGCTATGAATATATGTCTGCCTGCCCTTGTTGAATGAGGACCTACATATGTTCTACAGTAACACTTGTTAATTGTGGTTAACATGTGAATCGATTTCTAGGATAAGTAAGACAACGCCAGTACTTACGATGCCTTGTGATGACTCAAACTCTTTTTATTCTTAATGATTTCTACTTGTTAAATCTATGAACACACCATTCTAGATTGCATGCTAGGGACTAAGTTAAGTTGAAAACGCCATTCTCTTAACATACTACGTAAGAAAGAGTAATATGTTGTGTTCTAACATTGAGCTAACTTGAGCATCTTCATCCGGAAATAAAAGGGATTTGAATGAAACGTAACATACTTGCATGATTATTTGGTGGTGGATAGCATGTCCCCTAACTCATTTTCTTAACTTGTGAATTAAAATCTATTGGTATTATTTAAAATCAGTTTCTGTACTGTTTTTGTACGATTTAATTTAAATAGCTAATCAACTCCAAAAATCCCAAAAATTTGTGTGAACATAGCTCAGTGTGTCTAGTTTGTGTGTATAAAATTTCGTTGCATTTGGATAAGTGTAAGTTAGTATAATTATTATTGTTTGGTGGCTGGACAGTGGAGACAGCCACCCTGTTTTTGTGACATTTTTAAGTATTTGGATAAAACAATCTTCTGCGGGAAAGACCCTTATTTTCATATGCTACAATCGACAAATTTTAGTGTTAATAAGGAAAATCAATAGGATTATTGTGTGCTACTTTGTGGTGCGAAATAATCGCTACCAAATTTTTGGCGCCGTTGCCGGGGATTGTTATTTCTGATTGCTTATATTTTATTTTTATTATTTTTATT
This sequence comes from Malus fusca, assembly GCA_035220775.1. Classification (NCBI taxonomy): domain Eukaryota; kingdom Viridiplantae; phylum Streptophyta; class Magnoliopsida; order Rosales; family Rosaceae; genus Malus; species Malus fusca. Next base: position 32,916,236 of record CM069060.1, on the reverse strand, counting down.
TTTATTTTTAGTGTTATTTATTTTTATTATTTTCTATTTCTTGTCTATTTAGTGTTTTTGGTTTTGGGTTTATTTCAGGTACTTTTTGTAGTATATGCAGACGCGAAGGTCCGAGAGCATTGATATAGCTCCCTACAATCCTGAGCATGAACAAATACTTCGAAAGGTACTAGAGAAGTAAGACATGGACTTTGCTAGCATTCAAGCTCAATTGGCAAATCTTACTTCTCAATTGTCACAATATGCCGAAAGGACCACAATGCAAAGTGCCTCTACATTTGATGTGCCCTATGGGCAAGGATATCAAAGTCCTCAATTTTCTGCAAATGAAGATGTTTGGGGATATCAAGGTCATAAGCAATCAAGGGGCAACATGTTTTCCAACGCTTGCAATTCAGATTGGAGAGGTAATTCAGATTATATGTGGGATGAACCTCAACAATTTCAACAAGGTGGATATTGGCAGCAAGACGAGTTCTATTCAAGACCTATGCAGCCACCACAGCATCCCCCACAACAATTCCAATCGAATTCAAGTATGCCCATGAATTATAATGAAATTCTTGATGGACTCATTTCTTTGACGCAGGGTTCACAAAAAGAAGAACAATTGCCGCCATCGGAAGAGTTCTATCAGTGGCCATATGAACCATTTCAGCCTCAACAACAACAAGCTCCAAGTAAGTCTCTTGAGGATTTAATTGCTTCTTTAGCTAACTCTACTCAATCTCCTCAACAGAAAACAGACAAAGCAATTGAAAACCTTGAGCGCCAAATGAGTCAGTTAGCAAGTTTGATGGGGCAACAACACCAACCAGGAAGGTTGCCTAGCCAAACCGTGGTGAATCCAAATGCGGAGCAGATGAATGTTGTGACTTTAAGGAATGGAAAAGAAATTTTTGAGCAAGAAGAGGCTTCAACAGAAACAGAAAAGTCTCCTAAAGATACAGAATTGAACAAAAAAGATTCTAATACGGTAAGTAAAGAAATTCAAAATTCATTTAACTCATGTGTCCCCATTCCTTTTCCTCGCAGGTTTTTAATTCCCATGAAAGATGAGAGTGAAAAAGAAATTCTGGAAGCCATTCCAAAGGTGCAAAGTGATATCCCAATTCTAGGCACACCAAATCAAGTTCCAGATTGTGTTGAAGTGTTCAAAGAACCTGGTACGCCAAGAAGAAGGATTCAAGAGAATGAAGTGGTTGAAGCATATCAAGAATACATCCAAGAGGCTGTGCATGAGACAATCAAGCCCAAAGCAGTTGAGTTTGATGACACGGGACAAGCCACAACCATCATAGTAAACCTGGCTAAGTTCAAAGTCCCGGAAATGTTCAAAGATGTGGTGTTTGTCATTGAGTTTGTGTCGGAAAAATATAGTAAGCCATCTTCTCCATTTTTAATTTTATGTTATGCTAACAATCTAATTTTGATGATTCAGACACCGTCATTAGAACTTAGACCGTTGTCGGATCATTTCAAGTACCACCGTCCGTTCAAGGATAAACCCATGCATTTGAATAAAGAAGGGAGGCCTAGGAATCACCCACAATCAGATTTGCATTCCTAATCCCTTCTCTTTACTGCTTTCATTTTGTTTTGTTTATTTAGTTGTGATTTTTGTTTGGGAGATTAAACATAGTTTTTTTTACTTTGATTTACTTATTTTACATTGATATTTAAAAAAAAAAAATAAAAAAAAAAATAATAATAATAATAAACATCCATATAATTTAAAAAAAAAAAAAACTTATATTTATATATATAATTAAATAAACTTAAAAGCATAAATATTTTACAATAATGTGAACTAATAGCTTTCATTGGTCGTTGGTAGGTGGTGCTTCGGAGGTCGATGGAGCCCCAGAAAGACGAAGCGCCAGAGTTGGATCATTCGGAGCCTCAATACTTGGTGCAGCTCCCGAGGACGAAGGCAACACAAACCTCGGGAGTAACGCCATAAACCGTTGATGATCACTCTGAATCCGCACTTCGGACTCCTGCATCTGATCCAGCTTCCTCTTCAAGCTTGTTGAGTAATTAGTTGCGAGCATGTGCAACTCCTTATTCTCATGCCTAAGCACTCTGACCTCTTGCCGAAGACTAGCCACTTCAGCCATCAACGATTCAACCTGACGAGATCGAGCAAGAAGGCGCTGGCCCATGTTTGATACTGAGCCTGCACTTCGGACGCTGTAGGCCAGAGAGTCCTGAACAACCAGTTCGTCAGACCGCCTGGAAAGTATCCTAGTGTCTCTAGGAGTGAGCAGATTTCTGGCCACCACCGAAGCGGTTGTTTCATTCATCATCATGGAATCCCCAACTGTAAGAGGACCATTTGGGGATATGAAGGACGGCTGCCAAATGTTGGTTGGAGAAGACATATCACTATCTTCCCCAACATTCAAGTTAAGGCGACGGTCAGAGGGGCAAGACATTTTCTGAAGGTGTTGAGAATATGAAGAGGTCGAACTGATCAAGATGAAAAAAATGCAAGAAGGGAGTGTTTACAGGAGGGTGCTCAAGTGTGTTGTGGAACAAAATTAGCGCCTCTATAAAAAGAAGAAATCAAAGAGGCGCTCCTCAGAAATCAAAGAGGCGTCCTCTCGCAAATCGAAGAGTCGGGGTTCCTTTCTCAAAAGCCGGACTACGTCTCAAAAGTCGGACGCCGTTCTCAAAAGTCGGGCGTCTCTCTCAAAAGATGGAGCGGTCAGGAATCACGAGGCGAGCAGCTTTTCCAGATTTGTCGTCACTCGTCACGCGCGCTGTCAGCTTTGCGCAAATTACGGGTAGCTTTTTCAGAAAGCGCGTAACCTGTACTGTTCATCCATCAACCGGCTGCCGACAGGGGTAAAGGAACAGTTTCGGTTATGAAGAATCATTCCTATAAACGTCGACCTTCGCCATCCACAGCAAAGGCACACCCCTCAGCACTTCTTCATCTCCGAAAATGCATTCCCAACGAAGCCTCTCGAGTTACTCTGTGTTTCTCATTCCCTGGGATACCTTTGCAAACAAGTCATCAAGAGCTAGAGTATTTCATATCATGAAGGTTGAAAGCAAGAGTATCTCATATCATGCTTTCTCCCTGTCCTTTTCCTTGTCTTTGTGATAAGGAGAAAGCGAGCAATCAGCCAGCACTCGGTGTCAATCTTCCGATCTAAGAACCGACTGCCTGGAAATCCTTCCTGATTGCTTACCTAGCATTGCTCTCTAGTGCTCATCTTCAACCGCTGATGTACTTCCGAAGAAGACGCCACATCTGCCTGGAGAACAGATAAGGCAAGTGAAAATGTTTACTTGAAGCATGTAGAGACAAGGTGCTGCTTCATCTTCAAGATCAAGTCTCATTTTCCTTGCTAAGAAGTTCCCCAGCCCAGTTCAAGAATAAACCTGTGGAACGATACTTCTTCAAAAGCAAAAGTATCTCATATCATCAGAGTCAAAGGCAAAGATATCTCATGGCATGTTTTTCCTTTACCCTTGCTATTGCCTGCGAGTCAAGGTGAAAGAAAGCAATCGGTCGGCACTTGGACAGATTGAACAAAGAAACAGACCACCACCTCTACCTCGTGCCTACCTGCCATGCAGAAGAAACAAAAAGAGAAGAATGTAGCCTGCAGACTCAATCAACCCGGCAGAAGGAGTCCGAGTTGAAACCAAGAGCTCGAGAAGCTTCAACAACATATGGACGCATCAAATCACCACCACCAATCAAGTCTCATTTTCCTTGCTAAGAAGTCCCCGAGGCCAGTTCAAGTTCAAAGCTGTGGAAAGTCACCAAACAGGACCAATGATCACTTATTAGTTTTATTCATTGTCTTTTATTTTCATTATTCATTTTTCGTTTGCATTTTCTACATTTTCTTGCGTGCTTAACTGATTTATTTCTTTTCTTTGCAGGAACTTTTGGTTATTTCCACCCTTGAAGTTGATTGCAGAATTTTAGCTTGGGGGTCATCGCTTGATTTTTCTGCAAATTAGAGAAGTTTTCAGTCATATTGCTTTATTTTGTTTCTATTTATTTATTTATTTTATTTTTATTTGCATCTTATTATATTTTCTGACATTGGGGACAATGTCTAGTTTAAGTGTGGGGGTAAAGAGTATAAAAATGACCAAATTAAAATTTTTTGTACCTTCGACTTTGAACTGGTTTCATTTGTTTCCATGTTATTGCTTTGTATTTTCTTAATTAAGTTGTTGTTTTTAAAAAAAATAAAAATAAAATAAAAATTCGGAAAATTTAAAAAAAAATCCAAAAATATTTCCTTGTTTTCCTTATTGTTTTGAATTAGATTTTTTTTTGTTAGTTTCCCGACCCAATGATATAATTGGATAAAATTGGAACCATGATGATCAAGAACTTAGTTAACATGTGTTGTGTGAAATTCCTAATTCTCGTGTTAGTTTTGTACATATTTGATCATCTTTGAAAAACTAAATGCACATAGCCTTGTTGATGTGAAACTAAAGCATGATTTAAAGCTCCATATGTGAATTTAGTGACCATATACATCCTATGTGAGTTTTTGAGCCTATTGAAAGTGTGTGCATTTTTCATACACTCTTATTCTTTCATGTGTGATGAACTTATGTGAGATACTTCTCTAGAACTTGCATAACGATCTTTCGAAATATTTGTCGTTGATTGCATGAACTTGAAAATGATAGAGGCATTAGGTTTACCACCATGGCCCAAATAACCTTGTTTCCCAAAGAAAAATGATATCATTAGATTGCCAATTTGAGCCGTATTTGTGAGCATTTTATTTCTTATCACCAGATATGTCTACCCTTATGCCTGAAATATGTTTCCTTACCCTTTCCAAGCGAGCTAATGAGTAATGTGAAATTGTCTTATGAGAAGTGTTTGTGAAGTACTCGGAGGGTGTTTGGCAAAAGAATAAGTGTGAGGGTTTTTCATATTTGTTTCTGTTTAAAAAAAAAAAAAAAAAAAAAAAAAAGAAGAAGAAAGAAAGTTTGTTTACGAAGAAAATAAAAAGTGTTTAAAGTTTCAGTTTAAGGTTGTGGTTGGAGGTGACTAGAAGAATCGTTGGAAAGCTTGAGTTCTTATAAATCTAAACAAAAGAATTGCTTGCAATGTAGCTTGAAACTTGTGTTTTCCTATTCTTTCGTTTCAATAACCCTCGCCCTAAACCTCATTACGTCCAATAAAAGTCCTCTTGATTTAAGTTTTGCAATTATGATTGTGGAGAAGTGATCTTTATGCAAGCTTATGGTAGAACTTTCACATTTGATTCTTTGAGAGAAACACATTAAAACTAAACACATGTGTGATTGAGTGTACATCCAGTGAGAAGGTCGCTAGTTTGCATATGGTGATTCTAAAAATAAAAATTTTGAAATTGCATTAACATGGCTATCTCACACACTACACTTCAAGGATGATTCAAAGATTACTGCTAATATTTGAATTAGGAAAATGAACTCGGATTAGCTTGTTTGGTGTTAGCTATGGTTCTTGATGTTTTGTGTTCTCGAATGAAATTCTATGAGGGTCACATAGGGGGAAGCTAATAATTTTCATGTTATTACTTTTTCTATTTTCTCTGTTTTGCTCGAGGACTAGCAAAAGCTAAGTGTGAGGGTATTTGATAAGCTCATATTTATATATATTTTACATCAAATTCTCTTGTCTTTTCTTAGTTAGTTTCTTATATTTTTGAGTTATTTACTTTGTTTTTGTGTTTTATCGAATTTATCTAGCTAAGAAAATAAAAATAGCATAAGTGTGATTTTATGTAATAAATTCGTCAAAACTGTCGATGTAGATTAGCTTTTAAATTAAATAAAAAAAAAATATATATATATAATAATAATTCATGATGATGTTTGAAACATCATCATGGTTTGTTTTGTAGAAAAGGGAAAAGGGGGATTAGAGGGACGGAAAGCAATGGGATAAAAGAAATATGAAAGCTGCTTGGCAGCTGTGAAGCAGAAAAAAAAGGCAGCCACAAGGAAAATAAAAAAAACAGCAAGTGGAAAACGTGCAGACTGTGGGACAGAAATATAAGAATAAAAGGGAGGACGCGCGGAATACAAGGCTGGAAGTCTCGGGAATTGGAAGGCAGGAGAGCTGCCTTGGGGCAGCTGCGAGAAAATCAACAGAGGGCTCTGGCGCGGAAGTAAGGCGGCAAGCAGGAAGGTGGAGGTCAGAGAGGGCAGCAGTGAAGTCAGAAAGGAGGAACTCCTCAGCCACTGCCTTAGGCAGCTGGCGAGCGCGCGGAAGGAAGACCGAAGGAAGTCAGTGAAGCAGAGACGGACAGAAGCGCAGAGAGCGCTGGCAGCGGGAAAGACAGCTTGAGCACAGTGGCGCTTTCACTCTATTTCTCCCGGTTAAATCTTTCCAAACTTATGTTTTACTTTTGGTTTAATTTGAGAATTATGTGTAACTAATTTTTAGTAGTTAGGGGCTGTTTTGAAGCCCCGAATATGATTGTAAGTTTGTTGTGATATTTTGTTTGAATTACTTTTATGGAAGGATGAAAATTGTTTCACTACTTATCTCATTGATAAATTCTTTATGTGTTTCTATGGATGCATACATAGTAAGCATATCTAGGATTTTAATGCTATGAATATATGTCTGCCTGCCCTTGTTGAATGAGGACCTACATATGTTCTACAGTAACACTTGTTAATTGTGGTTAACATGTGAATCGATTTCTAGGATAAGTAAGACAACGCCAGTACTTACGATGCCTTGTGATGACTCAAACTCTTTTTATTCTTAATGATTTCTACTTGTTAAATCTATGAACACACCATTCTAGATTGCATGCTAGGGACTAAGTTAAGTTGAAAACGCCATTCTCTTAACATACTACGTAAGAAAGAGTAATAGGTTGTGTTCTAACATTGAGCCAACTTGAGCATCTTCATCCGGAAATAAAAGGGATTTGAATGAAACGTAACATACTTGCATGATTATTTGGTGGTGGATAGCATGTCCCCTAACTCATTTTCTTAACTTGTGAATTAAAATCTATTGGTAATATTTAAAATCAGTTTCTGTACTGTTTTTGTACGATTTAATTTAAATAGCTAATCAACTCCAAAAATCCCAAAAATTTGTGTGAACATAGCTCAGTGTGTGTAGTTTGTGTGTATAAAATTTCGTTGCATTTGGATAAGTGTAAGTTAGTCTAATTAGTATTGTTTGGTGGCTGGACAGTGGAGACAGCCACCCTGTTTTTGTGACATTTTTAAGTATTTGGATAAAACAATCTTCTGCGGGAAAGACCCTTATTTTCATATGCTACAATCGACAAATTTTAGTGTTAATAAGGAAAATCAATAGGATTATTGTGTGCTACTTTGTGGTGCGAAATAATCGCTACCACTTTGCATGCTAGAATTTTCTAGCATCCATCATTTATAATGGGCTGGACCCATGGTATACCAACAATCTCCCCTTCCAGTCCATGAGGGATGAATTCCGATCATGACTCCAAGTTACCTGGAGTCCATCGCAGCAGCCTTAATGTAGAATTCCAACTTTGATTTTGTGACTACCTTTGTTAACATGTCTGAGGAATTATTATCGATATGAATCTTCTTCAGCTGCAGCAAGTTCTCGATAAGATCTCTAATCCAGTGATATCGAGTATCAATGTGCTTGGTGAGTGAATGATATGCAGTGTTCTTGCTCAAATACAAAGCACTCTGACTATCACAATAAACGCCATAATCATTTTGCTTCAAACCCAACTCTTGGAGAAACCGCTTCAGCCACAACAACTCCTTGCATGCTTCTGTAGCGGCTATGTATTTAGCCTCGATTGTGGACAAAGCAACACACTTTTGCAGCTTGGATTTCCATGAGACGGCTCCTCCTGCAAAAGTAAACAAGACGTAGATTTTCTACCATCCAAGTCACCTCCCATGTCAGCACCTGTAAATCCTTCCAAGATTGGTTTGGAACCGCCAAAGCACAAGCACATCTTAGAAGTCCCCTTCAAATATCTGAGAATCCACTTAATAGTTTCTCAGTGGTCTTTCCCTAGATTAGAGAGAAACCTGCTCACCACACCTACTGCATGAACAATATATGGCCGTATGCACACCATTGCATACATGATACTTCCTACCACTGAAGAGTAGGGAACAACTGCCATTTTTTCCTTTTCTTCATATGTTTTTTAACACGACTCTTTGCTCAACTAGATATGATTGGCTAAAGGTGAGCTTACCAGTTTGGCTGCTTTCATGTTGAACCTTTCAAGCACTCGTTCAACATACTTTTCTTGTGACAGCTACAACTTCTTGGATTTTCTGTCACGAATTATCTCTATGCCCAAAATTAGTTTGGCTGGCCCTAAGTCATTCATGTAAAAGGATTTAGATAACCTAAGTCCTTCATGTCAAAGGATTTAGATAACTCTTTTTTGAAATTTTTAATCATAGAAGCATCTTGACCGACAATCAACATATCATCAACATAAAGCAATAAAATGATAAATTTACCTCCAGAAAATTGTTTGATATAGACATAAGAGTCAGCATGAGTTCTCTTGTACCCATTACTCACCATGAATGAGTTGAACTTCTTATTCCACTGTCTCAGAGCTTACTTAAAACCATATAAGCTTTTCTTGAGCTTGCACACCAAATTTTCTTTACCTTTGACTTCAAAGCCTTTGGGTTGCTCCATGTATATCTTATCTTCTAAATTGCCGCGGAGAAATGCAGTTTTAACTCTAACTGCTTGAGCTTAAGATCCATGCTTGCTACCATACCAAGGATAACTCGAATGGAAGTAGTCAACTCCTTTCTTTTGACCAAAACTTTTGACAACCAAACGAGCCTTGTACCTTGTCATGTTGTTGTCTCTTTTTAATTTGAACACCCACTTGTTTTTCAATGCTTTTCTGCCCAATGGAAGCTCCACTAGCTTATAGGTATCATTCTTTAATAAGGAATCCATCTCTGATTCCAATGTCTTCATCCATCTATCACTGTTGTTATGAGCTCTAGCCTCCTCATAAGTTTCGGGCTCTTCATAATTAGTCAACATGATATACTCTGATGAAGAATACTTGGTAGACGGTCTTCAACTTCTGTTAGATCTTCTGACTTGGTCTTCATTCTTTTGCAGGGGTGAAGGCTCCCCCTGATCTAGTTCTCATTGATTCTGCTCTTTTTGACTAGGCTCCCCCTGATCAGCAATCTTATTGTCTAGCACATCTTGATCAGGCTCCCCCTGATCAGCATTATCTGGTTCTGCAGACACTTCATTGGCAGTTGCTTCAGGGATGTCATCGTGACTTTCTTCATCTGAAGCTAATGAATTAACTCATCTGACTGCGCCATCTGGTTGTGCCTCTTTATTCGAATCCCCAATTGTTTGATCTTTATAAAAAATTACATCTCTGCTTCTGATAAACTTCTTCTGGTATAGGTCCCATAATCTGTAACCAAAATCTTCACTGCCATAACCAAGAAAGATGCACGGTGTAGCTTTGTAGTCTAACTTCGATCTCAGCTCTTTGGGCACATGCACAAAAGCTTTGCAACCAAATACATTCAGATGAGTGTAAGACACATCATTACTAGTCCATACTCTCTCTGGAACATCAAGACCTAATGGTATTGATGGAGATCGGTTCATCAAATAACAAGTTGTCCTTACAACTTTACCCCATAACTATTTAGATAACATTGTAGTCCTCAGCATACGCCTGACTTTCTCCATGATGGTTCGATTCATTCTTTCAGCAAAACCGTTATGTTGTGGAGTTCCAGGAATTGTCTTCTCATGACGTATGCCATGGTTCACACAATACTCTCTAAACTGGTGAGATGTGTACTCGCCGCCGTTGTCGCTACGAAGGCACTTAAGTGGTTTCCCAGTTTCCCTCTCCACCATGGCATGGAACTCCTGGAATGTCTAAAACACCTGGTCTTTGGATTTCAACAAAAACACCCAGACCCTTCGTGAAGCATAATCAATATAAGTAAAAAAATATTTATTTCTTCCAAGTGACTCGACTTCCATGGGACCACACACATCTGAATAAACAAGATATAACAAATTTCATTTCTTTGTAGATGGAACAGAAAAACTGACACTATGTTTGGATGAGAGAAATAAACTTGGAATTTGGGTAAAAGTCAAAATATATAAATTTACATGCACCAATTCCTTTGTTTGGATTCATAAACATAGAAATTTAGAATTTCCGCTTGGAAAAAAAAACTTGGAATTTGGGACCTCCAATTCCCAAGTTTAAACTCCATGTAAATAGATGTCATTTCTCAATTTCTATGATTGAGAGTTTAAAAATAACAAATTCCATATTCAATTCCATTTTTCTTTTAGGTTAACCAAACAAGAAAATTCACAAATTCTAGAAAATAAAATCCCGTCATTTTAATTACCATCATTTTAAAATTCCTTAGTAATTTTAAATTTCTTTATCCAAACATAGTGTAACTCTTCTTTGTTTTTTGAATAAACAATGCTCACAAGAGTTTAACGACGTACCTTTGGCAAAGGGAATGTAAGACTTCTTTGCTAGAACTTGTAGGCCTTTCTCACTCATGTGGCCTGGCCTCTTATGCCACAAGTCTAGAGATGAGTCCTCCACAACATTCAACTCACCTTTCAAAACCTTGGCATTTGACCGGTACAACGTACAACAAAGTTGTGCTCTTGCTACCACCATTAAACCTTTAGTAAGCTTCAATTTTCCTTTGCCAAGATGGTGATAATAACCTTGTCGATCAAGGGTACTGATGGATATCAGATTGACACGTATATCAGGAATATGTCTCACATCTTTCAACATCAACTAGCAGCCAAGATTAGTTCTTAGGCAAATATCACCAATTCTAAGAATTTTGGAATAGCTTTCATTCCCCATCTTCACTATGCCAAAGTCACCTTTTTTGTATGTATTGAAGAACTCCCGTTTGGATGTAGCATGGAATGAAGCTCCATTGTCAAAGATCCATTCAATGTCTCTGTCAAAATCACCCATATGCAGACATTCACCAACATACAATATTTCTGGTACATCACCATATATGATAGCTGTGGTATTGCTAGTATCATATTTCTTCTTATTGTTTCCTTCCATTTGCTCTTTCTTCCAAACTCGACAATTTTTCTTCATATGGCATTCTTTACCACAATGGTGGCATGCACCTTTGAACCTTGACTTGGATCGGCTAGGACTCCTGCCATGACTTATAGGCCCTCTACTCTTGTTTCTTCCGTGGTTCTCTGTGACAAATATGTGGCTGCTATCTATGCCAGAAGTCTTTCTCCATGTTTCTTCATTGAACATGCTATTTTTAACATTATCAAGAGTAAGAACACCATTAGGAGAAAAGTTACTTACACTCACCACAAAGGTCTCCCAACTGTCTGGCAATGATCTAAGTAACAAGAGCGCTTGCAGCTCGTCCTCAATTGTCATGTTCATAGTAGCAAACTGGTTGATGATATTTTGGAAATTGTTCAAGTGTTCTGGTACACTTAAACCATCATTGTACTTCACATTGATGAGCTATTTGATCAAGAAGGCTTTCTTGGCTGGGGTCTTCTTCTCGAACAAGGACTCAAGCTTCGTCCAAAACTCGTGGGCATTGGTTTCATTAAACACATGGTGAAAAACACTATCATCCACCCATAGTCTAATTGTGCCAATTGCCTTGCGATTCATCTTCTTCCACTCACATCAGACATGCTCTCAGGCTTAGCGGCATCTCCTTCAATTGGCTCATGCAGATCCTTGCAATAGAGAATGTCCTCCATCATTGGCTTTCATGTTACCCAATGGGAGTTAGTGAGTTTGATCATAGTGCCACTTCCTTCCATCTCATAGTACGAGCCAACCGGGCTCTGATACCACTTGTTAAGAATGTCAGTACTACAATATAGAGAATGAACAAAGTAAAGTAGAAAATGGACACTAAGAATTTATGTGGTTCGGCAATTTATGCCTACATCCACGAAACAAGGATCAATCTTCACTATATGAAAAATAATGAGTACAACAAGAGTAGTCTTACCAAGCCAAAGACAAGACTTGATGGATACAAGAAAGTATAACACACACTTTCTATCACTCTAAACTTCACTCACACAATGTGTAGTGGAACACTCTCACTCTCACTTTCACTCTTGGAGTGGAACTCTAGCTTTGGACTTGATCATTTTCTACTCTCTTCTTTCTTGATTGGTTTCATCACTACAACATCACACCCATATTTATAGGTGAGGGCTTGACATTCTACTAGTTTCTAGTTCTTTCTACAAACTAGAACTAGTTTCTAGATTCTAGTATATTCTACAAACCTCTAGCTTTGATAATTCTAGACTAACCATCCTACTTTGCATGCTAGAATTTTCTAGCATCCATCCTTTATAGTTAATGGGTTGGACCCATGGTATACCAACAATTTTGACATGTGTACATTTCAATTTAGTAAGCACACATTTTAGTTAGGAATGAATCCATTTTAATTTAGCATAGGCACATTTCAACTTAAGAATAAATTATGTTGGTACATGTCAATGTTTATTTTTAAAGAACGATGGTACAAACAATTTTTGAATAAAACAAAGTTACAAATAATTTAGGTATGTTGAAATTTCTTAAATAATTCAGATATATAATTGAATCCTTAAATTGAGGAAGAGATGAGATTCCTTAAAAATAGCAATTAATTGATTAATATTATTGAGTACATTTTTGACATAATATTGTATTTAAATTGAATCTAAAAAAAACTTAAGTTAAGAATATATATAGAACTTAAATATAGGGTTTAATCAAAAGTGAAAGCACTTTAATCTAAAATAGGAAAGTAACAAATGTTTAATTAAAAAAAGTCTAAATGCTTTTTTTTTTAATAATTTGAAAATGAGTTCATTTTTAAGATTTGATTAAAGAGCTTTGACCAATTGCCACAACAACATTTTTCTATTTTTTAAATTGCATGTTATTAGTTTAAAAGCATCTTCACCGTGCAACTAATTGCCTATAGTTGCCTACATAATTTTCCCAATCCCTTGAATTCCATCTCTATTAATGACTTTTTTCTATAAAAAAAATTAATTAATTAAAATAATTCCTCAATATTAGTTAAAAAAGTAACTAAAACTTATAATTCATTTGAAATCTAAATGTACCGACTTTTGGTACGTTTAGATTTCAAATGAACAATAAACCATGCCGATAGTTATGTAGCTGATAACTAGTTTTTAAATAGGGAACTTTAATAAAAAGAGCTTGGATCAAGATTAATATAATAAAAAACCACCCTATAGTTTTCTTTAATAAAAAACACCTCAAAATTAACCATAACGACAAGGGCCCCAAATTTCACACGGGCTAGATTACAGAGCCCAAAATGAACAAAATTAAGTTTCCAAAATTACCCCAACGGAAGCCAGCCCTTAGTGAATTTAAATGAAGGATTGTTTGGTGCAGATATTCTAGCAGATTCAGAGGTTGCCTTGTCATGATTTCCTCTGCTCTCTCACCAGCCATCGTTGCAAGCTCGCTCGCTCCCTAGAGTCTTCCATTCGTGGTTGCCTCTATTTTCTACGATATTCAATTTCAATCAAGATGGTGCTTCAGAACAATATCGATTTGCTCCATCCACCAGCTGAGCTTGAGAAGAGGAAGCACAAGATCAGGAGGCTTGTACTACAGACCCCCAACTCTTTATTTATGGTATGGATATTAATCGATGGATGCTTACGCTTTTGGGTTTTGTATTTATTCTTATTCCCTCGAATTTTGGGTTTTGTATTTTTTTTTTTGTCGAAAGATGAGTTTTGTATTTAGGATGTTTAGTTTTGAATGTTTTAAGTGGGATGATACTAGTTTCGAATGTTTTGAACTTGAATAAGATGTCAAGTGCCAGGGGTGCTTCAACATGTGAATTTTTATCCTTTTTTGTTGTTTTCGTTTAAGTATTTATTAAATTATGTGCTAGGAAATAAAAGTATTTATTTGTTGTTTAAAAGCGAATGTATCGAATATGTTTGTGCAGAACCACTATGTTCAATCACTCGCAAACAATTGTGGTGTGTGGGAACTTGATGCGAAATAGATAAGCACACAAATTAAATCCTCTTTTTGTCAAGTTGTAGTAAAGATGTAAGTAGGGATCGTTCTAGACCGGGGATTAGGAGGGATTGCTAAACACTTGGAAACTGACTTAAAGACTCAAAAATAAAGTTTAAAACACTAAACTAGACTCAAAGAATGCAAAACTAAAGGTTAAAACACTTAAACAAACCTAAAACTCAAAACAGCAACCTAATGACTCAAAACTGCCTAAAAACCACTTTCTGGGCAGTTTTGAGAACCTAACAAGAACTTGGACGAATTTGGGTGAAAACTTGAATCAAAACACTTAGAAACACAAATCAAAACACTTTCTAACTAATCTAAGACGTCAAAATAAAGGGGGATTTGTTTTGGACGAAAATTGAAAACAAAACAGAAACTTAAAACTAAACAGATTGTAAAACGTTTTTGGATGAAAAGGATGGATAAAAGGCTAGTTAGGAGGTTCTTCTCCACACATGTCACACTTGCAAACAAAACGATTTTCAGTTTTTCTTCGATAAACTATGGATACTCAATGCCCCAAATTAACCGTGAATTGCACTAATTAACTTTCAGTTTTTCCACAAGTTATTAGATTGGATGATTGCATACGACAACCCAAAACATTCCCTACAAGTTCCCTACATGAATTGCATAATAGAGATACAAGCAAGAATCATTAAGTTCTATGAAAAACATAAGCATTGACGAAGCATTCGTTACTATGAATTGCATGAAACTTATGCCAAGAATTCATTCAACGCGATCGTTTTCAAGCGACCTTCACTACTTGTGATTATAAGATTGTAACTATTAGGTGAAACTCCCTCATAATCTAGCATCATATTCATGCATGAAAACTAAGCGTGCACTCTCAATCAACATACACAAATAAGTTATCAATCAAATAGATGAACGAATTGAATCCACAACTTATGAAATAACAACTGAATTTAATCAAATCATACTGCAAGCATGAACATGTATTTCGAATCCCCCCCTAGCCAAGGGGGGTTTAGTTCCTCATACTCTCAAAGCAAAGATACATAAATTTAGAAATTAAAATCCAAAGAAAGAAAACACCTAGAACGCTCCAACTTGGCAGCAAGCTCATCAACGATATCTCCTTCCTCCTTGCTGCGGCAGAGAAGTTTAGAACAGGTTTTTGTGGTTATTTATGGTATAGAATGGATGGGGAATGGTATGGAAAGGTTTAGGGTTGATGGGTGGTGCGGCTAGGGGTTGTTTTTGGCAGAAATTATGGAATATGGTGGTGGAAAGGTGCGGCAAAGAGCAAGGAACAAATTCTGGCGTGAATGATGTGAATGGGAGATGGTTCCCACGGCATAGAATGAAAACACATATATATAGGCACCACAAACCCTAGAGAAATTAGGTTAGGCAATGGGCTAGGGTTTAGGTGCGGCAAAGGGTGAAAATCCACAAGGAATTAGGTTAAAACAATCAGATTTTTAGTGGGAATAAGGCCTAAGGTGCGGCTAGGGTTAGGGTTAGAGATGGGCCTTCTAGAATGCCTTGCAAGGCAAGGAAATCAGATATTCTAGAGGCCTAGGTGCGGCTAGGGTTAGGTCATCCAAAAGCCCAAAGCCAATAATAGAAACTCTCGAAAATGGAAACCTCCAAGAATAGAAACTTTCAACTTTAGAAACTTTGGTTTCCAATTCTGAATTCTTTGTTCTTCACTTTCATTTCTTCATTTCTTAAGCTCCTTTGACCTTCAAACTTGTCCATTCCTTGTGCTCCAAGCATGTACTTTTCAATCTAAGCTCACATTTGCTCCAAAAAGCTCCAAAATGCATCATTTTATGTAATGTGCCCTTTAAACCTGAAAACACATGAAACTAGCTTAAAAGACTACTTTAAACTAAGAAAACATAACGAAAATGCATAAGAACTAGCTAACTAAGGCGCATAAATATGCTCCTATCAGAACTGCCAGACTATGCTGTGCCAGCCTATTGGTGGTCGTGCCAGGCTCATCGAGGGTTCCTCTTTCAAGAGGAAGGGGGACTAATTGTCCTGCCAATACCATTTTTGGAATGTTGTGTTTCCACTTGTATTGTAAGATAAAACTGTTTCTGGAGAGCCCAAAATATAATACTGTTTCTGAAAAAAAAAAAAAATCAAATCAAATCAAATACAGTGTTTGTTTTGTCTTTGCACAAACAAACATTGTATCTGGAAAGAAAAAAAAAATTCAAGAAACAATGACTTAAATTTCAGAAACAGTCTATGTTTTAACATTTGACTTTTTTTTTTCTTTCATGCATCACTTGATTATATTTAAGAAACATGGTGCTTATTTTGCCTTGAATCCAACTACAGTGAATTTCATTATTTCTTTTATAGCTTAATTTAAGAAACAGTGTGTCTAATTCATTTGAATCCAAAAACAGTGACTTAGATTCCAGAAACAGTAACTTGGATTCCATAAATAGTGACTTAGATTTCAGAAACAATGTTACTTAAAATCCAGAAATAGTTTATTTTTACAGTCCAGAAACAATGACCCATCGTTATTATTGAATAACATGCAGATTTCAAATTTATTTTCTAGAGAAACAAATGATGAACTCCACTGACAAAGAAAAATATAAAAACAGTACCTCGAATACATTATGAATAATAATGACGATCACATTTCAACGAAATAATACAAAATATAAATTAAATAGCACACTGGGTTTCAAAGTTTATAGTTTTTCTTCTCTTCCTTGTCAAAATTCCAACAATCTTGACACTAGTGAACACGGTTATGCCATACAGATATATCAACCCATAAAATGTATACAAATCAAGTCTGATAAAAGTAACTTCAATTGGACAGTGGAGGCATCGAATCATTATATATGAAATGCAATGCAATAGTAGTAAATCAACCATCATATTAGCTAATCATAATTAACCTCACCAATTGCAATCACAACAGACAATGAAATTTCCAATTTCATAATAAAAGCGCACACAACAGTTTCAGGGACAAACCTACACAACAAACCATGTCCATTAGAAATAGATAGAGCCCTGGCATGGATGCTGAAGCACCACATTATCCCTCTTCAAAACCCTAGTCTCTAATCCTTTACGAACCTCCCCGACTACTTTCAAGACAAAGCCACTTCGAAGATTCAACTCTCTTTTGTAATTTCAACTTAGTACAGATGCTAAAAGAAAGGAAAACAATCATAACCCTTGCTTCCTCATCAACTTTGCCATCGTTGGCAAGATCTAAGTCATGTCTTCAGCAATCGTGGGACGAGACACTCCGGAACAACAACGTCCATCGCTGGAGGTCGTCGTCAACCATTTATGTCGTTTACGATGGAGAAAGAAGAGTTTCAATTATAGTAGAAGAGAGGGATTGGAAGTAGGTGGCTGGAGAAGAAAATGATTGGTGTTGGGTCGCTGGAGAAAGACAAGACAAGACAAGCTGTTTTCAGTGGGGAAACAGAGCATAGCAGAGAGAACGGAAGAGAGATTAAACGGAAAAGGCTGTCAGGGGCAAAATTGGAAGCTGATTGTTTGGGCTATTTTAATTGGACTTGTTTAGTGTAGGCTTTCTCGTAAACATTAAATAAAGTTATTACATGGTTTTTTTGTTAACATTCAAAATTTTCAAGTTTTTTTCATTAGTTTTTTATTTTTTCAATTTAATTTAATAAAATAAATATTATAATTAATAGAGTAAAAAAGATATGATGAAATCATCATAAAGAGATGCGTAATAAATGCATTAATAATAGGAGAAATAAAGAGAACGCCAAAGAAATAACTTGAAGTTTACAAAAAAGAAAATAATAATAATAACGTGAAGAAATAAACTTTTTTTTTTTGAGAAAAGTGAAGAAATAAAACTTTAAATAAAATAAAATATTTAATCAAATTTTTATAAAGAAGAGATGTTTATTAAATTATTTTCTTTAAGGTTACGTAACGGCACACTTTCTTGTGCGGAAAGTAATAGATGGGGATTCTGAAGGTCAAATGGTTTTATGCCATGTGTATATAAAAGCGTAGTTACTAGGGTTTGTTCACAGATAGAGAGAGAGCCGTGAGTGCGTTTTAGGGTTTGATTTCAATTGTCTAAATCTCTCCCACTTGCCTGCCTGGTGTTTCCTGCCGCGCCGATCAATCCGTCAGTTTCACCATGGATCTCAAAAAACCCATCAGCAACCTAACCGATGTCGCACTCAGAATTACCAAGCAGCTGCTCACGACCGAAGGCAAAGGGAAGAACATGGTGTACTCGCCGCTGTCCCTCCAGGTCCTGTTGTAATCGGTAACTGCAGGATCTAAGGGTCCAACCAAGGAACAGTTACTCTCTTTCCTCAAGTCCAAGTCCTCCGATGAACTCAACTCCCGCGTCTCCCATCTTGTCCCTCGGGTCTTGTCCGACGGATCCACTAGAGGTGGTCCCTGCGTGAACTCTGCTAATAGCCTTTGGGTTGAGCACTCTCTGACTGTCAAACCTTCTTTCAAACGCATGTTGGTCAATGTTTACAATGCGGTCATTAAAGAAGTTAGCTTTGGAACCGACCCTGACAAAGCGCGGGTTCAAGTGAACTCATGGACCAAAAAGGAGACGAAGGGCCTTATCCCTGAGGCTCTCCCTCCTGGGTCAGTTGATAAAAATACCATGCTTTTACTTTTAAATACGATATACTTCAAAGGAGTTTGGAGCGATCGGTTTGATCCATCGGAGACAGAAGAGTGCAAATTTCGCCTTCTCGATGGTAGTACTGTTGAGGCACCGTTCATGATAGAAAGCTACGGATTGCATTATGTAAAAGCCTTTGACGGCTTCAAAGTTTTCCTTACAAGCAAGGCAAAGACAAGGAGAGGCGGTTTTCTATGTACTTTTTACTTCCAAATTCAAGAAATGGGCTCCCAGCTTTGGTCAAGAGAGTTTGTTCTGAACCTGATTTCTTAGATTGCCATCTCCCCGAAATACAACGTGAACCTGGTGCCTTGAAGATTCCAAAGTTTAATATTAACTCTAACTTTTTAGCTTCCGAAATACTCATGAAGTTAGGACTGGTGTTGCCTTTCAACGGTAATGGTGATTTCAGTGAGATGGTGGAGTCGGGCATTGGTGACCCCAAAATAATCCATAAGTCCTTCATTGAAGTTGACGAAGGTGGTACAAAAGCTGCAGCTGTTTCTATTTTTGACTGTGGGGCAGATTGTGCTGAACCCTTTAAACCGATTAAAATCATAAACTTTGTGGCTGATCACCCATTCATGTTTTTGATCAGAGAGGAAATGACTGGAACTGTTTTGTTCATTGGTCACGTGCTCAATCCGCTTGAAGAATGATTTTATCATGGGAAAGCATCAGAACAACTCTCTTGTTGGTTTTGTTCTCAAGTCTAGTAGTTCATGCAATTAAGATCAACTAGTACTCCTTACTTTCTGGTGATGATTTTTATTCTTGTTAGTCTTCGGAAATATTATTTTTGATGGAATGTAATCCAACTAGTACGATCTTTACTTGTTAAAATCTTTGCGAAACATTAATTCTGTTAAGAAAGTATGAATCAATAGTGTTACATTCATGCAATGATCTTGCTTACTAATCTAGCATACTAAGGCGCACAATGCAATCAGAGTCTCATCTTTTTACCTCGGCAAATCCAGGACATGTGGTGAGATGTAGTAGGTGCCTTTTACTTAAGGACAAACAAATCCTTCTCGAGGATTCATCGGTCGGAAAGAGAGAAACAGAACTCCATGCAAGTTTTGTTCCTCCATTAAAGCATCTATTTCTTGTTTTATCCCTAAAAACCCCCAACTTCTCACGGACCATTTTGTCTGCTTTTTCGTTCGTCCCAAGCATGTTCAAATAGTGATGAAGGTCCAGACCTAGCGGATTACTTGCCAACAACGCTACAAGGCTGTAATCTGTACCTTTCCTTTACTTTTTCATATCAGTAGGAAGAGCACATAAGGTGAGATTAAGATATTGCATGCCTTTTGAAATATTGCTTGTGGTTTGGGTTGGAACTAATTGGCAACCTGTCTGCAACATTCAAATCTGAATTATGTATGTGGAGAAGAAGAAGTTATGATCCTAAACATACAAGACTTTTTATGCTTTTCTAGTGAATAGAAAATGGCTACGAAATTTCAAAGACTATGCGTAACGTGTAGGTTTCAGCAAATTGAACTAAAGAGAGGACATGGAGGCATGGATACATCAACCACTCCTTCAAGCCTCATCAACAGCCTTTTCATGTCATTTCTTGCCTCCTCCTCATCCTCTAACAGCTTCTTTAATGTTTTTCCCTTGTAGCAATTGTAAACCGAATCCGTTAGTATCACTTGTTCTTCGTTTTCCCTTTCCATTCAAGGCTGCTCCTGCAACAGATAATCTCCAATAACATGACCCCATAACTATAAACATCAACCTTTGCAGTAATCAGAATATTCCTGAACCATTCTGGTGCAAGATATCCTCTAGTCCCTCTGATGACCGAATTACTAAGAGTTTGATCACTCCGCAGCCAATCCAAAGTCTGAAATCCTTGACGTGAATGAATCATTTAGAAGTGTGTTGCATGGCCTGATATCGCAGTGGATGATCTGCGTGCTACACTCCTCATGCAGGTAATATGCTAGATGTGCTCAATTGGGTGAGATTTTTGAATTAGATCGTGCTACTTTGACATGAGTTCCTCTTGCAATGCCAGAAAAATTTTGGATTCGTTTGTTCGGTTCCAATCCGGCCTTGAAATCCCAAGGAGAAA
The DNA here is from genome assembly GCA_035220775.1 of Malus fusca. Classification (NCBI taxonomy): domain Eukaryota; kingdom Viridiplantae; phylum Streptophyta; class Magnoliopsida; order Rosales; family Rosaceae; genus Malus; species Malus fusca. The sequence continues at coordinate 32,895,370 of CM069060.1, read as the reverse complement.
GCCTTTATCCCTGTAACTTTTAGGCTACGTTTGTAGGAGGAATTTACAATTACCGAAAGATATCGGACAATTAGTTTACAAATGAATCACAGAACACTAGACGAACCCCCTGGCTCTTGCAACTCTCTCATCCAAATATAAATGGTAATAACGCTACTGCCAATTCGTTTACAGACAATAAAACACCAACGAGAAAAGCTTTAGAGAAATGGACTAGAAGAATGTATTAACTAGCAAGATTAAGGGTTCAATTTGTACATCAGTATATATAACCTTATATAAATATATATACCTCAACAGCTTGTCAACTGCACATCTATGAAACACAAATGGCAAACTGCCACGTCTTTCTTCGCCTCCCTTGTGTCTCGTATAATTAACGGTAGGGAAAGACAATTTCCCCCGATTCCTATCTATCCGTCTCTTGTAATCTTCTGTATTAACAAAGAAATTGTCCCTTCAGAGCCAATTACAACAAAGTTATAGTTTCCAGGCAGATCTGATTGCATGCTGCCGTAACAATGCAATTCCTGCTTGTCTGCACATTCGAGAGGGAGAAAACCCCGATAGGCTGAGGAAGCCCGTGAAAAGAAGCACAAGTTGGAAAAGTTCAGTCATGTGCTTTCATCAAGAGAAATATCAGCAGGGTCTCCAATCCACGGCTTCCCTTCTCTCCATCGGAACTTAATCCTTAACTTCCCATTTGCGTCGACCCCCACTACCTGTCCTTTGCTCGCGTGGGTCTCCATTCCCCAACCCCACCGTGGGGTCACCAGCCCTTCTCTAATCCTCACTTTATCCCCCACTTTAAACGGCCTAACCCGTTCCATTTCCGATGCCTTGCAAAGCCACAACCTCTCTGTGAAGCAAAACGCCACCCAGAGCTCCTCATTTTCCATCCGATGCACAACCCCAACACTTGAACGATTCACCTCTCCCCACTGGTGGGCTGGAGTTGAAACTGATGCTTTAACCCTAACCCAGTCACCGATGTGAAGCTCCTCTTCCTCCACAAGTTCCACTTCTGATGGATCCAGCATCCAAGCTTTTGAACCAGCTGGAGTGTATATTCTCAGCTTGCCATCAGCATCAATTGTGGATATGGTTCCAAGACTTGCATGGCTGTGGCCTGACCACCCAAATCTTGGCTGCTTGACAGACAATTTAACCCTAACCTTCTGGCCAACCATGAGCCTGTTCACCCTTTCAAGAGCAGAGGTAGGCCCAACCCATTTTTCTTGCTCCCCGCAGAATCCAACGGAAGTGGTTCCATCCCATGTATCTGCATCGTATCCCAATCCTTGCACCACTCCAACACTACCCGGTCCAATGGATTTCCAAGCACCTGCTTGATCTTCTAATCTCACCCACTCTCCAACTTCAAATATCTGCTCTATTTCAAGATCTGCAGGATCTCCTCTCCACAACCCTGGCAAACCAGAGAAAGCCACTCTCACTTCCCCATCAGCATGAACGCTAGTTATGACGCCTCGAGAATCAGGTTGAGCCCCTCTCCAGCCCCATCTTGGTTCAACTAGCCCAGTCCGGAACCGAACAAACTGCCCAATTTTAAAGCATGGGACCTTTTCAACATCTGTGTAATGAGTTATCCACCTGCCTTTACGGAAACAACAAGCCAACTCCAGATAACCTGTATCTTGAACACTGTGCACGACAGCTAAACTTTCCTTTCCAACGCTGTTCCAGTCATAGCTTGGTCGAGTTCCCAGGCTTGGTTTTGAACGTACCCAGTCACCAACTTCAAATCCGGAGAGTCGTTCCGCATCTCCAGGAGAAACTTTCCACAAGCTCTGTCGGCCAGTGACTCTTGTCTACATAACAAACAAGCAAAAAGGTCCTGTTATATGGTTGTTGAATTCTGCACGCACACAGAAGCATATAATATATAGTTGCAGAAATTGTCATGCACCAGCAGAAAATAAAAAATGTTCTACAACTAATTTAACCGAAAAAATGGAAGTGTTCATTTAGCAAAAGTTCCTTTTTTAATTTCTTGTTTTATGTGTCTTCAATTAAAAAGAGAAAGGGACGAGACAGACGGGTTAAGAAGACATGAGATAAGATAAATTCAACAGAAACTAAAAGACATTAGAATTTTGAAACATTTTAGGTATTGTTCCTCCTCTACCTTGATCTCTTTCTCTCGTCCTCCGCTCAAATAAGATATTGTATAAATGTCTAAGATAAGAATTCTTACATTCAAAGCTCCATCCATATCAATCCTAACAATTTTTCCAACAGTTGCTGGACTTTCATTTGACCATCCAAGTCTTGGCTGAGTAACAGATGATATCACATGAATCTCTTGCCCCACTTCAAAAGGGGGCACCTTTTCCACATCTGTGACAGAACAAGAAAAAGGCTTGCTCCTGAAGCAGAAGGCGACACCCATATCACCATCTTCCTCCAAGCTATGAATTATCCCAACAACGTTCCTTGTGATATCCTCCCATCCATATCTGGGGGATGGTACAGAAGCTTTGACTCTAACCCAGTCACCTACCTGCATGGTAGAAACGGCAATATGTGGATATGAAGAAGAATAAAAAATGCCATCCTGTTGTATTTTTTTAATAAATATAATATGAATGAAAAATTAGATATTACCTTGAAATCTTCCACCTTCTCCATGTCAGAAGGATCAGACTGCCATGGTATTGGTCGATTTGGTATTTCAATTACCAGGAGCCCATCATTCTCTATCTCACTTATTTTTCCAACACTATGGTGTGTCTCACCACCCCATGCATACCTAGGCTCTGCAACAGATCGCTTCACACATACCCTGTCACCAATCTTCAAAGTAAACACTATTAGTGTTTGAAAAGACTACAGAGTAAGAACTGTACAACAAATATCAACATATCTCGCTCACCCTGAAAGGAGTTACAAGCTCAACCTCCTCTGGTTCACAATGCCATGGACTTGGAAGATAGCTTAATTCCAGCAACAGACTACTATCTGGTCTTATGCAATACACAATACCAATGCTACCAGGTGTAACAGATCCTAATCCGTGCTTTGCAGTTGTAAGAGTGGGGCGAATTCGAACCCAGTCCCCAACCTTGAATTCTTCAACTCTCTCCATCTCTGCTGGATCAGCTTTCCACCCTCTGGAGGCTCCGGGAAAGCCAACACGTAGGATCCCATCATCATCGACACATAATACAGTACCAATGCTATCACGTGACTGGCCACGCCACCCAAATCTGATAACCAAACAAGGTTTAGTCAACAAAATTATCACATTGAATAAGGATTACAAGTAAGTTAATATAAGAAGGCGCATATGAAAAGGACTTAAATATGACAGGCGCAAAAGTAAAAGCTCAACACAAGATAAAGTGTATCAGATGCCATCACTTGGGAAGACTAAGAACTAATGAACTACTCGACCACAAAAATAAACAAAAACTAACCACACAACAATGCATGAGCTGTTTACTGAAGTAAGCTTAAAAAATTGTTTAGGTAATGAGTTGGTTAAATAATCTAAAAGTCCAATCAGCCAAACTATTAAGTACTTCAGTCTGTTATAATATATGGTACCTAGGAAAAAATAATCTTGAAGATTGAGGTAAATCAGTACGAGGGGCTGTGACCAAAAAATGTCTAGTCTTTTTTTTTTTTTTGTACAGGCTCTGGAGTAGAACCCGTTATTGGGTATGTGGTATCAGGCATGACTGGTCTCTGAACTGCATAAATACTTTATCCTACACTTGGACCAGTAGATTTTGCAAGAAATGTGAATCAACCTTACAATCCCATAATTACTACAAGCAATATAAGTGGTTTCACTAGTGAATAATTATAATATTTCAAAGAGAGAACCTAAAATATTGATCCTTCCTTTCTAAAAATGTGAAAATTTGAATTTTAACAAGGGAATTGCAGTATGAAAATTACATTCAGGATCAAAGAACAAGACAAACTAATCAAAAGTAGATACTACCAAAATCTAATTGAATATGGATGCATATAGAAACTAATCAGATTCAAACCTGGGTTCTTTGACATCTGGTTTCAGCTGGACATGCTGACCCCTGTCTAAGGGAATAACTTTTACAACTTCATTCGCCGAAACACGAGCATCTCCAGAACAAAATGATACTATCAAATGGTCCTTATCTGGGGCACCTTGCACAAAGCCAACACTTCTATGTTTCGCATCTTGCCAGCCATACGTAGGAGCTGTTATACTTCTTTTAAATTTGACCCAGTCTCCTACATCAAATCTAGACCATAGAGAAAACAAGAAATATGGAATCTATTAGTCGCAAGGGTGTATAAGACATGCAAAAAATATCAAAAAACAGCACAATGATATCATCTCTTCTCACGTTGTAGGAGACAGACGCACTCCCCGATTTACAAGTGCCTCCATCAGATCTTCAGATATCCATTCCCGGGGAAGCGTCTCCAAAAAGTCGCGTAAAGTCTTGCCACTGCCATCAAAGTCAAATGCATAAGTTGGTCATATAGTAGATAGCTTACCCTGTGCCTTCCCACATTTTTGTAGTTCCAAAAAGTACTCATTAAACGCAAAAGTATAAAGGCCTAATAGTCATCAATAAGTCATCCACAACCATGTTATTGTATTAGTCATTATTTGTTTCTTGGGAAAAAATAGCTGTTAAAGTTCAACCGCTTAATAGAAAACAAAGCTGAAAGAGGACAATCTCTTGCAAGTGAAGGTCAAGCCACCCAAAAGTGCGATGCATTTATTGGCACTTGCCTGTGATTTCTAGCTTCAACAGCAGCATCAGGATTTCTAAGCATGACAATAAGCCATTCGAGATTTTCACGTATCATTTTTGCTGCATCTGCTGCTATATGGAAAGCATTGTCACCTTCGTCATCCTGATAACAATGAGCAAAATACATTGTACATAAGTAACGAAGGGAAGAAAGCTGCTTTGAGTAGTAAAATATAGGAGCAAAGTCATCAGGCATCATCAAAATAAAAAAGCTGTCCTTGTGTATGTGCGTGCAACACTCTAACAAGGGCATAAAGGACTTGTATATCATTATTAGTTATGGCTAAAATCTTGGTAACATCCAATCAATCACCATATCGGTTAAATGGACAGCCTGCCAATCCTAAGAGCATCTCCAATGGGCTCCCTAAATGAACTCCTAGCCAAAATATAGGAAGATTTGAAAATTTTCATCTCCAATCACACTCCCTATTATGCTCCTAGGATAGCAAAACCTCCTAGGAGCTCCTAGCATTAATTATTCCTATTGGTTCACAATTATTATAACTCCCTAAACTAGTGAGTATGGTTGGAGTTGAAATTTTATAGGAGCTCCAAAAATAACTTTCTAGTCTTTTTAGCTAAAATTTGAATTGAAAATAGAGAGCATGATTGGAGATGCTCTAACTGGCTCCTCATAACATCGCCTCGACGTGCATATATCAAATTGGAGTCTATGTTTAGAAGACTATATGCATTCAACATAACATGCGGGCATTATATCAAAACTCAGTTCCAACAAAGAAAAGATTGAGATACCATGAGAATGTATAACTGACAAAACAATTCAATTTCAAGTGATTGAAGAAAAACCTGCAAATTATAATTAGCTCCAGCTGATAGAAGCAGTCCAACACATGACTTTGCCCCTCTGGCCAGTGCTACGTGAAGAGGAATTGTATTTTGTACATTCTGAATGTTCACATCAACTCCAGCATCAAGTATAATCTACCAAGAAAAAACAAAGTTTTCCATAGTGTCGATACTTCAATAACGCACACAGAGGATAGATGATCAAAAATCATGAAATGGGGTTTAGATTCTGATATTATGTAGTAGGAAGCTCTCTTACATACCTTGACCAACTCAACTTCATTGGCCATTGAAGCTGTATGCAAAGCTGTCCGTCCATGCTGCAAATCTTGAGCAGTTGGATCTGCTCCAGAAGCAAGCAAAATTTGCACAATTTCTCTTCCTTCTACAACCAGCATCAGGTATAAATATCAATACTAATAGTAACATAAATTTCTTAATTGCTTCAAGTAGAACGCTTGAAGAAAGAAATTAAATTAATTTTACCTATCCACTAGCGTACTTAAACATAAAAACCAATCAGGAAAGAGCTACAAAGAAGCAAACAAGATTTCTTGGGGTGGGTGCAAACGTAGCAACATAGTTTACACTAATGAACAAACACATGGTTTATGAAAATCCAAAGAGGTCTAAAAGAAATAACAAAGCACAGAAGCCACTAATTTATCTCAAAACAAAATTAATGGATCATAGATGATACAATATTCTATATCAAAGAGAAAAGAAAGAAGAGAGAGGAGAGGGGGGGGGGGGTAGTAGACAGAGAGAGACGGAAAGAGAGCTTAAGACGACAACTTTTAATTGTTGACATATTGACATAACATTTGGGATTCAAAATTTAAGTGCCCACCCTACAAGTCATCATGGCTGGATAAAACAATTGCGAAAACATTTATTTGTTGGAAAAAAAATGGGATTCAAGATTTAAGTGCCCGCCTTACAAGTCATCATGACCAGATAAAATGTTAACCAAGGGAAAGTTCTTAATCTGTGCCCTCCCTACAAGTCATCATGGCCGGATAAAACATTTATTTGTTGAAAACAAAGGGGATTCAAGATTTAAGTGCCCGCCTTACAGGTCAACATGGGCGGATAAAATGTTAACCAAGGGAAAGTTCTTAATCTAGAAGTTCTTAATCTGTATCTATAGACCTATTAGCTAGATCTCTTGACCAGTTTTGTGACGATGGACCACTGTAGTTATGGAGCTTGTAAATATTCATCAACAACCATTTCAAGACTTTGGAACATGCAATCATGCATATTGCATAAAACTAGGAAAGACATCAAATTTAAAAAACATATACAATTTTTTATGACATAAATAAATAAAATTGTGCATAAAAAGCAAATGGGCATGCATGAAGCGCGTGCCAAGATGCTAGTTTCAACATTAAAAAACTGGGTAGGTATTGATTAGTTATATACCCATATGTCAATTATTGGATGCTATAATCACATCAACCAAAGTCCGAAAAATAATCGATATTAATCAAAGTGCCTCTAAAACTACTAAAAGAATTAGAAGTTCAGATCAATGAACCAGACATTCCAAAGATCTAAGATTACCAATTTCATGATCTTTCTTTAGAGAAGCTGCCATACACAATGCAGTGCCAACTGGACTTGGTCTATCAATTGCATCAGCAATCTCTTCTGGTGTTGCAACTTCCACCCACCTTCTAACAACAGCAACATTCCATGTTGCCACACACAAGTGCAACGGTCTATAATACAATAAGAAATTAACAGGCAATTAAAAATCGAGACCAAAAATATATGTAGTTTTAATCCACTTGCAATTTGCAAAATCATTTTAAGATAGACATGCAACTACTCTGATAACAATTTACAAGTCTATTAAAATATAACCTACAGAACAAATATGCTTAAGAAAAAAAGTGACAACTGTCAGGCATACTAAGCATGTACTTTGAATCACAGGATCAGCAAAATGATTGGGCCAATGACTCCAGAAAGGCTCAACTAGTACAACTCACCACCTATACTGTGCACTTTGGATATAGTTAAACAATTTTAACACATCACCAGCAGGTAAACCCTGCCTGCCTATAAATTAAGAAAGCATAAATATATTTTCTAAAACCTGATTATGGCTCAATGGATTGTGCATATTAAAAGTAAAAACAAAATATATTGCATAAACACGTCATCAATGAATTTCATTTCTCGATAGCTTGCATGCACATGGTTCTTATATCGGAAAAAAAATTGAAAATCACTGTGTACTTACGTAAACTTTTCTGAATTCAAAACACACATTGACCTAGAGCCCCCATTTTCCAGAACAACAAGGGCACAATCTGTATATTTCTTCGCAACAGCTCTATGCAGTACAGATTCACCTTCCTCATCCACTGCATTAGGATCTGCTCCAGCCATTAGTAACTCCTGAGATCATACAAAGTATATGTTAAGAATACACCTTTCAAGAACCTTATGAAGTAAAATGAAATATCATTAAAAATCCAACTGACACATACACGCATACAATCAGGTTGGCCATGATAGGCACAGACATGAGCAACAGAGGGACCAAATCCTTCTCGCAACCTAGATCTCACATTAGCACCTCTGTTAATGAGAGCATGAACGCATTCTGGGGATCCAGCTACTAATGCAAAAACAAGTGGAGGATCCCCATCTTTGTCCAAGACATCCACATTCGCCTCTTGATACTCCAAAATAGAATTAACAAGTTCTGCACTACCACGTCTACAGGCCAAATGGAGAGCAGTTTGGCCATCAGCATTTTGAGCTTCTAATAGAGACAATATTGTGCTGTTATCACTCCCTGCTGAAGCCTTTTGAAGCAGATCTCTGGACAACCAAAGAAGTGTGACAAGGAGAATAAGGCAAAAAGTTTGTGTTTAAGAAAAATATAGCTCAAATAATTCTCTGACAAAGTGCACTAACCTAACACCGCGCACATCCCCTTCAGACACAAGTCTATGCAGAAGGGTGGGGTTACCCTGAAAAACTTCTGATTTGGATATAGGAGATGGTTCCGTCGCATTTGATCCAGAGAATTTAGCTAAAACACTGTTCAAACACTCGAGATATAAGTTTTTTTCCCTTTTGATGTAAATCTAACGAAATTGGCTAGAACACAGTGAGTTACGCTATTTCTTCTGCCCTCAGGGATTAATCAGATACCCCAAGTTATTAAAAATTTAAATTGTATATGCATTTACAATGCATATAAGAACCCCCTTCTTAAGAGGATCCCTTTTCAGCCCTAATCATAAATGTGATCTATCTGAACTGTTCATTTTCTAAGACCTCCTAAAGGATCATCCTTCCAGAACCTCAAAAGTTTAAAATCGTTTAGTCATCTAACTGTAGCACAACAAATAGACGAACACATTGTTTCCAATAAACAACGACGTGTTCATGATGATAATCCAATGGCAAAACAATTTCCAATTTTGCTTTACTGTTCGGATCACTGAACCACATTGTGAGTGGACCCAATAACGGGATCCCTTTTTAGTATTCATCAAAAGTGATCATATTAAAGGATGTTGTTTATATATAATTATAAATGTTTGTGTGTCTCTGTCTCATCCAATGATATCAGCTAGGATTGATTAAGTCAAGATGCTACAAATAAAAATACCAGAAACTTCAGGGGCACGATCAGAACTTTGAATTCTTACTTATCAGGACTTGCAGGAGGGCTGCGTGGTATCTCCTGCAAATGGCGAAGAAAAGTGGCTAGCATTGAATTAAAAGATGGTCTTTTCGATGACTTGAACTGCAGGCACTCGCCAATCATTTTCCACAATTCTCTAGGTATCCCAACACCTACTACACTTGCATATTGTGGAGGTAGTTTCCGAGTCTTGATTACAGCCCGATAAATTTCCTCAGTGCTTAAACCAGCCCATCTGCACAATGAATTTCAACTTGTACTAAAAATCATTTCACAAAGGGAAAACGAATGAGAACTTTCAAATATACAGTATGTTGCTCCACATACGGAATGGAACCAGTGCACATTTCTACCAATGTACAACCAAAACTCCATGCATCTGACTCAGCAGAAATACCAATAGCATCCTCCCAAAATGGATTCAATAACTTCTTCACTGGCTCCCATGCCTCTGGAGCTGCATAGTGGGGGCTGAGCATTGTACACTCCATACAAGAATGGATCCTTGAGGTGTCACACTCCAATCGAGCTTTCCGGCAGGAAGGTTTCTTCAGAATTGCAGCAACTCCATAATCAGAAACTACTGCGTGACCACTTTCATCCAAAAGAAGATTGGACGGTTTTAGATTCATACAAACGACACCTGCCGCATGAAGTTCAGCCACTCCTCGTGCAATGTCAGCCCCGTATCTACAAATGGCAAGCGCTCAAAACATCAAGACAAGAATTAAGCCAGCTAGTAGTTACTAATATAAGATATTATATAAACTTACACATTGGTAAGTTTGGATTGGTAAACCTCTAACTCAACTAGAACTTAAGTATGTGTGGAATATAAGTATAAGCATATACATGACCATACTAACTTTTATTTATAAACTTCCAAAACATTTCAAATTAAGACAAGAGATGTGCGAAGCAAACCCGGCGCTCTCTTTTGGAAGCTGGTTGCATGGACAACAGAATAGAAGTTTTGTATTTGTCGGTGAAGACACAATTTTTTATATATTTGTTCGCAAAGACTAAAGCTCAGCATTCAGATTCAAAAGTGCATTCAGAAAACCAGAATGATATTCCAAATCATTTTTATTGTGTTAGTATTTCCCGCTCCTACCTCATAAATACAGAAATAAAGAAAGCTTCTTTGTTTATGAAAGAAAAACAATTCTACAAGAATCAGTTTAATCTTCATATCTTTCGGAACAAATGAGATATTCAATTAATATTTCCAAGTTTCAAAAGTTCTTTTTTTTTTCCTTTCAGATTCCTCGTTGCTAATCAATGTAAATAAAACCTTTGCATCAGTTATCGAACATTTGTAGCACAAATGGTGGTTAAAGGAGGACAGGGTAACTACAATTAACAATTGATCTTGTATATCAATGCATTTATTATGTTGATTGCCCATTCTATTGAAGGGAAAAGTAACATATAAGATCATTTTTATTAAAAGTCTCTTTTTTGACTTACTAAATTGATACAGCTGTTCACAATTTTGCAATTAATTGGAAGGTTTTATTTCCAGCTTATGGCTACAACAGTAAAGTTAATACAAACTCAACAATATTAAGAATGATATGGCTAAATCTGACAACTAATTTCAATGGATTTAAAGAATTTGCAGGAGTATTGAATGAAAGGTTATGAATAAGCTTGATCTCCATGTCAGGGGAAATTCTTGTAGGTCTCATGCAACCAGCAATCCCCATTTTTTCCATTTATACCTGTTCCGTCATGTCCATCCATTGAGAGATTACTCTCAAGTCACAAAGAAAATCCCGTGATTCAACATCAACCTTTGTGAGCAAATCAACATTCTTATAAAGTTTCTAATTCTCCGTTTCAGGGTTAAAAAAATGAGGTATATATTGGAACAGGAACTACATTTGGCTAAGTAAGAAAGGTCAAGAATTGTCCTGCTTGAAAGCTTTTTAGTGAGGACAACATTTATGGGAATGGAAGCCACCACAATTTGGTGATTGCAATATAACTTGTATCCTCAGTTAGCATTGAATGCAAAGGGTTATATTTGTAGTTTTAGGGCCTCACGTGGGATTATGCTATATCAAACTCAACAGAATACCATCCCACTTGCATAGTAAGACATTGACACGAAAATGCATTGACAGGACACATACAAGGCTACCATGGACTGCAACCTAGTTAGCCTTTTGGGGACTGAAAAAATCCTCCTATAATTTTGCTTATGTTGAGTGTTTGTCTATCAAATTATACCTAGTAAACAACCCACTAAACCTAATAGCAATCCTAAATGAACGAAAAACATAGATAGCCTACCCAATTGAAAATTCTTGACTCCGCTCTTGCGAGTAGGACTGCTTCCATGCTCATTTGTTAAAATATGCATCCACTCAACAAAATCATAATCCATGACTTAACGAATCATAAAGCACATAACTTTACCCACTAAATCAACATCCACAAGAGTTTCCTACACTCGCCAAATACCTTTATGAACTAACAATACAGAATTACCACACAAACCAAGAAATTAAATTACTTTCCACACACACACGCACAGTGACAGATACAAATCAGTCAGAATATAACACATTATAGAATACAAAACACAAAACCTTTCAAAGAAAAAATGAAAAGAAAGAAATTTGAAACCACAAAACCTTAGAATTTGCTCCAAAGTCAGCCTGCCCTCATTGCGCTGCATCTCGGACTGAACCGACCCATAACACTTATCCATAACAAGACACAAGGTGCCTTCACTCTTCATAGCCCCATGAAATGTGCACACATTCCTACACCACATCGATGCCCACCGCAAATTATCCAGCTGCCCCATCACCCAATCCATACTCGTCTCCTCCGCCACCGCCACTTTCTTCACCGCAACCCGGTGACGGCACCTTCCACCTCCACCTCCAATGACAGCAGTCCACATTTGAACCCCGGCCTGCCTCCACTCCCCTATCCGTCGCACCAACTTCAAGTCGTGGTGCACCGCCAGCTCGATCGCCGGTCCACACCCACCCGAGCTCGACGTGTGGGACCCACGAGCACACCGTCGGTCCCCATCCTCATCCTCATCGTCGTCCCCATCCTCGTCGTCCGTGTAATCGTAATCGAAATTGGCGGCGGCGGCAGATGAGACACCATTGGAGCTGGAGTGAATCAAGGCGAGTACGGCAAAGTTCTTGCGGAGGGCCTGAACGGAGTTCCCGACGACGGTGACGTGGCGGCAGCGGGGGCAGACGAGGGTAGTATCCGGACACGAAGAGAACATCTTCGACAAGCAGTCCTTGCAGAAGCCATGGCCGCACTGAAGCAAAAGCGGAACTCTTTCCTCCTCGTCGTAGCGGGTCTGGCACACCAAGCAACACGGCACCTTCATCGGATTCCGGCTGCTTTTCTTTCAGCTGAATTGAATCGATCGGAATCGGGAATCGGGTTTCGGATTTCGGAGCTCCGGGGGAGCTCAGAAGGTCGGGTCGCGAGTGCGAAAGGGCAGATCCATAAATAAAATGGGGAGAGAAAATGGAGATTTGAGAGAAATGAATGATCAGTTGGGGTGTTGGGCTAACAAGGAAGGAAATCTACACCAACAAAGAAAACAGGGTTTTAGCCTTTTTAGAGAGAGAAACTAGAAAGAGAAAGAGAGAAAGAAAAGAAAGAGAGAGAAACTATAGAGAGAGAGAGAGAGAGAGGAGGTTGTGTCTTGTCTTGTAACTTGCAAGTTGCAACAGGTTTTTTATTTTTGCTCTTTTAATTTTTTGTTTTGGTGAAGTTATTCTTTTTTCTTACGATTTTTAATTTTAATTTTATTTGTTTTGTGATTTTGTTTCGCTTTCTTTGAGCTAAACCATTTTAGGACGAAATGATACCGGTTTTATTGTATTATTGAGGTCTTCAATTCAAAGAAATTTTTAACAAAACTAAGAGGTCATTAGCCTAAGTCAAAGGAATTCATATTCAAACTCACATTCTAAAGTCAAAGGAATTTCATTCATGATTAAAATGTCAAACACTTTAAAATTGACATTTGAGAAAATCTACAAACAAAATTTTGAATATAACGAACGAGATGACACTCATCAACAATGAATAGTACAAACTCCCACAACAAAGTAGACTCAGGAGAAACTAGAAACACACCAATCAAAAATTAAAATATTCATTGAGAGACAACTCACAATTAATCTTACAAAAAAAAAACACTTATTAACGAAAAAAATAACACAAAAAATAGATATGAAGCAAGGCATAGGAGCCGAAAATTAAGTTAGAAGGCTTGAAAATTTGGGGAGAAGGACTGGCATTGGAGGATAAAGTCGATGAGTTTGAAACTTAAACAATCAAATTGATAACTTGTTAAAAACATAAGGGACCACCATTAGTGGTATAAAATTGAGCAGGGATTTAGCTACAGTCAAAAGTTTGTCATTCAATTTCATCTTATATACAACAATGTCAACCAAATGGTAATTATGAAACGTTAGGACGGTAATTTTGTCCAAAGGGTTTGGGTGCCCTCTTATACACGTATTGGGCGCCCGTTTTGCGGGCTTGGACGGAGAGAGTCGAAATCACGAACAGGATTAGGGGGCGTTTTAGTCATGTTGTAACTTGGGTTGGGGGTAGGTCGATCTGAATTTGATGGCTTGGAGGGTTTTCTGCAATTACGTCTGAATCTCTGCGTCTTCAAATGAACTGACAGTGATTTTGTTTTGTATTATTTATTTTTCCAGGTGAACTACTCCCGAGAGCACGACAATATCACCAAGTATATTTGCTCTTTTCGATTTACAGATCTAATGGGTTTTTGCATGCCAATCTTGGTTTTGGTTTCTTTCGTTTGTTTCAGTTTGCAAGGCATGACGTTCTGACCTGAGGGTTCATTTCAAGGTACTGTTATTATTCTTTTTTGTTCTTAGAGTTTAATGTTTCGGAGTTACATGCTTTTGGGTTTTTGTTGGAGGATGTAATGATTTGGTTATGAAATGTGGGATTTCTATTCTGCTTTTGTTGCCTATAAGGATGATCTTCTCTGTTTTTTATTATTGGGTAGAGATACGGTATATTCTAGGTCTCTGGAAAACATATATAAATTGTTTTTACAAAATCCATTCAACATTTAATTAACACAACAACATTCACAATTTCAACCAAAATTTCAAAAGCCATAGGATAAACTTACAATTAAAAATTCATAAAGAAAGCAAATCACAATTGGAAGTCTGATCTACAACATTTACTGGATCACCAAGTCCGTGTCCAGCTTTATTAGCTATTTGGTTCCCTGTGTATTTGTAATCTGAATAATATGAATTAGGGTTTTTCTATTAGTGTCCAATTATTGAAGAAATGATGCTTCTTTTTTTTGGGGGATTTTGGTTATTTGATCACCATTCCCGCACTTTCTCTTCTTCCTTCTTTCTTCTGGGAGGGAAAAAGAAGAAAGAAAACTGAAAGCCCTAATTGAAATCCCAATCAATCTGAATTTAAGATACGAAAGAGATTTATTTCAATTTTTCTTCTTAGCTATTCTGTCACAGCCCGTCCCTAATTTTAAGAATTTTTAAAGTTTAATAAAGGATTTTACAAAAATGCCCTTTGAGGCACGCACATTATTCGAGGTTAATCGTCGTGTCGTGCCATCTAAGATTTGTTTTCTAGACATATCCTCGTAGTACTCGTCGTTACGGACGCGTGGGCGCAGACGGTTCGTGATTTGGAGTTATATCGAAGAAGTTATTAACGTTTGAAATTTGGGATTCTTAGGAATTATAATTTTAATAAAATCTGGAATTTATTTTTATGAAAATGGATGGCCCAGATTTAATGAAGATTTGAAATGGATGGTTTGGATGAGAGAAAGAAGTTTTGTGTGTGTGTGGGCGTGAGTGGAAGAAGAAATAGAGGTTAGGGACTGGGCAGAAATGCCCAATCGGGTAAAGGAAGAAGAAGGGTTCATGAGGGACTGGGAGAGAAAGCTGACGAATCAGGAGAAGAGAGATGGAGAGGAGGACCAATCAGAGCAGAGGAAAGGAGGAAAGGAGGGGGAGAGAGACGCGGGGGATAGGCCGGATCCCCTTTGCCCGTTTTCGACCCGTGCGGCGACCCGCTCCCTCAAGGCAAATTTCCGACGATTTTTCGTCCAAATTTCTGGTCTTCTTCAACCTCCCATCAACCCTAAACACCTGCAAGATATCCTAGCATCCTAATTGACCCAAAAATCAATGGAATTCGTGGTGATTTCACGAAGAACACCCACACGGGTGCCGCGACCTTCTTGTTCAAAATTCGCCCAATTCCAAAGCAATTTCTTTCAATTGCCACCACCCATACACTTCTATTGAGGTCTAGAACAAAGCCCAAGCAATGGTTGGGGCGGCGGAGTTGATTTGAAGACGAATTGAAAACACCCAAATTCTAGGGTTCTTCACGGTTTTGATGGAATTGGAGCACTTCCAGGCCGAATTGGCCTTGGCCACAGGTATGAAAGTTACTCTACTCATTGAGATCTTCAAATCTGCAAATTTTGGTAATTTTTAGAAATAGTTGAATTTTCCGGCGAGCCGGGGCGGCCCGTGGCCAATGGCCCGCCAATGTCATTCTTAGCATGTGTTTAATGCTCTAGGTTCAGTTTTGATAATTGATGGACGTAAATTGAATAATTGAACCTAAGTTCGTTACGATTCGTGGTTAGGTGAAAATGTGAATTGACGATCCGACCGTTGGATCGTCACCAAACTTTGATACGTAGTAATACGTAATATTTGAGGATTATAGGAACTTACGGATCAGGAATCCGATTTACGGATCTTTCGGAATTGGAGTTGTAAGTTCATAAAATAGAACGTTAACCGTCACTTAGTTTTGGAAATTGACGGAGATCCGACCGTTGGATGGTAATGAAATTTTAGGATGTTGTCCTAGAGGTATATTGTGGACCTCTGGAAGTTATGGATCGGAAATATGAGTTGCAGATCTTCCAGATCGAACTGCGT
Source organism: Malus fusca (assembly GCA_035220775.1). NCBI lineage: Eukaryota > Viridiplantae > Streptophyta > Magnoliopsida > Rosales > Rosaceae > Malus > Malus fusca. The sequence goes on along the minus strand of CM069060.1, from coordinate 32,879,120 downwards.
AGTGACGTATTTTATATAAGTTATATTCTATCGATATGATTTCTGAGATTGGATTTAATTATTGTTCTAGGCGCCGACCATCATGACGCCTCGATGTGTTATGCTAGGGAGTTGTTGGGCGAGCTCCAGGTGAGTGGGCAGTATTTTCTGTATTTACCTATATACTATTGAATTTCCCAGAAACTGAGTTTTTAATGAAAGTAGGTTTTTAAAATGCCATGCATGAATGAGATGCATGATATGAATGAAATGCCATGATAGGAATGAGATGCATGTGATGAATAATATGAATTATATGATTGATATATGATGCATACATGTGCATGGTGCTGTGGAGGCACAGGTAAGTCAGGTGAGTTCATTATTCATTGAATTATTTGATGTTGAAATGTTTAAGCTCATAACCTGCCCTTAGGTGTTAGTGCTTATATTAGTATTCACCACACCGCACGCTCGCCTTGGATCCAAGTAGGTGGATGTCGTACAGACCATGTGAGGGTTCCGACATGCCAGTCGTACAGACCATTAGAGGGGTTCCGACTGGTGGGTGACTTTAGATATGCGCGCTGATGATTGATGAGAGAAGCACTAGAGCGTAATTATACACCTGTCATCGTACAGACTACCTTATGTAGTTCCGAGTGACGTGCAGAGTTAGACCGTACAGGTCACCGAGGTGACTCCGGTTGATTTCTTATTTCACCTGTTACATTGATGCATTTTTCAAACTGACTCTTTTTAAAGTTTTTACATGGCGTACACTCTGGTTTTAAGAAAGATGATGATTTGAGATTTATGAAAAACTATATGCTATTATGCTATTTTCTGGGAAAGTATACAGGTTTTACAGCGAGGGGTTAGAAATGTTTTAAATGATATGTTTTCGAAAAACTTTGTTTTACTGACCCACTCATTTTGTTTTGCGCCCCTCCAGGTTCAAGTTAGCAGAGCTTTGGTGGCCACGAGGAAACCAACGGTGTTCTGACAGAATTCATAAATGTAGGTTTCACCCTCGGGTGGTATATCATTAGAAATGGTATCTTCAAGCTTCCGAACTGTGTAAATGGTTACGTCACTCTCACGTGACGGCCAGCATGCCCTCCTTCGGGACGGGGTGTGTCATATTCTCACAGGCTGCCCAGCTGCCGAGGTCGACTCTTCTAGGCTCCATGTTTGCCCATTCTTCTCACAATTTTTTTTTATTTTCTGCCAAGAAGATCCATCTGGGTCTCTCAAATTTGACTAATTTGTGTGACTTTTGGGTTTTTTGTAACGACCCGTCCCGAATTCTACATAACGTCAAGGGCATTTCAGTAATTTTACTTTGCTTGGGAGATATTCTGAAATGTTGCTTTTGGTCTTAATTGGTGTGCCCAAAGGGGGCCCACCTTTTTGGTTTTGTCCCCAGCCCAAATCCCTCTTCTTTTCTCTCTTTCTCTCGTGGACTCTCACTCTAAAACTCTCTCCTAGCTATCTTTTTTCATTTCCTAGCTTGTACATTGAAAATGGTGAAGAAATGAGCTTGAACGGAGCTCGGGAATGGTTGCCCAGTTTCTGGCCGACCCACGACCTAAAATCGAGTCGACCCGACCCAATACCCTTTCAACCAAATCCAAAACCCAGATGTGTAGCCGGCCCAACCCAGACTTTTGGGCCATGCTACCAAGCCCAAACCTAGGCCTTCGGCCCACTAAACCCAACTCAAAAACCTCAGGCCCAAACCTTGAAACAAGCCCAAACCCAAAACCCAGATCGAATCCGACCCAAGCAGATCCTAGTTTCCAGCTAGCATGTGGGTCAGCACGTGGGCCTACGCATGGGCGCTCGTGGCCACCTGTCTTGGCTGGCACGTTGAGCACACACGCTACCATCATAGGTATTGTGCTCCTTCGTCGTGTGGACGGCAACGGTGACTTTTCCAGCCAACTTTCCGGCGACCCAACCCACCCCGTGGTAGCGCGTGCGGTGGCGCGTAGGGGTACCCGAGGTTCCCCTTTAGGTTTTTCAACATCCTGAATCCGTTTATGACGTTCGTTTTCCCAAATTCAATCGTTTGACTAGAGTTTTATTAATTGGTCCCCTTATGTGCTTAGGTGCATTTGTTAGTGGCGTTTCTGTTCACCCTAGTTCGCATGGCTCTTCGACGATGGAGTATTTGTGAGTGGACCAATTCCAAAATGCATGATTTTGTTATTGGAAATGCATACATGAAAGCATGATTTTATGACTACGTTTTATGAAACGTTTATGAGTAAATTGGATTTACACTTGATGAATATCATGCTTTATTGGATTTACGTTCTATGAAATATTTATGATTATATACTTATGAACATGGTTTATGATGAGGATTTGAGCTAGAACGTTCCTATGAATTTATGATTTAATGTTTGAGCTATTGAGCTCCGATGAGATATATTTTGGAAATATTAAGTTTATGATTTTTATGCTTACTTAGTGGTTATTCATACTATGTGCCTACGGGTGAATGATACTTATACATGGCTTCGGCCGGGAGATGTAGTGCCTACGGGTAAAAGATATTTATATATGGCTTCGGTCATGAGATGTAGGGCTTTCGGGCGATTGTGATACCACTATTAAGCACATTATATACGATATATGTTTTATGAAAGGTTTTATGGCATGCTAAGGTTTTTGGAAAACCTATTACTTATTATGCTATATGAGTTTTCTAAACTGGGGTTAGTACGTTGAAGAATAACTATTTTAGTATTACTTATATATAACTTGGTTCACTCATGTTTTGTTCTGCGCCCCCTCAGAACTTAAAATCGAGGCGTACAACCCCAGCGTAAAGGCACTCTAGCAGCGTATCTTTGAGTCCTCTCGATGTAGGACCCATTTCTTTGTTCATACATTTTTATAATATTCCTTCTTCAATGTTCTGGTCTAATTGTATGCTCTGAACACGTTCAACAATTGCATATTCATTTTAATTAAATTTACGAGTTTTACTTATGTTCGTTCTTTCTTCATAGTTCTCATGCATGTAAGTATAGTTTCGTCATCTTCAGGTGTCGACCAGCACGTGCCTACCCTGGTGTTTAAAGGATATCGGGGTCGGGCGTGTCATTTTTTGGATTACTTTATGTGTTTATGCATCTGATTTTGTTGTTTTTTTCCTGTTGTTTTCAGGGTTTTAGTTCGGAAATATTCAAATACCTCTCTATCTCACTGCTCTCTTTTTCTCTATAGACAAATTGTTTTGCTTTTTCTCCCTTCCAAATTATTTGATTTTGTTTTTCAATTGTTTTTTTTTGTTCATCAGGACTATATACCAACTGTGTTTATAAATTCAATGCAAATGTGGTGGTTGAAGGCACCACTTTGAACTTAGGCCTATGAGACACTATTGGTAACTCTCTCCAACCCAAATTCTAATTTCATGTTATATAAATGTGTTCTCCACCCATTGTTGAGTGATTTGGAATTAAGGTTGGGTTGGGGTCTGTTTGGTTACCTGGAAAATTGGGGAAGGAAAATGGGGTCATGGGGTTTCTTGATTTGTTGTTGGATTAATGGGAATTGCAATTTCTGGTGGAATTTTTGTGTGTATTTTCATAAGGGAAAAAAGTTCAATACTTTTTTTGGTTTCTTAGCCACCAAATTGGAAATATTTCATTTTCTTTTATTTGTGCTCATAGTGATGTAATGTATGTTCTGTATATTGTGATTTTAAATCAAATGTCTTACTTCGTCTAAATTTACTACAAGATCTAATATGTATCTTGTGGGAAATGGTAAATAAGCCATTTTCGGAATGACATGAAATTAGTTAGATATGGCATAAAAAGAGGGGATACTTATAGGCTCATAAATCTATTTCAGTCGAGAATGTATCTTGGCGAGGGAACTTTGAGCTGATTAGGTGAAGAACCAAATTGTCTTATAGCATGCTTCTCATTTATTTTAAAAATGGATTGGATTCCTGTAAATATTTTAGCGATTGACTATAAATAAGGTAGTTGTATTGCCATTTTAAGATAAGGCAGTTGTATTTTTCAAAGTGAATTATCTTATACACATACAAAACGATGTGAAATGGACTAAAGTATAATATCGGACTTTTACTGTAACGACCCGTCCCAGATTTTTACGAAACAGAAAGGCAATTTTGTAATTTCACTTTGGTTAGGAGATATTTTGTAAATTGTTGCTTTTGGGCTTATTTGGTCTGCCAGTGGGGTCCAACCTTGTTTTTGGTCCCTTGTTCCCTCTATCTTCTTTCCCTATTTCCCCCTGTAAGGCTCTCCCACTCTATCTTCTCTCATTTCTCTCATCACTTTCTTTCTAACCTCCCTTCTTTGGGAAAGCACACAAACACAACAACAACAACAACAACAACAACTACTGCACACCACCATCCTTCACCCTCTATGTGAACCCCATGAACCCAGAAACAACGAAGGGACTCTTCCCTAGTTCATCGGTGAGACCCGTGTGTTTGCAGGAATTTTCCGGCCATCTCTGGTCACTTTTTGGCTTCCGAAAATGTATAATCTTATTCCTCTCATCTTAAGCTTCGTTTTGACATATTATGGGTCCGATTTGGCTAAGAAATGAGGAAGTTATAACCATTTAAAGTTTACCCGGTTTCCGGCGACCTCTGCCACTTTCAAGGCATTTTTCGGCCAAACCATGACGAGTTAGCCATTAAGAAAGGTACCATTCTCTTCGTCTCATCGAGACGTATGATTTTCCTTTTTAAATCACTTGATTTCGTTGAGTATTGAAGAAGTTATTGAGCTTTGAATCTTACCCCAGAGTCCAGCCAAAAACCCAGTTTCCGATGGATTTTCCAGTGACCGGGTCGACCTGACCCACAAACCCAACTACCCGGCTCAATTATGCTACCTAGCCTAACCAAAGTGAAATCCAACCCACTAAACTAAACTTAACCAAAGTAAAGCCCAACCCACTAAACTAAACCCAACCAAAGTAAGGCCCAACCCAACAAAACAGGCCCAACCTAATAACCCAATCCAACCCAGAAACCCAAAGCCCAGACCTGGATTCGACCCGTTGATTGTTGACCCGACCCGTTGATCGTTGACTTGACCCATTGACTGTGACCGTTGACTTTAATCGCTGACTGTCAACATTGACTTTTGGGTTGACTTTTTCCGGTTTCGGCCGAGACCTATCCTAGAATAATTTCGACGTCATGATTTCAAATCCGCACTCCGTTTTCCCAAATTCAATCTTTATAGTATAGATTTATTAATTTATCCCTTTATGTGCTTAGGTACTTTTGTTAGTGCGTTTTCGTCCTCCCTAGTTCACACGACTCTTTGACGACGGAGTATCTGTGAGTGGACGCCGTCTAAAATGCATGATTTTATTATTAGAAATGCATACATGAAAAACATGCTTTAATGGCTACGTTTTATGAAACGTTTATAAGTAAATTGGTTTTATGGATTATGAAATGTTTGTACCATACTTGACCAATCCCGAAACTACTGAGCACCGGTTAACGTTATACCGTCAAGGACCCAGAAGAGTTTCCCTCCAACCAGGAGGCCAATCACAGCGCAACACGTGTCGACATCAGAAGCCAATCATTGTCAACATCAGAAGCCAATCACAACACGACACGTGTCAATATTAGAGTGAAACTAGAAACTCTCTTCTATAAATAAAGATAATTCTCTCACAATATTTCCTAATGTCATTTGTACTAAATCATTCACTAGTACTCACAAAAGGAGAGCTTGAACCTATGTACTTATGTAAACCCTTCACAATTAACGAGAACTCATCTACTCCGTGGACGTAGCCAATCTGGGTGAACCACGTACATCTTGTGTTTGCTTCCCTGTCTCTATCCATTTACATACTTATCCACACTAGTGACCGGAGCAATCTAGCGAATGTCATAAACTTAACACTTTCTGTTGTACCAAAGTCCTCGCTGATTTTGTGCATCAACATTTAGCGCCGTCTGTAGGAACGACACTTATTCCCACTATCTTCAACTTTGCCAAGCTGGTTTCCATCATTCGTACACTCTCTTTTGACCAGGCATTCCCTCTCCAACATGGGGAGCGAAGGAAGCCACAGCACACAGAATGACACCCCTTCTGCACCTAGTGCGAAGCAACGAAAGAAAGAAGGAAAAAGGGTTGCTCTTCAAGCTAAAGTCGATGAGCTAGAAGCTCAGAACAACAAGATAACAATGAAGAATGAGGTCCTCCAGGAGCAGTATGAGAAGCTCTTTGAGACGCTTCATGAAACTAGGCATACTCAAACACGCGAGCTTGTTGCCATTGTGGACATCAACCATCATCTGAGTGCCCCCCAACACGGAGGGTCACCTCCCTTCGACATGGGTATCCCTGATGAGGAGCGAGCTAATCATCAAAACATTGATCAACATGAGACTTCTCTCAACCCAGATGCTTCGACCCAAAATAGAAGAAGTGAAGGAAGACACCTTCTTGCAGAAGGGTTAAAAGGATCGAAAGCCGTTTATCGTGACTGCCGAGACTTCCTAAAGCAACGTCGAGAAAATCCCCTCCACATATGCTCGAAGATCAATGACCCAAGGGTTTCTGAAAGACTCGATCCCCTCCCACGACCCAGGCCAGCTGTCAATCTAGGGAAGGAACGACAGGTCCCAGAGGAACATGAAAGTATGGGGGACTCTGAGGTATTCCGACAGACTCGCCCTAGAAGTTAGTACGGCGAGTCCAAGAAAAAACCACACGCCCTTGTTCAAACTTTCCTACTTCCAAGAGGCGATGAAGACTTACGAAAGAAAATTCCAGTGGTACATGACTCCACTCAGGACCCATTTGTCCTACAGCTCTTTGAGGAAGTAAACAAGTTGAAGGCTGAATGTCAGGCCGAGATACCTGACTGGAACCAACCCAGGCCTGGCCCACTCACAAGAAGGATCCTCGACACCCCCTTCAAGCGAAGAAAAACAAAAGCTTGGTTTACAACTCTATATTGGAAGGGATGACCCAATTGAACACCTTAACCTCTTTGAGTCCACCATGGCATATCAGATGCACACCGACGAAGAGCGATGTCTTCTCTTCCCTTCCACCTTCTCTGACGGAGCTCTAAACTGTTTGTCTCTCAACACATCTTCCAGACCGATCACTTGCATTTTGCAGATGACTTGTACACTATTCGCCAGAAGCCGGACGAGTCACTACGAGAGTATGCCGGTCGCTTCAGCCATGAGTATTCTCGCTGCGCTGAGGCAGATGACAAGACCGCCCTCAAGGCCTTCACGGCAGTCCTACGTGATTGTTTCTTCAAGTACATGATCAATGCCAACACTTGGAAGATTTACTCTGAGGTGATGGCACAGGCTTACAACCACATTTCCGCCGAAGCAAGGACATACCAAGGGAACCCCCATATAGTTAACCCTTATCAACAAATGGGAAGTTGAAGTCAAGTTCTACCAAGTGAGGAGATATTTGCCATTCAGACACCCATTGCATCATCTCCTGCCTCATTTAGCTACTCCCTAAGTCACCAAACGTATCTGTCTCTTGGTAAGAGGAAGGATTTTTACTCTCAGCAAGCCCATTACAACAAGAGGGATAAAAGTTCGTATCAAGACAACCAGGGGTGAACGTACCGTCGACTATTATGACTATGGGGCCAAGCTTCACTTTTTCAAAGTGGAGGACTAGGTACTGAAAGAAATGCTATTATAAGAAGGCATACACATTACAAATGTTTCAACTCTCAACAGCTTGAGATCTTTTGTCACACAAGCCATTCGGAAAATATTTAAAGAAAAGGGAATTCAGACAACTTCTTCTGAGTCTTTTGTGTTCCTAGCACTTGAACATTTGGTCTACGCTGACCTACCCTTATACTCCAACTCAGAGCTTCAACATGCGTACTTTGACACAAAGTATGTGATACTAAGTGTTACAACCAACATGGTTCACATATCAAAAGCATGGATACCTTCATGCATAGCAAAACATTCATAAGCATCACTCATATCAATCAACATAAACATTATACATTCCAACACATTCATACATAAACATCATACATTCCAACACATTTATACATAAACATCATACATTCCAACACATCCATACATAAGCCAATTGTGCTTCGAAAGGGTTCAACATACTTTGTGTCTTTGACACTTGCTACAACGTGCCTCGACACCTTGCCCTTATTCTTACCAACCAGGTGATGAAATGTGAAGAAGGAACTCATCTTCATGCCACAAACCAGGTGATGAAATGTACAACCCGTACTCTCCTTCATGCCACCAACCAGGTGATGAAATGTACAACCCATACTCAAATATCATTTGGCAACTTGCCACTCATGCCACCAACCAAGTGAAGAAGGAACTCATTTTCATGCCACCAACCAAGTGATGAAATGTACAACCCGTACTCTCATTCATGTCACCAACCAGGTGATGAAATGTACAACCCGTACTCTAATATCATTTGGCAACTTGTCATTCATGCCACCAACCAGGTGATGAAATGTACAACCCGTACTCTAATATCATCTGACAACTTGCCATTCATGCCACCAACCAGGTGAAGAGGAACTCATCTTCATGCCACCAACCAGGTGATGAAATGTACAACCCGTACTCTCCTTCATGCCACCAACCAGGTGATGAAATGTACAACCCGTACTCTAATATCATTTGGCAACTTGCCATTCATACCACCAACCAGGGGAATAAGGAACTCATCCTCGTGCCACCAACCAGGTGATGAAATGTGATGAAAGGTGATGAAGGAACTCACATTCGTACCACCAACCAAGTGATGAAAGCAACTCACCATTCATTCCACCTACTAGAAGACGAGTGGTACAACTTGTACATGTGAACTCCTAGCATTCACAAATAATAAAAAACCCTCAAGCTTGACAACTCAACTAAGGGAGCATTTATGCCCAACAAGAGTTATAGTCACTAACAAAGTCTTATTGCAAGCCAACAACAACTTCAATGCATGACATACGAAGATCAAGCTATTCAGCCCTCTTGCATCTACTTCAAACATTTCCCCTCTGTAACAATGCAAACACTACAACTCTTAGAAAGCTTCACACACTCTTGATCAAGACAGTGTGAAGCAAAACCAATTTATGGTGCAAACAAGAGTTTCATCAAAGGAGTTCACCCACAATTCTCAAAAGCTTCACACACTCTTGATCAAAACAGTGTGAAGCAAAACCAATTTATGGTGCCAACAAGAGCTTCATCAATGAAGGGCAACCACAATTCTCAAAAGCTTCACACACTCTTAATCAAGACAGTGTGAAGCAAAACCAATTTATGGTGCCAACAAGAGCTTCATCAAAGGAGTTCAACCACAATTCTCAAAAACTTCATACACTCTTGATCAAGACAGTGTGAAGCAAAACCAATTTATGGTGCCAACAAGAGCTTCATCAATGGAGGGCAACCCCAATTCTCAAAAGCTTCACACACTCTTGATCAAGACAGTGTGAAGCAAAACCCATTTATGGTGCCAACAAGAGCTTCATCAAAGGAGTTCAACCACAATTCTCAAAAGTTTCACACACTCTTGATCAAGACAATGTGAAGCAAAACCAATTTATGGTGCCAACAAAAGCTTCATCAAAGGAGTTCAACCACAATTCTCAAAAGCTTCACACACTCTTGATTAAGACAGTGTGAAGCAAAACCAATTTATGGTGCCAACAAAAGCTTCATCAATGGAGGGCAACTACAATTCTCAAACATTCGAAGCAAATTTAATTTATATGGTTCATCCAAACCTTCGACTACTACAAGGTGTGGCTTGCATCACAATCTCTTGCTCAACAGTATGGAAGCAAAATTTGTATATATTGTTTTTCCCACATTTTCAAATATCTAGTTTCCCCAAAAAAAAAAAAAGGGAAATTCAACAAAGTTTCATCAATGGAGGACAACTACAAATTCTCAAAAGCTTCACACTATCTTGATCAAGATAATGTGAAGCAAGGTATAAAATATCGATGATATCGGAAATATCGGTAGTCCAAAAACACGAAAATATCGATGGAAATATCAGGATATTATCGATATCGATAAAAATTGAATAAAAACCACGGAAATTGTAAGAAAAACTTGGAAATTTTTATTGAAACTTTGGAGAATGTTTATTTAGTCAATTATCTATTAGTTTATCAAAAAAAATTAGAAGGAAATGCATTACATGATGGATTTAACTGATTTAAGTTGATTATACCGCGAGCTGGCAAACACTGTGAGTGTAGAAAATATGTAGTAATTAATGAAAAAAAGATGAAACACACCATAATCATTTATATATAATGATTTACTACAATATTTTACACTTTATACATTGCAGGGTAAGATACATGAGTGATTTAGAATCTTGATGAAACCACCATTACTTTTTGTCTTGTCAAAAGTTGTAAAAGTTGTAAAAGTTGTCAAGAGTCAGAGACAGAGAGTCAGAGACAAGGTTATGAATTATTTGGATGCTTTTTTTTTTCTCACACGCCACCACACACATACACAGAGTCAGAGACTCTCACACGCCACCACACACGCACACAAAGACATTTATAAAATATATGTTTAATTTAAATAGGTTTAAGAATTATGTGGACCGTCGGATTGGTTGAGATTTAATCTCAATCGTCCAATCCGACTTAAGTTTTTTAGTCCTCTCCTCTCTGTCTCTCATTCTGAATCTCAGATTCACTAGTCCTCTCCTCTCTGTCTCTCATTCTGAATCTCAGATTCACAGACACGCACACACATTCGCAAACTCTCTCAAGTCTGAACCCAATCTCATCTCTCTCAGTCTCGATTTCCCAATCTCATCTCTCTTAGTCTCGACTCCACAGTCGTCGAGACGCCATCGTTGTCATCCAAGAGTCACCGCAAAAAAAAAGGGAGCCGTTGTCGTCAGAAGTAAGGAGGCGCCGTCGTCGAGACTCTTGCCTCTCCTTCTGTAGAAGTATGAAGGAGACACCGTCGTCGTCATCCAAGAGTTGTCGACGTTGTTGTTATCCAAGAGTCGCCGCAGAAGATTTGACAACGATTCTGCATCGTATACTGAGTCCAATGGTTTCGATAGTCGCAACTCCTCTTCAGCGAAGCTCCAGGGAGCGGAAGAAACGAAGCAGTCGTAGAAAAAGCAGCCGCCAGAATGAACGATGAGATTTCTGGGTTGATTTCAAAATATAAGGTTTTATTTCGATTTTTTTTTCTGGGTTGATTTCTAGGGTTTGTCAAGATTGGGGTTGAATCTGTTTTGATTATTTCTTGATCTGCAATTGGAACAAGATTGGGGTTGATTTCTAAAATATCGCGATATTTTGACAAAATTTCAGTGGATAAGTGTTAAAATATCCCTCTCTCACAAAACCGATATTATCGGCGAAATATCGCCAATAATATCGGCAATTCAGACCTTGGTGTGAAGCAAAATCAATTCGTGGTACCCAACAAAGCTTCACCACAAAAGCTTCACCAACAAAAACTTCATCAATGGAGGACAACTACAAATTCTCAAAAGCTTAACACTATCTTGATCAAGATAGTGTGAAGCAAAATCAATTCATGGTACCCAACAAAAGCTTCAACTCCAAAGCTTCACCTACAAAAGCTTCACCCACAATAGCTTCACCCACAAAATCTTCACCCATAAAAACTTCACCAACAAAAGCTTCACCCACCACAAAAGCTTCACCAACAAAAGCTTCACCCACCACAAAAGCTTCACCCACAAAAGTTTCACCTACAACGCTTCAACACAAAAGCTTCACCTACAAAAACTTCACACTATCTTGATCAAGATAGTGTGAAGCAAAATCAATTCATGGTACCCAACAAAGCTTCAACCTCAAAGCTTCACCTATAAAGTTTCACCTACAAAGCTTTATTTTTTTTCAGAAATTCTAAAATTCAAAAATTCAAAAATTCAAAAATTCAAAAATTCAAAAATTCGAAAAATCGAAAAAAAAAATTGCCTAGGCCTCATCTTCTTTGGGCTTAACAACTTTCATAACAAATATATATGAAGAAGGAGTTTTGGGCTACCACTTAGAAAGGAAATGCCTCATTCGTCAACTCCTTCGACCGGAGACTTGGGGGACTCCTACCATATGCTACTGCACCTTGATACTCGGAAGTCTCACGACCACTCAGTGACTTGGATTTTTCAAGTCTCCAAACGAGAAGTTTTCCTCACTCGGGAAATTAAGGGAGCAGTACCTCAACCTACATGCTTCACTCACAAAGCTTCAACATACAAGCTTCAACAAAAGGAAAAATTCAAAAAACTTAGTGAAGAAGGTCTTGGTGTATTTAATAAATACGTTGAAATGAAGCAAAGCTTGTTTATTGATATCTCCGATAAGTTACAAATATGTACATATACGTGAATCAAAATAAACAAACAAGAGGGAGCCTTCACAAAGGTTGCTCATGTGAAGTCTCAGCAGTCGGCAGAGCCCTAGAAAGAGGAAGCACCGGAGAGTGATTATTCGGAGCCTCGGTACTAGGCAGAACCCCAGAAGGAGGAGGCACCGAAGGTTGATCATTTGGAGCTTCATTACGCGGTACAGCCCCAGAAGATGAAGGCAATAAATGCCTTTGGAATAAACCCATAAACCTTTGACGATCAAGTAAAATCTGACCATCAGATTCTTGCAGCTGGATGAGCTTCCTCTTCATGTTTGTAGCATAGTCATGTGCGAGCCTGTGCAACTGTTTATTCTCATGCTTAATCCATCTGATCTCCTGTTTGAGACTTATCACTTCAGCCGCCAATGATTCAACTTGGCGGGTTCGAGCAAATAGGCGTTGGGCCATATTAGACACAGAACCTGCACACTGAACACTGAGAGCCAGAAAATTCTGAACAGCCAACTCATCAGACCGTTTGGAAAGTAGTCTATTATCTTTGGGAGTGAGAATGTTCCTGGCCATCACCGCAGCGGTTATATCATTCTTCATCACAGAATCCCCAACGGTAAGATGACCAGTAGGGGATAAGAAGGATGGGCGCCATATGTTGTCTTGAGAAGGCATGGCTGTCTCTTCACCAAAGTTCAAGTCAAAACGACGGTCGGATGGGCCAGACATTCTCAGAAATGATGAAGGAGAAATGAAGTACAATAAATCTCTAAAGTAAGGGGAAAATTCCTACAAGCAATAACTCTCTGAATGTACTTCTTGCACACAATTGATGCCCTTATAAAAGAAATGGCAACAGGGTCGTTGGTTCAAAAATCGAAGAGGCACCACTCTCCGGATTCCGAAGATGCACCACTTTCCACACGCAACATCAGCTCCTCGGGTACCACAGATAACTTTTCCAAAGATCTCTAACAAAGTTTAGACACATAAATTTTGAAGGTCCAACTACACTACTATTACCCATAAGGGTAAAGGAACAACACTACTGCTTGATAACTAAAAAGTCCCAATATGGGTCAACCTCCGTGCTCCGTGGCAAGGCAGACTGGCAAAAATGCCCAACCTTTACTCACATTCGAGAAAACACTCCCAACAAGATTGCTTGCTCAAAAATTGAAGAGGCACCGCCCTCCAAATCTCGAGAGCCAGACTCCCAACATGATTACTGTCTCAAAATCGAAGAGACACTGCTATCCGAATCTCAAGAGTCAGATTCCCAACAGGATTGCTTTCTCAAAAATCGAAGAGGCACTGCTCCCCGAATCTCGAGAGCCAGACTCTTAACAGGATTACGTGCTAAAAAATCGAAGAGGCATCGCCCTCCGAATCTTAAGAGCCAGACTCCCAACATGATTACTTTCTCAAAAATTGAAGTGACATTGCTCTCCGAATCTCAAGAGTCAGACTTTAAACAGGATTGCTTTCTCAAAAATCGAAGAGGCACCGTTCTCTGAATCTCGAGAGTCAGATCCCCGACAGGATTGCTTGTTCAAAAACCGAATAGGCACCGCTCTCCGAACTTCGAAAGCCAGATTTCCTCGGATAAAGCTTGTCTGCAATATTCACACGCAACATCAGCTTTCCAGATACCACATACCACTTTTTCAAAGTGCTCTGACAAAGTTAAAACACGTGAAGCTTGCAACTCCCACTACATTGCTATGACCAAGAAGGGTAAAGAAATAACACTACTACTTGTTGTTAGGGAGACTCCTATATATGTCGACTTTCATCTTCCACAGCTAGGCAGACCTGCAAATAAAAAAAAATGCTCAACTGTTCTTCACATTCGAGAGGGCATTCTCAGCACAGTCTCTCGAAATACTCAGCTTCTTTTCTTCCCGATAATACCTATGCAAACAAGCCACACCAGAGCAAGACTATCTTATATCATCAGGGTTAAAAGTAAGAGTATCTCATATCATGATTTTTCCCTGTCTTTTCCTTTGTCCTTGTTCTTACTTGCAAGACAAAGAGAAAGAGAGCAATCAGTCAGCACTTGGAATCAAGCTTCCAATCAGGAACTGACTGCCTGGAACCCCTTGCCTGATTACTTACCTGGCATTGCTCTCGAGTACTCATATTCAACATCTTATGCTTCTAGAGAAGATACCACATCTGCCTGAGGAACAGATAGGGCAAGTGAGAAAGATACAAGGAAGCATGTGGAGACAAACGTAACAGAACACGTGCTGATACATCCACTACTTTGTCAACAGCAAAAGTATCTCATATCATCAGGGTCGAACGTACTCTAGATTTGATGGACTTGTTTTGACCTTCAAATTCTTGAGTCGACCTTATACTCTGGAGGAAACCAGAAAACCCTCCAGCCCAGTTCAAGAATAAGCATGTGGAAAGTTACTCTTCAAAAGCAAAAGTATTTCATATCATCTCTTCTCCATTTGCTTATCTTTATCCTTGTTGCTGTTTACGACACAAGGAGAATAAGAACAATCAACCGGAAGCCGAAGTCGAACCTCTGATCCAGGTTGCTTGCTTGGAAGTCTGATTGCTTACCTTGTCTGTTACCTCCTTCAACAAATGTCCTAGCTCGGCGACTTGGGGGACTCCTACTATAGGGTTTGTGTCGCACTTGACCAAGCTCGAAACTATAAGTAAGCTTCAAGTGAAATTGATACATTACCTTGTGCATCATCATCGGTTAAAGATACCACCTCTGGATGAAGGAAAAGTACTTCCAGAGAATATGCCACATCTACATATGAGACAGATAAGGCAAGTGAAAATGATACCACACTTCGGTACTTAGAAGTTTCGTGATTACTCAATAGGTTGGATCTTGCAAGTCCTCAACTGAGAAGCTTCTCTCACTTGGAAACTTAGGGGAGCACTGTTTGTACCATACTTGACCAATTCTGAAACTACTGAGCACCGGTCAACGTTATACCTTCAAGGACCCAGAAGAGGGCCAATCACAGCGCGACACGTGTCGACATCAGAAGCCAATCATAACACGACACGTGTCAATGTCAGAATGAAACTAGAAACTCTCTTCTATAAATAGAGATCATTCTCTCACAATATTTCTTAATGTCATTTGTACTAAGTCATTCACTAGTACTTACAAAATGAGAGCTTAAACCTATATACTTGTGTAAACCCTTCACAATTAATGAGAACTCATCTACTCCGTGTACATAGCCAATCTGGGTGAACCACGTACATCTTATGTTTGCTTCCCTGTCTCTATCCATTTACATACTTATCCACACTAGTGACCGGAGCAATCTAGCGAATGTCATAAACTTAACACTTTCTATTGTACCAAAGTCCTCATTGATTTTGTGCATCAACATGAAATATCATGCTTCACTGGATTTATGCATATTGAGATATTCATGAATATGATTTAAGATATGATGCTTGAACTATTGAGCTCCGTTGAGATATATACAGTGGCAGAGCCACTAAAGGACAAGGGTAGTCATGGGCATATCCTGCAAATTTTTTCCCTTTTCTATGTATAAGATGTAGCATAACCTCCTTTTATTTCTGGTAAGTTTAGTTGCAATCTTGAAATTCATGGATTTGGGATTCTCTTATTCTAGTTATAATGATGTAGCTTCTTCAACTTGTTAATTACTTCACGTTCATCTTTGGGCGGAGGAGATTAATTTAGGTCGAAGTTTTTGACCGCGGTAATTGAATCTAATTGTCAGGATTTATCACTTACTCTAAGAATGTTGGCTGATATTTTTCTTTGTTGGCTTGAACTTCTAGTCCATCTGCTTTTAAATATTAGTTGGATTATGTGACTATATGGTTGATACAGTATGGGTATAATCTACCTCTATCTTGCATATTAACCTAATGGTTGATGCGGTATGATATTTTTCTGAGATGAGATAAATAAATCGAAATACAACCAATCTATCTCGTATTTTAGGCATTAAAAAATAAAGTTTCATATTTGTGAAAGGCCCCCCGTGATGTAAGATATTGGCTCCGCCACTGGATATATACAAATAGTTTGGAAATATTATGTTCATGTTTTTATGTGCTTATTTAGTGGTTACTCATACGATACTGCCTTCGGGCAAATGATACTTATTTTGGCTTCAATCAGGAGTGTGTAGGTGGCTTCGGCCAGAAGATATTTGTATATGGCTTCAGTCGAGCATGTGTAGGTGGCTTCAACCAGAAGAATTTTATATGCCTTCAGGCGAATAAGGAGTTCTATATGCCTTTGGGCGAGAGATGATACCACTACTAAGCACGCTATATACATTATATGTTTAATGTAGGTTTTATGGCATGCTAGGGTTTTCGGAAAACCTATTAAATATTATACTATTGAGTTTTCATAAACCTTGGGGGTTAGTACGTTGTTGAATAACTATTTTAGTATTACTTATATATCAACTTGGTTCACTCATGTTTTGTTTTGTGCCCCCTCATGACTTAGAATCGAGGCGTACAATCCCGGTGTCAAGGCACTCCTGCATCGGCATTTTCGAGTCCTCTAGATGTAGGACCCATCCCTTTGTTTTTTCATTGTTATATTTTTCCTTTCTAGTGTCTCAAATTAGTTGTATGCTCTGAACATATTCCCTGATTGCATATTCATTATAGTTAATTTTATGAGTTTTTTTTATATTCGTATTTCTTCATTCTACTCATGCATGTTAGCATGGCTTTGTCACCTTTGGGTATCGGCCAACACGTGCCTACCTTGGTGTTTAGAGGATATCAAGGTCAGGCATGTCAATTTGATATTTGAGCGTGGTTTGTTTATAGCATACTTAGGATTCTCTCTTACTCTAGTATTGTTGTCTTTCGGCACGGTTGTGCAATCCTCATTCTGCGTGAATAGTCACATCTTATTGAAGAATAAGAAATTTATGTCGGGATTGTGCCTCATCGATGACGAAATGGACTGTTGGATGACTTGCAACATTGGACTGATACTCTGCAACATGCGTTCGCTAGGAATAGCGGGCAGAGTCGAAGCTACATAGAAGTGTTGAGAAACAGAAGAATCTTAGTGGTACGAGTTAGTTAAGACCAACTGGAGATCTGAAACAGTGATGGTACTCTGCAACATGCGTTCCCTAGGAATGGCGGGCATGGTCATATCTATATGGAAATTAGGGGTGGGTTCAAAAAATCGAAAACCGAAAAAAATTGGACAGAAAACCGAACCAAGGTCGAAAAAATCTAAGCGAAAAAAAAATCGAACCGAAACAGGTAAACCGAACCTAACTGAGGTTAGGCAAAACGACGTCGTTTCGTAATTAAATATAAATTAATTTTTTTTTTCCCTTGAACAGCGTCATTCAGTGAAGTTTAATTTGGTCGTTCAATTTAGTGACTTCCGCGTCTGGAGACTGAAACCCTAAAAGAGCCTAAACAAATCGATCCCTTTCCCTATCCCTCTCGCCTCTTCTCTGTACTTTGGACCCTCTCTCCTTCCCAGCTCCGCCGCTCTTCCGCTTCATCTTCTTTCTTCACAACAACCTGCAAGTCTCGCCTTCTCACTCCTCGTCACCGATTTGCTCTCAATCTCTCACCCCCGTGACATATGACCCACGACCTCTTGCTGTTTCGAGTCTCGACCCACTACTTCATTCCTTTGCAAGGTTAGTCTCATAATAATTTCTCTCATGTTCTACATATTTTGTTTTGAATTTGATGTGTTTTCCAGAATTTATTTTCAATTTCATGGGTTTTGTAGCTTTTTAATTTCATGGGTTTTGGTTTTGCAATTTGTTTTGGGTAACTTCAGTTATGAACACTATTAGTTGAGGTTTCATTAATTTGTGAGAAATTTTGGTTCTACAATTTATTTTGGGTATGTTGGATTAAGGATTTGGTTCTGCAGCTTTCACTCTATGGTTTTCTTGGTGTTAAATTTTAGCTTTTAATTCTAAGAACTCCTTTCAGTTTGGTCTTGTGCTAAATTTTGGGTATGTTAAAATTCTAAATGATGCTCTTATGGCTGCTTTTTCCATTTTGGTTTTATGGCTGGTTGATGCCTTTGATTTACAACTCATTTCGCTTTGGGTAAGAGGCAGAGGCAATAAATTATAATAGTGAAGGGGGTTACAGGGTTACAGGGTTAGGGGTTAAGGGGGTTACGGGGTTAGGGGTTAAGGGGGTTACGAGGTTACATGGTTAAGGTTTAGGGGGTTAGGCGTTAGGGGTTAGGGGGGTTAGGGGGTCTCGAGCAGATGGAACCATCTGATTATATGTTATATATGTTTTATATAATCGAATCTTATTAGGGGTTAGGGGGTCTCGAGCAGATGGAAGTTCCATCTGATTATATGTTTTATATAAATGAATCTTATTATATGTTTTATATCTTAATTAGATGAAGTCAAATACATCAAAGGCCTGAAGCTCAAGCTCAAAATTAATGAGATCAAAATCATCAAATAGCTCCCGTGAAAAAAATGAACTCATCTACTTCTACTCTATCGCAAGTAAGTTGTCATCTCTATACTTTATGGTTCTTATGTCTCAATTTATTTAATAATTAATTGTAATGATTCTCTCTCATATTTTTGAAGGACATTGTTGGTCATTCAACTCCACCTCAACTCCCCATGGTGGCAACTCAACAAACTCCTCTTACTCATGGTGGATCCAAAAATTCCTCCAATGCAACTCTAAAAGAAGGTGGCTCAAGTGATCAAGTAAGTAAAGAAGACACTATCTTAGATTCACTTAAAAATAAAGAAAGGTCTACAATTTGGGAGCACTTTGATATGACAGTTGAGGGAGGAAAAGTTAAAGGGGTGTGCAAGTATTGCAACAAATCATATATGGCCGACACGGATAAAAATGGTACAACTAGTATAAGAAATCACTTAGCAAGATGTAGAAGCTACGGGCCTAATAAGGAAATATTTGCCACAAATAGGCAAAAGATCTTAACCTTTGCTGACACAAAAGATAAGTTGGAAGCTATAGGTTTTTTCTCAAGTAGAAGTTACTAAGGCTTGTGTTGAGATGATAATTATAGACGAGATACCTTTTTCTTTCGTTTAGGGATATGGTTTTTGTCATTTTTGCATGCATGCATGTCCTTTGTGGAGGGTACCTAGTCGTAAGACAATAGCTAAAGATGTACTTAGCTTGTTTTACTCTGAAAAGGAGAAATTGAAAAGTCAGTTGAAGACATTTAGGGTGTGTCTAACAACGAATACATGGACTTCTATTCAACAAACAAATTACATGGTTCTCACCATTCATTTTATTGATGATGATTGAATGTTACATAAAAAGATTTTGAACTTTTGAGTCATTCCAAAAAATAAAGGAGAATTCATTGCTCAACTTTTGGAGGAGTGTTTGGTGGAGGGGCATAGAGAAGGTGTTAACTATTACAGTTGACAATGCTTCAGCAAATGATTCCGGATTAAGGGATTTGGTGCACAGAATAAGTGGGTGGGGGATTCCTAATGCAATTTTGCATGATGGAAAATATTTGCACATGAGGTGTGTTGCTCATATCCTTAATTTGGTGGTGAATGATGGGATAAAGATGTTGAATACCATCATACAAAGCATTCGTAATGCGGTTAGGTATGTAAGATCTTCACCTCAAAGGTTGGAGAGCTTTAAAAGGTGTGTTGAGAAAGTGAGAATAGATAGCAAAGGGCTTGTGATTTTGGATGTCCCTACTAGGTGGAATTCCACATTTTTAATGTTGAAATCGGCTTTGAAATTCAAGATGGCTTTTGATAGGTTAAAGGTAAATGATGGTCATTACCTTCCTTACTTTAGTAAAGACAATCATGATAATATAAGGGAGGGGCCAACTTTGACATATGATTGGAGTGAGGTGGGAATAATTGCATCCTTTTTTAGACCTTTTTATGAAGTCACCTTAAAAGTATGTTGTTCTAACACTCCAACAATTCATACTACTTTTGGTGATTTGTTTAAGATCAAAAGTCTCCTCCATGAAAACAAAGATAATGAGTTTTTGTCTATGATCTCCATGTTAATGCAAGAAAAATATGACAAATATTGGGGTTCAATTGAGGATATGAATCAATATGTTTTTGTTACACTTGTGCTTGATCCTTGCCATAAATTGGAGAAGGTGGTTGATTATTATGAGATACTATTTGGCGAGGACAAGGAAAAAGTTGAAAGTGCAACCAATGCAATGAAAGATTTGTTGTTTGATCTTTATAAGATTCATGAAGAGTTGTCTTTTGATACACAACAAAGCAAAAGTAGTGGTGGTAGTTCTCAATCGACAACCACAAGTGGAGATCATTTATCAAGAATGACAGAGATTGAAAGAAAATTGAAAGAGAAAAGTGAAATGAGAAAAGCTAAGAGAGCCCGTATTATGCACAATGATTTGGATAAGTATTTTCGGATCCTAATGAAGGGGAAGAAAAGGCAAACTTTGATATCTTGAATTGGTGGAGGGTGAATGGACTTTCTAAGTATCCTATTTTGGCATGAGTTGCAAAAGAGATTTTAGTTATTCCCGTATCAACCATTGCTTCGAAATCCTCTTTTAGCACAAGTGGACAAATAATTGATCCATATCGTAGTTCTTTGAGTCCAAAAATGGTGGAGGCTTTGATGTGTACACAAAATTGGCTTAGGTCTATCTATGTTGCATTACATCATGAGCCAACCATTGAGGAGATTGAATTTTGTGAATAAGTTGAGAAAGGTAATCTTACTTGTTGCATTTGGTTTTGTTAGACTATTTTAATTAGATGCTATGTTGCATACTTGCATTACATCATGTTCTTCTTTTTTTATTTGTATGTAGAAATGGAAAGTGAAAGTTCAAAGAAAGGTGCTATGTTGCCTCCTAGGCTGCCTAAGCGTTGAACTTGAGCGCGAACATGGCTTTGCATATAGCACGAGAGGTTTGTCCTTATTTTTTATCACATATTTCCTCTATCTTAGACTTTGCATATAGCTTGAGCCGCCTAAGATTATTAGTATGGTCATTGATTTGCCTGAAATAAGCATATCTATTATACTTTGTATTTGTGGTTTTCCTTTCGAGTCATTCATCAACTAATTTACCTGTCTGTTGTGACCTAGTAAATAATTAGGTTCCATACTTCTATCCCCATCCCTTTACAACTGTGCTAGATGATTTTGGGATCCAAAGAGAATAAACTAGAAGGATTGAAACTGAAGCATTGAAACACATATTTTTTGGTCTGATGAAGTTTGATTGCTACTTCTTCAACTAAGTCAGAAAAACATCTGAAAATACCTTAGCCTTTTTACTTTATTTTTTTGCTAGAATCACCCAATGTTCTAGCATGTTAATCTTCTCTTATCTTGAAAACAGTTCCTTAGGAAGATGGCTCGATCATATGATAAGGTTGGTGGTAGCTGCTGTAAGAAAACCCTTTTATCCCAAGAAAGAAGACAGAGAAGATGGGCAAAAGCATTGCTAATGATTTGCTACGTTAAGGATTCTGCCTGAAAGCAAAGTGAGTGTCGCAGTTTGTGGGCTATTCCTTGAAGGTTTATTTGACTTTAGGATTTTAGTTTGGACATTGTTATGTTTGGACGTTGTTATGTTTATTTTAGGTGTGGAAGACTTGTGTGATGTTTATTTTAAATTTGGACTTTTTGAAAACTTAAACTTTGATGTTTATTTTAAGTTTGGACTTTGGAAGACTTGATTGATAATTGTGTTGGAGATGTTAAAATTTCATATTTTCATTTTTTTACATTATTTTGAAAAAAAAAAACGAACCGAAATTTCGGTTTTTTCAGTTTAAAACCCAACCCAACCCTAATGGAAATTGCTCAAAACATTCGAAGTGCGTGTTAGAGAAAGCGAGTAAACGTTAGTTGTTGCGAAGTTTAGTAAGTGTTAGTTTGTGGGATCGAATCAATGTTCTCGAACTCGTTCCCGATGAGGAAATTCATGTGGATCCTTAGAACAATCCTCGACGATTGTTCTATCGATAACTTTCTTGCTTACTCCAACAACGAGGCCAGGTTCACAAAACATCGATAGTCAGCTTTACACCGAATTCTTCAAACATTGTTTGTTTATAGTATATACTTTTCTTGGGAGACTCTTTGGTAACAAATGTTATTCTCATCAATTTCCAAAAGGGGTTGCGGTCGTTGGGGATTGAAAATCCTCACAAGGTGTTATGAATACGAAATATCATTGGTCTTGTCACCTCCTTTGAGTAGTTCTTAACAATTCTTTGAGCATAACCCTATTTTCTTTTCTGACTATGAGGCCAGACAATTTGTTTGCAATGCTGATGGTGGCCGAAGTTTCTAACAATTAAGTGTTGTCTTGCTTGATTCTTGTTCTTATACCGTTCGACGACATCGATAAATTTCTAATCCTACAGTGATGTGATAATTAATGTCTAGCTGTGAACTAGTGCAGCATGACGGAGTGACGTGTGTTCATCTGGATGGTTAAAACCGTATAATGCGAACCATCTTATCTTCGACCTTGAGCCAACGGTTACCATCTTACTTGAAAATCTAGTGACATCATTTCCTTTTATAAATCTTTGTGGGACGAAGGTTGGGAAAGAAATTTTTGATGTTTGGAACATTGTCCTACTCATACTCTCATCCCTACTTTTCTTGACGTTGGTTATGAATTTTCAGCCTTTCGTCTTACACCCTTGGTAGGTTACTACTTGTTTATCGAGACAACAATGTGTGGTTAATATTACGGGCAACTGGCTGTAATATCGATAACTTATTTGTTGGGTTTGTTAAGGAAGTGAGCAGGTAGACCCACCTACGGTAGATGTTACTGAGTAGTTATTGTTGGGGCTCGACCCAAAGACACACATGTTCTCGGAGTACGTGACATTACGTATGCTTGGGTGAGGCCCACTTTCATGTTCGGTTTGGTTTTTCAGTACAAGTATTTTAACTTACCTTATTATAGTTTTATATTTGTATTTTTGACATTACAAATGTTTGGTTGAGTCTTTTCCACTTTTAGTGTTAAGTTCAGTACGAGTTTTCAACCTCTATGTTAGTACATATCTATTTTGACGTTATCGTATTTTTACATACATATTTTTTACCTTACGTTATTATATGTGTTCGACTTTATATCTTTATAAAGTATGTTTCTACTTTTACACTGATGGGGGAAGAATGTATGAGCCTGGAGGCATGAAAAAAGGAATCATTGCAACCCAATCACGACGGTGTGGCATATTCTCTTTTATGCAACCGCTCTGACTTGATTTCTTCTTTTTATATATATATATATATATATATATATATATATATTCTTCTTTCTATCTTCGAGTTTTTATGTATAGCAAGCTATTTCAAATTTCGAGGATAAAACTTTCTTAACGGGGGTAGATTATAACGACCAGTCCCAGATTTTTATGAAATGGAAGGGTAAATTTGTAATTTCACTTTGGTTGGGAGATATTTTGTAAATGGTTGCTTTTGATCTTGTTTGGTGTGCTAGTGAGGCCCACCCCTGTTTTAGGTCCCCGGTTCCCTCTATCTTCTTTCCCTTTCTTCTCATCCGTAGGCTTTCTCACTCTCTCTTCTCTCATTTCTATCATCTTTCTCCCTCTCTAACCTCCCTTCTTTGGGAAGTCACACAAACACAACAACAACTGATGCTACACACCACCATCCCCCACCCTCTATGTGAACCCCATAAACCCAGAAATGGCGAGGTGACTCTTCCCTAGTTTACCAGCAAGACCCGTGTGTTTGCAGGAATTTTCCGGCCATCTCCAATCACATTTTGGATTCTGAATAGGTATAATCTTATTCCTTTCATCTTAAGCTTCGTTTTGACATATTATGGGTCCGATTTGGCTAAGAAATGAGGAAGTTATAACCTTTTAAAGTTTACCCAGTTTCCAGCAACCTCTGCCACTTTCGAGGCTTTTTCGGCCAAACCACAGCGAGTTAGCCATCAAGAAAGGTACCATTCTCTTCGTCTATTCGAGAAGTATAATTTTTGTTTTTGAATCACTTGATTTTGTTGAGTATTGAAGAAGTTATGGAGCTTTGAATTGTACCCCAAAATCCGGCCAAAAACCCAATTTCCGGGGGGTTTTCCAGTGACCGGGTCAACCATACCCATAAACCCAACTACCCAGCCCAACCAAAGTGAAGCCCAACCCACTAAACTAAACCCAACCAAAGTAAAGCCCAACCCACTAAACTAAACCCAACCAAAGTAAGGCTTAACCCAACAAAATAGGCCCAACCCAATAAACCAATCCAACCCAGAAACCCAAAGCCTAGACCCGAATCTGACTCGTTGACTGTTGACTCGACCCGTTGACCGTTGACATGACCGTTAACTTTGACCTTTGACATTAACTGTTGACTGTCAATGTTGACTTTTTCGGGTTTCGGCTGTGATCCCTCCTAGAGTAAGTTTGACGTCCTGATTCCAAATCCTTACTCCGTTTTCCCAAATTCAATCGTTATAGTATAGCTTTATTAATTGGTCCCTTTATGTGCTTAGGTGCATTTGTTAGTGGCATTTCCGTCCTCCCTAGTTTACATGGCTCTTCGACAACAGAGTATCTATGAGTGGACCCCTTCTAAAATGCATGATTTTATTATTAGAAATGCATACATGAAAAACATGATTTAATGGCTACGTTTTATGAAACATTTATGAGTTAATTGGTTTTACGCTTTATGAAATATCGTGCTTCACTAGATTTATGCTTATTGAGATATTCATGAATATGATTTAAGATATGATGTTTAAGCTATTGAGCTCCTATGAGATATATACATATATTTTGGAAATATTATGTTCATGTTTTTATGTGCTTATTTAGTGGTTACTCATACGATACTGCCTACGGGCGAATGATACGTATTTTGGCTTCGGCTGGGTATGTGTAGGTGGTTTCGGTCGAAAGAGTTTTATATGCCTTCGGGCGAATTGGGAGTTCTATATGCCTTCAGGCGGGAGATAATACCACTACTAAGCATACTATATACATTATATGCGTAATGAAGGTTTTATGGCATGCTAGGATTACGGAAAACCTATTAAATATTATACTATTGAGTTTTCATAAACTTTGGGGGTTAGTACGTTGTTGAATAACTATTTTAGTATTACTTATATATCAACTTGGTCCACTCATGTTTTGTTTTGCGCCCCTTCAGGACTTAGAATTGAGGCCTACATTCCCGGCGTCAAGGCACTCCTGCATCGGCATCTTTGAGTCCTCTCGGTGTATGACCCATTCCTTTGTTCTTTCAATATTATATTTTTCCTTTCTAGTGTCTCAGATTAGTTATAAGCTCTGAACACATTCCCCAATTGCATATTCATTATAGTTAAATTTATGAGTTTTATTTATATTCGTATTTCTTCATTCTACTCATGCATGTTAGCATGGCTTCGTCACCTTCGGGTGTCGGCCAGCACGTGCCTACCCTGGTGTTTGAAGGATATCGGGTCGGGCGTGTCATTTACCTCAATATAGAACTTGGCTATATGCCAGAATGGTTTGTTTAAGCACCTTTTAAGTTATATTATGTTTTCTATTTAAAAAAAAAAAAGTTATCTCCTATCTTTTAGTATCAGAACCGTCTATCTGTACATGATCGTTTCTTCATTACTTCATTGTAGGTGAGAATATTATGTGAGAAAGCAAAGGAAATTTTAATGGGAGAAAGCAATGTTCAGGTGGAAATTTTGGTTTCTTTAGTCTCTTATTATATTTGTATTACATTACATATTTCATTGTTATTGCATTTTATATGGGGAAAAAGCATTATTATTGTCCTTCATTTTGAGCTGGTAAAGCTGGTGTAGATCTTTCAAATTATATGGGTAGACACTTATTATTATTTATTTGCATGCCTGTGAAAAGGTTAGTGACAATTTGTGGCGATATTCATGGGCAATTTCATGACCTTGCAAAGCTTTTTTGAAATGGAGTGTTTTCTTGCTTGCAATTTTGAATTATTTCAAATTATGAATGAATTAGCCCTTTTTTTTGTTTTTTACAATATTGTTGGGAGTGGGTTTTGCTTAAGCTTTTGAGTTCTTAGTTTATATCAAGACATTTGATATGGTTTCATTTATTTTGTGAAATTAGATATTTTTATGTGAAGATTTTTCTTTGGAGTTCAGTAAATTGATTGCTCATTTGGCTGTAAATTTGACATTAGCATTTGTTTTATGGAATTTGGACTCTGAACAGTTCAAAAATTTTGGGAAAGAAGCGCTTTTTAATCAAGCCAATTGGGTCCTCCTGCCAATACAACGTCGAAATTTTTTAAATATGAGTCCGATAGTTTTGGCAAGATGCAAATGGGTTGTGATTGGGAAGGTAACATCATCCTAATATATTTTTTGAAGCAATTTACTTATTTGCAGTTTTCAGCTTTAAGTGTCCAAGAGTTTTCAAGTGTTAATGAGGACCTCGAAAAGGTTAATCAATAGTGTTGTAGTAGTACAAAATGTAAACATCACTTTGAGTGATCAATATAAACGCTGTTTCACGCCCTGATCTCGACATACAACCAATATCGACACGTACACGTCACCACATTCCTATTTATCTATCATGTCTCGCCTCCGAGACTAGACCAAAATTTATAGCATGCAACATCTCAAAGAACAACCAACGGAGCACAAATTATTCTCTAGCCACATTGGTCATCGAATCTGATCATAGTAATAACAATCATATCTAACATCATTCCACAATCACTCCAATTAATCAATCCCAAGAATCAAAGATGCATGATATTAACATTTAACTACGTTAATCAATCAATAAGATCACATATCAATTCACAAGATTTAATAAAGGAATTCTACATAATTCCCTACCTGGATTCCAAGTAATAACATGATAAATCTAATTTATAAACACAACGTCTACTGTAAGCAATTCTTGTTCACTCGAATCTAGGGTTGGATTAACCTTATGGAAATGAGCAAGAGTAAGGATTCTGGACTACTCAACGAAATCCAATAATATCGGGTTCCGAACCACTCAACGGAACCAAAAATACCAAGCGACTACTCGTAATCTACTTAGACCTTTCATCTGTACAATCAATGCCTACACCACGGAAATGGTGCACCGGGCAACAAGAACCTGGATAAGCTGCGAAGCTTGTGTGAGTGAGAATAATACAATATATGTGATAATCAATAAAATCAGACCATCGATCACAATTTATAAACCTCAAATATAAAATCATAATTTATGAAATCATAGTCAAGTCACTGAAAACTCTGAATGAGTCACCCAAACATCCAACAGCTTTTCTAATTCCAACCACAAAGATTCTCAAAAACTATCGTTCATAAATACATTAAAACTAAGGCTAGATGGACGCAGTTCGACCGAAGCCTACATAAGTAACCAAACAGGAAGTGGCCCTATACAACGGATTAACCAAGCAAAGCCACCTTTGAGAAAGGCGGATTAACCAAGTAGAGTCACTCTTACAAAACTGTTAGGCAATGATCACCTATCACGGATTAACCAAGCATGATCACCCATAAGTATGTATGGCCATAAGGATCGCCCATCGCGGATTAACCAAGCAGAGTCACATCTATAGAACTGTTAGGCAGTGATCACCTATCGCGGATTAACCAAGCACGATCCATAAATAGTAAGGTCCCTTATCGCGGATTAACCAAGCAGAACCCATAAATAATATGGTCCCTTATCACGGATTAACCAAGTAAGACCATTCATGTACCACTGCTACATGGTGCAGACTCGGTGTCACCTAACCCTGTGACACTAGGGTAATGGTCATCTACTAGTCCTCTCGTTTCTCAAACATTTCATATATATATATATATATATATATATATATATATTTTAAATACATTTCGCAAACATTTCAAATAGGCAAGTCACATAACTTTTCATAAGGTAGATCAATGACAAACTTTATAAAAACAATTATTTAATATAAAACATAATTTAGAAATATGTACTGTATTTACATAGTATACTAGCACCTGAGGTTTTCAGGGTAATAACTATATCACATGTATTAAAGTCACTCACCGAGATAAGCTCACAAAGCCTCACTGAGTCTCTAGTAATACTAATTTTAGTATTTCAAACTGTTTGAGACATATTGACCAAAAGTCAACTCTCAGTCAAAGGTGGGGTCCACCACTCTACATAATTCGATCCAGAATATCCGACCACGAATTTTCGATCTGTAACTCCCCAAGAGTCTCATTAATCTTCTAGAACAATATCTTAAATTTTCGGAACGATCCAACGGTCGGATCTCTGCCAATCACTAAAGATACAAGGTGGTCAATGTATTGTTTACAAACTTAGAAATTCAATTCAGGAAGATCCATAAATCGGATTCTCGATCCGTAAGTTTCTAAGATCCTCAAATATTACGTACTATAAAGCATTAAAGTTTGATGACAGTCCAACGGTCGAATCATCGAATCATATAATGATCAAGTGGCGTATTATAATGAAATTAGGTTCAAACAATCAAATCACATCAAGCGGATATTGAATATGAAATTAGGACATCTAATTTGGCTTAAAATGGCATCGTCGGCTCATTGGTCACAAGCAGGCCCGAGTGGTGGTTTCTAGCAAACGGAACCCCAATTTTCCGACTAATTCCAAAAATTACCAAATTTTATAGAAATGTAAAACTCGTCAAGGGAAAAAAACTTTCATACCTGTGTTGAAGTCCAATTCACCCGGAAAACATTTGCAACTCAGCAGTGCCTATACTTGTTTGGGCTTTGTTCCTGGGTTCAAGGGGAGTATTTTGGTGGTGGTTCTTGATGGAAAACAGTTCAGAATTGACAGATTCCGCCACCGTGCACTAATGAACTCATTGATGCAATCTCACTAAATTGAGGTCCATTCTTGTTGGTTTTTGGGTGGAAAAAGAAGAGGGAGCAATGATGAATGTTTTTCAGTGATTAAGTGACGTGGTTCACTAGAAAAACCGATGAAAAACCACCAGAGAAGACGAAGGGAACCGAGTCGGGTCGCGGGTAAAAAAAAAAGATCCGATTTGGTGGTTTTCTTCTCCCTCCCGTCCCCTCCTTTCCCTTTTTCTAATTAGGCCGTTCCCCCCTCATTTCCCTCATTTCCCTCCTCCTCCTTCTCCAATCACAGCCACACAAGTGGCACATTAGATTTACCGAGCCTTCTAGATTTATGGTCAATTGACCATTTTGCCCTCAACTTTGTTCGTTTATAACTCTTTCGTTATAACTCCAAATTACATAGACATATTATCCGAATATGTAAAGAAATCTGGAAAATCATGAAAGGATCAAATATGTCTGTGAAGAATCCTGTTTAATACAATATGGGCAATTTTGTCCTTTTAAATTATAAAAAAAACGTCACAAATACAAACGCGTCGAAACTACGAATAAGAATATGAAATACGAAATATGTAATTTTAAATAGTGAAATTCGGGGACGGGATTTCACACTCTGTACATTTTTCGTTTTGAATGTTGAAGTTAGAAATTGCTTTGGTTAAGATACTAATGATCATAAAATAACTTTGACTAAATTTCTTCTTTGTTGTTTTCATATGCTGCTTATGTGGTGGGTTTTGAAATTTCAGTTATGGATGTGAAATTCACTTCTCGAGATAGTTGCGATAATGCCTATTTTTCTCTCAAAGATCTTTCAATCGAGTTGCCAGAATTAGTGATTGACGAGTCGAACATCGTCCTAGTACACTACTCTCACTCTTTCCTACTTTTAATTTTGATTGTTTATGAGCTGTGTGCTTTTTATTTGCAATTTGTTGCTGAAATTTATTTAGATAATTTGTAAAATTTTGTTTTATTTTTTATTCGACAGCTTTTAGGGTTATTGCCCACAAATTCTCTTTAGGCCAAACAATAAAGTTAGAAGAGCTACAAATTTGCTTTCGATTGGTTCCCCTCTATTGAGTGCAAACATGATCCTATATACTTGATTTGATTCTAAGTTAGTATCTTTTCTGAGGTTGTTTGTGGTTTTGTGAGTGTTACTTAGATAAAATGTGTGTTGTCTAAATTGCTACATTTAAGAATGCAATTGTATTGCTGCAGCAATTTCAATTAATTTTTCTATGGATATTATTCATGTAGGTTGTCGATTATAGTTTGAAAACCCGCAGGGGCATTCCTAGTAGTGTAAGGCTACAGAAGAACCACCGAGGTTTTGGATTTTCCACCTGAAATTGATCGGTGCCGGCGGCGTCTAACATGACAGCCCTCTTCAACCTGAAGGCACGCAAATTGGGTTATCCATTTTTTTCCAAAACTAAAAGATTTGTTGTTAGGGTTGGGGACTTAAAACCCTCGCATTTTCCTCTTCAAAATCTGCTACTCTGCAGATATTTCACCTCAGAAATCTCATAAACTCACCATGATTTTAAAGTCAATTACCTCATAAACTCATGTGGGTTGTCCCCAAAAGGTGCAATTTCGGCCTCCAAGATGGTCGGGTTGTGATCCCTAGAGAAACCAGACTCCGTTTTGTCTTTTCTCAGAAACCAACTTCAAGTTATGGTGCACCACCAGCTCGATCGCCTGTTCGCACCCACCCAAGCTCGACGTGTGGGATCCACGAGCATATCGTCGGTCCCCATCCTCATCCTCATCGTCGTCCCCATTCTTGTCGTCTGTGTAATCGTAATCGAAATTAGCGGTAACAGCAGACGAGACACCATTAGAGCTGGAGTGAATCAAGGCAAACACAACGAAGTTCTTGCAGAGGGCCTGAACGGAGTTCCTGACAACGGTGACATAGCAGCAGCGGGGGCAGACGAAGGTAGTATCTGGACACGAAGAG
Organism: Malus fusca; assembly: GCA_035220775.1. NCBI lineage: Eukaryota > Viridiplantae > Streptophyta > Magnoliopsida > Rosales > Rosaceae > Malus > Malus fusca. Next base: position 32,847,884 of record CM069060.1, on the reverse strand, counting down.
AACATTTTGGACAAGTAGTCCTTGCAGAAGACATGGCCGCACTAAAACTGTTCAAGCAGGAAATCTCGCTGGGAGGGGTCCCTGGCTCGAGCACATAGCTCCCCGAGGAGTTGGTACTTTGGTCAATTGTCGGGCTCCAGTTTGCCGAGATACGGTAAGAGGATGACAAAGTTAGTTCTGAAATGTGCCTTTGTGGGGCCTTTGGTATAAGTCTTAAGACTCACAATCAAAACTAACTAAATGCTTAGGTGTGCCACTGCCATCTCAGTATGGCAGATGTAAGACAAGTGTGTTTAAGCTGATTACTTGCGCCTCAAGTTATTATGATTTCTTGTTATCAAATGATCACTGTAGATGGGTTGAGTCTACATTAAGTTCTTTTATGTGCCTTGAGATCAAGGACTTTTAGTTGGTTATCTTGTATGCTTAAAGGGTGGAGGTCCATATCTGATCAAGCCATCGGTTTAATTCACACTTAGTCTCTTCATAACAGTAAAACCACTAAATGAACCAGATCTGAGAACTGATGAAACTTTGATTCATCAAAACACTGGAAATGACTTGAATATATATTGAGGAATACATCATATCACTAGATCTATCAACTTAAAGACAAAACAAAGAGAGTCGGGCAAGATTTCACCTTGTCGGGCAAAGTTTAAACGTCTTGCGGTTTCTTCTCTTTGTAGCTACAAAGGGTTAAGTACTAAAGTAGGATGAGTGGTAAACAAGTCTACAAGAGAATCGATACTACATCATTTAGAAAAGGTAGCAGAGCTTTTACACTAGACAAAAGATATCTTTTTAAGGGGAGTATAAGGGTAAAAGGGTGCAGAATCTGAGATCTGGGCTAATTACAGCTTTTGGATGCAAATCTTCCTCCTTTTATAGACGAATTAAACCGAGTGTGTAGTTTCTGCTCTTGCCCAAAAGCAATTGAAGGGCAGTGACTCATCAGCATTTTTACATGTTCTGCCATTCAGAAAGTGCTTTTGGGCTGATGATGGGTGGACTCTCATTAGTTGTCACTTCTCTTGTAAGCACCTAACCTTTGCATTAAATGGGTAACCATCATATTATCTCGAGATGGGTATCTGGGCTTGACTATAGGCCTCGGGCAAAACCTATTTTCTCGAGCTCTTTTAGGCTTCCTTCACTTGAAGCCCAAAGTTAAATATTAACCCAAACAGAAGCAAAAGCGAAACCCTTTCCTCCTTGTCGTAATGGGTCTGGCACACCAAGCAGCACTGCACCTTCATCTGATTCCGGCTGCTTTTCGTTCAGCTAAATTGAATCGATCGGAATTGGGTTTAGGATTTCGGAGCTCCGGGGGAGCTTAGAAGGTCGGGTTGGGAGTGGGAAAGTTCAAATCCATAAATAAAATGGGGAGAGAAAATGGAGATTTGAGAGAAATGAATGATCAGGTGGGGTGTTCGGCTAACAAGGAAAGAAATCTACACCAACAAAGAAAAAAGGGTTTTAGCCTTTTTAGAGAGAGAAAGAAAGAAAGAAAGAAAAGAAAGAAAGAGAAACTAGAGAGAGAGAGAAGGTTGTGTTTTGTCTTGTAACTTGCAATTTGCAACAGTTTTTTTTTTTTGGGAAATCTAATGAAAAACTCCCGGTACTGTTCACTTTAACGAAAAACCACATTTTTACACTAAAAAGTCAATCATGGTACTATTCAATTTGCCCTTTATTTTGTCCTGTATGTTTGGGGCCTACAGAACTGGAAGGGCCCGCTGATTCTCTGGTACTCCGCGACCTGAAATTCTGATTCCTCTGATTCTGACTCCGCTATCTATTCTGTCTCTGGGGCTGGATCCAACTATGTGGTTGATCCTGCATCTCCGTATCCCACTTAGACTGTTCTATGCTCATACTTATTTCGATTACATCCTCATAGGTTCTGGGTCTCTGAGCAGCTACCAGTGTACGGTACTCCTGATTCAGTGCAATTATCGCCTGCTCCATCTGTGCTTGAGGGTTATCATACGTCCCATCATAGTGTCTAGCCAAATGCCTGAAAGTGCTGTCAAACTCTGTAATGCTGAGATCACCCTGTCGGAACTCTAAGTACTCCTGCCTCTTCCTCAGTCTGTAGCTGGGGCTCAGAAAATAAGCAATAAAGCGTTTTCTGAAAGCAGTCCAAGTCATCCAAGAACCAGGTGGACGAGAATCCTTCGTTGTTCTCCACCAACTTCTAGCATCACCTTGAATAAAGAATCCTGCAGTACTTGCCCACTCATTTAGAAGACACTTCATAGCCTCTAAAATATCCTCCATTTTCTCCAACCACTGCTCAGCCTCCAGACCATTCCCCACAGTTTTCAATTCAGTAACCCCATGGCTTCTGGCAATTTCTAGATACGTCCAATTCGGTCTATGACCCAGAAGAGCATTCATTAAAGCATTAGTAAACTGCTGAATTCCCCCCATTATAGATGAACGAGGTCGTCGAGGCACATTCCCACCAGGATTAGCCATGATTCTGACAAGACAACAAGATTTAGAAAGACTGAAATTTACCAAATTGGTGGAAAGAAATCCTAACCATGCTCTGATACCAATCTGACACGCCCCCGAATATCAGGATAGACACGTGCTGGCCGACACCCAAGGTGACGAAAGCCATTAATTGATTATAAGAGTAATGATTAGAAGAAAATATTCATGAATAACATCAGAATTTAAGAGTAATTAACAAAGTTCAAGGAAGTGTCTAGAATGAACCAGACACAAACTAAAACAAGATTTACAAAAAAAGAAAGAGTATTACAAGATATCACACAAGTGGGTGATAGAGTGCTACTGGTAGGGGAATGCCTCGTACGTCAAGTCGTAGTCCTCATTTCTATGACCTGAATGGGGGCGCAAAACAAAGGTGAGTGGACCAAGTTTATATATATATAATAATAATAAAACAGTTATCAAGATACTAACCCCCACAGTTTATATAATGAAAACTACTAGCATAATAAGTGATGGATTTAATAAAAATCCTAGCATGCCAAATATATCTCAAAAGCCATATCGCGGAAATCAAATAGTAAACGTATCATAAATCGTCTCGTAGAACGCGGTGTGCTGCTAGAAAGATCACTGAATAAATATAACTCCCGGCCCAATGCCTGCTCCGTGGTCTCTGCGCCCGTAGCCAGAGATTACCAACTCCCGGCCCAATACCTGCTCCATGTCCCTCAGCCCGTAGCTAGGGATTATTTCTCCCGGCCTAAATGCCAACAACAGATCCTCGCCCCAGGCGGCATAGTGTCTACTAGGTACGCACAAATATTTACGCCTCTCATAAATAACCACTTCATAGTATAAAGTCATCCATCGTCTATACTATAAAGAGGGGTTTCGAAAACATGTTCTAGCATCCTATCGTCATCCATCGGATAGTCTACCAGTTCATGGTTTTTATAGAAAACACGATATATAAAAATATAGCTCAAACTAGACTAATAATTTATTTCCTCACCAAAACACGAGACGAAATCAATAAATTCATAAACAGGCTTAACAATAATCAATTCACAAAATTCGTAGGCATGCTAATCATTTATGCAATTAAACTATAAAATCATGTAATTTTAGAAAGGGTCCACTCACAAATATTCTTTAGCAGAAGAATCGCGCGAAACAGGATTACGAATTTCCTTAATAGCAACTTTACCTAAGCACAAAAATATAATTAATAAATAAAAGGATTTTCTAAAATATTGGGTTGAATTAAATAAAATAGGGAATTTGGGATTGGATGGGTTTAGGGTTTTAAAGGATTTTAGGAACTTAGGGTTTTGGGTTAAAAGGGTATTAGGGTGAAGGAAAGGAGTTTGGGCTTAAGCCCAAACATATATACTTAAACACACACACACACACACACACATGCATGGCATGCATGTGCATGCCTAAGTACCCCCCCACACACACACGGGCACAATGCCATAAGGCCTCACAAGGGCAGAAAACAGGGCTTTAAGCCCTTGATTTAGAACCGGCCCAAGGCCATTCAAAACTAGGGCCCGAGCCCTTTGGGTTTTAAAAACTAAATAACTAAAAATAAAAACTGAATGGGTTAGGGTACTGGGCTAAGGCAAACGGGCTGGAGGCCCGCGGGAAAGGAAATGGGAAAGGCCGGTTGGCCTTGGCTTACCGAGAGAGAAGGCCGGAGCTGCTACAGCTCCGGTCACCTGAAAACTGGGGCTTCAAGCTCCGATCTAGGTACGAACTTGAAGAACAAAGAGAGAGGAATAGATTGCTACCTTCCAAACACCGTAACTCGGTCGGAGGTGACCGGAAAAGTCCTCAGAATGCACGGGTTCGCAGGAAAAATGGGTGTGCTTACCCCAAAACGTTTCCAAGGTAAAACCTACGTACAAAGAGAAGGTTCAAGCTTCTAAATCACAACCAAGCATCAAGCTAGGTACGAGAGTGAGAGATTAGAGACTTACCCGACGGGAAAAATAAAAGAAAACTCGCCGGAGTTTTGCTCCGTGCCGTCGAGTCACAGGGCAGGGATCTTGGGCTTGAGGCGGGTCTCTCCTGATGGTCACTGTCCTAGTGAGTCCACGGGAAGAGAGATAGAGGCGAGAGTTTGAGGGAGAGGTTCAGGAGAGTTGAGAGAGAGAGAGAAGAAGAAGGTCACGGGGGTGAGGGGACAAAGAGAGGGAAAAGTAAGAGGGTTAGATGGTTGACACGTGGCAATGGGGTGGAAATAACAAATTATGAAATTATTTGGGGGTGGTTGTAACATAATCTCACCAAGAAAGGCATTTATTAACGGAAAAGAAAAAATAAGACAAAAAATAAATATGCAGCAAGGCATAGGAAAATTAAGTTGGAAGGCTTGAAAATTGGGGAGGACTGTCATTGGTGGATAAAATTGATGAGTTTGAAACTTAAAGAATCAAATTGATAACTTGTTAAAAACATAAGTACATCTCCAAAGGAGATGTCAAATATGCCAAATAGGATTAAAAGATATTTAGGTGTTCTCTAATGGATATGCCATATATGATGTGGCATGTGAGTCATTTGACTCCTTACTTTCTAGTTGCCTTTTTTTATAGTAAACAAAAAAAGAGTCAAATATATTTAATTGAATTTTTTTAATACATGGATCCCATTAACAACCAATAGAATAAAAACTACAATTAATTTTGATTATTTTTTAATAGTTAATGTAACTCTAAGCCTAATAAAATAATAAAATAAATATTTGACACATCTATTGGAATAGAAGAGAATTTAACACTTGTATTCAATTTGTCACATCAACTATCAAATAAAATTTTGACATATTATATTTGACATCTCCAAACGAGATGATAGGGATCCCCATTTGTGTGGTAAAAACCTGAAGAAAAAAAAACATGAAATGCTAAAAGCCTAAGGTTGTGTTTGTTTGCACTCACTAGCTTTCATTAGACTGGACTAGACTAAGTGGGAGTCTAGTCCCGTGTTTGATACAAATTGGGACAAGTTTTAATGACACTCGCCCCGATAAACGGGACTAAGTAGTTCGCTAGGGGGTCTTAGCGAGACCCCCCGAAATCGGCAGGATTGCTAAGCCCAACTCCTCCTGCTTCGTTCCTCCTCTCTTCGCCCTCCCATCAACTTGTTACTCGCAAGATGTGAAACCCAGGTCCCATATACAAACTCTGCCCTACTTCGCCCCTATCATCTACCATTTTCAAACCCATATCCCACAAAATTGGAAACAAAAGGCACAAATTTATGCAATATTTCCATTTTCAAAACTAGATCCAAATCCAAAATTCAGAACAAAAAAGCAAAAAAAAAAAAAAAACAAAATCATTGTGCGTCTGAAACGCTTAGCAACTTTGCTCACACTCCACCTAGTCCAGACTCCCTGATCGCAGACCTTTGCTATTGACGCTAGAGAAGTAGACCCATGAATACCCAAATGACCCAGACTCTGAATGGGTTCTGATTTGCCAATTAGGTCCCAGAAAAAATAGGAAGAAAAGAGGGAGATGAGCAAAGAGAAATATGAAGAAAAAGATGGAGATGAAGAGAGAAAGGAGCGAAGAAGAAAGAGGAAGAAACAGAGGGAGAGCGACGAAGCAAACTTGGAAAGAAATGGGGAGATTAGCAGAAAAAAAAAGATAGTGGTAGTAATAAAATATTACTAAATATATATTAAATAATATAAAATATTAATAAAATATGAATTAAAAATATATTTGTTATTGTTCAACTTTTTAGTCTGACACTACATCTAGCTTAGTCTAATCTAAGCCAATGCAATGAAGCTAATCCAGTGCGAGATCCGTGCAACAAACGCATCCTAAAACCCTTTGCACGGAAGAGCCAGCGAGGTTTTGGATTTTCCACCTGAAATTGATCGGTGCCGGCGGCGTCTAACATGGCAGCCCTCTTCAACCTGAAGGCGGGCAGATTGGGTTATTCACTTTTTTCCAAAACTAAAAGATTAGTTGTTAGGGTTGGGGATCTAAAAGCCTCGCATTTTCCTCTTCAAAATCTGCTACGGTGCAGACATTTCACCTCAAACTCTCAGAAACCCACCACGATTCCACAGTCAATTACCTCATAAACTCATGTGGGTTGTCCCCAGAAGGTGCGATTTTAGCGTCTAAGTGGGTCAAGTTGCGATCCTCCAAAAGAGCAGACGCCGTTTTGTCCTTTCTCAGAAACCATGGATTCTCTGAGACCCAGATCTCCAAGATGGTGAGGACGTACCCACAATTTCTTAACTCCAATCCGGAGAAAACCCTTTTGCCGAAGCTTGAGTTTTTCACTTCGCTTGGAGTTTCAGAGGAGGACCTTGCAGCAACTCTGGGTAATGAACCGATTCTTTTGGCAAGAAGCTTGGAGAAACAGATTCTACCCACTTACAATTTCCTCAGGAGGATGATTTCTGGGGGAAAAATTGCTTCAGTTTTCAGGCACTGCTCGCGGATTTTCTTGGAAGGCCACTCTAAGAATGTTGAGCCAAATATTGGGATCTTAAGAGAATCAGGTATGCCCCAATCATGTATTTCTCTGATGGTAGCTCATTTTACCCTTGCTTTGATGCAAAACCGTAAAAAGTTTGCTCAAGTTGTGGGTGAGGTTAAGCAAATGGGTTTTGATATGGAAAAATCAATGTCTGTGATGGCTATAAAAGCTTTGAGTAGTGCCAATGGTAAGTCCATATGGACTCGAAATTGCGAAGTTTATAAGAGGTGGGGTTGGTCTGAGGATGATGTTCTCTCTGCTTTCAAGCGGCACCCAGTTTGTATGACCAGGTCGGAGAAGAAGATAATGCAAGTCATGGAATTTGTAGTGAACAAGATGGGATTGTCTTCGCAAATGATTGTTAAAGCCCCGGTGATCATGGGTTACAGTTTGGAGAAGAGAATTATCCCAAGGTTTTCGGTTCTGAAAGTTTTGATGTTGAAAGGATTAATGGATGAAAACAGGAATCTAGGTTGGGTGTTGTGTTTTACGGAGAAGCAATTTTTGGAGAGATTTGTGACCAGATATCGAACTGAAGTCCCTCAACTGTCGAGTGTGTACCAAGGGAAAGCTGGAATTCAAGATGTATGAGTACAGATGAAAATTGGTGAGATTGCAAATTCCAGCCACTTGATGCAGCACTACAACTGGTAGCAGCTTTGGCATTGTTTTTTAAGGGTATGTCTTGTATACTAAAAACTATTCCCTTAAATAATGTTCTAATTACATATGAGTTTGACATGCAATTCATCTTCTCTTACGAAGTGCAGTGGATAAAACTAAAAATTTCATTTAGTTTTTTATCGGTTAATGCCAACAGCAAACAGTATGCGTGCTTGTGTGCATTGGTTTTACATCTCAATGTGTCTGTGTCTAAGATATCAATGGTGGTCTGCAGTATAGTGTCCTCCGCAGGCGGCTAGCCTTTTGCAGTCGCTATGGCTGGGTTAGTATCATCCTGTCATTATTATTCCCCTTCATCAAACTTTTGCGCAAGGAAGGGGGGCCGCAATTTAAGCAACGCTCGTCTTATTAAAAAAGCAATGCAGTGGTTGTGGCTACTGTTTGGGTTCTTCAGGGGACACAAGATTGAGCTGATCTGATTTGTAATGTTGAGTCGTTTGGCTACTGTTATCTGTGCGGATGAGTGAATCCATGTGAAAGCCCTTGGTGGTTCTTTTTAAACGTATGTCACCATGTATTGCATTCAGTACTGCAGGCGATGAGGGAGGAATTGCTTGTATATGATTTTCCTGCTGTTATCGTACCATGTAAGCGTACGTTGTTCCATTGCTTTATTAAGTTAAGGAGAATGATGGTTGTTTTGTTCTCTATTTTATGTGTATTAAGGTTTGACATGGATAGACTGCTGACATAGGTAACGCCGGTTGTTCTGTTCTCTTTTCTAAAACATTTGATTGCCAGAAATAACAATAAGCTCTCATAGTAAGATCATTAGCTGCCAGAAATAACAATCCTTGACCTGGAAATCTAACCCTTCCACATGGCTACTCATTTTCCTCCCAACTTACAAATTAAAGAACGAACAGGCGCGCCCACACATATATTGCACGGAGTTGCAAGTTTTTTCATTCCTTCATCGCCACAATAGATTAGATCGAACGCCAATAGAAGCAACATATGCGTACAATCTATCGAAGACAATTCCCAGACGAACAAAGTCACGAACAATCAATCTTAAGTTGAAAGCACCACAATCACAGGGAGAGGAGCAGGTCAAATCTCAGATAAGAAAGTTGATATATAACTAAAGTAGCTAGACAATGAAATGCCAAGACAAACAAATAATTAACAACTGAATTCATTTCTAGAGAAAAATAAAACACTAGTTAAAAGTTAGCTGCTACCAATGGAAATGAACAGCACTGCATCTCCGATACTGCATCAAGGATTCTCAAATTAGAACAATATCTAACCTCGTTTGACCTACGTACATCATACATCCTGGACTGCAACTCTTCCTTGATACACACTCATCATACATCCTGGACTGCAACTCTTCCTTGATACACACTCAATAACTGAGGTACTTCATCTATGTATCTGGCCACAAACCTCTCCAAGAAGCACTTCTCCACAGGCTTCAACAAAGAACGCAAACCCACATTTTCAATCCCGTTTATCAGTCCTTTCAGCAACAAAACTTTAACAACTGAACATCTTGGAACCAATCTCTTCTCGAAACTGAAATTGAGGACCAGTGGGGTTTTCACAATCATTTTTGAAGACCACCCCATCTCTTTCACTAAAAACTCCAGTGTTCGCATTAATTTCTTCTCTGAGATAATCATACACTGCGGCTGCCTCTTGAAAGCAGAGAGAACATCATCCTCAGACCAACCCCACCTCTTATAAACTTCGTGACATCGATTCCATACAGACCTATTGCTACCACCCAAAGCGTATATTGCCTTCACCGAAGTGGTGTTTTGCATATCAAAACCCATTTGCTTAACCTCGTCCACAAGTTCACTAAGCTCTTTAGGCTTCAATGTTAATGTGCTGGGATGATAAAGAAGCAACAGAGAAATGCTGGATTGGGGCATACCTAATTGTTTCAGAACCTCAATATTTGGCGCAACATTCTTGGAGTGGCCTTCTGCGAAAATCCAGGAGCCGCGCCTTAAAACGGAAACGACATTTTTCTGAGAAAGCAGACTCCTAAGGAAATCATAAGTGGGTGCAATCCGGTTCTCCAGGCTCAAAGACAAAAGCTTCGGTTCAAATGTCAGAGTTTTTGCAAGGTGCTCCTTTGAAACTCCAATAGAAGCGAAAAACTCGAGCTTTGGCAAAAGGGTTTTCTCCGGACTGGACTTAAGAAGTTTTGGGCGTGACCTGACCATCTTGGAGATCTGGGTCTCAGAGAATCCATGGTTTCTGAGAAAGGACAAAACGGAGTCTGCTGTTTTGGGGGATCGCAACTTGACCCACTTAGACGCTAAAATCGCACCTTCTGGGGACAACCCACATGAGTTTATGAGGTAATTGACTGTGGAATCGTGGTGGGTTTCTGAGATTTCTGAGGTGAAATGTCTGCAGAGAGGCAGATTTTGAAGATGAAAATGTGAGGGTTTTACATCTCCAACAACAAATCGTTTAAATGTGGAAGCAACGACGCTGGAAGAAGACGATTGCGGGTAACCCAATCTGAGGAGGGTGACTGCCTTCAATTTGTAGAGCCCCACCATGTCAATAGCCGACCGATTTCAAATTTGCAATTGGGATGATGGTTTGTGGTTTGATCGGGGAAGATGGGCTTTTGGCTCCTTATTTTACATTTTGCTTCAATACTGCGTCGAATTGGATGCTACGCAATTAAAGAGGCTTGAGAGCCGTTGGATTGTCATTCAATCCAATCCACGGCTGTTCTATTTTTCCCTAAGACTTCGTAGCAGACCGAACAAATTGGTCACTTCCTCTCTCTTTCTCCTTTATTTTCTGAAGTTGGTTTTGTCTAACTTTTGTCATTTTTGTGCCACTTGAGTTGATACTACGTCACTTGTAAGTGAAAAATCTTAATTTCGATTCTTACCAAAAGCACAACTCTTTACCCACAATCTAAAACAATCCCAATTCTATTTTTGACAACGGTAGTTCAAATCCCCGTCCGTCTTTGTCAAAAATGTAATGCACTTGCTACTTAATTTAACCTCTATTTGACGGAATGGACGAAAATAGTGTGAATCGAGACTGAACAAGACCAAAATGACAGTTTCAAAGAATAAAATAAGACCAGATGACAGTTTCAAGGGCAAATCATGAAACTGGACAAATTACGTCAAAATATGTGTACATTCTATACACTAGGAGTTACTGGACAACTTCAGCTGCACAGCCACTGCTAGTTCCTTACCCCCTTACACACACACACACACACACACACACATATTGCACAGAGTTGCAAGTTTTTTCATTCCTTCATCGCCACAACAGATTAAGATTGAACGCCAATGGAAGCAACATATATGTACATTCTATCGAAGGCAATTCCCATAAGAACAAAGTAAAAAAAAAAAAAACAATCAATCTTAAAGTTGAAAGCACCACAATCAGAGAGAGGAGCAGGTCAAATCTCAATGAATTCATTTCTAGAGAAATATAGAACACTAGTTAAGAACACAAACTTACAATGCTGAGCCAAAGGTTAGCTGCTACCAATGGAATTGAACAGAACTACATCTACGATACTACATCAAGGCGTCTCAAGTTATAACGAATATCCAACCTCTTTTGACCTACGAACATCATACATCCTGGACTTCAACTCTTCCTTGATACACACTCAATAACTGAGGAACTTCATCTATATATCTGGCCACAAACCTCTCCAAGAAGCACTTCTCCGGAGGCACCAACACAGAACCCAAACTCACATTTTCAATCCCGTTTATCATCCTTTCAGCAACAAAACTTTAACAACTGAACACCGGGGTATAAATCTCTTCTCCAAACACGTGACCACTGGTGATTTCGCAATCATTACCGACGGCCATCCCATCTTTTTCACTAAAAACTCCATTGTTAGAATTAGTTGGCAATAGTTGGCAATAGTTGTTGACGGACATCCAATCTGGTTCACTTAAAAACTCCATTGCTAGCATTTGTTTCCTCTCGGACACAAGCATACCGTGTGGGTACCGCTTGAAAGCAGAGAGAACATCATCGTTAGACCAACCCCACGTCTTTAAACTTGGCGGCTTCAATCTCATATAGACCTATTGGTTCAACACAATGCATATACTGCCATCACCGAAGTTGATTTTTGCCGACTCAACTTAAATGTGAAATATCATACAAGTTTTTTTCTTCTCCCATCTTCACAATAGATTAAATAAAACCCCAACAGAAGAAGCATAAGTGTAGCGGTTCCCACACGAACAAAGTCAAGAACAATCAACCTTAAGTTGAAAGCACCACGATCACAGAGAGAAGAGCAGGTCAAATCTCAAGTTAATTTCAAATAAGAAAGTAGATATATAACTAAAGTAGCTAAGTGGAACATTAAGACAAGCAAATAATTAACATCTGAATTCATTTCTAAGTGAAATATAAAACACTAGTTAAGGACAGAAACTTACGTTGTTGAGCCAAAAGTTAGCTGCTACCAATGAAATGAACAGCACTGCATCTACGATACAACATCAAGGCGGCTCAAATTATAACGAATATCTAACCTCTTTTGACCAACGAACATCTTACATCCTGGATTCCAACTTTTCCTTGATACACACTCAATAACTGAGGTACTTCATTTATATATCTGGCTACAACCCTCTCCAAGAAGCACTTTTCCACGGGCTCCAACAAAGAACTCAAACTCACATTTTCAATCCCCTTTATATATCAATCGTTTCAACAACAAAACTTTAGCAACCGAACACCTTGGAACCAACCTCTTCTCCAAACTGTAACGGAGGACCAGTGGCCGTTTTGCAATCATTTTTTAAGACCACCCCATCTCGTTCACCAAAAAATCCATTGCTAGCATTAGTTTCTTCTCCGACATAGTCATACAGCGCGGGTGCCGCCTGAAAGCAGAGAGAACATCATCCTCAGACCAACCCCACCTCTTATAAAGTTGGCGACTTCGATTCCATATAGACCTATTGTTACCACACAATGCGTATATTGCGAGTACCGAATTTGATTTTTGCAGATTAAAACCCATTTGCTTAACCTCATCCACAAGTCCACCAAGCTCTTTAGGCTTTCGCATAAAAACCTTGGGGTGATAAGCGAGCAAATGAGAAATGCAGGATTGGGGTATACCTGATTCTTTCAAAACCTCAATATTTGGTGCCACCTTCTTGGAGTGTCCTTCAGCGAAAATCCAGGAGCCGCGCCTTAAAACGGAAACAGCATTTTTCTGAGAAAGCAGACTCCTAAGGAAATCATAAGTGGGTGCAATCCGTTTCTCCAAGCTCGTAGCCAAAAGCTTCAGTTTTTGCAAGATCCCCCTTTGAAACTCCAAAAGACGTGAAAAACTCAAGCTTTGGCAAAAGGTTTTTCTCCGGATGCAATTCGAGCAAGTTTGGGAACGACCTGTTAGGATGCCAGATGGCATCATCCTGTGGTTACAGTTAGAGTTGAGTATTAGTATAAAAATAGTACATCGTGAGAGGAAAAGGTGGGACAAGAATTGTCTGCCCTCCACTTCTCTTCCCGTGCTCTCATTTTTTGGTTTGTGTGGTCACGGTTAAGTCACGTCAATATTTTATATTATTTTTTTTATAGATATAATAAGACAAAAATAAATAGTAATATAAAATGTTGACGTGGTTTAATCGTGACCACACAAACAGGAGAGCACGGGGAGGGCACCGGAAGTGGAGGGCAGACAATCCTTATCCGAAAATGTGAGGGTTTTACATCTCCAACAACAAATCGTATAATATTGGAAGCAACTATATTGGAAAAGAGTGCGGATAACCCAATCTGAGGAGCCGCAATGCCTTCAATTTGTAGAGTGCTACCATGTTTTTTTTTTTTTTTTTTTTTTTTTTAACAAATCGATATTATCTACACTAAGGGGATGGGGTGTCGCCTTTGGCGAGAGTTGAACCTAAGACCTCTCACTAATCAGTGATGATGAATACCACTAGACCGTAGTACTAGTGGCACCATGTTATTAGATGACCAGTTTCAAATTTTGCAATTGGGAATTTGGGATTGGTTGTTTGATCGAGGAAGATGGGTTCTTGGCTCCTTATTTCCGTTTTGCTTCAATATTCAATACAACTTCGTATAGGAAGCCACGCAATGGCCAATGGGTTCTAGGCGAGATTTAGGTTGTAGTTTGGATGGATTTAAATAAATTTTTTTTATCGTAAAATAAGCATTAAACAATATTTACATTATTTTTTAACAATATTTATAGATAAAGTGAGAGTTTAAGATAAATACGCTGGAGTCAAATTAATGTATAAATTATGCATTAAACAATATTTTCATATCAGTTAATGAAACGAAAGTGTGTCTACATATAAACTAACCAACACATGATCAAATTAATATAAAAACAACTTCAATTACAATCTATGATTATTATAATATATTAGGGATCTAAAATTTTCATAGCATTCTATATTATTAATCTGGATTACGACTAAAAAATTTATTTAAATTTAGAAATTAGGACATTATAAAAAAATAAAAAATAAAAAGAGAAATTAAGAAATTATGTGGTGGTGGAGAGGAGAGAAGCGGAGCAGGTGATGGTGGCTTGTTCGGCGGAATGAAAATGGGTATTGGAATAGGAGATAAAAGCGTATTGGGCTTATTGGGCATTGGGCATTAGGGGGTTTGTAAAGAAAATGGGAGTGAATTCTAATTAAAAGAGATAATCATGTGTTTTTTTAATTGCATTGGATCCAAACGAGTCATTTTGGCCCATTCGCTTAAAAACGAAACAGTTTTTTCTTCACTATCCATCTGCTGCAGCTTACACAGCTAGTAGCTGCTGCTGATACCTCTCATCCACGGCTCCACCATTTTCGGGTGGTCCTCAAAGGTCCTTACGACTACTTATTCGGACCATCGGAGGGTCCTGAGACCACCCAGGTCCCTGAATGGATCCGCCTTTGTCAGCAAATCTCGACCGAACCAACACCTAACCCTCAATTTTGACGAGAGCGGAGGGGCTCAACTAGCATTCCTAGGCATGTTTTCCAGCAAAGGGAGGGGTGGCCGCCACTTCTCGCCCTCACGTAGTTTTGCCACAGCATCCCAGTCTGCATAGTAAGATATTGTCCACTTTGGGCCATGCCCTCACTGATTTATTCTTAGGCTTACACCTAAAACGTATCTCTCTATAGGGAGGTGGGCATGTACATATAAGGCATATCACCTCATCTCCCCGGGCGATGTGGGATCTTACAATCCACCCCATTAGAGCCCGACATCATTGTCGGCACACTTCCGGTCGGGGAGTGACTATGATACCAAATTGTCACATCCTAGACCGCATAGTAAGATATTGTCCGCTTTGGGCCACGCCTTCACGGATTTGTTATTGGGCTTCCACCCAAAACGTGTTTCACTATAGGGAGGTGGGCATGTACATATAAGGCACATCACCTCCTCTCCCCCGGACGATGTAGGATCTTACAATCCACCCTCCTTAGGGGCCCGACGTCCTTGTCGGCACACTTCTGGCAAGGGATTGACTTTGATACCGAATTGTCACATCCCAGTCCGCATAGTAAGATATTGTCTGCTTTAGGCCACACCTTTACGGATTTGTTCTTAGGCTTTCACCCAAAACGCGTCTCTCTATAAGGAGGTGGACATGTACATATAAGGCACATCACATCCTCTCCCCCGGGTGATGTGGGATCTTACAATATTTGTACATATAAGGCACATCACCTCATCTCCCCCGGGCGATGTGGGATCTTACAATCCACCCCCTTAGGGGCTCAACGTCCTCGTCGGCACACTTCCGGTCGGGGAGTGGCTCTGATACCAAATTGTCACATCCCAGTCCACATAGTAAGATATTGTCCGGTTTGGACCACGCCCTCATAGATTTGTTCATGGGCTTCCACCCAAAACGCGTCTCTCTATAGGGAGGTAGGCATGTACATATAAAGCACATCACCTCATTTCTTCCAGGCGATGTGGGATCTTATAGAGAAAATCCAACTTCTTATTGATTTTGGAAAAAAAAAATATTGGGATTTTGAGCGATTTTAATTCTTTTACACTGTATTTGAATGAAGAAATTTAAGATTACTAAGGAATTTTAAAATGACGAAAATTGAAATGACAGGATTTTATAAGGAAAGGATCCGGAGATGATCCATTTCCCATTCAAACATAGTGTGGATCTAGAGGTATTCAATCAAGATTTTAAGTGATTTTCTAAAATTCAAAGTGTATTTAATCGGGACTTTAAGACAGTTTATTAAAAACTTTAGAAATCTAGGTGTATTTAATCAGGATTTTAAATAAGTTTATAACATTCAATGTGTATTCAATTAGAAATTGATTCTAAATAATTAGAAGAAGTTGAGGAATTCGAGGGAATTAGAGAGATTTCGTAGTGTATTTTAAGCATCTACAAATCTCACATCTCCTATGAGATTTTAAGTGAATTAAATCAAAATTTTGTATTCAATTAAGAATTTGAATACAAAACCCTAAAAAGTTTGCTTAAGTTGTGGGCGACGTTAAGCAAATGAGTTTTGATATGGAAAAATCAATGTCTGTGATGGCTATAAAAGCTTTGAGTAATGCCAATAATAAGTCCATATGGACTCGAAATTGTGATGTTTATAAGAGGTGGGGTTGGTCTGAGGATGATGTTCTCTCAGCTTTCAAGCGGTACCCACATTGTATGACCAAGTTGGAGAAGAAAATAATGCAAGTCATGGAATTTGTAGTGAACAAGATGGGATTGTCATCGCAAATGATTGTTAAAGCCCCGGTGATCATGGGTTACAGTTTGGAGAAGAGAATTATCCTAAGGTTTTCGGTTGTGAAAGTTTTGAAGTTGAAAGGTTAATGGATGAAAACAGGAATCTAGGTTCGGTGTTGTGTTTTACGAAGAAGCAATTTTTGGAGAGATTTGTGATGGGATATCGAACTGAACTCCCTCAACTGTCGCGTGTGTACCAAGGGAAGGCTGCAATTCAAGATGTACGAGTACAAATGAGAATTGGTGAGATTGCAAATTCCAGCCACTTGATGCAGCCCTACAAATGGTAGCAGCTTTGGCATTGTATTTTAAGGGTATGTCTTGTATACTAAAAACTGTTCCCTTAAATAATGTTCTACTTACATATAAGTGTGACATGCAATTCATCTTCTCTTATTTGACAACCATCATTGCTTGTGGCGTGGTTCAATTTAATCTATTACCAAGTGCAGTGAATAAAACTAAAAATTTCATATAGTTTTCGATCGGTTAATGCCAACAGCAAACAATATCCTTAGGGTAATTAGCATTTTCCCAGACTGATTGGAAGAAAGGCATTGACGTTGTCACACCCCGATCCCGACATACGTCCATGATCGACACGTGACGTCACCAATTATATATATATATATATATATATATATATATATATCTTAACATACCCCGCCTCTGGGATATGTACCCAGCAGAAATCATGCCTCGAATTGCGTAAAGATTTTTCGTATACTTTATAGCTGCATCTAACATCCTCGTTAGATTACCTACTGTGGAGCTAAAAATAATCACAAGGAAACACGTGAATTTTTGGGTGAAAAGGACAAAATTACCCTTGAGGCACATCGGATTTCCTACTCATGAGCAGCGGACAATCATCCCTCAATCAAGTCAAAAGTGCCCAAAAAAGGTAACAAATTCAAAATTATTTCATCCATCCTCATCTTATATTCCCTACAAGGTAATTATTCCATAACCTTCAAAACATTCCTTATAAATTGAGTTAATTGGCCCATTAATGGATTAATTACCTAAGTAATCCATTAATTGCCAAATAAATCACCCATTACTCTAAAAAATTACCCAAAAGGCCGGCCACTCTCTCTCCCAAGAGGGTCGGCCATCCTCTATATATTGAACCCCATTTTCTCTAAAAAGCTAAGTTCACACTCTTGCAAAACTTCAAAAACTCTCTAAACACTTTTCTCTCTAAATTCTAACTTTGGCACCGGAGGTTCTTCGGCCAAAGCCCCCTCCATTCATCGTGGGCGCGTGAGGCTCTTGGCCTTGACCCTAAGATGTTAATTGTTTTGTAGGTGCAATTTTGTCCAAGATCAAGGAGGAAGAAATTTGCATCCATAAATCGGTGCTTTCATTGAGAGTTGAAGTATACACACTCGTAGAAGACTCTCGCATAAAAGGTTTTTCTCTATTTTTTTCTTGTCCATTTGTATATTTTTCATACGTTCTTATTATTAGAATTTTTTATTTTCAAAGATTCTTTGATAAAACATAAAAGAGAAATACAATGGCTAGAAATTTAGAAAATTCCACAAGTGAAAATTTCAATATTCAAGAGATGGGACCGCGGCGATCCACGAGGCTAAATGTGACAATAAGTGGAGCGACACCACCACTACGAGGCTTCACCATGGTAACCATCGCGGTGACCACCACGGTAACCACCAGCGGAGAGGTCCATGGCACCACCACCACCACTGCCCGAGCCGTGCCATCTAAGCAAGCCCAAACCGTGTTATCCAAGGCCCATGGCACCAAAGCCACGGCCCAAGCCATGTCACCTCAAGCCCAACGCATTGCCAAGTCGAGCCATGGCCTCACACCCACGTACGCCACATGCCGAGCAGCCCACTCCGGTGGCCCAGCCTACTCCAGCCGAGCAGTTCATTCTTGTGGCATAGCCTGCTCCCGTGGCCCAGCCTGCTCTAGCCGAGCAGCCCACTCTCATGGCCTAGCCTGCTCCAACCGAGCAGCCTACTCTCGTGGTCCAGCCTGCTCCAACCGAGTAGCCCACTTCCGTGGCCCAGCCTGCTCTAGTCGAGCAGTCCATTCTTGTGGCACAGCCTGCTCCCATGGCCCAGCTTGCTCCAGCCGAGCAGCATACTCTCGTGGTTCAACCTGCTTTCGCCGAGCAGCCCACTCTCGTGGCCCAGCCTGCTCCCGTGGCATTCCAAGCAGCCCAAATCGATCCAAGATTAGTTCAACTATCCCGGCTCCAAATTTCCAGTGACGATCGAACCAGGAGCATTTTAACCATATTTTTCTACCGATTTGGCATTTCCTAACTCAAATCTCGCGCCTGGAGTCTAGCACATTTCCACTGCTCAAGAAGACGCATTCATTCCAAGCTATTCCAACCCAAATAGAGAACAACACTTATCTTGACAAGTCATAGAGTTGACGAGTGCCCTCGCACAACAGACGACCTTAGTAAACCAGCTCTTGCAGCACACCGAGATGCAACGTTCCCCAAACGAGGTGTCTCGAAGTAGGACAAGGGCAGACAAAGAACCTCTCCAGCAGCGTCCCGGTAAGCAGCCACTTGAACCGAGCGTTCAGTCAGTGTACACACACGATTGGGTCCCCGAGATAGCGTATACTCCCGTCTTAGAGTGTGAATGAGCATGCACTCTTAACTATGCCCACAGACGAGCATACATTCACGGTTGGGGTCACACTCCGATAGTCAACATAAGCAACCTTCCAGGCGAAGTGTTCATTTGCGGCTAATCCCGCAAGGAGCATCCACCACCTCACATCGGAGTAGGCGGCACGACAGACGGAGAGAAGCAGTCACTTAATCTAGCTCAAGTTCAACCGGCAGCCTGCGAAAAAACTCACTCGCCTGCTAAGAACACGCTACAAACACCGCATCCGCGACATAGACGAGCCAAACACATGGAAGAACAGCCTAGACTAGCAAGTCACGGTTGGGGGCAGTCGAGAGCTCCACTACCTTAACAAAGGCAAATTCAGGAAGAAGTAGAGAGACTCTTGACCAAGCGATTGTGCAATTTCTAACACTACGAGGTCACTGACGAGGCATTACAATGGAACATGACCAACATAAGTAGGTCACCCTTCACGGACGAGATCGAGCAGGTAGAGCCTCCACGCAAGTTCAGCATGCCACATTTCACATCTTTCAAAGGGGTGAGGACCCGAATAGACACTTAAAGCAATACCGAAGCATCATGATCCTCTATCGAAACAACGACGATCTCATGTGCAAGATATTCGCCACCACTTTACAAGGCGAGGCGCAAGATTGGTTCTACACCTTGTCGCCTGATAAGCTCATATTTATATATATTTCACATCAAATTCACTTGTCTTTTCTTAGTTAGTTCCTTATATTTTTGAGCTATTTACGTTGTTTTTGTGTTTTGTGGGATTTGTCAATCAAAGAAAAGAAAAATAGCACAAGTGGAATTTTAAGTAACAAATTCGTCAAAACTGCCTGTGCAGATCAGCTGACTTTGGAAGCAAATAGCGAACAAATCAGAATGAATTAGAGAATGAGCCTTATATGCTTGGAAAGCTACGGATGTCTATTTTCTGGAACATTTCACGGATTGTTAATATCATTTGTCTAGAAGAAGTTATTAGGGGTGGGTTCAAATAACCGAAAACCGAAAAAAACCGAAAATCAAACCGAACCGAGGCCGAAAAAAACCGAACCGAAAAAAAACCGAACCGAAACTGCCAAACCGAACCGAACCGAATATGGCTGGTTCGGTTTCGGTTTTTGAGGTCCAGAAACCAAACCGGACCGAACCGAACCGAAAAAAAATATATATATATAAATACTAAAAAATATGTTAGCATCAGGGTTCGAACCCCTAACCTGTAGGTTGGGTTTAGGTGCTGTCAACCAACTTGACTGTAGGCTTTCTATTGTTATAAATGTACCAATATATTATTTATAGGTTTCTTATATTGAATGCTTTATAAAATTTCTTAAGCTTAAAACCCTAGCCGTCTCAGTGTCCCATTCCCATTTCATTTTCAGATCTCAAAGTCTCTCTCTCCCCGCCGCGGCTTCCTCTCTGCTTCCTCAGTCTCTCTCTCTCTCCCTCTCCTTCCTCTCTTCCTCCAAATCACTCTCTCTAGTCTTCTCTTGTCCTCCTCGTGGATTCTTTCTTCCAAACAATGATTTTCCCTCGCCCCTTTCGAGACCCGACGAAAAGAGGAATTGTAAGAGCTTGCGACGATCACTGCGATATCGCTGCAGCAAAGGTTGTGGGTAATTTCGTTTCTGAACACTATTAGACTATTAGTTGAGATTTGATTAATTTGTGAGAAATTTTGGTTATGCACTGCAATTTGTTTTGGGTATGTTGGGGAGTGTCTGTCGATGTAGAGAAATTAGGGCTGTTGGGGAAATTAGGGCTGTTGGGGAATTGGGGCTGTTGGGGAAATTAGGGTTATTGGAGAAATTATATCTTTTCGATATGTCCCTTCCCTCGGCTTGTTTTGCTTGCAGCTCTACTTTACCTCCATTTTTGTTGTACTCATTTGTCTTAATTTGGTAAAATGATAAACATCGGGGTTTCAAATTTTGATGGAGTCAATTGTAAGTCGATTATTTTGTGTAGATGAGCTATGGCCTTCCCTGTAAATACAATAAAGTATAGATGAGCTATGGCCTTCCCATAATGGTTGTTTAATGTTCTGGTCAAGGATGTGAACATTTCTATTTGAAATATTATCTTCTAGTGTGATGCTGTTTTTTACCAAACCTAGAGCTTTGTTCTTGATATCTAATTTCCGCTTTTCTACTTTCTCTTCGATCTAATATTAAATATCTTGTTGGTAGGTTGTGAATCCTGTGAATCTGGATTAGGATTGATGCTATCATCCTCTCTCTGTATAAATAATTGATGTTTGTGTAAGCATATTGCATATGATTCGCATTCGGGGAATCTTGTATGGCATTTGGCATGTATCAGCCAAGCTGCCAATGCGTCCCACATTCCTGTTTCCTGTGCAAAACAATTACTGTCCTTCTCAGTGGTTGAATCTATAGAATACCCTGGGCATACTAGAAAGTCCTGCCTATATATATATATATATTGTTTTCAATGGATCCTTGTGCCTTGGTTGTGCTTCTATTGTGCCTGCTACCAATCCATGCGTGACGTCTCATCAACAAGAGAGGAAGGAAAGACCGAATTAGAAAAAGCAAAAGTGTTTCCCATGTTTATGCAGAAGCCAAACAGGATATGTTTTGTTTTCTTTTTCTTCTTAATCAATGATGTATCTAGATGGCTGATAACTACATTTGTGCATATAGTTTGTGTTTTGTATCTTACCTTTGCTTCTTAGTCAATGATGTATCTTACCTCATGAATATTGAAAAACCGTCCTGGAGAGATGGAAACATGTCATATTCTCTATTTCTATCTTATGTTGTGGTTGTTTTGCATTTTTTGGAGGGACAAAAAAAAAAAAAAAAAACCGAAAAAAAACCGAAACCGAACCGAAAAAAAAACCGAACCGAAAAAAACCGAAAAAAAATTGGGCCGAACCGAAAATTCGGTTTGGTTTCGGTTTTGGCAAAAAACCGAACCGATAAGAACCGAACCCAGCCCTAGAAGTTATGACCATTCTAACACTGAAAGGTTTCCAAGAGGCTGAGCAGTTTGTATCTGACAAGAAAGCAATGAAAGCAATAAACCCAATAAATCATGCAGCCAAGAGGCTACCCAAAGAGTTACAATTGTTTTACCATTTCCTCTCACTTATTGTCATCACTAAATGGCTATTAGTGGGTGAGTCAAGGAGAAGAAATGATGCAGCAAGAATTGCTTTTTAAAAGCAGCGTTGGGGAAGGAAGGAAATATGAGGAGGCCTTAGTCGATTTCTTTCTATCTTCTCAAACTCATGTCTATCTTTTGTTCTAACTTAAGGATTGTGTGTAACTAAATTTTTAGTAGTTAGGGGCTGCTTTGAAGCCCCGAATATGATTGCAAGTTTGTTATGACATTTCGTTTGAATTACTTTTATGAATGGATGAAAATTGGTTCACTACTTGTCTCATTGATGAATTCTTTATTTGTTTTCTATGGATGCATACGTAGTAAGCATATCTAGGATTTTAACGCTATGAATATGTGTGTGTCTGCCCTTGTCGAATGAGGACCTACATATGTTCTAGAGTAGTACTTGTTAATTGCGATTAACATGTGAACCAATTTCTAGGATAAGTAAGACAACGCCAGTACTTACGATGCCTTGTGATAACTTAAACTCTTTTCGTTCTTAATGATTTCTACTTGTTAAATCTATGAACAATCCATTCTAGATTGCATGCTAGGAACTAAGTTAAGTTGAAAACGTCATTCTCTTAACATACTACATAAGAAAGAGTAATAGGTTGAGTTCTAACATTGAGCCAACTTGAGCATCTTCATCCGGAAATAAAAAGAATTTGAATGAAACATAACATGTTTGCATGATTATTTGGTGGTGGATAGCAATTCCCCTAACTTGTTTTTCTTAATTTGTGAACTACTTAAAATTTGTTTATATCCTGTTTTTGTTCGATTTAATTTAAATAGCAAATCAACTTCAAAAATATCAAAAATTTGTGTGAGTGTAGCTCTGTGTGTCTAGTGTTTTCATATAAAATTTCGTAGACTTTAGATAAGCGTAAGTCAGTCTACTAATTATTTTTCGGTGGCTGGTCAGTAAGGACAACAACCAGTTTTTGTGACATTTTAAGTAGTTAGATAAAACAATCTTCTGCGGGAAAGACCCTTATTTTTCATATGCTACAATTGACAAATCTTAGCTTTAATAAGGAAAATCAATAGGACATTTGTGTGCTACTTTGTGGTGTGCTTTTAATCCTATCACCGCCATAATCCATCCGGAGTTTCGACGAACTTTCTTTGATTTTCACCAAAGAATATTCATCGTATCGCTCGATCAAGAAGAAGTTTGACCATTTGTTCAACGTCAAGAAGAACCCAAAGGAGTCTCTTCGCAAGTATGTGAAGAGGTTCAAAGCAGAGAAGGCAAGGATAGTCGGATGCAACGACTCGATAGCTAGAGCAGCCTTCCAAAAAGGACTTCATGCAGACCACCCGCTATTCAGAAAATTGATCATGAAAGAAGATCTAACTCTGGCTAACTCTTTTGCTCTGGCATAGAAGCATGCACTTTGGGACGAGGTTCGCCAATGCACATTGAAGGACTTGAAGAAGTATCCGTCATCACCTCCCTACTATCCAAACCAGAAGCAATAAGCTCTAACATCATACCAGAAAAGTTAGGGGCCCGACTACCTATATTCCACAGTTCAAAAGCTCTCATCGATGTTATCAGAAATTCAAAAGCTAACTTTAGCGATAGTTGTTACAACTCGGAAGCTTAAGTTTTACCTTCAAACACACGCAGTCATCCTCATGACGCACTATTCCGCCCAATCCAGACGCGCGACGATAAAGGCGTAGACCCTGGCGGATGCAAAGTTTTCTGACGAACGCAACAACTAAGCCCAAAAGACATGCCAAGGGTAAACGAATACTGGAAGGACACATTCGAAAGAAAGTTTTTTCTTCGTCGCCCCAAAAGATTCTACATAGGAGCCACATGTACCGGCAATTGAGCACCACCTCCTGTTGCGCGTCACACGGCCCTAAACGACCCTTGCTCCATAATTTAGCTCTAAAGTGGTCCAATACCGGCAATTGAGCATCTCCTGCTACGTGTAACATTGTCCTAGCTCCACAACTCCCTACCAAGCATTCACGATGCAACAGAGCGGCCCAACGACGCCCCGAAGGTAGCTAAGTACGCCCTAGCTACGCCTGCTCCACCCAATGGACACTTCTGGCATTTGCATGTCGACGACACATCTAGCTACAAAGGTTCGAAAGCAGGCGTAGTCCTTGTCACCCCAGACGATTCGATACCCGAACAGGTGATCACTCTAGGCTTCAAAGCATCCAACAACGAAGCAGAGTACGAGACCCTACTAAATGTCCTCTGAATAGCAAAAGACTTGGCAGTGAAAAAGCTCGCAATTCATTCTGATTCCCAGTTAATCATTAGCCAGATTACTTAAGGCGTTTCAGACTTACACCATCACTCAAGTTCCACAAGCAGACAACGTTCACGTGGACGCACTAGTCGGTTTAGGCTCCGCCTTCGACCACCAACTCAAACGCTTTATTTCGGTGGAGTATCTAGATGAGCCAAGCATAGAGGCGAAGCCAGCAGCCGAGGTGTCACAGATCTCTGCTGCCTAGCGCCTCCCGATAACCTGAAGGTTCTAAGCTCAATCCACGAAGGCGTTTGTGGAAATCACTCCGGAGGTCGATCCTTAGCATAGAAGGCTCTTAACGCAAGCTACTGATGGCCTACCATGCACTGAGATGCTAAGGAGTTAGTACAAAAGTACGACCGTTGCCAACGTTACAAGCCGATACCATCACTGCCGGCCAACGAGCTACACTCGTAGAGGAATCCTTGGACATTCACGCAATGGGGGCAAAGACATGATGATCATGGCAACCGACTACTTCACCAAATGGGTAGAGGTAGAGCCCATGATGACCACAACTCAAACGGACATAGAATGTTCCATATGGAGGAATATCATTCGTCAATTTGGCATCATTCAATCCATCGTCACCGACAACATCCCGTAATTTGTGGGCAAAGATTTGGCAAAACTCTTCAAAAAATATGGCATCAAGCAGCATATGTCCATGCCAAGATATCTTCAATGCAATAGGTGGGCCAAAGCATCTAACAAGATGATCCTCGACTGCCTCAAGAAATCCCTCACCAACAAGAAGGGAAAATGGCCAAATGAACTCCCCGGATGTCTATAGGCATATCGCACCACCAAAAGACGAGCAACCGGTTAGACTTCTTTCTCTTTGGCATTTGGCTCAAAACCAATCATTCATCCCAATGCCATCAAGCCAAGTATCACCGCTCTACTTCCAAGCATTGAGTATAACAGTAAGAAGATGGCCACAAGCTTAGATATGGCAGAGGAGAAGCGCGACCCGCATCGCAGCCTACTAGTAGTAGCTCATCTCCAGCTACAATAAAAGAGCCAATATCCGGCAGTTCTAGCCTGAAAATCTAGTCCTAAGAAAAGCCTTTATCACTGCCCCCAGAGAAGGCTCCAAAAAGATGGATCTCATATGGGAAGGTCCGTACAAGATCAACAAAGTAGGCGAAAAGGGTAATTACACCCTCGCCACCATGAAACGACAAAAAGATCGAAAAACAGTGGAACACCTACAATATGAGGAAGTACCATGTGTAACCTCCCGCTACAGCAAAGCTCGAAGACTCAAGCAGCTCGATAGGCACCACCTCATAAGCTGAGGATTATCCAGTTGATATGCAGTTCATACCTTACAGCTAAGTTCTCGTTCGTTTCACTCATTTTTCAATGAGGAATTCAGAAGTAATCACAACTTGGCTCGGCTGCATGCTTACAACAACTAATCACTCATACATTTCAAAAGAAGATTGCGCCCTTCTTAGGGACTCATCGCAGAAATTGCGCCCCCCGAAGGACCAACCATGCTCTTTAGTGTTAGAGGGTAAACTAATTGCTCTCCAGTGCAAGAGGGTAAACCAATTCCCCGACACCCACATGGGTCAGCTCTTCAAGACGAGAGGATAAACTCTACACTTCGAATATCCAGACGTAGATGAGCCTGGCTGCCCTAGTATAACTAGATGCATGATGGCTTGCACCGGGATTCCTAGAAGTAGCCACAATGGTTTTTTTTCAAGGCTTAGCTAACTGAAGGATTTTAGGTTTATTGGCCTAATCCGCGGGAAATCGGGCCCTAGAGACGGATAAGGCACATTACGTAGTACGCCCTAAAGACGACTGCCCTCGAACCTTAAAGCTGCTACTGAGTGCACTAAGGTAGCTTACGGTTTCTAGAAGTTTGCCTACAGCTTGCCCTTCGAGCAATAAAACCACGTTAGACTTATACAACCGCACATTCTTGTGAAGGGTTAAACAAGCTAGCGAGCATATACGAAGCTTTATCCACTGCCGATATGCTATGTAGTCGATAAGCTTCACATCTGCCAAGCGCGGAACAATCTACACCAAGTCCTAAAGTGTTGTGATACTTGCTACGTAACCTACGGAATTGGAAAAATCCAAGGTTAACAGCCTAGTGGTTACGCGGACTTGTTTACTTCTGTAAGTAAGGCATTCGGCTACTAACCCTATGGCTAACAACTTTGCAAAGTTCTACACCAACACCTACGGCTGCATAGGCTACACATGCCTGTCTGCTTATAGAAAAGTAGCACGCCTACCGCTGGTCTATAAAGTCTAAAAGATATGGCATTAACAAAAGAAGTAAAGATGAAGAAAATCGAAGAAAACATGTTTATAAACAACTAGCAAAGGCCAAAGGAGTTCAAGCAAAACAAGAACTAAAAGGAAAAACAAAGAAAATCCTAAAGGCTACTTAGAAGCCTACACTTCAGCAGCTTGGGCCTTAGCACCACTTTAGAAGCAAAGTCCACCTTATTGCTCTTCATAATAGCAAGCATTTCCGAAAGAGAACCTGACTTCGCTCTCAACGGACGTCTTAGCATAGAATTCGGCACTAAGGGCATGATAAGACATTTACACTGAACAATACTATCAACAATCATACATGCCATTCTCGACATGGCAGACGCCACATGCTCAGTCTAGCAGCCTCATTTTTCTTCCCATTGGAAGAAGTCATGTCAATCACAGGACTCTCGGCAACATGCGGACCCTCACAAGCAGCGGAGGAAGTCTTTAGTTTTTCTCAACCGGCATCTCTTGAGCAGGCGGGGAAGATCTCTTCTTTCCACCTTCATTCATAGTAGGCTTCACGACAACATTCAGATGAGCCAATGCATCTGTCTTGATCCTCTTTACCTATTCTCTCGGGAGCAGCCTACCTTTCTCCCAGCGAAGAGGATTAAGTAGCCAACGTCATTTATAGTACTCAGCAGGGGAGCTCAACCCATACCGGTTTTTCCCTCATTTTTCTCTCGGACCAGCAGGCATGAGGCCTACATACCCAGCATTTCAGCAGCCCATAAGGCCCATGACCTCCTCGTTTATCTCAAAGGACATGAGTTATGTGGCTCGCCTAGCACCGCAGCCCAACGCCTCAATCCGCAGCCCCAGCTGCACAACTGCCATTGGCTTTAGCCAAACTAAGCAGCTCAAGCAGTGGTCTCTGCCACAACACTTCCTCAGCCCATGTCGAGCCGACTCCTAGCCCCTGCCAGTCGACGTGCTGCACCACCCCGACGGCTGCCCCGCGACAACGTTATCCAAGAAGAAGATAAGGAAAAATAGTTTTTTCTTATCTCGGTGCGGTGCAGAGAAGACAAAGAAAGCAACGAAAGACGGTCTTTTGCACGAGCAAGTGTAGAAGATTGCTAGGGGAGGGGAACAAATATCCTCTAGCTTTCTCCCTCTTGTAGGGTATAATAAATCGTTCTCCAAAGTTGATTTAATAATCCACTTAAGGTGGACTTAAATAGGCTTTGAGAGAAATTTATTTCCCTTTCCTAAAAGGATCTAATTTCCAATTAAAGAGGGAATTTACATCAAAATAGGAAGCAATCATATGCTTCCTAAAGCAAGAAGATCTCTACACCTGTTGCCCTTTCCTGCGAGCAGCCCAACAGATGTGGGGGCATTTGTGGAGCCAAAAATAATCACAAGGCGTCACGTGGATTTTTGGGTAAAAATGACAAAATTACCCTTGAGGCACATCGGATTTCCTACGCTCGAGCAGCGGACAATCATCCCTCAATCAAGTCAAAAGTGCCCAAAAAAGGTAACAAATTCAAAATTATTTCATCCATCCTCATCTTATATTCCCTACAAGGTAATTATTCCATAACCTTCAAAACATTCCTTATAAATTGAGTTAATTGGCCAATTAATGGATTAATTAATTAATCCAATTAATTAATCCATTAATTGCCAAATAAATCACCCATTACACTAAAAAATTACACAAAAGGCCATGCTCTATATATTGAACCCCATTTTCTCTAAAAAGCTAAGCCCACACTCTTGCAAAACTTCAAAAACTCTCTAAACACTTTTCTCTCTAAATTCTAACTTTGGCATCGGATGTTCTTCGGCCAAAGCCCCCCCACTCATCGTGGGCGCGTGAGGCTCTTAGCCTTAACCCTAAGGTGTTAATTGTTTTGTAGGTGCAATTTTGTCCAAGATCAAGGAGGAAGAAATTTGCATCCACACCTACGTACCCTAAACAGGGAGCAAGCCATTCGTAGTTCGTCATTCATTATACTCGAACATTTATCACATAAATCACAATTTCTCAACATTACCAAAATGCATATCATGCAATATTTCAAAGAACAAACGACGAAGTACAATCATATTCTCTAGCCATACTGAACAACAATTCTAATCATAATAATAACAACCATATCCATCGTCATTCCACAATCTCGTCAATTAATCAATTCATGAATCAAAGATGCATGATCTTAGCACTTAACTACGTTAATCAATCAATGTGATAACATATCATTTTACGAATTTAATTAAGAACTCTATATATTTCCCTACTTGGATTATAAGTAATAACCATGGTAAATCTAATTTATATTCACAAGGTCTAGTGCGGGTAATTCTCATTCACTCGAATCTAGGGTTCTAGACTAACCTTGTGGAGATGAGCAAGAGCAAGGATTCCGGACCACTCAACGAAATCCAAATTATCAAGCAGTTTCTCGTAATCTACCCAGACCTGTCACATGTAAAATCAATGCCTACATTATGAGAATGGTACACTGGGCAATTTAGACACTCAGATAAGCTGCGAGGCCTGGTGAGTGACAATAATACAACATATGTGATATTTAATAAAAACAGACCATCGATCACAGTATATAAACATCAAGTATAGAGTCATGCTTTATGAAATCATAATCAAGTCACTGAAAACTCCGAAGGAGTCACCCATACATCCAATGACTTTTCTTATTCAAACCATAAGATTCTAAAAAATCATCGTTCATATGTACATTAAAAACTAGGGCTAGAGGGACGCAGTTCGGCCGAAGCCTACATAAGTAACCAAACCTTCAAGTGGCCCCCCCAAAGCGGATTAATCAAGCAGAGCCACCCCTGAGAAAGTAACCGAGTAGGAAATGACCCCTTAACGCGGATTAACCAGGCAGAGTCACCCATACAGCTGTTAGGAAGTGATCACCCAATGCGGATTAACCAAGCATGATCACTCCTAAGCATACATGGCCATAAGGATGGCCTAACGCGGATTAACCAAGCGCGATCCATATATAGTATGGTCCCCCAACGCGGATTAACCAAGCAGGACCACTAGTGACCCCCCAACATGGATTAACCAATTGGTTCACTGTATCCATAACATACTGATTCAATGATATATGTTACCTTTAAGTTGTGGTGAACTGACCTATGTAAGTTGCTCTCTTATAAAAAGATGCAATTTTCAAGCATTGGTGACGATTATATAGGAAAACAAATTACAACTCTCGCCTCTTAGTATTATGATCTAGTGGTATTCCTTTTCACTTGTAAGTGAGAGGTTTTTGGTTCGATTCTCGCCAAAGGCGAATTTAAATAGGGATGTCGACGGTTCGGTTTGGGGACGAAAATGCTATATCCATCCCCATAACCACGAAAATTAACCATATCCATAACCGCCAATTAACCATCAGGTATTATCCATAACCATACCCACCGGGTAACGGATTCCCCATCGTTTAACGGTTATACCCATCTTCGTCAATACAAAAAATATATTCGTTCAATTATCGCATGATAATTTAGTAAATATTAATTTCGTCACTAAATATTTGATGTATAAAATGATTTAATTAATGGATCTTGTGGAGCATAAAAATTAAAGCTAAACATTGATAATGTTGGCTGATCTTTGATATCTCCCATAAGTACTATTTGTCTAGATTCTTATAGATTTTGAGTCATATAAAAACTTTTTAACTTGCCCACAAAATGTGACTCACACAGTGTATTTTTTGCATTATCACGGTAATTGTCACAGCCCATCCCGGAAGATAATTCTTGTTAACGTGAATTGACAAAAATGCCCATGGACGTTAGATTGTGTAATGTGGTTTAAGAGTGGTTTTGGGTCAATATTCTTAAATCCTAATTGTTTGGAACCAATTAGGATTAAGTTATTGTATTTTTGGTGGTTGACCAATCCTAGGCCACACACACACTATCTCTTTCTTCTCTCTCCTGTACCCTCTCATCTCTCTCGGACTCACTCTCTCTTCTCTCTCTTCCGTGAACCAAGCCAAATCTTCACAGATCGAGGGTGTGAAACACACCATTGTGTTCCTTATTCCATTACGAGTTCAAGGGTACCCATTTCAGGTAAGAACTTGTCCTATATCACGTTGAAAACTCAAGCTCCGAGTTGAGCACTATTCAAGGGTACCCATTTCAGGCCAATTTTAATTGACCGTGTGCTGTAGGCTCAGATGAATGATGAAGAGACCCAGGAAATAATTCAAGCAAGGCATCAAGGCAAAAAGAGAGATTTCTAGATTCGAGAATCTGATGGTATGCTTATGCAGGAAAGCAGAATGTATGTGCTGAATAATGCAGAGTTAAAGAAAGAAATTTTGGATGAAGCATATATTTCGGCATATGCGATGCATCCAGGAGGCACTAAGATGTATCATACCATTAGACCATTTTATTATTGGTCGGGTATGAAAAGAGAAATTGTCGAGTATGTGAGTAGGTGTGCCATTTGCCAACAGGTTAAAGCTGAAAGGAATAAGCCGTTTGGGTTGATGCAGCCACTTCCCGTTCCACAGTGGAAATGGGAAAATATTACTATGGGTTTTGTGTACAAGCTTCCTCGTACACAGAATGGTTATGACGGCATTTGGGTGGTAGTTGATCGGCTTACTAAGTCAGCACATTTTATTCCAGTGAGGGAGAAGTATTCGTTAAGCCGATTAGCTAAGTTATTTATATCACAGATTGTGAAGTACCATGGTGTGCCAGTTAATATTATCTCGGATCGGGATCCTAGATTTACTTCCAAGTTTTGGATAGCATTCCAGGAAGCTCTTGGTACGAGATTGCTCTATAGTACGGCATATCACCCTCAGACAGATGGACAATCTAAGAGGACTATTCAGACATTGGAGGATATGTTGAGATCTTCAGTGCTGCAGTTTGGAGATAGTTGGCATGATTGTTTAGATTTGATGGAGTTCGCCTACAACAATAGTTATCATTCGAGTATTGGTATGGCACCATTTGAGGCACTTTATTGGAAATCTTGTCGTACGCCTCTATGTTGGTCAGAGGTTGGCGAAAGAGTTTTGGTGGGCCCTGAGATTGTGGATGTGACTACTCAAAATGTTCAGGTAATTAAGTATAACCTGAAAGCGGCCCAGGATCGACAAAAGAGCTTAGCAGACAAGCATGCCACTGATCGGTAGTATAATGAAGGTGATTAGGCATTTCTGAAGCTATCACCTTGGAAAGGTGTTGTACGATTTGGAAAGAAAGGAAAGTTGAGTCCTAGGTACATTGGACCATATATGATCACGGAGCAAGTCGGTGAGGTTGCTTACAGGCTTAAGTTGCCTCCAGAGTTGTCCAAAGTGCACGATGTATTTCATGTTTCGATGTTTCGACATTATGTTTCAGATCCTTCACATGTGATTCCTGTTGGAAATGTGCCCTAAAACCAATCATATGATGATACTTTACGGACATTTCACAAGTTAAACTAATGTAGTTTAAATATAAAGGGCAAAAGGTTATTGTTTGAGTCGTCTCATATAAATGTTATATGCTTAAACGATAAGTCCAAGGAATATGTGATTGGGAGAATGCAATCTAAAGAAGTTAGATTCATGAGACCATTCTTTCGTAGACACATCCTAAACGTTCTTGATCATAGGATTGCCAATTGGGCATTGACAGTCCGTTAAGATCAGTACGTGTTGTGTCTTCTCTCAGGGAGAGTGACTAGTCTCGAGTCATTGGTGTGTGTGACATCAAGACAAGTACGTAGGTGCTCAATAGAGAATGAGTTCACTGAACACGATCAACGAAGAGTTCTCATATTCATGTCACATGAGAACTCATGGTTGGGATAATGCAAAGTAGTCCTTTGACCTGAGGCATCATAGTTGTCTTGTGGTTAGGTACTTGATCTTTGATTATATCAAAGTCATCCCATCCGCGGGTGTCCACGGCATCGTTGGGGTTAAGCCACTTAGCCATGGAGGCAACTAAATGCGCAACAAGGGATCTCTAACCTTCAAACTGTTTGAGGGAGAATACTCTATGATATGATTAAGAATCTCTGGCCAGAGTATGAATGAGATTTAGGAAGTCGTTCCAAATCACATTCAAGGTAATCATATAAGCACACGAATCACATTGGATAGTAGACATGAATAAACTATCAAACCAAACAATGTGGTCAAGAGTATTGTATTAGAGAAATACCGTATTGCATTGTAATCCTAAACTGAATAGGTTCTCCACCTCTTCTGATTAGCTTGGGTAACCATGACATACTACTAGGTGTCACTCATGGTTTGTGGAAGCCCTAAACGTGTATAATCACTAAAGGGATAATTGAAAGTAAGTTTCAATTCACAATCGATTTGAAAGAGTTTTAATCGCCCACTGCCTCGCTAAAAGGAACCTAATGGATGTAAGGTAGAGATTGAAGGAACAACGGAGATGAGTAAGAATAATTAAATGGTTTAATTATTTATGGCAAGGATTAATTAATATGTTAATTAATCAAACGAATAAGTTCGTTAAAGACCTCGGGATAGTTTTTGGACCTTAAGGCCCAATGGGCTTCGAACGTCAAGCCCATTGACTTAAGTTGTATGACAACTTAATGAATAATGATTCACAAAGGCCCAATTAGCCCAATAACACCCTTAAGGCCGGCCATTTAGAGGAAGGGTAGTGAACTTGCTTTAATTACAAGTTTGCCACTCCAATGAATAAAGGTATAAATATGACTTTATAGCCAAAATTCATTTAGGGTTTCTTTTGGAGAAAATTGGTGAGAACATGTCTCTCCATTTCTCTCTAAAAAGGTCGGCCCCCTTGGAGGGATTAGCTAGCAATCCAACTCCTCCAATGTCACTCATTTCTTCTCCAATCTAACATTGGTGAAGAGACTTAGAGGTTCTCAATTTTGGGAACTTGGAGAACAATATTCTTCCATCCAAATCCATAGATCTAAGATGCAAGGAATGAAGGCCCTCTCTTTGGGTGATTAGCCTTTGCTTATGCAAAGAGGAATCTACAAAGGTATAATTTCTCAACTCACTTTGATTTGAGTTGAGTCTTGATTCACCAATCTACTAGGCTTTGAATTTCATGGTTAATGTTTTGTTTTTAAGTGCATACAAGCATGATTCCGCCTTTTAATTGTTAATTGCATGCTATAGATGTTGCTTAAATGAACATGTTTTTCACAAAATTTCCTTCAATTCCTCCTCAACCTTTGGAAATTAATCTGGATTTGACTTATGATGAGGAACCAGTGACTCTTTTTGATTGGAAGGATAAGGAACTAAGGAACAAGACCGTGCGGTTGGTGAAAGTATTATGGAGAAATCATTCAGTGGAAGAAGCTATTTGGGAGACAGATGATCGGATGAGAGAGATGTATCCATGCTTGTTTTATGATTATTAGTGGATGTAGTGGTTGTATATAATTTCAAGGACAAAATTTTATAACGTGGGGAGATTGTCACAGCCCGTCCCGGAAGATAATTCTTATTGACGTGAATTGACGAAAATGCCCATGGACGTTAGATTGTGTAATGTGGTTTAAGTGTGGTTTTGGGTCAATATTCTTAAATCCTAATTGTTTGGAATCAATTAGGATTAAGTTATTGTATTTTTGGTGGTTGACCAATCCTAGGCCACACACACACACACTCTCTCTATTCTCTCTCCCATACCCTCTCATCTCTTTCGGACTCACTCTCTCTTCTCTCTCCTCCGTGAACCAAGCCAAATCTTCACAGATCAAGGGTATGCAGCACACCATTGTGTTCCTTATTCCATTACGAGTTCAAGGGTACCAATTTCAGGTAAGAACTCGTCCTATATCACGTTGAAAACTCAAGCTCAAAGTTGAGCACTATTTATGAACTTTTGGAATGGTTATGTTTTAGGACAATCCAAGCTCACAGTGAGCTCTAGGAGGTTCTCACAAAGCTCGGAGTGCTTCGTTGCCTAGGTTTTGACGTCCAGATCACGAGGTTCGAAGGTGGCCGGTTTCGGTAGGATTTTACCGACGAGTTTTCTAGGGATTTGAAGCTCCAAAGAGGTATAACCTTTTTCCTCTAGTAATTTGTGGCATTTTGGTGAAAATTTTGTGGAAAATGGTGCAAAAACGAGCGAGAAAAAGGTAGTTGCAGGTCTGCCCAGAATATGGCATCGGCGACACTGTTCCGGCGTCTGGAGGTTGAAGGTGATGCGCGTGAGGCCGTGCCCTCCCTGGCGCGTGAGGGCGCGTGAGCCATAGAAAAATTATTTTAAAAATATCACGATGTTCGTGAGGTTGTGTAGGTCACGTTGGTATATTCATATACCCATTTTGAGCTATGTATGAGAAGTTATTAGCTAGTTTTGCCTATGTGCTTTAAAATAACATTTTTATAGTTAATTCGCATATAGGTGAGACGTATCCCGAGGACGAGCGTAT
Source organism: Malus fusca (assembly GCA_035220775.1). NCBI lineage: Eukaryota > Viridiplantae > Streptophyta > Magnoliopsida > Rosales > Rosaceae > Malus > Malus fusca. The sequence goes on along the minus strand of CM069060.1, from coordinate 32,812,685 downwards.
CCAAGGGCGACTCGGGGGCTACGACCCTTCGACATACCAGTGAGTGGGCTTTTGGTTTTCAGTATATATTATATACTTGATAGTTTCCCAGAAATATGTGTTTAAATGTTAGTATGCCATAAATGTCATGCATATAAGTTTATAATTCATACATGAATTGGTATGTGAGGATTTATATATATAAATGTGGTGTTGTGGACGCTCAGGTAAGCTCAAGTAAGTTGTGTTTAGATATGTGAATCAACGATGATGCGATATGTGATTGAATAATGTTGAGCTCATAAAACTGCACTTAGGGTGATTGTGATTTAGCCATAGATATGGCACATGCATGTTTAGTATGTCACCTCCCGCACCATATGCTCATATTGAATCCAATTTAGGTACACAGCCTTGTCGTACAGACCTTTATTATGGTTCCGACTCGTAGGTGACTAACGATTTATCGCCCAGCTATTATGTAAGAGTAGTATTGAGCATGATTATATTACACCCATTATTGTCGTATAGACCTTTTTGTTTGGTTCCGACTCTTGTGCAGTATGTCGCCGTATAGGTTATTGTAGTGACTCCGGCTAGAGTGACTTTTGAGTTATAAATTCAGCCGTACAGACTACCACAGGGGTTCCGGCTAACATGTTATATTTCTATGAAATTATTCTTACCTGAATTGCTTACTCTGTTATATCTTGGCATGGCATACATATGAATATGATTATGATTATGTCAAGCATGAATTGAATTGATATGATTTCATATATATTTATGTATATGCTTATATCTTAATTATGGGAAAAATTATACATGTGTTACAACGAGGGGTTAGATATGTTGATAAATGAAATGATTTTGTAAAACATTTGTTTTTCCCACTCACGTTTTCTGTTTTGCGCCCCTTCAGGTTTTAAGTAAGCTTCATGTTGGTGGCTTGAGGACGTCGGCAGTTCTGACCTATCTTAATAATAGTAGGACATTCCTGGTACTGTATAACTAGTACTTGTCCTACTGGACTGCATCTAGACTTATTATGCTCTGATTAGGAGTGTTTACCTTTGTAACTAACTCTTATCACTTCCTGTTTAGTAGTGCACTCTAGTAATTTGGTTTTTAATTATTCATATATTTTCTATCATTATTGCTTCCGCACTGTGCACATGGCTACGTCACTCTCACATGACGGCCAACATGCCTTGATCTCGATCGGGGTGTGTCAGTAATGGATTCAGTGAATAATATATATATATATATATATATATATTATAATACAGTTATATTATATATGATTATATATAAATACTATTATATTATATATAATTCAGTTCGGATTCGGTGACGAATATGGATTGGGGACCTCTATAACCATATCCAAAGTCATAACCGAATATTATTCACGGTTTTTTCCCATATCCAAAATATACCCAAATTTTCAAACTTAAATCCAATCCATTCGAGCGGCTATCCAAGGTTATCGGTTTTAGCAACCATCCCTGAATTTAAACCACATTATTGCCAGCCTATTGAAACTCAACCCCTTTTCCCTTAGGCTCCACTAGCTTTTGTTCAAAAGAAAAAAAAAATACAACTCTCATTTTCCATGCACTTCACAATCCTTGTAGACTCCTAAATGAGCTTTTTATTAAAATTAGAAATTATTATTAACACCCTAAAATTCGAATTTCAATATGTCTCTTCTAAATTTAAAGTAACTAAGAATATTACATTGTTTATATATGTTGATGCACAAAATCAGTGAGGACTTTGGTACAACAGAAAGTGTTAAGTTTGTGACATTCGCTAGATTGCTCCGGTCACTAGTGTGGATAAGTATGCAAATGGATAGAGACAGGGAAGCAAACACAAGATGTACGTGGTTCACCCAGATTGGCTACGTCCACGGAGTAGAAGAGTTTTCATTAATTGTGAAGGGTTTACACAAGTACATAGGTTCAAGCTCTCCTTTAGTGAGTACAAGTGAATGATTTAGTACAAATGACATTAGGAAATATTGTGAGAGAATGATCTCTATTTATAGAAGAGAGTTTCTAGTTTCATTCTGACATTGACACGTGTCGTGTTGTGATTGGTTTCTAATGTTGACACGTGTCGAGCTGTGATTGGCCTCCTGGTTGGAAGGAAACTCTTCTGGGTCCTTGACGGTATAACGTTGACCGGTGCTCAGTAGTTTCGGGATTGGTCAAGTATGGTACAAACAATGCTCCCCTAAGTTCCCGAGTGAGGGAAGTTCATCGGTTGGGGACTTGCAAGATCCAAGCCATTGAGTAATCACAAAACTTCTAAGTACCGAAGTGTGGTATCATTTTCACTTGCCTTATCTGTCTCATACGGAGATGTGGCATCTTCTCTGGAAGTACCTTTCCTCCATCCAGAGGTGGTATCTTTAACCGATGAAGATGCACAAGGTAATGTATCAATTTCACTTGAAGCTTACTTGTAGTTTCGGGCTTGGTCAAGTGCGATACAAAACCCTATAGTAGGAGTCCCCCAAGTCGCCGAACTAAGGGATTTGCCGAAAGAGATAACAGACAAGGTAAGCAATCAGACTTCCAAGCAAGCAACCTGGATCGGAGGTTCGACTTCGGCTTCCGGTTGATTGTTCTCCTTCTCCTTGTGTCGTAAACAGCAATAAGGATAAGGAGAAGCAAATGGAGAAGAGATGATATGAGATACTTTTGCTTTTGAAGAAGTAAATTTCCACAGGCTTATGCTTTTGAAGGGTTTTCTGGTTTCCTCTATAGTATAAGGCTGACTCAAGAATTTGAGGGTCAAAACAAGTCCATCAAATCAAGAGTGTGTTCGACCTTGATGATATGGGATACTTTTGATGTTGACAAAGTAATAGATGAATCAGCACGTGTTCTGTTGCACTTGTCTCCACATGCTTCCTTGTATCCTTCTCACTTGCCCTATATGTTCCTCATGTAGATGTGGTATATTCTCTGGAAGCATAAGATGTTGAAGATGAGTACTCGAGAGCAATGCCAGGTAAGTAATCAGGTAAGGGGTTCCAGGCAGTCAGTTCCTGATTGGAAGCTTGATTCCAAGTGCTGACTGATTGCTCTCTTTTTCCTTGTCTTGCAGGTAAGAACAAGGCCAAATGAAAAGACAGGGAAAAAGCATGATATGGGATACTCTTGCTTTTAACCCTGATGATATGAGATACTCTTGCTCTGGTGTGGCCTGTTTGCAGAGGTATTATTGGGAGGGAAAAAAGCTGAGTATTTCGAGATACTCTGCTGAGAGTACCCTCTCGGATGTGAAGAAAAGTTGAGCATTTTTTTTATTTGCAGGTCTACCTGGCTGTGGAGGATGGAGGTCGACATATATAGGAGTCTCCCTAACAAGTAGTAGTGCTATTCCTTTACCCTTCTTGGTCATAGCAATGTAATGGGAGCTGCAAGCTTCACGTGTTTTAACTTTGTCAGAGCACTTTGAAAAAGTGGTATGTGGTATCTGGAAAGCTGATGTTGCGTGTGAAGATTGCAGACAAGCTTTATCTAAGGAAATTTGGCTCTCGAAGTTCGGATAGCGGTGCCTCTTCAGTTTTTGAACAAGCAATCCTGTCGGGGATCTAACTCTTGAGATTCGGAGAGCATTGTCTCTTTGATTTTTGAGAAAGCAATCATGTTGGGAGTCTGGCTCTCGAGATTCGGAGGGTGGTGCCTCTTCGATTTTTGAGCACGTAATCCTGTTGGGAGTCTGGCTTTCGAGATTCGGAGAGTGGTGCCTCTTCAATTTTTGAGAAAGCAATCTTGTTGGGAGTCTGACTCTTGAGATTCGGAGAGTAGTGTCTCTTCGATTTTTGAGAAAGTAATCTTGTTGGGAGTCTGGCTCTCGAGATTCGGAGGGCGGTGCCTCTTTGATTTTTTAGCACGTAATCCTGTTGGGAGTTTGGCTCTCGAGATTCGGAGAGCGGTGCCTCTTCGATTTTTGAGAAAGCAATCATGTTGGGAGTCTGACTCTTGAGATTCGGAGAGCAGTGTCTCTTCGATTTTGAGAAAGTAATCATGTTGGGAGTCTGGCTCTCGAGATTCGGAGGGCGGTGCCTCTTCGATTTTTGAGCAAGCAATCTTGTTAGGAGTGTTTTCTTGAATGTAAGTAAAGGTTGGGCATTTTTGCCAGTCTGCCTTGCCACAGAGCATGGAGGTTGACACACATTAGGACTTTCTAGTTATCAAGCAGTGGTGCTGTTCCTTTACCCTTGTGGGTAATAGTAGGGTAGCTGGACCTTCAAAATTTATGTGTCTAAACTTTGTCAGAGATCTTTGGCAAAGTTATTTGTGGTACCCGAGGAGCTGATGTTGCGTGTGGAAAGTGGTGCCTCTTCGAAATTCGGAGAATTGTGCCTCTTCGATTTTTGAACCAACGGCCATGTTGCCCTTTCTTTTATAAGAGCACCAATTGTGTGTAAGAAGTACATTTAGAGAGTTATTGTTTGTAGGAATTTTCCCTTTACTTCAGAGATTTATTGCACCTCATTTCTCCTTCATCATTTATGAGAATGTCTGGCCCATCCGACCGTCGTTTTGACTTGAACTTTGGTGAAGAGGCAGCCATGCCTTCTCAAGACAACATATGGCGTCCATCCTTCTTATCCCCTACTGGTCCTCTTACCGTTGGGGACTCTATGATGAAGAATGATATGATCGCTGCGGTGGTGGACAGGAACCTTCTCACTCCCAAAGATAACAGACTACTTTCCAAACGGTTTGATGAGTTGGCTGTTAAGGATTCTCTGGCTCTCAGTGTTCAGTGTGCAGGTTCTGTGTCTAATATGGCCCAACGCCTATTTGCTCGAACCTGCCAAGTTGAATCATTGGCGGCTGAAGTGATAAGTCTCAAACAGGAGATTAGAGGGCTCAAGCATGAGAATAAATAGTTGCACAGGCTCGCACATGACTATGCTACAAACATGAAGAGGAAGCTCCACCAGCTGCAGGAATCTGGTGGTCAGATTTTACTTGATCATCAGAGGTTTGTGGGTTTGTTCCAAATGCATTTATTGCCTTCATCTTCTAGGGCTATACCGCGTAATGAAGCTCCAAATGATCAACCTTCGGTGCCTCATCCTTCTGGGGTTCTGCCTAGTACTGAGGCTCCGAAGAATCACCCTCTGGTGCCTCCTCTTTCTGGGGCTTTGCCGACTGCTGAGACTTCTCCTGAGCAACCTTTCTAAAGGCTCATTCTTGTTTGTTTATTTTGATTCATGTATATGTACATATTTGTAACTTATCGGAGATATCAATAAACAAGCTTTGCTTCATTTCAACATATTGTGTTAAATACACCAATGCCTTCTTCACTAAGTTCTTTGAATTTTTCCTTTTGTTGAATCTTGTATGTTGAAGCTTTGTGAGTGAAGCATGTAGGTTGAGGTAGTGCTCCCTTAATTTCCCGAGTGAGGAAAACTTCTTGGTTTGAGACTTGAAAAAATCCAAGTCACTTAGTGGTCGTGAGACTTCCGAGTATCAAGGTGCAGTAGCATATGGTAGGAGTCCCCCCAAGTCTTCGGTCGAGGGAGTTGACAAATGAGGTGTCTTGCTAGTAGCCAAGTTTCCAAAGTAACAAAACTTCACCATTTTCCTTTCTAAGTGGTAGCCCAAAACTCCTCATTCATATATATTTGTTATGAAAGTTGTTAAGCCCAAAGAAGAGGAGGCCGAGGCAATTTTTTTTTTTTTTTTTTAATTTTTGAATTTTCGAATTTTCGAATTTTTGAATTTTTGAATTTTCGAAATATATATATATTTAAGTTTTATAGGTGAAGCTTTGTAGGTGAAGCTTTGTTGGGTACCATGAATTGATTTTGCTTTACACTATCTTGATCAAGATAGTGTGAAGCTTTTGAGAATTTGTAGTTATCCTCCATTGATGAAGCTTTGTTGAATTTCCTTTTTTCTTTTTTTTTTTGGGAAACTAGAAATTTGAAAATGTGGGAGAGACAACATATACAAATTTTGCTTCCACACTGTTGAGCAAGAGATTGTGATGCAAGGCACATCTTGTAGTAGTCGAAGGTTTGGATGAACCATATAAATTGAATTTGCTTCGAACAGTCTTGAATTTGCCTCTAAGGTTTGAGAATTGTAGTTGCCCTCCATTGATGAAGCTTTTGTTGGCACCATAAATTGGTTTTGCTTCACACTGTCTTGATCAAGAGTGTGTAAAGCTTTTGAGAATTATGGTTGAACTCCTTTGATGAAGCTTTTGTTGGCACCATAAATTAGTTTTGCTTCACACTGTCTTGATCAAGAGCGTGTGAAGCTTTTGAGAATTGTGGTTGCCCTCCATTGATGAAGCTCTTGTTGGCACCATAAATTAGTTTTGTTTCACACTGTCTTGATCAAGAGTGTGTGAAGCTTTTGAGAATTGTGGTTGCCCTCCATAGATGAAGCTCTTGTTGGCACCAAAAATTGGTTTTGCTTCACACTGTCTTGATAAAGAGTGTGTGAAGTTTTTGTGAATTGTGGTTGAACTCCTTTGATGAAGCTCTTGTTGGCACCATAAATTAGTTTTGCTTCACACTGTCTTGATCAAGAGTGTGAAGCTTTCTACGAGTTGTAGTGTTTGCATTGTTACAGAGGGGAAATGTCTGAAGCAGATGCAAGAGTGCTGAATAGCTTGATCTTTGTATGCCATGCACTGAAGTTGTTGTTAGCTTGCAATAAGACTTTGTTGGTGACTATAACTCTTGTTGGGCATAAGTGCTCCTCTAATTGAGTTGTCAAGCTTGAGGGTTTTTGATTATTTGTGAATGCTAGGAGTTCACATGTACAAGTTGTACCACTCGTCTTCTGGTAAGTGGAATGAATGGTGAGTTGCTTTCATCACTTGGTTGGTGGTACGAATGTGAGTTCCTTCATCACCTTTCATCACATTTCATCACCTGGTTGGTGGCACGAGGATGAGTTCGTTCTTCACTTGGTTGGTGACATAAATGGCAAGTTGCCAAATGATATTAGAGTACGGGTTGTACATTTTATCACCTGGTTGGTGGCATGAAGGAGAGTACGGGTTGTACATTTCATCACCTGGTTGGTGGCATGAATATGAGTTCCTTCTTCACCTGGTTGGTGGCATGAGTGGCAAGTTGCCAAATGATATTAGAGTACTGGTTGTACATTTCATCACCTAGCTGGTGGTATGAGGGAGAGTACGGGTTGTACATGTCATCACCTGGTTGGTGGCACGAAGATGAGTTCCTTCTTCACCTGGTTGGTGATATGAGTGACAAGTTGCCAAATGATATTAGAGTACGGGTTGTACATTTCATCACCTGGTTGGTGGCACGAAGATGAGTTCCTTCTTCACCTGGTTGGTGACATGAGTGGCAAGTTACCAAATGAAGAGTACGGGTTGTACATTTCATCACCTGGTTGGTGGCATGAAGATTAGTTCCTTCTTCACCTGGTTGGTGGCATGAAGGAGAGTACGGGTTGTACATTTCATCACCTGGTTGGTGAGAATAAGGGCAATGTGTCAAGGCACATTGTAGCAAGTGTCAAAGACACAAAGTATGTTGAACCCTTTCGAAGCACAATTGGCTTATGTATGGATGTGTTGGAATGTATGATGTTTATGTATGAATGTGTTGGAATGTATAATGTTTATGTTGATTGATATGAGTGATGCTTATGAATGTTTTGCTATGCATAAAGGGATCCATGCTTTTGATATGTGAACCATGTTGGTTGTAACACTTAGTATCACATACTTTGTGTCAAAGTATGCATGTTAAAGCTCTGAGTTGGAGTATAAGGGTAAGTCAGCGTAGACCAAGTGTTCCAGTGCTAGGAATGCAAAAGACTCAGAAGAAGTTGTCTGAATTCCCTCTTCTTTAAATATTTGCCGAATGGCTTGTGTGACAAAAGAACTCAAGCGGTTGAGAGTCAAAACATTTGTAATGTGTATGCCTTCTTATAATAGCATTTCCTTCAGTACCTAGTCCTCCATTTTGAAAGAGTGAGGCTTGGCCCCATAGTCATAATAGTCGACGGTACGTTCACCCCTGGTTGTCTTGATACGAACTTTTATCCATCTTGTTGTAATGGGCTTGCTGAGAGTAAAAATCATTCCTCTTATCAAGAGACAGATACGTTTGGTGACTTAGTGAGTAGCTAAATGAGGCAGAAGATGATGCAATGGGTGTTTGAATGGCCAATATCTCCTCACTTGGTAGAACTTGACTTCCACTTCCCATTTGTTGATAGGGGTTAACCATATGGGGGTTCTCTTGGTATGTTCTTGCTTTAGCAGAGGTGTGGTTGTAAGCCTGTGCCATCACCCCAGAGTAAGTCTTCCAAGTGTTGGCATTGATCATGTACTTGAAAAAACAATCACGTAGGCCTGCCGTTAAGGCCTTGAGGGCGGTCTTGTCATCTGCCTCAGTGCAGCGAGAATACTCATGGCTGAAGCGACCGGCATACTCTCGTAGTGACTCGTCCGGCTTCTGGCGAATAATGTACAAGTCATCTGCAGAATGCAAGTGATCGGTCTGGAAGATGTGTTGAGAGACAAACAGTTTCCTCAATTCCTCAAATGAGGCTACTGTCTCAGGTGGAAGACGGCAATACCAGTTTAGAGCTCCGCCAGAGAGGGTGGAGGGGAAGAGAAGACATCGCTTTTCATCGGTGTGATATGCCATGGTGGACTCAAAGAGGTTAAGGTGTTCAATTGGGTCATCCCTTCCAGTATAGAGTTGTAAACCAAGCTTTTGTTTTATCTTCGCTTGAAGGGGGTGTCGAGGATCCTCCTTGTGAGAAGGCCAGGCCTGGGTTGGTTCTAATTAGGTATCTCGGCCTGACGTTCGGCCTTCAACTTGTTTACTTCCTCAAGGAGCTGTAGGACAGGGGGGTCCTGAGTGGAGTCATGTACCACTGGGATTTTCTTTCGTAAGTCTCCATCGCCTCTTGGAAGTAGGAAAGTTTGAGTAAGGGCGTGTGATTTTTCCTTGGACTCGCCGTACTGACTTCTAGGGCGAGTCTGTCGGAATACCTCAAAGTCCCATGTACCTTCATGTTCCTCTGGGACCTGTCGTTCCTTCCCTAGATTGGCAGCTGGCCTGGGTCGTGGGAGGGGACCGAGTCTTTCAGAAACCTTTGGGTTATTGATCTTCGAGCATATGTGGAGGGGATTAGCTCGCGTGTAAAAGGGCCAGGCCTGGGTTGGTTCCAGTCAAGTATCTCGGCCTGACGTTTGGCCTTCAACTTGTTTACTTCCTCAAAAAGTTGTAGGACAAGGGAGTCCCGAATGGAGTTATATACCATTGGAATTTTCTTTCGTAAGTCTCCATCGCCTCTTGGAAGTAGGAAAGTTTGAGCAAGGGCGTGTGGTTTTTTCTTGGACTCACCGTACTGACTTCTAGGACGAGTCTGTCGGAATACCTCAAAGTCCTTCGTACCTTCATGTTCTTCTGGGACCTGTCGTTCCTTCCCTAGATTGGTAGTTGGCCTGGGTCTTGGGAGGGGACCGAGTCTTTCAGAAACCCTTGGGTCATTGATCTTCGAGCATATGTGGAAGGGATTCTCTTGACGTTGCTTTAGGAAGTCTCAGCAGTCACGATAAACGACTTTCGATCCTTCCAACCATTCTGCAAGGAGGTGTCTTCCTCCACTTCTTCTACTTCGGGTCAAAGCATCTGGGTTGAGAGAAGTCTCATGTTGATCAATGTTTTGATGATTAGCTCGCTCCTCATCAGGGATACCCATGTCGAAGGGAGGTGACCCTCCGTGTTTGGGGGCACCCAGATGATGGTTGATGTCCACAGGGGCAACAAGCTCGCGTGTTTGAGTACGCCTAGTTTCGTGGAACGTCTCAAAGAGCTTCTCATACTGCTCCTGGAGGACCTCATTCTTCATTGCTATCTTGTTGTTCTGAGCTTCTAGCTCATCGACTTTAGCTTGAAGAGCAACCCTCTTTCCTTCATTCTTTCGTTGCTTCGCACTAGGTGCAAGAGGGGTGTCATTCTGTGTGCTGTGGCTTCCTTCGCTCCCCATGTTGGAGAGCGATGCCTGGTCAAAAGAGAGTGTACGAATGGTGGAAACTAGCTTGGCAAAGCTAACGATAGTGGGAATAAGTGTCGTTCCCACAGACGACGCCAAATGTTGATGCACAAAATTAGTGAGGACTTTGGTACAACAGAAAGTGTTAAGTTTGTGACATTCGCTAGATTGCTCCGGTCACTAGTGTGGATAAGTATGCAAATGGATAGAGACAGGGAAGCAAACACAAGATGTACGTGTTTCAGCCAGATTGGCTACGTCCACGGAGTAGAGGAGTTTTCATTAATTGTGAAGGGTTTACACAAGTACATAGGTTCAAACTCTGCTTTAGTGAGTACAAGTGAATGATTTAATACAAATGACATTAGGAAATATTGTGAAAGAATGATCTCTATTTATAGAAGAGAGTTTCTAGTTTCATTCTGACATTGCCACGTGTCGTGTTGTGATTGGCTTCTGATGTTGACACGTGTCGCGCTGTGATTGGCTTCTAATGTCGACACGTGTTGCGCTGTGATTGGCCTCCTGGTTGGAAGGAAACTCTTCTGGGTCCTTGACGGTATAACGTTGACTGATGCTCAGTAGTTTCGGGATTGGTCAAGTATGGTACAAACAATATATAAAAAAAAACCATAAATAACAAAATAAGACTGGGCCTTTGGTATGGATTTGGCCTCTCTCCCGGACCCCCACCCACAATAAAAAAAACCCAAAACCCACTTTCCATATATCCCAAATTAAGCTTCAATTTTCAGGCTCGTCACTTGCCCGTTATCTTTTAGCCCTGTAGCTTTGGCGCCATGGCAGTTATAGCAAAAACTGCACTCCAACTCACTGACGTCATCACACTCGCTCTTCGAATTCGAACCTACTCCGATTGGATCCATGCATTTCATCCTCCCAGCTTTTCTTTTTTCCACCCAATCAGATTCTAGCAGTAGTAGATTTTGGCGATGCACGTCTTCCCCGAGTTTCCTTGTTCATCCTCACCGCCATGGATTCGATTCGGGGACGCAAATTCCCCTTCCGAATCTGAAGGCATCGAGGCAGAGAGCAATTGGAGGACCTTCCAGAATCTGAGGGGGAGAGAATTCTAATGGATATAGAACTCGTGAACAGTTAGCTGGCAAACTCTTTCTCTTTTTCTTCTCTCTAATTTTACAGTTTACTGATATATGTATGTATGTATGTATGTATGTATGTATGTGTGTGTATGTTATGTATGTATGTGTGTATATGTGTGCCTTAGAGATACTGTTTGGATCAAAACTTGAATTTTGGGCTCAAGAAAGGGGCTGGCCCAAAAAGATGCCTAAAAGAAGAGTCGGCCGAAGCCCAGCAAATTGGCTGAAGCCCAGCTGAAACCCAGAAAAGAAGAAAAGGGCTTTTCTGACTTGGTGCAGCTCATGAAGACCACTTGCTCACCTACCCAAAGGCCAAGTGGTATAGACTGACCAGCTATACAGCCCATAAAGTACTTTATAATGGCAGAACAAGTAAAATAACTGATGAGTCACTGCCCCTCAAGTTGCATTCGGGCAAGGCTGCTGCTACAAGAGGCCAAGCTGAGTTGTCTATAAAAGAAGAAAGGAAAATCAGGAATAAGGACACTCAATCAAACAAACAAATGCAAGCACAAACTCTGCTCAAAGCCAGATTTGCCTTCAAAACGAAGCTGTAGTCACCCCAAGCCTTCATCCCTCTCGGGACAAGCCTTCACTCAAACCTTTGTAATAGCTCTGCTACCCTGTTCAACCTTGCTGTAGTATCGATTTCTCTTTGTAAACTCCTCTCCTTACCTCCCTCTAAAGCTCTCAGACCCTTGATAAGCCACAAAGATAGGGACCTGCAAGACGATCAGGCTTGCTCGACAAGGTTAAACCTTGCCCGACCTTCTTTGTTTGTTTTTGTCTTTTCATTCATTAGCCTAGCAATATGTTGTATACTTTCAGTTGTATTCAAGTTATTGCTAGTAAGATGACTATTAAAAGAATCTCTCAGTACTTGGATCCGATTTGAATATATCTTCATTGTTCAAACCAGATCTAAGTTCTAAGCCCTCGGGCATGTAAATTTGATCAGTTGAAAGTCCTTGGCCTCAAGGCATAAAAAAGAACCTTATGTGGACTTAACCCATCCACGATAGTCCTTGATAAACAAGAAGTCCGAAGTTACTTAGGGCGCAAGTAATCGACCCACCCCCTAATTTTATTTCTATTATATTATGATTATCATAGAACGCTTAAGCATGGAATGGATTCTGATATGAAGCCTCAAGGCCTACACCTAAGGCCCCACAAAGGCACTTATTTGGATTCATTCTGTTCCGCGGTCTAGAACGTTTGAGTATAAAGAACGAATTCTGATGGGAAGCCTCAAGGCCTACACCTAAGGCTCCACAAAGGCACCTATTTGAGTTCGTTCTATTTCTCGAATTCGGGTAATCAGAAGTATAATAGTTATAAGACTCCTGCAATCAATGGAACACATATTATTTGTTCGAGCACTGGTTTAGTTATTGATGGGGAGCCTCAAGGCCTACACCTAAGGCCCCACAAAGGCCCTTGTCATAACTAACACGGTTTCTCGGGCATATATATATACATACAACCAAAACTCGACATCCATTTTACATCTGCCATGCTAAAGATGGCAGTGGCATGCCTGAGTACTTAGAAGTTAATCTTGATTGTGAGCCTCAAGGCCTACACCTAAGGCCCCACAAAGGCACATCTCAAAATTAACGTTGTCCTTCTCTTCCAGCCTTGCACGACGAGTCTTGCCCGACGAGCCTTGACCGACAAAGCCCGACAGTGAAGCAGAAGCCCGACAACAGCCCTCAACCGGCGCCAACCTCCCGGGGAGCTGTGCGCTCGTCGGCCAGGAAACATCCCCGACGGAAATTCCTGACGCGAACATAGTTTTGGCACGCCCGGTGGGACACATTTGATCAGAAGATATATGTAAAAAATGCCAGAAAATTTGCAAACCACATTGTTGCAGATGTTGCAAAGATTGGAGAAAGCCTCCACAGGCTCCAGAAAAGAAACAGACTTGGTTCCTCCCGAGGGAAATAGACTTAAAACCAGCCAGCCAGAAGAGGTGGTGGTGGACAAACCTGCAGTTCCCTTTTCAGAGGCCCCTATAAATATGATCAGTATGGCATGGGCTGAAAAGGGAAAAGAAAAAATCACAAGGGAAGTAAAGGAAGGAAGACTGGCTGAAAAACCTACAGGAGGGGTAATCAAGTCGCCCGAATATCCAAAAGCAGCCATAATCAAGGGGATGGTTATGTGTAGTAAGTGCCAATGCGAGTGTGAGCTCGAAATTCCCCCAGCTGTAATCCTTATTGATCATGAACTGATCAGGAGGAAAAAAAAAAGATGAAATGAGGGAAGCCCACGAAAAAATAAAAAAGGCAACAAGAAAAGACACTTCCCGAAGCGTTTTTCAACGATTAGGAGGTGATTCCCAACCCAAAGCTTTATCAGAAGTATTTCGAAACCATGAAGCTTCTGAAGAGGCAGAAGATATAGAGGCCAAAACACGGAGGGACGCAGATCATCCTCAATATGGCCATATGGGGAGGGAAATCAAGAGGATTGATGAGATAACAAATCCTGTCAGAAAAGGAAATCCTACCCACCTCAGACGAAAATGGTACGTAGTCGGAAAGAATGGACAGCCTACCAAACAAATGGGAGCCTCCATGGTCAGGAGAGTTCAAATGCAGCACAAAGCCTACATGAATTCCCTGAAGACCCCCGCAACATTCGAAGCCTCCCAAAATAAAAAATTGGAGGAGACATCATCTGGGGGAAGTAGTCAGCTCTGCTGGAAAAGTAAGAAAGAGGTGGAAAAGGCCAATAGCAAGACAGAAGGCGAGGGGAATCACGTGTCGCAGAACCAACACCCTGTGAAGTATAGGATCTTGAGGCGGGCTCAAGAAGATCTAATCATGGTACCAACTCCCGGATGGAAGCCAGAGCCTATTTGTTTTGGAACTGTTTCATCTGAAAGAAAACCACCTTCTCTGCCATTGGTGGATCATTTTGGTGAAGTTCCAAAGCAAACGCTGTATGCGGGCATGAACCAACAAGAGGGGGCACCAGAACCATTACTTCCAGCCGATGCGATGGCCTGTTTGGATGAATTCATAGACTAGATTGGGAGCAAGAAAGAAGATTTGCTCGAGCCTAGTAATTTTCATATCAACATGACATATGTATTATCTGCCATGTTTGGTGCCAGACCTGATCAGCCCGCTAATATGGAGGGTGATTACTTGACGACTGAGCCAATGATGGCACATGTCAATGTGGAGGTAGTCGAAGAAGGAGAATCGGGCAAGGCTGAATCTTCTGAAGCGTCCAAAGGTGGTCCTTTAAGGATTTATACAGACGAAATGGTGTTTAGCCGCCCGAACATCTCGTTGGCCAATCATCTGAAGCCTATATATGTTACAGCTCATTTGGAAGGGGTGCCCTTCAAAAGAATTTTAATTGATGTGGGAGCAGCTGTTAATGTGTTACCAGCCAAGCAAATGAGGAAAATGGGAAGAGGCACGGAGGATCTTATTCTTACAGACCTCACGGTCTCTAGCTTCTCGGGCGTTATCACCAAGACTCATGGGATATTGCCTTTAGAAGTGGATTTGGGATCTAAACAGATCATGCTGGCATTCTTTGTAGTGGATTGCACCTCTACTTATGGAGCCTTACTCGGAAGAGATTGGATCCACCAAAGTCTGGCCATACCTTCCACTCTTCATCAACAAGTGGCTGTTTATCATGAGGCGGGCACAGAAGGACCAGGCTTTTGGGAGATGGTAAAGGCTGAATCACGGCCATTTCTCCCCACAGCCAACGTTGCGGAAGCAAGTTTCTACAACCCCAACGTAGGAATCTTGAAATGTTCAAGAGCTGATAAGAACGGCCGCCCTACCAAGGTGACGGCCCAAAAGCTTTTGGAACAAGGAATGCTCCTTACTAGAGAGGAGTGGGATAGACCTTGTGTCATCCCAAATCCCCTACACCATCAATGACTGAACAAAAGAAGAAAGATCAGGTAATGGCAGTCAGATCCCTGATTAAAAGACTGTTGGTGTATGGGAAGGGAAGAAGGCAAGAAAGGGAGCTCTTGGACAAAGAAGAGCAGGAATGGCAGGTGGGAGCTTCGACCAGCCAGCATGAAAGCAAGGAGGAATCTTGCAGAGAATAATTGGATAGGGCCATTCAAATGGCCGAGTGCATATATGACCTAGATAGGCCAGACGACTTGCCCGAGAGCCCGGAGCTGGTTGAATTTTTGTGTGCAGAACCGGATAAGCCACCACCAGAAGTTCAGGATCCTCTAGAAATTATTGATCTAGGGACAGAGGAGGATCCAAGACCAATACAAATCAGTGGTTTATTGGGGGTTGATGATCGGGCAAAGATTATCTGCCTTTTACAAGAATTCAAGGACTGTTTTGCTTGGCATTATACTGAGATGCCAGGTTTAGATTCAACCTTAGTGGAACATAGAATGCCCATCAAGGAGGGATATAAACCTGTTAAGCAAGCACCACGAAGGATGTCAAAGGAGATAGAAGAAAAGGTCAAAGAAGAGATTGAAAGGCTAGTAAAAGCTGGCTTTATCAGACCAGCCAAATATGTAGAGTGGTTAGCCAACATTGTACCCGTTTTAAAAGCTATAACAAAAGCAGTACGATGTTGTGTTGATTACAGAAATATTAATGGTGCTACACCAAAAGATGTTGTGCCGATCTATCCATAAAAGCAGAAAAAAGACTTTTCTGACTTGGTGCAGCTCATGAAGACCATTTGCTCACCTACCCAAATGCCAAGTGGTATAGACTGACCAGCTATACAGCCCATAAAGTACTTTATAATGGCAGAACAAGTAAAATAGCTGATGAGTCACTGCCCCTCAAGTTGCATTCGGGCAAGGCTGCTGCTACAAGAGGCCAAACTGAGTTGTCTATAAAAGAAGAAAGGAAAATCAAGAATAAGGACACTCAATCAAACAAACAAATGCAAGCACAAACTCTGCTCAAAGCCAGATTTGCCTTCAAAACGAAGCTGTAGTCACCCCAAGCCTTCATCCCTCTCGGGACAAGCCTTCACTCAAACCTTTGTAATAGCTCTGCTACCCTGTTCAACCTTGCTGTAGTATCGATTTCTCTTTGTAAACTCCTCTCCTTACCTCCCTCTAAAGCTCTCAGACTCTTGATAAGCCACAAAGATAGGGACCTGCAAGACGATCAGGCTTGCCCGACAAGGTTAAACCTTGCCCGACCTTCTTTGTTTGTTTTTGTCTTTTCATTCATTAGCCTAGCAATATGTTGTATACTTTCAGTTGTATTCAATTAATTGCTAGTAAGATGACTATTAAAAGAATCTCTCAGTACTTGGATCCGATTTGAATATATCTTCATTGTTCAAACCAGATCTAAGTTCTAAGCCCTCGGGCATGTAAATTTGATCAGTTGAAAGTCCTTGGCCTCAAGGCATAAAAAAGAACCTTATGTGGACTTAACCCATCCACGATAGTCCTTGATAAACAAGAAGTCCGAAGTTACTTGGGGCGCAAGTAATCGACCCACCCCCTAGTTTTATTTCTATTATATTATGATTATCATAGAACGCTTAAGCATGGAATGGATTCTGATAGGAAGCCTCAAGGCCTACACCTAAGGCCCCACAAAGGCACCTATTTGGATTCATTCCGTTCCGCGGTCTAGAACGTTTGAGTATAAAGAACGAATTCTGATGGGAAGCCTCAAGG
Organism: Malus fusca; assembly: GCA_035220775.1. Classification (NCBI taxonomy): domain Eukaryota; kingdom Viridiplantae; phylum Streptophyta; class Magnoliopsida; order Rosales; family Rosaceae; genus Malus; species Malus fusca. Next base: position 32,795,877 of record CM069060.1, on the reverse strand, counting down.
CCTACACCTAAGGCTCCACAAAGGCACCTATTTGAGTTCGTTCTATTTCTCGGATTCGGGTAATCAGAAGTATAATAGTTATAAGACTCCTGCAATCAATGGAACAAATATTATGTGTTCGAGCACTGGTTTAGTTATTGATGGGGAGCCTCAAGGCCTACACCTAAGGCCCCACAAAGGCCCCTGTCATAACTAACACGGTTTCTCGGGCATATATATATACATACAACCAAAACTCGACATCCATTTTACATCTGCCATGCTAAAGATGGCAGTGGCACGCCTGAGTACTTAGAAGTTAATCTTGATTGTGAGCCTCAAGGCCTACACCTAAGGCCCCACAAAGGCACCTCTCAACCGGCGCCAACCTCCCGGGGAGCTGTGCGCTCAACAGCAGCCCTCAACCGGCGCCAACCTCCCGGGGAGCTGTGCGCTCGTCGGCCAGGAAACATCCCCGACGGAAATTCCTGACGCGAACAGAAACATTAATGTGTTTGCATTTTTTTATTTAATTATAAATTTACGGTTTACTACCATTTCAACCGTTGAGAGGAAAAATAGGAAGAGGAAATAGCGGGGGAAAAAAGATAGGAATTTTAGTTTTTTTTTTTGTTATAAAAATATGTGTTGAAATCCTACACGGACTCTCATTAACTGAACCAAGAGTTTGGATAGGAGGAAGAAGACACCTTCAACTTGGGTATTTCATTTCTTCTGATTTCTTCTATTTTTTTATTTTATTTAACGGTTATATATCTGTTTGATCACTTTCTTTAATCAAGTTTATGCATTCATAATCTGGTGTGTACTATGAATGGATTAAGGTATGATAATATGTATAATTATTTGATTGTTATTTATTATTTTTTTTTATAGATTTGAAAAGGGTTTTGATTCATAGGACTGAAGGGTGAAGACACACTGGATTATGATTGAGGTTTAACATTCCGGCTGGGGGAGGTAAATTTATGTTAAATTTAGATAAAAGTTGTGTGATTGGTAGATTGGGTTGGTAGATATGGCGTGGTTTAGAGCAGTGTCTAGTGTGGCAAAGCTTGTCATTAGGAGAAATCTATCAAATTGTGGATTATATATGGCTAGGAGGTGGGTTCTTCCATCTCAAAATCGGGACTTTCACACCACATTATGTAATTCGAATGCTCAATCTGCCCGATTCCACGTCCTGTACCCCTCTCTAGACTAAATGATAGTTTCTTGGATGGAACCAGTAGTGTTTATTTGGAGAGGCTTCAGAGGGATTGGGAAGCCGTCCCAAATAGTGTTGATGAGTCCTGGGACAATTTCTTTAGGAATTTTGTAGGTCAGGCCTCTACCTTGCCTGGAGTTTCAGGCCAAACCATTCAAGAGAGTATGCGCTTGTTGTTGCTTGTGAGGGCATACCAGGTTAGTGGTCACATGAAAGCTAAGTTGGACCCTTTGGGTTTGGAAGAGAGAGATATCCCAGATGATTTAGACCCTGCTCTATATGGGTTCACAGAGGCTGATCTTGATAGGGAGTTCTTTTTAGGGGTCTGGAGGATGTCTGGGTTTTTGGCTGAGAACCGTCTCGTGCAGACCCTTAGGTCCATATTGACCCGGCTTGAGCAGGCTTATTGTGGGACCATTGGGTATGAGTATATGCACATTGCCGATCGTAATAGATGTAACTGGTTGAGAGACAAGATCGAGACTCCGATGCCAATGCAGTACAATAGGCAGCGTCGTGAGGTTATTCTTGATAGACTTATGTGGAGTACACAGTTTGAGAACTTCTTGGCCACTAAGTGGAAAGCAGCTAAGAGGTTCGGGCTTGAAGGTGGAAAAAGTCTTATTCCCGGCATGAAGGAGATGTTTGACAGGGCTGCTGATCTCGGGGTTGAGAGCATAGTTAGTGGAATGCCTCACAGAGGGAGACTGAATGTATTGGGTAATGTGGTGCGGAAGCCTTTGCGTCAGATATTTAATGAATTCAGTGGTGGTACAAAGCCTGTGGATGAAGATGGGCTATACACTGGGACTGGTGATGTTAAGTATCACTTGGGAACCTCTTCTGATAGACCCACTAGAGGTGGCAAGAGACTTCATTTATCTTTGGTTGCAAATCCAAGTCACTTGGAAGCTGTGGACCCTGTCGTTGTCGGAAAAACTAGAGCAAAGCAGTTTTATTCAAATGACGTGGACAGGACCAAGAACATGGGTGTCTTGATTCATGGAGATGGCAGCTTTGCTGGACAACGTGTGGTGTACGAGACTCTGCATCTAAGCGTTCTTCCTAACTACACCACTGGTGGGACTATACACATTGTGGTGAGTAACCAAGTTGCCTTCACAACTGACCCAATGTCTGGAAGATCTTTAGAGTATTGTACTGATGTTGCCAAAGCATTGAATGCTCCTATTTTCCATGTAAATGCTGACGACATGGAGGCAGTCGTTCATGTCTGCAAGCTTGCCGCTGAATGGCTCCAGACATTCCATTCTGATGTTGTGATTGATTTAGTGTGCTATTGTCGATTTGGGCATAATGAGATGGATGAGCCATCTTTCACGCAGCCGAAAATGTACAAGGTTAGACCGTTACATATCCATTAAAAATTCATATCCTTAATTGATCAAAAATAAATAAATATAGTTTTCTTGTGATAAATCTCAAAGTTGTTCGCAGTTGACTTCCCTTGTGCTGTAAATATTGAATTATAGTGCAGCTATTGAGATGTGCAAAGTTGATTACTGAATTTTTACTTAATTAGGGGTTACAGGTTATTTGAAATCACCCACCAGCTCTGACAATCTACCAGAACAAACTTCTAGAATCTGCACAAGTGACTAAAGAAGACATTAAAAGGATACAAAACAAGGTTAATTCAATTCTTAATGAAGAATTGTTGGCTAGCAAGGATTATGTTCCTCAAAAAAGAGACTGGCTTGCATCCCATTGGTCTGGATTTAAGTCACCTGAACAAATTTCTCGTATCCGGAATACTGGGTATAGCATTTTTTTCTACCAGTTTCACCAGTTCTTTGCAATATCTGATTTTATTCAATTTAGTGAATTTTATATGCTCCTGTACAGGGTAAAACCAGAGATTTTGAAGAGTGTTGGCAAATCAGTCACAGCCCTTCCAGAAACTTTTAAGGCTCACAAAGGAGTAAAGAAGGTCTATGAACAACGCCACAAATGATTGAGACTGGTGAAGGAATTGATTGGGCAGTTGTGGAAGCACTTGCCTTTGCTACATTAGTTTTAGAAGGTAACCATGTTCGACTGAGTGGTCAGGATGTTGAAAGAGGTACATTTAGTCATCGTCATTCTGTAGTTCACGACCAGGAGACTGGAGAAATGTATTGCCCTCTTGACAATATTATGGCGGACCAAGATGATGAACTGTTTACAGTTAGCAACAGGTAATGAGTGATTATAGTTTTCCCTTTCATTATTATTTGGTTTGATTTTGTCCTATTTCTCGAGTTCCCCCCCCCCCCTCCCCCCCCCCCTCCCCCCCCCCTCCCCCCCCCCCTTTAATGTAGTGACACATAACTTTTTGTAAGATTTATTAGTATTCCCTTGTATACTATAATTAAGGTGGTGTTTAGCCACGAGTCTGACAGACTCTCTTCAGTAGCTATTTCGTGCATGACATTGTATTTAATATCCATTTTGAATTCATTACACCATAGGATACTTCTCTCATCTATGAATGCATTCCACGTCTTTTGATTCTTTGAAACTTGGTTTTCCATGGTGTACCAAATCAGCTTTCCCATTTTGTTCCTGATCCTAGAATATATACCTCCCAATAAAGAACATCTGTACACCGTCTTAAAGATTGTAGGACTGCCAGATACCACCATACGTCTCATGAGACGATGAATAGTACTCTGTTAAAATGCAATTTTCATACTTAGTTTGTCTCCACAAGTTAATTGTGCTTTATGTGCAGCTCACTCTCGGAGTTTGTTGTTCTTGGATTTGAATTGGGTTATTCGATGGAAAGTCCAAACTCATTAGTAATCTGGGAAGCTCAGTTTGGCAACTTTTCCAATGGAGCTCAAGCTATATTTGATCAGTTTTTGAGTGGTGGGGAGTCCAAGTGGCTTCGTCAAACTGGGCTTGTTGTGTTGCTTCCTCATGGTTACATGGGCCAGGGCCCTGACCATTCTAGTGCACGACTGGAATGATTTCTACAGGTATTCCTTTGTCAAATACGGTTAATCCCTTCCTTCCCCTCCCTCTTCTTCCCCCTTTCCCATTAGACAGCAGTAGCATCTGGCATGGATCCCCATCTAATGCAAAGTTCTAACTTTATGACAGATGAGTGATGACAATCCTTTTGTCATACCTGAGATGGATTCCACACATCTGAAGCAAATTCAGGAATGCAATTAGCAGGTTGTGAATTTGACAACTCCTGCAAACTACTTCCATGTTATGGGCTGTCAGGTGAGTGAAACTATTTTTTTCTTCAATATTTTATAGTATTGTGAAAGTTTCTATATGTTCTAACCTTGTCTCATTTTTCAGATACACAGGGAATTCCGCAAGCCTCTTATTGTGATGGCTCCTAAAAACCTTCTACGGCACAAGGACTGCAAATCAAATTTATCCGAGTTCGATGATGTGCAAGGCCACCCAGGCTTTGACAAGCAGGGGACCAGATTTAAGCGCCTCATCAAGGACCAGAATCACCACTCTGATCTTGAGGAGGGTATTAGAAGGGTGGTTCTGTGCTCCTGCAAGGTATAGTTTTACCAGTAAAGTAATCTTTTCTTCCATTCAGTAGAGCTTGGAGTATGAAAAGCGAAATCTGGCAGAAATAGATCATATAATTCTGTGTTGACTTGTAGATAAATTATAACTTATTACCTGAACCAAGGGACAAAAGTTAATTCTATCTTCTGCCCTATATTCTCTTGCAGCTTTATTATGAACTTGATGGGGAGCGAAGAAAGGTTGGAGCAAAGGATGTTGCAATTTGTAGAGTGGAACAGCTTTGCCCCTTCCCTTACGACCTCATCCAGCAAGAGCTGAAGCGATATCCAAGTATGTACCTTGAACTTTCCTTTGAAAAGCAAGTACTATACAATATGATTAATGGAGATGCCCAAGCTTGCTCTCTTCCCCTTTGTCAAGATACTAGCCTGTTTCCTAAGATATATTATTTTATAGGGTTTATGAAAATTACTTAGATCATTAATATTAGAGGCAAAAAAAAAAAAAAAAAAAAAAAAAAAAAAAATCAATGATTCTAAACTAACTACGCTGTAGAATATGAAGTGTGGTCATATTGTCGTGTGAGTCCAACTGTTACTTGTGAAAGGGGTTTAGTTTTTCAGGTCATCTTGTGATTGAACAATGTTTTTGGAGATATATGAAACATCAACACGTATTAGTGGGAAATGTTGAAAAAGATCATATAGTACTAGCTGTGGCTTTGTGAAATCCGGTGATACGGTTTTTGTTGTTTACTGTTATGGGGGATAAATTTTGCTGACATCGTGAGGTTGACACACTTGTTATTTGGTTCTTTCAGATGCTGAGATAGTTTGGTGTCAGGAAGAGCAGATGAACATGGGTGCGTGCAGCTATGTTGCACCCTGCCTTAGTGTTGCCATGAAGTCCCTGGGCAGAGGAACTATTGACGATGTCAAATACATTGGCCGTGATCCATCAGCTGCCACAGCCACTGGTTTTTCTCAGGTTCATGATATGGAACAAAACGAGATTTTGCAGAAAGCGATGCAGTAGGAGCCAAATGAGTCTCACAACTGAATCCCGTCGCGCTTATTGATCCTCATATAACACTGTCTGAAATCTCCTTTCCTGATTTTTTTTTTGTTGATCCAAATTTTAATAAAAGATCGATCATATATCAAATATGCCTCCTTTTATGTGAGGGCTGATGCACACCACAGGTTATGCTTCACAAATTTCTCTTCTTTTGGCAAACAGAGATAAAGAAATATGAACCTTTCCTTGGCACATATGTTTCAAAGTATCGAATGGAATGTACTTGCCTCGTTACATGTAAGTTGTCTTTCCTCCTTACCGGCAAACTACATATATCATATATGTGTCAACTTCTAATTTGCAGTTAAGGAAAAATGACTCGCCTAATTGTAAGGAGCTAAGCAATGTTGCATTAAATTATGCAACTACTTCGAGACCACCATGGCCTTTTGAAATACAACCAAACAAGAATATATCTTGCTGGCCAAAACAATAGTTAGCCTATATTTATCGCAAAATTGATTTTCGTACTCTTACTGTTCTATTGCACCTCTTCATTTGTTTTTACATCTTGATTATTTATTTATCGTTTCATCAAAATTTACATACAACGAGTTTACTTGTACCACGCCCTCTCGATTCAATAATTAAGTGTTATACGTAAGATTTTCCTCGCCCTCTCGATCACCCGTAAACCCTAAATCCTAAACCTCGTCCAGTTGCTCTTAGGATTGGGCCAGATTTGGATCTCTACCCGACCCACCCACAATAATTGTTTTTTTTTCAAAAAATCAGGAAGTAAGATTTGTCTTGGTTTTATTTATGACAAATCGACCGAAAAAAGAAAGAAAATAAATGGAAATGGAAAATAAAAGGTAGCGTTCCAGAAAAGCTAAAAAAAGTCACCGTGGCTTTCCCTGCGATTAGGGTTCTTTTCCGTTCTCTTCCTCCTTCCACCTCTCGCTTTCAGTTCCCCTCCCACTTCCAGGTAAATCCCTAATCTCCATCGATTCCAAGCTCGCATCTTTCGGTAGTTTAATCTCGTTTCTGTAGAGACAAACGAAACGAACCGCAACGTTTCGTCCACCAAGCATTGAGTTCAAGGAACAGTTTCGTTTCTCTGTAGATCAAACTGGTTATATGTTCTTGATTGGTTTTTGTTAATTTTTTTATTTATTTTTATCTTCCAAGTTCATGAACTCGTACACGTATTATGAGTGGATTAAGTTACAATAATTGGTATGATTATTTAATTTGTGATTTGTCTTTTATTGGATTGGACAGGGTTTTGTATGATTGAGGGGTTTGAGCAGTGGGAGAAAAATTTGTGTAGAATTGGGATAAATTTTGTGTGATTGATAGATTGGGTTGGTAGCTATGTCGTGGTTTCGAGCTGGGTCTAGTGTGGCAAAGCTTGCCATTAGGAGAAGTTTGTCGAATAGTGGATCCTATGCGGCTAGAAGGCGGGTCCTTCCGTCCCAAAGCCGAGATTTTCACACCACAATATCTAAATCGAGGGCTGCCCCGGTTCCACGCCCTGTACCCCTCTCTAGGCTAACTGATAGTTTCTTGGATGGAACCAGTAGTGTTTATCTGGAGGGGCTTCAGAGGGCTTGGGAAGCCGATCCCAATAGCGTCGATGAGTCATGGGACAATTTCTTTAGGAATTTTGTGGGGCAGGCCTCTACCTCTCCTGGAATTTCGGGGCAGACCATTCAAGAGAGTATGCGCTTGTTGTTGCTTGTGAGGGCATACCAGGTTAATGGCCACATGAAGGCTAAATTGGACCCTTTGGGTTTGGAGGAGAGACATATCCCAGATGATTTGGACCCTGCTCTATATGGGTTCACTGAGGCTGATCTCGACAGGGAGTTCTTTTTGGGGGTCTGGAGGATGGCTGGGTTTTTGTCTGAGAACCGTCCTGTGCAGACCCTTAGGTCCATTTTGACCCGGCTTGAGCAGGCTTACTGTGGGACCATTGGGTATGAGTATATGCACATTGCAGATCGTGAGAGATGTAACTGGTTGAGAGACAAGATTGAGACTCCTACGCCCATGCAATACAATAGGCAGCGCCGTGAGGTTATTCTTGATAGGCTTATTTGGAGTACACAGTTTGAGAACTTCTTGGCTACTAAGTGGACAACAGCAAAGAGGTTCGGACTTGAAGGTGGAGAAACTCTTATTCCTGGCATGAAGGAGATGTTTGATAGGGCTGCTGATCTCGGGGTTGAGAGCATAGTAATTGGAATGCCTCACAGAGGCAGACTGAATGTATTGGGTAATGTGGTGCGGAAGCCTTTGCGTCAGATATTTAGTGAATTTAGTGGTGGTACAAAGCCTGTGGATGAAGTTGGGCTTTACACTGGGACTGGTGATGTCAAGTATCACTTGGGAACCTCTTATGATCGACCCACAAGAGGTGGGAAGAGAATTCATTTATCTTTGGTTGCAAATCCAAGTCACTTGGAAGCTGTGGACCCTGTCGTTGTCGGAAAAACTAGAGCAAAGCAGTATTATTCAAATGATGCGGACAGGACCAAGAATATGGGCATTTTGATTCATGGAGACGGTAGCTTTGCTGGACAAGGGGTGGTCTATGAGACTCTGCATTTAAGTGCTCTTCCGAACTATACCACTGGTGGGACTATACACATCGTGGTGAACAACCAAGTTGCCTTCACAACTGACCCAATGTCGGGAAGATCTTCTCAGTATTGTACTGATGTTGCCAAAGCATTGAATGCCCCTATTTTCCATGTAAATGGTGATGACATGGAGGCAGTCGTTCATGTCTGTGAGCTTGCTGCTGAATGGCGCCAGACTTTCCATTCTGATGTTGTGGTGGATTTAGTGTGCTATCGTCGATTTGGGCATAATGAGATTGACGAGCCATCTTTCACACAGCCCAATATGTACAAGGTTAGACATTGTTTCCAGTTAATTAATATTTTTATTTTGTTCATTTATTGAAGAAATTTGTATCTTATTCTCATGATAAGTCTCAAAGTTCTTTCTTTATTGTGTCCTGCATTATTATAAAGTGCAGCTATTGAGATGTGCAAAGCCGACTCCTGATTTTTCTACCTAATTCTGGGTACACAGGTTATTCGGAATCATCCCTCAGCTCTAACAATCTACCAGAACAAACTTCTAGAGTCTGGACAAGTGACCAAAGAAGACATTGAAAGGATACAAAACAAGGTTAATTCAATTCTCAATGAAGAGTTCTTGTCTAGCAAGGATTATGTTCCTCAAAGAAGGGACTGGCTTTCATCTCATTGGTCTGGATTCAAGTCACCTGAGCAGATTTCTCGTATCCGGAATACTGGGTATAACACTGTCTTATATCAGTTTCATCTGTTATTCGCAATATCTGATTGTATTTTTTAATGAATTCTTTATGCTCCTGTGCAGGGTAAAACCAGAGATTTTGAAGAGTGTTGGCAAAGCTGTCACTGCCCTTCCAGAAACTTTTAAACCTCACAGAGCAGTAAAGAAGGTGTATGAACAACGTGGACAAATGATTGAGACTGGTGAAGGGATTGATTGGGCAGTTGCTGAAGCACTTGCCTTTGCTACACTACTAGTAGAAGGTAACCATGTTCGACTGAGTGGTCAGGATGTTGAAAGAGGTACATTTAGTCATCGGCATTCTGTTCTTCACGACCAGGAAACTGGGGAAAAGTATTGTCCTCTTGACCATATTGCGGCTGGCCAAGATGAGGAAATGTTTACAGTTAGCAACAGGTAATACTTGATTAGGTTTAGTACAGAGTTTTGTTAAAATCTCCATAAATGCATAGAAGGTTTTGACCTTTTTTTGTTTGTTTACTGTTAGGAGGTTTAGTCCAGAGTTTTTTTGTGCTGTAACGTAGTGACCCAGAATTTTAGGATTCAGCTGCATTCCCTTTTACTATATAATCTAAAGAAGAAATGGTGGCGTTTGGCCATAATTTTGTTGTATTTCGATGTCTACATTTGTGACAGACCCTCTTTAGGGGCTATTTGTGTTCCCAGCAATCTATTTGATATACATGCTTTATTCATTACGCCATGGTTTACTTCTCTTGTTCATGAGCATTTCTCACATCTCTCTATGGTTTATTTTTCTTGCTCTTATTATGCTAATGAGAGATTAATGTTGACAAATAGTTTTACCTTTTTGTTCCTGCTAGAATATATACCTGCTGTACTCCATCTTAAAGATTTTAAGATTGCTGGACTACCATGACTTGTGATACACTGAATAATGTAGACAAATAGTTTTACCTTTTTGTCGTACCATGACTTGTGATACACTGAATAATATGTTTTTAATTTGTCATCTAATTGTCTTTGTGTGTACAGCTCACTCTCAGAGTTTGGTGTTCTTGGATTTGAATTGGGTTACTCGATGGAGAGTCCAAATGCATTAGTAATTTGGGAAGCTCAATTTGGTGATTTTGCCAATGGAGCTCAAGTTATCTTTGATCAGTTTTTTAGTAGTGGGGAGTCCAAGTGGCTTCGTCAAACTGGGCTTGTTGTGCTGCTTCCTCATGGTTACGATGGCCAGGGCCCTGAACATTCTAGTGCCCGCCTAGAGCGATTTCTTCAGGTATTCCTTTGTCAAATATGGTTCACTCCTTCCCCCTTATTTCTCTTTTCCTTTAGACAATAGCAGTGTCAGGCATGCATCCTGATCTAATACGTGTTCATGAGTGTTTGTACAGATGAGTGATGACAATCCTTTTGTCATACCTGAGATGGATCCCACACTTCGAAAGCAAATTCAGGAATGCAATTGGCAGGTTGTGAATGTGACAACTCCTGCCAACTACTTCCATGTTCTGCGTCGTCAGGTGAGTGGAAATATTTTGTTTCAGTATTTTCCAGGATTGTGACTAGTTTCTGCCTGTTCTAATGTTTTGATGAAAAGAAAATATATTATCCAGTATTGTGAAAGTTTCTGGATGTTCTAACCTTGTCTCATTTCTCAGATACACAGGGAATTCCGCAAGCCTCTTGTTGTGATGGCTCCTAAAAACCTGCTACGGCACAAGGACTGCAAATCAAATTTATCTGAGTTTGATGATGTGCAAGGCCACCCAGGTTTTGACAAGCAGGGGACTAGATTTAAGCGACTCATCAAGGACCAGAATCACCACTCTGATCTTGAGGAGGGTATTAGACGGCTGGTTCTTTGCTCTGGCAAGGTATATTATTCCTAATTTTCCTCTGTTTATAAACATTTAAACACACACATGCATACGTGTACATGTTGTTTGACTTCTAATTGCATTATAGTTTAACCATTATATAAATCAATTCGGCAGACCTTGGAGTACGAAATGCAAAACCTGACAGAAGTATATCATATGTTGACTTGTAGATAATTATGATTTGTAATTTTGTATCATTAACCTGGTCCAAGGGACAAATTTTAATTCCATCTTCTATCCTGTATTCCCTTGCAGGTTTATTATGAGCTTGATGAAGAGCGAAGAAAGGTTGAAGCAAAGGATGTTGCAATTTGTAGAGTGGAACAGCTTTGCCCCTTCCCGTATGACCTCATTCAGCGAGAGCTGAAGCGATATCCAAGTATGTAGTCTGTAAATAAGGATTAATGGAATGGCGAAACATTGTCGTGATATATGTAATGTTTATGAGGCTCAGGGTGATAGTGTTTTCTTTTCTGGGAGCTCAATTTTGCTGACATCATGAGGTTGACACATTCTTTATTTGGTTCCTGCAGATGCTGAGATAGTTTGGGTCCAGGAAGAGCCGATGAACATGGGTTCCTACAGCTATATTGCACCCCGCCTTAGCACTGCCATGAAGTCTCTGGGTAGAGGAACTATCGACGACATCAAATATATTGGCCGCGCTCCTTCAGCTGCATCAGCCACTGGTTTCTATTCAGTTCATTTGAAGGAACAAAGTGAGATTGTACAGAAAGCGGTACAGAAGGAGCCAATTGAATCTCACAGCTGAAGCAGCGCCTCTCAGACATTAAGATTTTTTGCTTCTTTGTTTAATGCTCGTGTTTTTGAGAACAAGGTCAATCTGCTTTATCATCAACGACACAAGGTTGGTTAGACTTTGGCCATTCCGGATGATTATCTTTCGGATATTTATTGTTATTTCCCGTTATGTATTTGGTTAAGCATGATTATACTACTTGGAAGGTTTTTGTCTCGTCCTTTCTACTCCTTGAATTTCGTTAAACTGATATCTCCGGCGGCATGTATCTCAACACCACAACAAGAATTTGATTGCAAATGACTCTTGAGTATATAGCTCAAAATTAAGCATGGTTAAGGAAAAAAATAACTGAGGGGAAGGTTAACGAGAGAATTTATAGGGCATATTTGTATTCAATTCGTTGAACTTTTAGTCTTCATTTTTTGTCGCACATTTTGTATAGCCTACTTTGTAATTTTTTCAACTATCTGAACTGTATAAATTTTAATTCATCAGTCATGTCTACCAAAAATATATGACGAAAGTTGTAAGTTGTGTTCGGGGTTGGGGTTTGGGGAGTTATTGTCTATCGTTGACCGTCAAAGAGGTGGTAGTTTACCCTGTGGTGGATGTCAACGGTTTGAGTCCGCTTATCTCCAACTCGTGAATTTAGCGATACAAAGCTATATGATAGCACCAAATTTTTCTGATTCGGCAAAAATCAAAAGTATAGCCTAAAAACAAAATGTCTATCAAACTAACCTAAGTTATCTTGTTTCGTCTCCCGTTTCTCCATTTCTGTTATTACGTGACAGTTCTCTCTTAATCTCTCTTGTCATGTATTTGCCATGTGATGAAAGAGATAGGAAGTGACACAACAAAAGATCGTACGTGAAAGCTTTCATGAGTAAGGTATTTCTCCTGCAGTGCAGGCAACTACTAGTGGAGTTGGCAACAGCATGAGCCTTTCTTATCAACCTCCACTTTTCTACACTTGATTTCCTCTTCCTGTAATGCTTTTCGCAATTATTCTGTTGTTAATGCCGGCTGCCCCTTCTGCTACATCTACACTTCTGTCACCTTGTAGTTTTAAAACTTGCATCATTGCAAAAGCGCCTAAAAATTTGCATTTGCAGGTGTCTCCGCGGTCCATTTCAAAGCTGCCTCTGATTTGCAATGCAAGCAAATATCACCTTTTCTGGACACGCTTTGTGGTCGCTACCCATCCATAAATTTCCTGAGAGTAAAGCTGCTGAGTGCTGTTTATCATATACTAGTTTGATTGATGTTTGCATGCGACTGTTTTTCCTACTAAAGTACAACAAATTTTTTTTACTTATTGTAGCAACATTCAAGATTTACAAAAATGGTATCCGAGTGAAGGAAATGGTGCACCCCAGTCACGATATGTTGGAACACTCGGTCAGGCATTATGGCTTTTAGAACTCAATTTTTTGTTCAGGTGGAGAAGGGAGAGTTGCTGTTGTTGTATGGATGGTATTGTCAATCCAACAAGGAGGCGAATTTCGGTGGGCAAAGTTTATTTGACATATCCTGAGGAATCACTCCCCGTCTGGTCTCTAAGAACATATGGGATTGGCATCATCCGTGTTCAGTTTTCAGTGAGATTGCCAGGATCATGGCCTGGTAAGCAAGCAATCAGTTATGCAGGCGCCAATAGTGTAATATCGGTGTTCAGCTTTTAGAAATAGTGTGATATCCGTGTTTAGTTTCAGAAATAATCAGTTTCAGGAATAGTCAGTGTTCATTTCACAAAATAGTTTAATACTCGTGTTTAGTTTCAGAAGTAATTAATGTTCAACTTTTATAAATAGTGTTCAGTTTCAGAAATATGGTTGGTGCGCGTTAATTTTTCTATTACTTTTTATTTTATTTTATTTTTTATTATATTGAACTTTTGTTATTTTTATTAAAATTTAAATCATTTACTAAAGTTTAAAATCATTTTCATTAAATAAAGTTATAAAATAATTTTTAGTTAAAATAAACTTAGTCTAAATCTTTTTTTATTAAAGCTCCAAAAGGCTGATGCTGCATGACGTGGGTTTTTAAAGTCAAAAGCACTTTGATATAATAGTCCAACTTAAACTAAGGGCTTTTACATAATAGTCCAACTTAAACTAAGGGCAATGAGACATATACCTCATTTGGATGTGCTTTTAAAATGACTGAAAGCGCTTTTGGTGAAAATGTTTTTAGAACCAAGCTTTAGTAAATATGCAAGTAAATTCTGAAAATGCACTTAAAGTGCTTCCTGGAAGAAGCACATAACTGGTGCTTCTTGCAAAAAGCACTTTAAGAGCTTTTGGAACCCAAAAATATTTTTTCCAAAAACGTTTTTAGTTATTATAAAAGCACATCTAAACGAGCCCATACTCGAGTACTATGTCTACTACTATATATAATGGAACCAGGATCCTCGCCAGATTCATTCCCTACGGATCCTAAGGATCCTGCAATCGTATCCGTTCATCGTATATCGTGCGGTCAGAAATCATTTAAAATTTAAAATTCAAATATAAATAATACCTAACGATAACTGACAGTAAGATATACAATGAACAGACACGATTGCGGGATCTCTAGGATCCCTAGGGAATGGATCCGGCGAGGATCCTGGTTCTATACCAGGAAGAAAAAATCGATAATATCGGCGAAATATCGCCGATATTATCGTTTTTTTGAAGGTCCGAAATTTTTTTAACTATCCAAATAATTTTCGTCAAAATATCGCGATATTATCGTTAATATCGATAATATCACGATAATTTAAAAATTATCGATAATATCGATAATATAATATTAAAATATACTTAAAAAGGTTGAGAAATCTCAACACATATTACACTTGATCAAAGCCAAAAGGCCAACCAAGACATGTTTAACTTCAGCATGTGAATGTGCCTTTTATAGGCATTTGGGTTGCTCACTGCCCTCGCTGGGCGATGTGGGACGACCAAGGAAGAAAATACAAATTTCGGCCGAAAATTCACACCCACTTTAAACGGCCATAACTTTGTCAAAACTCAACCAAATCAAGCAAGACAAAAACTAAAGTTGTAGCCCTCGAAGAGACGAAGAGAATGGTACCTCAAACGACGTCTGAATCGTCGTGGTTTGGCCGGAAAATGCCTCGAAAGTCACTGAGGTCGCCGGAAACTGGGTAAGATTCAAATGAGTATAACTTTTTCAATACTCAACGAAATTGAGTGAAACAAAAAGGAAAGTTGTACTACTCGACGAGACGAAGAGATTGATACCTTGCACGCCGGCCAACTCGCCGTGGTTTGGCCGGAAATTGCCTCGAAAGCCACTGAGGTCGCCGAAAACTGGGTAAGATTCAAATGAGTATAACTTTTTCAATACGCAACGAAATTGAGTGAAACAAAAAGGAAAGTTGTAGCCCTCAAAGAGACGAAGAGAATGGTACCTCACACTACGTCTGACTCGTTGTGGTTTGGCCGGAAATTGCCTCAAAAGACAAGTCCTTGCACTAGATATACTTTCAAATTACGTTGAGTAGCAACCTGATATATGTATTCGGACGAATTATAAAACAATTTTCACACTCCTGACTTCCAAAATTCAATTCTTTTACTTTATATAAACTTGAAAAAACATAATCGGCATCCAAATTAAAGTTTAGTCTTATTCAATGTATTGATTTTCAATCGTTAATTGATATACTATAATTTGGAACTTCAACGCCTAGACGCATGCTTATGTGTAAGAAATTTAAAGTGTCAAATTCGGCACATTATTCTTCATCATTTTATTCACTTCCCTTTTTTTTTTTAATATCCTAAATAAAACCTCCAAATATTGTACTAATTCATTATATATAAATGATTATGGTGTGTTTAGAATTCTTTCATTAATTACTACATATTTTCTACACTCACAATGTTTGTCAGCTCGCTATATAATCAACTTGATAATGTTAAATCCATCATGCAATGCATTTCTTTCCAATTTTTTGTGATAAACTAATAGATAATTGACTAAATAAACATCCTACAAAGTTTCAATAAAAATTTCCAAGTTTTTCTTACAATTTCCGTGGTTTCCATGTAATTTTTATCGATATCGATATTTTACCGATATTTCCATCGATATTTCCGTGTTTTCAGACTACCGATATTTCCGATATTACCGATATTTTCTTCCTTGGTTCTATATAATGGGATTTGGATCCTCTCCGAGGCAATTGGTCGGGATCCTCCTGACCGGTGTCTGTGGGCCGTTGAATTTTTATCCAACGACTACAAACAGAATGCCCTTTAAAAGTTATAATAATTGTAGCTATTGGATAAAAATCCAACGGTCCACAGACACCGGTCAGGAGGATCCCGACCAATTGCCCCGGAAAAGATCCAAATCCTATATAATGGACCTGGTGGTTTCTAAAATTATTAGTTAAAATGTAGGGTTTGTTTAAACTTTTGATCATCAAATTGCACACGGAAAAAAATGTGGAAGTCTGAGATGGATAGCATTTTTAGCTAAATAATGAAGCCTAGAAAGTAAAATATTATTAGTCCAATTACTTTAATCCAGAGCCACTAATTTCTTGCACTAATGAGCTCCCAAAAGCCTAGAAAGTAAAATATTATTACTCCAGTTGCTTGATCCAGAGCCACTAATTTCTTGCACTAATGAGCTCCATAATTGGCTTTTGGCCATGTTTCAATTATTTTCTTGCACTAAAATCAAAAGACCCCTAAATCATATTTAACTAAACTATTATATATAAACTTTGTACCATTGTGCCGTAAAATTGTAGCTGAACCTTAATTAAGATGCTTTTTTTTGAAGTAAAAAAAGCATATGCTAATTAATTAAAAATAAGAAAAATTAATGAAGAGTCCTAAAAAACTTTTAGTTTTAATGAAAAATGACAAATAAAGGTGTAAATGAATAGTAGCAGGAAAGGTAAAATGTCATTTTTCGTTAAAAGTAAACAATATCGAGAGTGTTTCGTTAAAACTTTCTTAAAATAAGCTTCTAAGCTCATGAATAATTAAGGAGAATCAGAACATGTCACTAAAAGCCGCAATTGTCATTTGAGAATTCGGTAGTCTGGCAGTGATGAGATTCACCCCTGTTTTCCATCTCTCTGCAGTTTTGATTTACACATTGTGCTCGATTTTGGAGAAGAATTATTCTCCAATTACATATGCCTGCACAAGACCTCTCACAACTTCTATATTTTCCACTATATTTACAAGTTTGTGGATTCAAAGTTTATAACCAGTCATCAAAAGATAGAGAAAAAAAATGAGATAACATGATCGAATAAATTATCCACAAAAAAATATATCTGAAGGACTACTAAAATCAAAATAACAAAGTGAGAATTTGCTACCATATGCATATTTTACTGTGCTAACATTATAATTTAATCTTATTATTAATTTTGACCTAACTAATTGTAATTTGATTCTCTTATCTTACCCCATGGGGTAAGGTCCCATCATTCAAGTCACTTCAGCAAATGTGGGTGCTACTAATCAAGAAAGATCAAGCTGATAAAAAAAGAAGAAGAGGATCCTCTCCAGATCTAATTTGTTAGGATCTTAGGGATCCTCACATCCTAGCCGTTCATCGTACATCGTATGGTCAGTTTTTTCAGATATTATTTGTGTTTAATTTAAAGTCAAATGATTTTTTACCGTACGATACATGATGAATGGTTAAGATGTGAGAATTCTTAGAACCCCACAAAGTGGATCTGGATGGGATCCAATTCCATAAAAAAAAAAAAAACAAAAAAAAAAAAAAGATTAAGAATATAACTTGATTTTTACAACAACGTGGGGCATAATATATTTTTACAACGTGAGAGCATTCTTATAATAAAACTATGTTACTGATGTGACAACCCGTCCTTAATTTTATTATTTTATAAATTTTAAAATGTGAATTTACGAGAATACCCTAGAGGCGAGGATATTGATTTTCGTTGATCACTAGTTCATGACGCGTATGAATTATTATAGTTATTATTGTAATGGTTGTGGTTAAAAAAAAAAAAAAAAAAAGAGGAAGAAAAGAAAAGGGGGTCTACGGGGAAGAAGGAAAAGAGGGAGAACCGGAGAGAGAGAGAGGGAAAGAAGATGGGCACTACCCAATCGGAAAGGATAGAGGGAGGTGAGGAACGAATCAGGGAGAGATCAGGGAAGGAAAGGAGAAAGGTGAGTGACACCCAACCATGACCTCCTTCCCCTTGACCCGTTTTCGACCTGCAACCCCCGACCAGTTTCCACCATAATTTCCGATGGTTTTCCATCGGATTTTTCCACGAAATGGACCCAGCCACCACTCCCAAACACCATCTAGCCCTTCCCTCTTCCTATTACACCTCAAAAATCAAGGGTTTTGGCTTTAAAATTGGGAGAACCCGCACGGTGGAGTGCGGCGGATTTGGGTTTAATTTACCTAAATCTAAAACTAATCACACCTATTTCTACCACCATTAGACTTCCCTTGAGGTATGGAACAAAGCCCAATCAGTTGTAGGGGCGGCAGATCATCGAGGAGGAAGAATCGAAGCACACCCACACTTAGGGTTCCGATGGATTTTAGCTAAATTGGGGCATTTCTAGACCAAATTGGACTTGGTCGCAGGTATAAAGTTTGCACTACTCACTAAGATCTTCATGTCTGTGAAATTTGGTAATTTTTGGAAATAGTTGGATTTTCCGACGAGTTGGGGCGGCCGATCACCACCCACGGCGGTGCGTGGCCAGTGGGCGGCCAATGATATTTTAAGGCTATGTTAAATATATTGAATTCAGTTTTGATATTTGAATGACGTAGTTTGATCGTTGGAACCTAAATTTTCTACGATACGTTATTAGGTATTTATGCGAATCGACGATCCGACCATTGGATCGTCACCAAACTTTGTTACATTGTAGTACGTAATATTTGATGAATGTAAGAACTTACGGATTGGGAATTCGACATATGGATCTTTCCGAATTGGATTTGTAGGTTCATAAAATAAAACGTTAACCGTTAATCAGTTTTGGAAATTGGCGGAGATCCAACCGTTGGATCGTAATGAAACTTAAGTATATTGTTCTAGAAGCATATTGTGTATCATGAGAAGTTACGGATTGGAAACCTGAGATGCGGATATTCCGGATCAAGTTTTGCAGGGTTGTGGACCCGACCGTCGATCGAAGATCGACGGTTGACTTTTGGTCAATGGGTCTCAAATTATTCTAGAAGGTCCTTGAGAATATGTTTTATGTAAATTATTTAATCTATCGGTAAGAACTTTGAGACGTGATTTGATAATTGATCACAAGCGACGATAGTTCGTGATGTCTCGATATTCGTGCGAGGGAATCGTAGCGCGGACCTAAAATGAGTAGGTTTTTTCCCTTTTATCGTGTGTGTGTGTGTATATATATAAGATTGACATCTCCGCAAACATTTATCAATTGAATATTCATATAATTTATGTGAATGCTTTAGAGGACTACTGCGAACTACAAATGGCTTGATCCCTGTTTAGGGTACGTAGGCAGTCTAACGAGACGTTAGATGCAGCCATATAATAAATGAGATTAAATAATCGAGACAAAGCCTTGTTTGGGGAATTGAACAATGTGAAGGATATTAGTGGAAAATGTGAGATCTAACCTTATGAGTTGGTGGTTAAATGTTGGTCATAAATCAATACGTGAGGAATCAAGGAATTGAAGTAAGGAAACATAAGTAATGCTGGTTAACTAAATTAGAGTCTAGTTAGGCTTATCACCGATTATTATTCCCGAAAGTAAATAATTCGGGAGTAGAGCGTTATAGATTGTGCATTTTACGCCATATTATATATATTTATATATAATTGAAAATACTATGGTACGAGTGAGTTCTAGATTGCTTCATGGCATATCCATATGTATATTATCTGCACATAATTACTGTGAATGCTGTGAAGTGCGAAGAGGAACGCAGGACGCACAGGTAAGTTCAGGTGAGTTTATGGTATTAGTTGAAATGATAGAGTTATGGCATGCCTACATTTATGTTTTAGGCAACTTCGACATTGTCGTACAGGCTACAATAATAGGCAACTCCGACCTTGTCGTACAGGTTGCCCATGAGTCGTACATGTTATGTTAGATGCAGTTAGAGTTCATGAACCTGCACCCCGTTGTTAGTGCTCATGCCCGTGGTTAGGGCACATTCCTTCACGTGATGTTCACCTTCCGCACCTTACGTTCACCTTGGATCCAAGGTAGGTGCACAGTCCTGTCGTACAGACCACTTAAGGTGGTTCCAACTCGTAGGTGACCCGCGATTATTCGCACAGTCTTCACGTAATTGTAGCACTTGAGCGTACTTATTTACACCCAGTTCTGTCATACAGACCACTAGAGGTAGTTCCGACTCGTGTGGAGGAGTATATGATGAGCTAGTGATTTAGCCGTACAGTTCACATGAGGTGACTCCGGCTAGTATATTATGAGCTATTGATTCAGCCGTACAGGTCACGTGAGGTGACTCTGGCTAGTATGTGATGAGCTATTGATTCAGCCGTACAGGTTACGTGAGGTGACTCCAGCTAGTATGTGATGAGCTAGTATTGATTGATGAGATATGGATAAGTCGTACAGGTCATTACAAGTGACTTCGACTTACGTGCTAACATTGATTGATGAGATATGGATGAGTCGTACAGGTCACTACAGGTGACTCCGACTTACGCGCTAGCATTGATTGATGATATATGGATGAGTCGTACATGTGACTCTGACTTACGCGCTAGCATTGATTGATGAGAAATGGATGAGTCGTACATGTCACTATAGGTGACTCCGACTTATATACTAGCATTGATTGATGAGACATGGTTACAATCGTACAGGTCACCACATGTGACTTCGACTGGCGTGCTGGTATGTGTGATTAAGCACATGATTATTATATTGTTAATGAAAGGTTGTGTTGTGGTATACTTCTAGGTTTACTGTTAGTATACTTTTGATTTCATACTTATATGTAGTACGATTTTCTGGGAAATTATATAGGTGTTACAGCAAGGGGCTACTGCCTTTGGTAATTGAAATTGGTTTGAAAAGTTTTGTTTCAATCACTCACATTTTCTATTTTTGTACCCTTCCAGGTCCTAGCAGCAGAGTTCCGTATCGACGTGGATTCGTGGCACTATTCAGTACAAATGTCTTCTTATGATGGTATAATCATTATCTTACCTTACTGCACTATACCTATGCTCTATATCACGCATGAAATGGGTCCAGACCCGCTCACCACGCACTCGTGTACTTAGACACTTTTAGATTTTAATTTATTCTTATTTTATACATTATCACACTTTATGACTTCGTCACCTTCCAAGTGTCGGCCAACACGGCTCGATTCGGGGTCCTAGTGGACATTCTGGGTCAGGGTGTGTCAACTGAGATGGAGCATGTGAAAACTAGATATTAAATTCATTATATTTATAAATTGTTCTTATGTTCGAGTAGTGATAATATTATTGTAGTTTAAGAGGTTTTGCATAACAGGGTGAGTTTTGGCGCAACGAAAATGCTACTTCTTTGTGACCGAAATGTCACGGGTTCGAGTCGTAGAGACAACCTCTTTGCAAAGCAATTATAAGGCTGCATACGATAGACATTCCCCCGACCCTTGCAAAGCGAGGAGTCTTGTTGGTTTGGAATCATCATTTTTTTTAGGAGAAATTAGATTCTCATCATTTCTTTTGCTATTCCATTGATTAAAATCCTATTCCTTTTCAATTTTTTGATCAAGGTCCTTGGGTATTAATAACATCATTAATTATTTCAATAATAATTTTTTTTATTTCTAAATATATTCATTTAATGTTAAAAATGTTACAATTATTATATTTATATTTATGACTAAATTTTTATCATATATTTTTAGTTTTAGTTTGTACCCATTTTTAATTTGTAATTCTTTTTTAATTTGTACAATTTTCTTTTTAGTTTTAATTTGTACCCATATATTAATTTCTTTTTGTGCCCATATTTTTTAAAGTTTATTTGTATTTGTACCCATATATTTTTTTTATTTGTACTTTTTATTTTGCTAAATGTACCCATGCTAATTATATGTACCCATTCATGTAAAACTTTTTAATCTTAAAATGTACTCATTCTTAAATATACCAATTTGTTATATGTAAAATGTACCATTTTTTATATATATATAATCTATTCAATTTTTTAAATCCAATTTTAAACTTATATGGGTACATTCTTTTTTCTTTGATTTTAAAATGTATCAATGTCAAGTTTAATCGAAGAAATTTACTAATGTTATTAAGTCTAATATCTTTTTTTTTTTTGGTGATTTTGAAGAATGTACCCATGTTTTGATACAATAATTTTTTTGGTTAATTTTGATGAATGTACCCATGTTTATACACACACACACACACACACACACACACACACACAATAGTATATTTATATTTTAATATTTTTAATCCCACTAATTATGATTTTTTATTATTTAAAATCTCATTTATATAAACAACTAAAATTTCTAATTTTAAATTAAAAAATATAGTAACATACATAGAAATAAATTATCACATTGATTTCAGGGAACTCAATCAAAAATTAAAAACCAGCAAGGTTTCAATCAAAGAATATTCATAGTTAAGGACCGCATCCAAAGTCTCCTTTTTTTAACAAGTGGAGACAACTACCACCAAGACCTAACCCTAGTTGGCAATTAAACTTAACTCCATTTTCAGCACCTCTTACTCTCAATACACTTTTGTGATATGATAGTGACGTCCTTTTAAGCCAACATTTGTCTTGATCACTTGAAACAGTGATCTATTTACTGCTTGCTTAATCAGATATGAATCATATGATAATGCAGGATAATACTCGATATGCGGAAAAGAGGCACTACTGGTTTTGATGCTTAATTTGGTGAAATTGGTTCTCTTCACGAATGTTACTCTTTCAGATAACCCTAGTGGACTCCATAGAATATTCAAGATTGAGACGCACATAATTTACTATGCCTATAAGTAACTGCAGCTTCTCCATTTTCTCTCATCACTGATCATCCCTCCATTTTTTCTCATCACTGATCATCGATCACTTGCTAACTTTTCACGTCAGACGCTTATTAGTTTTAGAACAAGATCAACATGTCTAAGCACTCCAATATGGCTCAGATGCTCAATCGGGCGGTGCCATTCATGGCTGTCACCTTCATGCAAATTGGGTTCGCAGGGATGGCCTTAATTTCAAAGTTTGCTCTAAACCATGGGATGAGCCCGCATGTCTTGGTAGTCTATCGGCATGCTGTGGCCACTGTTTTTATAGCTCCTTTTGCCATTATCTTCGATAGGTGCATCTCTCTGTCACCCTCCTGTATGTCGTAATTTTTTTTTTGCATCTGGCTTAGTGTTGAGAGATGAAGAAAATTAACCCAATGAACTTGATTCTATTGCAGGAATGTAAGGCCAAAGATGACCTTATCTATTTTCACCAAGATTGTGTTGCTTAGCCTATTAGAGTTAAGTACCGTGACAACTAATTAAGTCACACATTTTTCAGCTTACTATAACTTTGAAAAAAAGTTTTAGTTAAGTAGTACTGTTTTTCTTATGAACATATGGGAGAACCGAACTAATCAAGTGATCTCTACTCTTAATTATTATTAGGCCTGTAATTGACCAGAACCTGTTCTATACCGGGATGAAGCTTACAACAGCAACTTTTACATCTGCCATGTGCAATGTTCTTCCTGCTTTTGCTTTCATAATGGCTTGGATTTTCAGGTATATATATCATGAAAATGTGCTACTTAATTTTTTTGCATGGTTCTTAATTTTTTTTGCATGGTTCATGAAAATGTGGATTTCAATTATTTACTTTGACTAGGCTTGAGAAGATTAATTTGAGAAGCCTGCATAGCCTGGCAATGATATTGGGGACCATAATGACTGTGGGAGGAGCAATGCTTATGACTCTAATTAATGGACCCATGTTGAATTTTCCGTGGACAAGAAGAAATATCCATCAAGAATCTACAGTTTCCACAGTTCATCAAGATCCCATAAAGGGAGGTATCATGCTTGCAGCTGGATGTTTCTGCTGGTCTTGTTTCATGATTCTCCAAGTAAATCCCTAATGTCTCGTGCAACTTTTTTAATTTTTTTTTTAAATTTTTAAATTAATGGAGAGAGAATATTCAACTTGAAACCTCTTCCGGAATTAGAAAAAGGTATTAGTTGATGGAGAGTTGGTATCTTTACTTGGGGTAACATGCAAGTAACAACCCTGATCTACGTACCCAAGTCACGAGCTGGATTAATACATAATTATCACCCTCATTGTCATACTAATTATGGATTTCATGTATAGGCGATTACTCTAAAATCATACCCTGCTGAGCTGTCCCTAGCAACTTGGATATGCTTGCTGGGCACGGTTCAAGGAACTGCGGGGGCCCTAGCTTTCGAATGGAATAACCCTATAGCTTGGTCCATACACTTTGATTATAAGCTGTTAGCTGCTGTTTACAGTGTAAGAACTTCTTAACTAACCCCAATTTTTCTGGTTAAAAATCTTGTTGTATATACATACGTATACTTTACTAGTTATATATTTACAGCTGAAGAGATGTCATGATGCAGGCAATAATGTGTTCAGGGATCGCTTATTACATTCAGGGAATGGTAATGAAGGAAAGAGGACCTGTTTTTGTGACTGCTTTTAGTCCTCTAAGCATGATTATTACAGCCGTTATGAGCTCCTTCATATTAGCTGAGATCATGTACTTGGGAAGGTAAATTTACATCAACCTCTCTTATCTATTAAATGCAGGAACATGGACCTTGGATTTATTTAGCTTCTAACAAAAATACAGAAAAAGAAAATAGTATCAAGGAACACTAAAATACAATAATTAAGCAGTATATAAATCACATTTTAATGCTTATTGTCTGGTTCTTGTCCATCCAGTTCTATATTTTGACTTAAAGTTTGTAATTTTATTTGCGCATATTTGCCAAGAAAAAAAACAACGGGACAACGGCTAACAAGGGATTATTTATTTATTTTGCAGAGTAATTGGAGCAATGGTCATTGTGATTGGCCTCTATATGGTTCTATGGGGGAAAAGCAAGGATCAACTTCCATCCGAATTAGAAAAAGATGATAAAAGGGAATTGGCTACAAATGTTTAACAAAATCTACATTATTCATAGAGAAGGCACTGACTTCAGATATTTGTGGCTATTGATGTCACTAATTAGAAGTTGATATATTTATCTGGAGGAGGAAGAGCAAAATACTATAATAACTACTTGCAAATGGAATTTTCAATCTGGAACAAATTCCATGCAAAGCCAAAATTTAATTAAGTATATCGTGATGGAGAGCATTCCTGTTAAATCTTCCAGGCCAAGATCAATATCAAGGTCAAGGTCAGAATCACCCTGTCCGGCGCGGTCGGGTAGTGCCTGATTCTCTGGCAAGTCATCTTCACGGCTTCCTTGGTGTTAGATGCAAGGATTTATTATGTCCGACTTGTTGAAAATATCACTTTTAAGAACCTTAGTTGTCCTTATTGTGGCCGGTGTGTGGTTTTTATATACAAGGCCTAGTGATTTTACATTTAAGGTTGCGTAATGTTGTCGAGAATACTTGGGTTGTGCTTTTTGTGCTTGGTCTGTTTCAGGACATCTTCCCTAAGGTTATATCGTCGGATTTTCTGTTGCTTGGTTGTTTTGGTTGTGTGTGCCCAAAACAAAACAAAAATCCATTGGTTTTGGAGGTTGTGATGCTATATGTAAAAAAAAATATATATATCTTGATGGAGTGCATTGAAAAGACTCTCGACTCGCTCAAAAGCGAGTCCAGCAAGATTTTATTTTATTTTATTTTATTTTTTGAACAGAAACTGGGATTAACCAGGACACAACGGCCAGCAAGAACAACGAAAGCCGACGAAGGCTGACAAAGAGATAGTACAAGCATCGACAACACGTGATTACACACAGACGAAGCCACAAATGGCAGAAACGACATCCCATAAAACAAGACAAAAGCTACACAACATGGGGGCAAGGAAGACCATCCTTGTTCAGAATTCTCACAAAAGAAGATGGGGGTCTTTCAACCCAAGCCAAGTCACGCATCTCCGGTCTGAAGTTTGAAGCAACGAAGTCCGCCGCAGCATTTGCTGATCTTCAAACCCAAGACCAGGAGCAGGATTGCACTACTACAATATTAGCTTTAGGTGTCGGACAATCCTGGCGGTTAATAAGTCATTCTGACGGATAAAAGATTTCCGACACATAATTTATTTACTGTCGGATTAAAGTTACTTTCTGTCGGATATATCCGACATAAATTTCTGGCGGATTTTTCCTGTCGGATTTAACCGCCATAAAATTATTATAACCCTCAGTATTTTTGAATTCTTTTTTTTTTAATATTTTTACATATTCTGGCGGTTTCTAAGTTAATTGTGGCGGTTATAACCGACATAAATTAACTATTTTATTATTTTAGATTCTGGCGGTTATTATTTTAGTATTTTACCGGTTATAACCGACAGAAATTGACTATTTTATTATTTTAAAATGTTACATTGATTAAAAATAAATAAACAAATGGTGTAAATATTTGTTTTCACTCACGGTCCCTTTACCTAATCTCTTAATGTTTTTTTTTTTTTTTGCTATTTTTTACACATGCTATCTTGGAGTATATACAAACATATTTGACGGTTGAATCGTTGAAACTAGTTTCGTAGAATGCATACCTATCAAATTGATATATTTAACAAACACTGAAAGAGTTAATGTTATACTTCCATTAAGTATAAAAAATTATCCACTAGTGTAAATATTTTAAATTGAAGATCGAATTCGTTCAATGCATTCTTATAGGGTCGAGGAGTGTAGCTGTAAAAAATCATCAAAATCAAAGCTAAAATAACCGTTAAATTGTGATTTTTTGTTTAAAACCATCGAAAATTTTTGTTTCGTTACCTAATCTCTGAATGTTTGTTTTTTACAATTTTGTACGTATGCAATCTCGGAGTGTGTAAAAATAAGTTTGACGGTTGGATCGTTAAAAAAAGTTTCATAGAATGCATATTGCATCAAAACTGTAGATTAAACAAACACTAGTTAATATTATACTTATATTAAGTATAAAATAAGATTTTGTGGTATCTACTAGTGTAAATATTTTAAATTGAAGATCAAATTTATTCATTACATTCTTATAGGGTCGAGGAGTGTAGCTGTAAAAAATCATCAAAATCGGAGCTAAAATAACCGTTAAATTGTGATTTTTCTTTTATAACCGTCGAAAACTTTTGTTCCATTTCCTAATCTCTGAATGTTTGTTTTTTACGATTTTTTGCGTATAAAATCTTGGAGTGTGTACAAATACGTTTGACGGTTGGATCGTTGAAAAAATCTTCTTAGAATGCGTATCACATCAAAACAATAGATTAAACAAACACTTAGAGTTAATGTTATACTTCCATTAAGAATAAAATAAGATTTTGTGGTATCCACTAGTGTAAATATTTTAAATTAAAGATCAAATTTATTCATTACATTCTTATAGGGTTGAGAAGTGTAGCTGTAAAAAATCATCAAAATTGGAGCTAAAATAACTGTTAAATTGTGATTTTTTGTTTATAACCGTCGAAAACTTTTGTTCTGTTACGTAATCTCTGAATGTTTGTTTTTTACGATTTTTTACGTATGCAATCTCGAAGTGTGTACAAATAAGTTTGACGGTTTGATCGTTGAAAAAAGTTTCGTAGAATGGATATTGCGTCAAAACGGTAGATTAAAAAAACACTTAGAGTTAATATTATACTTCTATTATGTATAAAATAAGATTTTGTGGTATCCACTAATGTAAATATTTTAAATTAAAGATAAAATTTATTCATTACATTCTTATAGGGTCGAGGAGTGTAGCTGTAAAAAATCATCAAAATCGGAGCTAAAATAACCGTTAAATTGTGATTTTTCGTTTATAACCGTCGAAAACTTTTGTTCTGTTACGTAATCTCTGAATGTTTGTTTTTTACGATTTTTTACGTATGCAATCTCGGAGTGTGTACAAATAAGTTTGACGGTTGGATCGTTGAAAAAAGTTTCGTAGAATGGATATTGCGTCAAAACAGTAGATTAAACAAACACTTAGAGTTAATATTATACTTCTATTAAGTATAAAATAAGATTTTGTGGTATCCACTAGTGTAAATATTTTAAATTAAAGATCGAATTTATTCATTACATTCTTATAGGGTCGAGGAGTGAAGCTGTAAAAAATCATCAAAATCGGAGCTAAAATAACCGTTAAATTGTGATTTTTCGTTTATACCCGTTGAAAACTTTTGTTTCGTTACGTAATCTCTTAATGTTTTTTTTTTACAAATTTTTATGTATGCAATCTCGAAGTGTGTACAAATAAGTTTGACGGTTGGATCGTTGAAAAAAGTTTCGTAGAATGGATATTGCTTCAAAACGGTAGATTAAACAAACACTTAGAGTTAATATTATACTTCTATTAAGTATAAAATAAGATTTTGTGGTATCCACTAGTGTAATTATTTTAAATTAAAGATCAAATTTATTCATTACATTCTTATAGGGTCGAGGAGTGAAGCTGTAAAAAATCATCAAAATCGGAGCTAAAATAACCGTTAAATTGTGATTTTTCGTTTATAACCGTCGAAAACTTTTGTTCCGTTACGTAATCTCCGAATGTTTGTTTTTTACGATTTTTTACATAGGCGATCTTGTAGTATCTACAAACAAGTTTGACGGTTAGATCCTGAAAACTAGTTTCGTAGAATGCATAAATTTGCCAAAATTTTGAAGTGGGAAAAGTAATTTGTGCTAAATTTTTATTTATGTTTTTTAAGTATTGATTAGATAATATTTAGTTTGTGTGAAGACATTTTCACTGTACAATTCTCTTTTTGTTTCTTTATCGTATATTTTACATGGATTATTATCTATTAAACCAAAAATGTAAAAATTATCTATTAAACCAAAAATGTAAAAATTATCTATTAAACCAAACAATTATTTATTTAATTTTTAAAAACATATTCTATTTAAATACATATTATTTATTTATTTATTAAACCAAACAATTATTATTTTATTTTTTAAAATCGTAACAAAATTTGGGGAGGGGGGAATTTTAAAATTTGGGGGAAAGTTTAAAATTTTCAGAGGGAATTTTGCCGCCATTTGTTGCTGTCGGTTATAACCGACATTAATGAGAAGTTTTTGTCGGTTTTTATTTTTTAAAAAAAATTTCTGTCGGTTTTAACCGACAATAATGAACATTTCCACATTATAACCCCTTCATCTCTTCCTTGCGCCGGTGCTTCTCCCTTCCCCATTTTCTCCTCTCCTCGTTTCCTTCTCATTCTCTTCTCTCCTCTCCTCATTTACTTCCAGTTCGAACACTTGCAACCAAAGTTCAATAGCGAATATGGCGAAGAAGAAGGTAACACTCTCCCTCTCGCTCTCTCTCTCTCTCTCTCTCTCTCTCTCTCTCTCCTACATCGAGGTAAACGGTTCAAAAATTTTCTTGACATTGCAGATTTCAGAACACTGACACAGAGACTGGAACATTGGAAAATAGCTTCACAATAATCTCTTCATTTCCTTGTTGCCAGGTCCAATGTTGAAAGCATTGATGATGATCAACAAAAGGTGGATAAGCTATCCTTGAAGAAAAAAGGTAAAACATGCACTCATTCTTTTAGATCTGAAAAACCCAAGCTCGGTTTTCCCTGGTTTGAGTTTGTGGCAGTGGATGAACATGCAACAAAATAATCAGTTTTCAGCTTCTTAGTCTGGATTTTTCCCATCCATGATCCCTCCAACCGGCCTGCAAAATAACCTTGGTACAGATGATCCATTCAAGTTATTGAACTTTCAAGCCCCGGTGCTGTCTGCACCCTGTCTCCAGTCAAATAAATCAGCTCCACAAAACCAAGCTAGCCAAATGCAGCAGCCGAATGTGACATGGGCCCAACAGCAGCAGCTGCAGCAATTGATGCATAGTCCTATGAGCCAATAGCAGCAAAGTAACCCCCAACAGCAGCAGCTGCATCAATTATTGAATTCTTCAGCGAACCAACATTAGCAAAATCACCCCCAGCAGCAGCTCCAGAATTACTCCCATCAGCAGCAGGAACCTCAACAACAAGACCCTCAAAACCTGCTGCAGCATCAGCAGCTGCACCAGGATTTCTGTCGGTTTTCTGTTATTATTAATATATTTTTTTATTATTAATATATTTTCTGTCGGTTTTATCCGACAAGAATGATTTTATTTATTTTTATAATAAATTCTCTGTCGGATTTTATTTATTTTATGTCGGTTTTTTCCGACAGAAATTTTAATAAATAAATATATATCCTGTCGGTTATAACCGACAATATTTCTGTCAGATATAACCGACAGTATTTCTGTCGGTTTTAGAGTATTTTCTGTCGGAAAATTCATTTTCTGACGCAAGCAATTCTGTCGCTTATTATATCTGTCACTGCATCCATTTTCTGTCGGATTTTGCTTAAAATTCGACAGTAATATACGTTTTTTGTCGATTTTTGAACCGCCAGTTATAGTTAATTTTGTAGTAGTGTTGGAAAGTCTTCCCCACCACACGAATTCGACTAAGGATTGGGAAGATTTCCCAAGCACAACTCATCGAGCAATTTTTCAAACAAGTGATGACACTCTTCGAATCCGACTCAATCACCACTTGAGCAAGATTCAATTCTTGTGCCAAGCGGCACCCCTCCAAAATTGCCAAGGATTCGGCAACAGTCGCATCAGAAGCCAAAACCTGCGCCATTTTAACCGCTATACACCTGAAACCAATGTCCTGCACAACTAAACCCAGCCAAGCCATAGACGAACCAATCTTCCAGCTCGCATCTACATTGATCTTTGTCACGGGATTGGGAGGGGGAGACCACAGGGTCAACCGATCAGGAATGGAAGGGCTCGGAAGGCTGCCCGTTCTATCCACAAATGTAGCAACAGAAAATGCATCCCACGCATAAGTCAAAGCATGTATGGTTTGAGAAGGGGAGGGATCCCTACATTTAAACACAACATTTCATCTAGTGTCATATCCCGGCCCGGGGCGGACCACTTCCTGAGCCCGTTCCACCACTGTAGCACGATATTGTCCGCTTTGGGCCCCGACCACACCCTCACGGTTTTGTTTCTGGGAACTCACGAGCAACTTCCCAGTGGATCACCCATCATGGGAGTGCTCTAGCCACCCTCTCGCTTAACTTCGGAGTTCCTACGGAACCCGAAGCCAGTGAGCTACCAAAAGGCCTCGTGCTAGGTAGGGATGAGAATATACATTTAAGGATCACTCCCTTGAGCGATGTGGGATCTTACAATCCACCCCCCTTAAGGGGCCCGACGACCTCATCGGCACACCACGGCCAGGGTTAGGCTCTGATACCAATTTGTCATATCCCGGCCCAGGGCGGACCACTTCCCGAGCCCGCTCCACCACCGTAGCACGATATTGTCCGCTTTGGGCCCCAACCACGCCCTTACGGTTTTGTTTCTGAGAACTCACGAGCAACTTCCCAGTGGGTCACCCATCATGGGAGTGCTCTAGCCACCCTCTCGCTTAACTTCGAAGTTCCTACGGAACCCGAAGCCAGTGAGCTCCCAAAAGGCCTCGTGCTAGGTAGGGATGAGAATATACATTTAAGAATCACTCCCCTGGGCGATGTGGGATCTTACATCTAGCCTTCCAAATAAACCCAGAAGAGAATGCCACCAATGATAGAAACCGGGATTTACTCTCCTTCGTACCCAAGTTCAGCTTGAAGAGGGAAGACAACCACATATCCAGCAAGATTTCCACCACTGAAATATATCAGAAGAGTGGACCAGCCACTGAAATTGGTAGTGGAAAAAGAATACATGGCAAACATCCCATAAGTGAAAATTACTTGGTATTACTTTAGGGTAATGTTAGGGAAATTAAATTTGTAAACTAAATGACATGGAAGTTGATGATTGAATTATTACTTAAGTGTTGATAAATGTGCTTATTTCAGTTTGCAAATTTTATCTACAAATTTAATATCTCTATCTCTAGCATTACCCTTACTATATATATATCAAACCCAATATGTGCATGATTGAATCCATGATTCTTTCATGTAAAGCTGGGAAGTTAATGCCAATGAAATTAATGAATCAAAAATATCAGTTTTTATGTAGTGAAAAAGATAAACACGTAAGAGAAATGTTAAGGAGATCTCACTTAAAATGAGACTCTTCATGGACTCTCTGCTACCCTATGTTTTTGGTACAATATTTTATAATGTTAGCACAAAATTAATGTTAAACTGTGAGGTGACAGAGAGTTCACGAAGAATCTCACTTTTAAAAGAGTCTCATTAGCATTTCTCAACACATAATTGTGACAGGGTTTTGAGATGAGTAGGTCAACTTATGTTGAAATGAATTGTTAGCAATGCTGGAACCGAGAGGGCTCCTGATATGGATTGGTCTCAACTCCTTATAAATAGGCTGCAAATGGACTAAAATACAACAATAAATGTTACATTATGTTTGGATGAGTGAAATAAACTTAGAATTTGTCAGAATTTATAAAGTGACATGTACTAATTCTCTTGTTTGGATCCATAAACATAGAAATTTAGAATTTCTATGTGGAAAAAAAATTGGAATTTGGGACCTCCAATTCCTAAATTTAACTTTCATGTAAATAAGTGTCATTTTCAAATTTCTATGAGAGAGTTTAAAATAACAAATTCCGTATTGAATTTTCCTTGTTTGAACTCTTCAACAATTCAAAGCACCTATTTTAGTTACCAAAACTGTGAGGGGTTTCTTCAATCCAAGCCCCTAGGATTCGATGGATTCTACGTAAACACTTAAGCAAAAGAGAGTGATTTCCCCTAATCTGGACTTTTCATCCTCCCATTTGTTGCCGATTTGTAGTCATCTCTTCATCATCTGGTGCTTGATTCTGACATTTTGATGACTGATATGGAGGTTTATCTTTCTTCTTCCCCATACTATGGCTCCAAGAATACTGCAAAAGATAACAGTAAGAAATTATTTCCAAATTCTCACTAGGCAAATGAAGCTGAATTTTTTTTTTGTTACTGCATAGACCTTCCATACATGTGCGTAGCTAAAGCAAGGGAACCCATAATTGCAACAGTTACTGTCCCTAAGGGGTTAAAAGAAGAATAGTAAACAGGTCCCTTTTCTTTGTTTACCACTCCCATGATATAATAATAACCCCAGAGAGTATTGCCTGCGGCAAAGCCACTTCTGTGAGTATAAATTATAATCTATTGATAAAAAAAATGTTGAATAAAAGATTTCCTACCACATAAAAAGTTAGCCAAAAGTTTGACGTAAAATTGTATAAACCAGATTGGATTAGGGTTTCCCCATTCCATGAAAAGGGCAAATAATATTGCGGCTTCAACCAGACCCCAAAAGCATGTTAAAGTTGTGAGGGAGAGCTCACAAGGGTGGTATGGTCTTAGTGTAAAAGCATACATTGATTAGAATTCACCATCAAATTTTAATTACTTTTTACTTAGACAACCAAGAAATGTACAGAGTTGTTATTGATACTTAAAAAAAAATATCATCTTTGCACTCTTATATATCTACAAAAAAACATGAGAAGTGTTTTTGAGTGCTAATAACAATTTTTAGAAGGGATACTTTGGATGCGGTTCCTAATCCTTAACATTCTTTGATTAAAACCTTAATAGTATTCAAAGTTTGATCAAAGTCCCTTGATTTTGTACACCTCATTATATTACTATTAATATTTTTATTTTTATAGTTTTGACATTAATTGTTTGATATTTTATGAGATTTATAATCCTATAAATTAAAAATCTCTCATTATAATACTATTAGAAACGGTTACAATTAAAAAATTCAAACATTTTGATTGAATAAATGGATAAAAACTATGTAAAAATAAGAAATAATAAATGGCAAAAGAAGGTATCCATAGTGTTAAAAAAAATTGGTACATTTCACATATAACAAAGTGGTACATTAATAAAGAAGAATGGGTACATTATAAATAAATTAGGGTACAGATAAAAGATTAAAAAATTATGAGTACAAATGAATTTTTAAAAAATATAGGCGCTAAAAGAAATTAATACATGGGTACAAAATAAAACTAAAAAGAAAATACTACAAATTTTTTAAAAAAAATGTTGCAAATTAAAAGTGGGTACAAACTAAAAATATAAATATATGATATAAAGTTTAGGCATAAAACATAAATATTCCATATGTAATTTTTCTATCATTAATTAAATATACAATGTCACGTGACGGTATACACATGAGTACAAACACAAATAAAACTTTAAAAAATATGGGCACAAAAAGAAACTAATATATGGGTACAAATTAAAAATGAAAAGAAAATTTGTTCAAATTAAAAAATATTTGCAAATTAAAAATAGGTACAAACTAAAAATAAAAATATATGATAAAAAATTTAGCCATAAATATAAATATACTAATTGTAACATTTTTAACACTAAAGGAATTTATTTAAAAATAAAAATATTTTATTATTCAAATAATTAATGATGTTATTAATACCCAAGGACCTTAATCAAAAATTAAAAATGAATAAGATTTTAATCAATGGAGTAACAAAAAGAAGGATGTGAACCTAATTTTCCCTTTTTAGAAAGAAAAAAAGAATTGTGATCTATATATGGTGTAGATTTGAGACTTCTTACTTGCAGAATGATGAAACAAGACCAGAAGAAACAAGATCCAGCAGTAACGAGTGCAATCTTAATGAGGCCATTAGGGTTTGAATCACATTGCAATTGATCATGATCATAGTTTAGACCCTTGCCCTTTATCCGTGGAAAAATTAATTTCCGGTCCTTTGACCAGAGTCAATATAATAGATCTCCCAACTGTGACTATAGGCCCCACTACCTTTGCTTGGCTATGAAGTTTCCTAATGTTCACTTTCTCAATCCTGCAAAACCCTCATAAATTCATCTGCTTAATCTGTGCATGGTTTATGATATTTCCTGATTACCGAAAAAAAAACACTGTGCATTTTGTATCTGTATGACCAGGGCAAAGAGTAATAAATCATACCTAAAGATCACGGCCATGAAAAATGCAATTGCGGGAAGATTATTGAACATGGCAGATGTGAAATTCGCTGTAGAATATGACATTGCCGTGTCGAAAAGGTTCATGTCAAGCACAGGGATGTAAATGAACAAAAAGCACTTCAACTAAGATCGTTTAGAGTCGCTTAGCTAAACATTCATAGATGCTTTAAAACTTGAAAAATCACATTCTTGAAGAATTACTTCTCGTGTGAGATATATATATGTTCATATGCTCACTGAAGATATTTGAGTAATTTATCGAGAGGAGTTTAACGTCTTTATCATATTTAGCGATAGGCTAATATGACATTTGATGAGTTAGCCAAACTAGGACATCTTAAAACGAATGTCTATTTCATTTTCAAATTTTCATCTCCCTAGGAATTCAATGTGAAACTAATTTATATTTAAAAAAAGAAAAAAAATTATTTGAGTACTCACTACTGAAGGATAATACTTATGTATTCACTAGTGAGTACTAACCATTTGATTTTGTCGAATGATTTTTAACACATGTTTAATTGTTTAAAAAAATAATGGAAATGTCAATAATTTTTGTTTTTATTTTTTCAAACAAAAGATATTCACTACTACAATATTGGCTTTAGGTGGCGGATGATGGTGGCGGATATTAGAAAAATCCTATCGGATAAATTATATCCGACACATCATTTAATTAGTGGTGGATATTAGCAAAATCATGTCGGTTATATCCAACATAAATTATTGGCGGATATTTAATGGCGGATATCAAAAAAATCATGTCGGTTATAACCGACAGTGTCACAGCCCGTCCCGGAGATGTGTATTATTTTATTCTTGATGATGTGAAATGACGGAAATACCCATGGACGTTAAATTGTGTGATGTGGTCTAAGTGTTGTGTATGGATCACTATTCTCAAATTCTAATTGTTTTGGACCAATTAGGATTAGGTATATTGTGTATTTTGGGTTGTTGACCAATTCTAGACCACACACACACATCCACATCACCTTCTCTCTCTCACTCCCGTACTCTCCCTCTCGGTTCACTCTCTTTCTCTCTCCCTTCTCGTACGGACAACTCCCAAACACCAGCTACCATTTACAGATCGAGGGATTTAAAGTCACCATCGTCTTCCTGGTAACTCCACGAGTCGAATGGTACCCTTAGTTCGAGGAGAAGTTCACAGGAACTCGAGGAACTAGAAGCTCCGGTCTGAGGTACAGTACCTTGAGATCGTGGTTTTTTTAACGTGTTTTAATGGTTAAGAAAGGTTCTAAACAACTTTATTTAAGTTTTTGAGAAGTTTCCAGGTGTTTTAGACGTTGAAAACCCGAGAAACCATAACCCCGATCTTGAGTACTGTGCATGCACTAATTAATGCATGGTTTTTAGGAGTTTTTAAGCTCATAGGGAGCTTTAGGAGGTCCTAAGGAGGCTTGGAGTGGATCGTTGGTGAAAATTGGACGTCGGAAAGCCCAGGTTCGAGGACTTGCAGAGGTCACCGGATTTTCGAGCTTGCTCCGACGTGATTTCGTGAGATTTGAGGCTTCAAATAGATATAACGTGATTCTATGAACTCTAAGCTTCATTTTGGTAGTAATTTCGTAGGAAATGGTTGAGAAATGAGCGAGATTAGTGAGTTTAAAGATTTTCCCAGTTTCCGGCGATGGCGACGGTCGCCGGAGTTTGAGGTTGAAGACGACGGAATATTCCGTCAATTCTGACGGAATATTCTGACGCCGTCAGTTAAAGGTAACGGAATCTGTTAGGTTTTAACGGAATATTCCCTAACGGTGGTTAGGGAATCCGTCAGGTTTGGTCGCGTGTGGGAGCGTGTTTTGCCGTGCCCTTGCCGGCGCGTGGCGGCGAGTGAGCCACTAAAAAATTATTCTAAAAATTTCACGATGTTCGTGAGGTTGTGTAGGTCACTGTGGTATATTCATATACCCATTTTGAGCAATGTATGAGAAGTTATTAGCTAGTTTTGCCTATGTGCTTTAAAATAACGTTTTTATAGTTAATTCGCATATAGGTGAGATTTATCCCAAGGACGAGCGTATCCACGGGCGACTCGGGGGTTACGACCCGTCGACATATCAGTGAGTGGGCTTTTGTTTTCAGTATATATTTATATACTTGATATATTTCCCAGAAATGCATTTTTAAGGAAAGTATGCTTTGAAATAATATGTCAAATGCTTCTATATTTTGAATATGCATTGCATGGTTGCATATATATATATATATATATATATATATATATATATATATGTAGTGCTGTGGAGGCACAAGTGAGTTCAGGTAAGTTATGTTTGGTTATGTGAATCATCGATGATATGTGAAATGTGATATGTGATTAAGTAATGTTGAGCTCATAAAGTTGCACCTAGGGTGATTGTGAATTAGCCATAAATATGAAGTACATGCCTGTTTATTTACGTCACCTCCCGCACTGTATGCTCATATTGGATCCAACTTAAGTGCACAGTCTTGTCGTACAGACCTTATTTATGGTTCCGACTCGTAGGTGACTAGCGATTTATCGCCCGGCTATTATGACATAATAGAATTGAGCATAACTGTATTTCACCCAACCTTGTCGTACAGACCCTTTTCAGTGGTTCCGACTTATGTGCAGTATATTGCCATATAGGTTATAGTAGTGACTCCGGCTAGATTGAGTTTGAGCTATGAATTCAGTCGTACAAACCACCACAGGGGTTCCGGCTAACATATCATATTTCTATGAATTTATTCTTACCTGAATTGTTTACTCTATTATATCTAGGCATGGCATATATACATATGAATATGATTATGGGAAGCATGAATTGAATTGATATGATTTCAGATATATATATGTATATGCTTATATCTTGATTCTGTGTAAATTATACATGTTTTACAGCGAGGGGTTAGTTATGTTGATAAATGAAATGGTTTTGTAAAACATTTGTTTTTGCCCACTCACGTTTTCTGTTTTGCACCCCTCCAGGTTCTAAGTAAGCTTGCTGTTGGTGACTCGGGATTGTCGGCAATTCTGACCTATTTGAATAATAGTAGGACATTCCTGGTACTGTGTAACTAGTACGTGTCCTACTGGACTGCACCTAGACTTTATGCTCTGAATTAGGAGTGTTTACTGTTGTAACTAACTCCTATCACTTTCTGTTTAGTAGTGCACTCTAATAATGTGGTTTTTAATTATTTGTATATTTGCTATATTTATCGCTTCCGCACTGTGCACATGGCTACGTCACTCTCACGTGACAGCCAGCATGCCTTGACCTCGGTCGGGGTGTGTCAAACAGTATTTTTGAATCTTTTTTTTTAAATATTTTTGACATATTCTCGTGGTTTTTAAGTTAATGGTAGCGGTTATAACCGACAGAAATTGATTGTTTTATTATATTATTTTAGTATTCTGGCGGTTATAACCGACATAAAAGAAAATTTTATTATTTTAAAATGTTATATTGATTAAAAATAAATAAATAAATGAACACATATTTTAAATATTTTTTTTTCACTCATGACCCTAAGGTCTAATGAACCTAATTCCCACGAGCCCTAAATTTTCGAAGAGAAATAATAACAACAGACAACAATCTGAAGCTCAATCATTTTTGTAATAAGGATTATGCTCCCTCACAGGCAAGCAATAAGATACAAAGAAATTCAAACAATTTTTTTCAATGCGTCACAAAGAACATTGTCTGACACATAAACACACATGAACATCTGGTGTACTCTATCATGTCTGATTTTATTATTTAATATGTAATATTGATTAAAAATAAATAAATAAACACATTTTTTAAACTTTTTTTTTTCACTCATGGTCCTGTCGGATATAACTAGGCCTGGCAATTCCTGACACGACCCGATAACCCGACACGACACGACACGAAATTAACAGGTGTTCGGGTCGATACGATAACGAAACGGGTCATTATCGGGTAACCCGATAAGCACCTGTTAAGATAACGGGTTGGTTCGGGTATACACATGGGTAACACGATACACGATAAGCAGAATATTAATTTAATAATTTTATAACCCTAAAAAAATACTATAATAATTATATATATTAATTTAACAATTGTATACCCCTAAAAACTATAATAATTATATATATATATATATATTAAATTAACTATAATAATTATATGTACTATAATAATTATATTTATATATATATTAAAATTTAAATTAAATTTTATACCCCTAAAAACTATAATAATTATACATACAAAATAAATAGATTTAAATCTACTTAATAAATAAATATATATATATACACACACACACACCATTGAACTTCATGGGATACGAATTATACGAAACTAATTTCAACGATTCAACCGTCAAACTTGTTTGTATATGCTTCGAGATCGCATCAGCAAAAAAATACAAAAAAAACAAACATTCACAGATCAAGTAACGAGACAAAACTTTTCGACGGTTATAAACAAAAAAATCACGATTTAACGGTTATTTTAACTCCGATTTTGATGATTTTTTACAGCTACACTCCTTGACCCTATATGAATACAATGAACGAATTCGATCTTCAATTTAAAATATTTACACTAGTGGATACCACAAAATCTTATGTTATACTTGATGAAAGTATGAATAAACACTTAAGTGTTAGTGAATCTATTGTTTTGATGGGATACGCATTCTACGAAACTAGTTTCAACAATCCAACTGTCAAACATGTTTGTATATATTTCGAGATCGCATACACCAAAAATTTCAAAAAACACACCTTCAGAGATCAAGTAACGAGATAAAACTTTTCGACGGTTATAAAAGAAAAATCACGATTTAACGGTTATTTTAACTCCGATTTTGATAATTTTTTACAGCTGCACTCCTTGACCCTATATGAATACAATAGATGAATTCGATCTTCAATTTAAAATATTTACACTAGTGGATACCACAAAATCTTATGTTATACTTAATGAAAATATGAATAAACTCTTAAGTGTTAGTGAATCTATTGTTTTGACGAGATACGCATTTTGTGAAACTAGTTTCAACGATCCAACCGTCAAACTAGTTTGTATATGCTTCGAGATCGCATACGCCAAAAATTGCAAAAAACAAACATTCAGAGATCAAGTAACGGGACAAAACTTTTCGACGATTATAAACGAAAATTCACGATTTAACGGTTATTTTAACTTCGATTTTGATGATTTTTTACAGCTACACTCCTTGACCCTATATGACACACCCCGATCCGGAGAATCAAGGCGTGCTGGCCGTCACGTGAGCGTGACGTAGCCAGAAGTGCGACACGGAAGCAAGATATAACATAAATATGAAGGAATTTAAACCAATCTCTAGCAGAACACCCTACTAGAATAAAAGGATGAATTATAAGGTAAAACACATAAATTCAGAGCATAGGTCAAAGTGCAGTCAAGTAGGACCATAATTAAAGTACAACACCCGCAGGTGAGTCCTACATGCAGAACGTCTGTCAGAATGCCGAAAAAGACCTCGAGAGCCACCAACTACTAACTAGAACCTGGAGGGGCGCAAAACAAAGATGAGTGGGTCAGTAAAACCAAAGATTTTCCAAAACATTTTCTTTAAAACATTTCTAACCCCTCACCGTAAAACCTGTATATTTTCCCAGAAAATAGTATATAAACGTATATATATACACATATCATCAAACTCAGTTCATCAATCATCGTAACATCTCAGAAATAATATGCCATGCCCAAAATATAATCAGAATGCATCAATATCAATCAGGTGAAAATAATAAATCAACCGGAGACCCTACAATGGTCCTGTACGGCTGATTCTAAAGCTCAACATCCAATCCAACCGGAGTCACCTCGGTGACCTGTACGGTCCAACTCTGCACGTCACTCGGAACTACATATAGTAGTCTGTACGATGAAAGGTGTATAAATACGCTCTAGTGCTTCTCTCATCAATCATCAGCGCGCATAACTAAGGTCACCCACTAGTCGGAATCACATCTAGTGATCTATACGACTAGCATGTCGGAACTCTCACATGGTCTGTACGACATCCACCTACTTGGATCCAAGGCGAGCGTGCGGTGTGGTGAATAAATATAAGCACTAACACCTAAGTGCAGGTTATGAGCTTTCAATGCAATTCATAAAAAAAATAGCTCTGCTGAATAATAATAAAACTCACATGTGCGTCCACCGCGTCAATTCACATATATATATGCATCAATTATCACACTAAATATCTCAACAATTGCATGCATGTCAATTTAATTCATAACTTTCATAAAAACGCATTTTCTGGGAAAAACAGTTGTATATAGGTAATACGAAATCAAAACTGCCCACTCACTGATAAGTCGATGGGTCGTAACCCCCGTGACGTCCCTGGATGCGCTCGTCCTCGGGATAGGTGTCACCAATATGCAAAATAACTATAAAAACGTTAATTTAACACATAACCAAACAATTCAAAATAACTTCTGATACGATGCTCAAATTGGGTATACGAATATACCACAGCGACCTACTCGACGTCACGGACGTCGACATATTTTTAGAATAATTTTTTGACATGGGACGCGCCCCCACGCACCAGGGAAGGCACGGGTCCACGCGCGCCCACGCGCACCTTCTTGCTCACGAGCTCGCCGGACTGGTTTTTCCGGCGGCCGGTTTCCGGCCAAACTTTGAACTCCTAGTTCTCCTTCGTTTCTCAACCATTTTCTTAGTATTTTATACCAAAATGAAGCCCCAAACATGTAGAATCACAATAGACTAGTTTAAGGCTCTAAAAATCAAGAAATCTCATCGGAAAATTTCCAAGAAAATCGGCCAAAGTTGAACCACGTGATCCCGACGTCCAAATCCTTCAAACGAAGTACTCCGAGTCTCCTTGGGATCTCACTAAGCTCACTATAGGCTTATAATTCCCTGAAACACAACATTTTACGTGTGCATGAACAGTGACCATAAATGGAGGTTCGGGTTTCACGTGATTCTGAGGGTTTCACTTCCTAAAACTAGTACCAAACGACTCAAAACGTCTCAAGGATGAAGATACATACCTTGGTTGCTTCGATCCACTGAGATTTGAGGGGTTTTGGGTGAGGTCATACTATCGAGGGTGAGAGAGAGAGAGTGTCGGGACGGGGAGAGAGAGAGGCACGGGGAAGAAAGATAACAGGGATGTATGTGTGGTCCAAGATCCAATCCACACCATCCAAAACCTTTCCTAAATCCCTAACCACACATAACCAATATCAAATTAATAAATCCAACTCACATATATATTTTTCTTTTAATCTTGTCTAATATTTGAACCAATAACGTCATACACATACGTACCTTAATACCCGCTAAGGGTAATCCCGTCATTTCACATCCTGAATAAGAAAATCTCGGGACGGGCTGTGACACTATATGAATACAATGAATGAATTCGATCTTCAATTTAAAATATTTACACAAGTGGATACCACAAAATCTTATGTTATACTTAATGAAAATATGAATAAACTCTTGAGTGTTAGTGAATCTATTGTTTTGATGAGATACGCATTTTGCGAAACTAGTTTCAACGATCTAACCGTCAAACTTGTTTGTATATGCTTCGAGATCGCAGACACCAAAAATTGCAAAAAACAAACATTCAAAGATCAAGTAACCAGACAAAACTTTTCGACGGTTATAAACGAAAAATCACGATTTAACGGTTATTTTAACTCAAATTTTGATGATTTTTTACAGCTACACTCCTTGACCCTATATGAATACAATGAATGAATTCGATCTTCAATTTAAAATATTTACACTAGTGGATACCACAAAATCTTATTTTATACTTGATGAAAGTATGAATAAACTCTTAAGTGTTAGTGAATCTATTGTTTTGATGGGATACGCATTTTACGAAACTAGTTTCAACGATCCAACCGTCAAACATGTTTGTATATACTTTGAGATCGCGTATGCCAAAAATTGCAAAAAACAAACATTCAGAGATCAAGTAAAGAGACAAAACTTTTCGACGGTTATAAACGAAAAATCACAATTTAACGGTTATTTTAACTCCGATTTTGATGATTTTTTACAGCTACACTCCTTGACCCTATATGAATACAATGAATGAATTCGATCTTCAATTTAAAATATTTACACTATCTTATGTTATACTAGATGAGAGTATGAATAAACTCTTAAGTGTTAGTGAATATATTGTTTTGATGGGATACGCATTCTACGAGACTAGTTTCAACGATCCAACCGTCAAACATGTTTTAATATACTTCGAGATCGCATACGCCAAAAGTTGCAAAAAACAAACATTCAGAGATCAAGTAAAGAGACAAAACTTTTCGACGGTTATAAACGAAAAATCACAATTTAACGGTTATTTTAACTCCGATTTTGATGATTTTTTACAGCTACACTCCTTGACCCTATATGAATACAATGAATGAATTTGATCTTCAATTTAAAATATTTACACTAGTGGATACCACAAAATCTTATGTTATACTTGATGAGAGTATGAATGAATAAACTCTTAAGTGTTAGTGAATATATTGTTTTGATGGGATACGCATTCTACGAAACTAGTTTCAACCGTCAAACATGTTTTAATATACTTCGAGATCGCATACGCCAAAAATTGCAAAAAACAAACATTCAGAGATCAAGTAACCAGACAAAACTTTTCGACGGTTATAAAAGAAAAATCATGATTTAATGGTTATTTTAACTCCGATTTTGATGATTTTTTACAGGTACACTCCTTGACCCTATATGAATACAATGAATGAATTTGATCTTCAATTTAAAATATTTACATTAGTGGATACCACAAAATCTTATGTTATACTTAATGAAAGTATGAATAAAAGTGTTAGTTAACCTATTGTTTTGATGGGATACGCATTCTACGAAACTAGTTTCAATGATCCAACCTTCAAACATGTTTATATATACTTCAAGATTGCATACACCCAAAATTGCAAAAAACAAACATTCAGAGATCAAGTAACGAGACAAAACGTTTCGACGGTTGTAAACGAAAA
Source organism: Malus fusca (assembly GCA_035220775.1). Taxonomy (NCBI): domain Eukaryota; kingdom Viridiplantae; phylum Streptophyta; class Magnoliopsida; order Rosales; family Rosaceae; genus Malus; species Malus fusca. The sequence continues at coordinate 32,751,900 of CM069060.1, read as the reverse complement.
ATCACGATTTAACGGTTATTTTAACTCTAATTTTGATGATTTTTTACAACTACACTCCTTGACCCTATATGAATACAATGAATGAATTCGATCTTCAATTTAAAATATTTACACTAGTGGATACCACAAAATCTTATGTTATACTTAATGAAAGTACGAATAAACACACTAGTGGGTCACTTTCATTAAGCTTTGAGTTCCTTTGGCAAGGTTTAAACTTTTGAGAAAGGCATCACAACCTTGAAAACAAAAACGCTTTCATTTTGCATATCCTTGCACATTTAATATTTGTAATAGATTAGTAGTGTATAGATGTATTTTTTATGAGGCTCTTATTTTCGAGTGTAGATGTAGTACTTAAACGACAAATGTGTTTTAATGTTTTGAAGTAATATTTATGTGATAATGTGTGGTATGTGCAAATTTAAGAAAAAAAAATATTTTTCTTAACGGGTCATAACGGGTCGGGTCACTTTACCCGTTGGGTAAAGTGACCCGACCTGTTAAGGACCCGTTAAGATAACAGGTGTGACACGATACGACCCGTTAAGATAACAGGTGTTACACGAAAACGACACGAACACGACTGACACGACTCGTTTGCCAGGCCTAGATATAACCGACACGAACAAAGCAAAATTTTGGATGGCCCCCAAAATAATCTCTGAATGTTTTTTTTGGGCGATTTTTTACACATGCTATCTCAGAGTATATACAAACATATTTGACGGTTGGATCGTTGAAACTAGTTTCGTAGAATGCATATCCTATCAAATTGATAGATTTAACAAACACTTAAAGAGTTAATGTTATACTTCCATTAAATATAAAATAAGATTTATCTACTAGTGTAAATATTTTAAATTGAAGATCGAATGCATTCATTACATTCTTTGAGGGTCAAGGAGTGTAGCTGAAAAAAAAAATCATCAAAATCGAAGCTAAAATAATCGTTAAATTGTGATTTTTCGTTTATAAACATCGTAAACTTTTGTTCTGTTACATAATCTCTAAATGTTTGTTTTTTGCGATTTTTTATGTATGCGATCTCGGAGTGTGTACAAACAAGTTTGACGGTTGGATAGTGGAAAAACGTTTCGTAGAATGCGTATCGCATCAAAATGGTAGATTAAACAAACACTTAGAGTTAATGTTATACTTCCCCATCAAGTATAAAATAAGATTTTGTGGTATCCACTAGTGTAAATATTTTAAATTGAAGATCAAGTTCGTTCAATGTATTCTTATAGGGTCGAGGAGTGTAGTTGTAAAAAAATCATCAAAATCGGAGCTAAAATAACCGTAAATTGTGATTTTTCGTTTATAACCGTCGAAAACTTTTGTTCCGTTACGTAATCTCTGAATATTTGTTTTTTACGATTTTTTACGTATGCGATCTCAGAGTGTGTACAAACAAGTTTGACGGTTAGATCATTGAAAAGAGTTTCGTAGAATGTGTATCGCGTCAAAACGGTAGATTAAATAAACACTTAAAAGTTAATGTTATACTTCCATTAAGTATAAAATAAGATTTATTCACTAGTGTGAATATTTTAAATTGAAGATGTAATTCATTCATTGCATTCTTATAGGGTCAAGGAGTGTAGCTGTAAAAAATCATTAAAATCGGAGCTAAAATAACCCTTAAATTGTGATTTTTCGTTTATAACCGTTGAAATTTTTTGTTCCATTAAGTAATCTCTGAATGTTTGTTTTTTAAGATTTTTTAGGTATGCAATCTCGGAGTGTGTACAAATAATTTTGACGGTTGGATCGTTGAAAAAAGTTTCGTAAAATGCATATTGCGTTAAAACGGTAGATTAAACAAACACTTAGAGTTAATATTATACTTCCATTAAGTATAAAATAAGATTTTGTGGTATCTACTACTAGTGTAAATATTTTAAATTGAAGATCGAATTCATTCATTGCATTCTTATAGGGTCGAGGAGTGTAGCTGTAAAAAAATCATCAAAACCAGAGCTAAAATAATCGTTAAATTGTGATTTTTCGGTTATAACCGTTGGAAACTTTTGTTCCGTTACCTAATCTCTGAATTTTTTTTTTGTGATTTTTTATGTATGCGATCTTGTAGTATCTACAAATAAGTTTGACGGTTAGATCATGGAAACTAGTTTCATAGAATACATATCTCCGTTAAATTTGCCTAAATTTTGAAGTGGGAAAAAGAATTTGTACTAAATTTTTATTTATGTTTTTCAAGTATTGATTAGACAATATTTAGTTTGTGTGACGACATTTTCATTATACAATTATCTTTTTGTTTCGTTATCGCATATTTGACATGGGTTTTTATCTATTAAGCCAAACAATTATTTATTTAATTTTTAAAAAGTATTCTATTTAAATAAATATTATTTATTTATTTATTAAACCAAACAATTATTATTTTATTTTTTAAAATCGTAACAAAATTTTGGGGGCGAATTTAAAATTTTGGGAGGGATTTTTGGCGGGATTTTTGCCGCCATTTTTTTTTCTATCGGTTACAACCGACGGTAATGAAAATTTTATGTCGGTTTTTATTTTAAAAAATGTTTATGTCGGTTTTAACAGACAGTAATAAAATTTTTCCAAAATAAAACCCCTCCATCTCACATCACATGGCCTCTGTGGGTTTTAACCAACGGTAACAGTAAAAGAGAGTAAGAAAGTGAAGAGAGAGAATGGGTGTGTGTGAGAGAGACTCGCAATCTCACATCACATGACCTCTGTGGGTTTGGGGTCGAAGCATCAACAAGCAGAAGCACAGCCACAACGACAGCCAGACCACAATGAGCCACTGAACCATGTGACTCGCCGAGCCCCCCAAATGGACTCCGACAAGGTACTCTCTCTCCTCACTCCTCTTTAAGCTTTGCTCCTCTTAGAGGTTTGCTTCATCCGCGTAAAGGTAGGTTTTTGGTGCTCAGATCGCCCTTGATCCACCTCAACTCTTCACTTTCGTCGCTAATTCTAGTCGATCCGCAACTTTCTGCGTCTTTTGAGGTCTTACCCACCTCACCAGAGCTTCTCTCTGGGTAGATTTTGTGTTTTTTTTTTCAAATTTTTTGTTTAATTTTGGTATTTCTTCTATTATTTCTGTAATTATAATAAATTTTTGTAAATTATGTTTGCCTGAATGAGGTGGAGCTGCTTTAGGACAATTAGGAGAAAAAATTATAGTTGGGTTAAATTATAATTGCGTTTATAAGCTTGTTAAGTTACTTAATATGGAAATTAAAGCTTAGTTGAGCTGAGTTTAGAAGTTCTGATTGCTTTGAACTTTCCCACTCAACAACCAATTTGAGCAATTGGGGTTTGTTGTTTTTGAATTGTTTACTTTTGTGCAAATTCATATTTTGGGGTATCACCCGTAAGGGGCCTACTGGTTTCAGTTGCATTTAGGCAGGGTAAATCCTTAGCAAGCACCAGCCTGCCAGTCATATTTTTTCAAATCAAGCCTGGAGTTTGTGCTTGTGTTTGAACTTTTGTGTTTCTATAAATTGCAGGAAATGTCAGCTCTTGTTATGGAGGGAAATGATGCAGTCACCGGTCATATTATTTCAACAACAATAGGTGGTAAAAATGGCGAACCCAAGCAGGTTAGTACTGGTTATTTCTTCCATCCTTTACCCTTTTGGATCCATTTGATGGCTAAAACTATGATCAAACCTTTCTTAATCCCATTTAATTCCTTTTATAGCACAAAAAGCTGTGCAGTTTTCTCATTCATAATCAATGATTACATGACATGAGAGAGGATAAATTCTATGTGAACATTGTTTTCGGTCAATTTTTTATTTCATGTTCATAAAAAAGAAGTTCTAACAGTTGAGGCTCTTTGTGAACACTAATTTCTGAAGAATTATTCAGTTTCCATTTATTTTTGTATTCTTAAGTGTTCCTTTTGTTCTTAATTACAGATGATCAGTTATATGGCAGAACGTGTTGTAGATACTGGATCATTTGGAATCGTTTTTCAGGTATATATTTACTCTAATGACAGCTAAACACTCTCACATTCTAATCATTATTTCGAGCAGAAGGGGAGAAGAATGCTCAACGAGAAGAAGGGAGAATGCTCAACGAGAAGAAGGGAGAATGCTCTTATGTCCTTTTTATTTTTTTTATTATTAATATATTTTCTGTCGGTTTTATCCGATAGAGAATGCTTTACTTATTCATTATTAATATTTCATGTCGGTTATAGCCGACACAAGTTATGTCGGTTATATGTATTTTTTGTCGGACATAAAATGCTCTTATTTATTCATTATTAATGTATTCTCTGTCGGTTATATCCAACACAAGTTCTGTTGGTTTTAGAGTATTTTCGGTCGGAAAATTCATTTCATGACGTTGGCAAATCTGTCGCTTATTATATCCACCACTGCATCCATTTTCTGTCGGATTTTGTGTAATATCCGACAGTAATGTATGTTTCTTGTCGGTTTTTGGATCGATAGCAATAGATAATTTTGTAGTAGTGATTATCTACACTAAGGGTAGGATAGTGGGCTAAGCTTCACAATGGGCTAGTAATAATGTGGTTCAATTAGCCTTTTGGCAGAATCGAACCTAAGACTTCTCACTTACAAGTGAGAGAGGAATACTACTAGATCGTAGTACTAATCTTAGTGTCCTTATGTTATAACATAATTAGACGACAAGTTTATACTTTAAGGATGCGTTTGTTTCCACTCACTAGCATTCATTGGACTTGACTAGACTAAGAGGCAGTAATCCCGTATTTGTTACACACCGGGGCAAGCTTTAATGAAACTCGTCCCGACTAACCGCGACTGAGTGCTTCACTAAAGGGTATTAGCGAGACCCTTGAAATCGAGCGGACCGCTAAGGCCAACTCTTCCCCGCTTCGCCTCTCTTCGCTTCGCCCTTCCCATCTCCTCATTCCTCGCAAAATTCGAAACCCAGATTCTATGTACCAACTCTACGCTACGTCACCCTTCCTACTACCAACTATGCCCTGCTTCACCCCTCCCATATGCCATTTTCAAATCTAGATCCCGCAAAATTTGAAACAAAAAAGAAAAAAATTTTGCAGTCTTTCCATTTTCAAAACCAAATCTAGCCCCCAAAATTCGAAACAAAAAAAAAATTACAAAATCGCTGTGCATATGAAACGCACAGTAGTCATCCAATCACACATGCACAACAGTCGTTCTAATCACACATGTAGCCAATCCAAACTCCCTAATCGCAGACTTTCCCCATTGTTGCCGGAGAAGCCGACCCATGAATACCCAGATGACCCATACTTTGATTCAGGTTCTAATTCACCAATTGGGTCCTAGAAAAATTAAGAAGAAAAAGAGGGAGATGAACGAAGAAAAATAGGAAGAAAATGAGGGAGATGAAGAGGGAGAGGGTCGAAGAAAAAGAGGGTGAGGGATGGAGAAATATTAGGAAGCAAAAGAGGGTGAGGGAAAAAAAAGAGGGAGAGGGGTAAAAAAGAGGGAGATAAACAAAGAAAATAGGAAGAAATTCTAGAATGGAAATAGATAGAAGTATAATAAAATATTAATAAATATGAATTTGTTGCAGTCCTATTAGATTAGGAATGTGATTGTGTAAATCCTAGTATATCTAGGGATATCTCTTATATTCCTATTAGGAGTTGATTACCTATTAAGAGTTGTAATCCTAAAGGGAAAGGAATTAACCTTCTCTACTACCATAAATAAAGGCACAATAGGGTGGAATAGAACACACCTCACAATTACACATCCCTCTCTTTCTCTCTACTCTTGCCGCACCCCTCTCTCTAAGGCATTCATAATTATTTAGTAAATTATGCCTACAACACGTTATCAACACGCTCTTGATGTTGCGCTAACAAGAGAATTTATTCTTCAATCAGGAGAGTATTATGTTTTAATCAATTTTTATGATTAATTTATTATTTTATTGAATTGATATACATTTTATTGATTCAATTTAATTTTTTCTGTGTTGAACGTGATACAACGCACTGGAGATGCAATTCCAGCTTTTCGAGAAAGATCTTCTACAAATTAAAAGGCTTTTGTTGTTTTATGTCAATCAGGTAAGCTTAAAATAAAGTAAGATATTTGAAACGACCATGAAGCGTGAAAACATTCCCATGATGCATGAACCCCCTTATGTTTGTATTTACCTTTAGATATATATATATATATATATATTGTATATGTTCATATATTTGTCAATAATTTATTTTTATACTTTGAACCATTGACTCAGAACCCTAAAGGCATGCAAGCCCACAAACCCACGACTCCAATTTTGTTTCACAACCCCGCGACACTCCTCTACTATGTTCCATTGTGGATCATAAATAAACCGTCGCTTCCTAATCAACGTCGAAAGTTTCGTAGCCAAAATAAGCATGGCATGATCAGACCCTCTAAGACTTCATGCATAATTTTTGCCTCGGGATACACATCAACCCAACCACTTGTCGCCAACCCACGGTCTAAGCGTTGTTGTATAGGGCCTTCATCGATGCGATTCCTCCAAGTAAATGGGTACCCCGTAAAGCCCAAGTCAAGGAGCCTGTTACTTACAATAAAGTCACAGAAATTCCTCCTACTTGCCACAAACTTGCAATTTCCCCGTTCCTTATCCGAATCATCAATGATATCATTGAAATCCCCAATAAGCAAACATTTGTCCCCTGCAGCCTCAATCCGATTAGATAGCATTCGCCATTGGTCTTTCCTCTTATTATCATCCATACTCGCGTAAATCGCGAACAACCTCCAATGCTCATTTATTTCCCCATCACATATACCAACCTCAATGAAAAACTTAGCATATTTAACCAATAAAACATGATCATAGTTCTTCCAAAAAAATGCACATATCACTAGCAATTCCCCTTGGTTCAACAGCATGCATAAAATCCATCTCAAGCCTTCTCTTCAAATAAACATAGCGATTAGTTCTATTTTTAGTCTCCAACAGAATCACTATGTCGGGGGTATGAAGCCTATTCTGCTCCAACAGGTCGTCAACTGTCAGGTTACCCCCAATACCCTGACAGTTCCAATATATTAGCTTCATGGGGACTTGGGAGACCCCTTAAAGCTGGTCTCCTCCGCTTCAGACAACAATGATTGTTTTGGTCGGTTCCTTTGAGGTTCATAACACTCAACAATGATTGTTTTGGTCGGTTCCTTTGAGGTTCATAACACTCAACATGTTCCACATATTCCACCTCATGAATAGGCCTTTTCCTTCCTTTTTGGTTCTTCATCACTGCCTCAATAATACGAACTAGATCAAAAGGATCATCCTCCAAAATCTCAGAACCTCTGTCACTCTTACACGCTTGGCATGCACTACCGAGTCCATTCCCGTGCCTTCAAAGTCACATTTCCCACCCTCCCCAGTTTGTGTCGCAATATCTAAGTCAATCTCCTTCTCGTTTTCCTGCGATACACATACAAAGTTAATCCGTGCATCCTCCTCCAACATTCTGTGAAGGACCACATCCACTAATTCATCTGCAATCACACCCCCTAGACCGATTAATCTTGCATCATAAGCCTTCTCTCGAGCTCTCCTTGCTTCCTCCTCATCCACTCGTTGACAACGAATTTGTGTAGCAAGGTTAATACCCTTTGGTGCATGATGATGCACATCACCTCCAGCCTTGCTCAAGGATCGCCCCGTGTCAACCATTTCATCATCCATTCGCCTACTACTCGCAACTCCAGGTTGGACCCCACTTGTAACATCCCACATCGCCCAAGGGAGTGATCCTTAAATGTATATTCCCATCCCTACCTAGCACGAGGCCTTTTGGGAGCTCACTGGCTTCGGGTTCCATCGGAACTCCGAAGTTAAGCGAGTAGCGCACGAGAGCAATCTCATGATGGGTGACCCACTGGGAAGTTCTCGTGTGAGTTCCCAGAAACAAAACCGTGAGGGCGTAGTTGGGGCCCAAAGCCGACAATATCGTGCTACAGTGGCGGAGCGGGCCCGGGAAGTGATCCGCCCCGGGCCGGGAAGTGACAAATTGGTATCAAAGCCTAACCCTGGCCGTGGTGTGCCGACGAGGTCGTCGGGCCCCTTAAAGGGGGTGGATTGTAACATCCCACATCGCCCAGGGGAGTGATCCTTAAATGTATATTCCCATCCCTACCTATCACGAGGCCTTTTGGGAGCTCACTGGCTTCGGGTTCCATCGGAACTCCGAAGTTAAGCGAGTAGCGCGCGAGAGCAATCCCATGATGGGTGACCCACTGGGAAGTTCTCGTGTGAGTTCCCAGAAACAAAATCGTGAGGGCGTAGTCGGGGCCCAAAGTTGATAATATCGTGCTACAGTGGTGGAGCGGGCCCGGGAAGTGATCAGTCCAGGGCCGGGATGTGACACCACTGTCCCTAGAAGCAGCTGGAGTCCCTAATATTGTGGAAGATCCGCCATTCCTTTTCGATCCGCCCCAATGAGTACTTCGTACTATCCTCATCCGTCCCTAACTAACTGGCCCTCCCATTTGAAACACTTGATCCACCACCTCAAAAACTGGATCTTAATAAGTTACCATGAAGGTCCACCTCTGCATCCAAGCCCTGATACGCGAAAGTCTCCTCCAGAACCACCGAATCCATCCCAGCCTCTCTATCATTATCCAGATTATCCCGACAAGCTCTCGTTGCATGCCCCATAAGGCCACAAATTAGGCAATACCGCGGTAGTGGTTCATACTTAAAATCCACCCAAATACTTCCATCATTCGGAAAATGCACAAACATCCCACGCATGAGAGGTTCACGTACATTAAATCAAATTTTCACATGAAGGAATTGACCAATGCAATCACGACTGACTGACGTATCCACCTTACGGACCATACCCACCTTCCGCTGCCGCCACAGTCATACTCAACGGGGGAACATTGTGAATTTGCACCCAAAAGACCCCAAGAGAACGCAGTCCAACGATTAAGACCATTCCTCGTTCTATCAGCCACCATCACTAGGTCATTCTTAAGGGTCGAGGGTTGATCCGCATCCACCACTCTTTCTAAATCTTGTTGCCCAACAAACCTCGTAAAAAATCTACGATCACCAATATCACGGATAGAGACACCCTTTCTTCTGCGCCAAAGCGACGTGAAACAATCTATGAAGGCTTCACCATGCACATTCTTATACGTCAGAACCTCTGCAACCATGGTATACTGAAACCCTAACAACACTCCATCAGTAGTCTTCTTATCAATTGCAATTCCATTCCGTTCCTTATCAGTCAAACGAAGGTTAGCCCCAAACCGGGATCCCAACACCTCCACCTCCAGCCTTCCACGATCCAACACCATGCCAACAACAGGACCATTACGTTGCACAACGTCTTTCCCTCCCAAACTCGCCCCCTACTCACAGAATTACCACCAGGGAATCTCCCTTGCAGCAAACCCCAGCTCTTTTGTGCACTATCAGAACCCTTTACAAACGCCCATGAACCTATGGAAACTCTCGTGCATCTTGCCGTCGTCACACCTCTAGGGTTCTAAACGTGAATCGCCAAACCAAACCTTCGACTTTCTCAGAACAACTCCACGAGGCTTGAAAAAAAAAAAACTTTAAAAAAGTTGCTTAAAATACAATTCAAAATCTCTCAAATTCTCTCGAATTCTTGGACTTTTTCAATTTCTTTAAAATCAATTTCTAATTGAACACACCTTGAATGTTATAAACTATTTTAAAATTCTAATTGAATACATCTGGATTTCTAAGGATTTTAATTAACTATCTTTAAATTCTGATTGGATACACTTTGAATTTTAGAGAATCACTTAAAATTCTAATTGAATACCCTTAGATTCATTAAAAGAATTAAAATCCCTCAAAGTCTCATTTGAATACACCCCCTTATATGAAATCTCAAAAACTCAATTGAACTCCCAAGAAATCCATGAATTTATAAATCCATTAAATTCTCTCAAACTTCGAATTGAATACATCTTCCATAATTTATCATTAGGTTAATTTGAAAACTTATATAAACAAAGACCTCATAGTGCTCAAAAGAGGAATAATGTAGTTTAAATTCGTTTTTGATGAAAATTGAACTTAAAACCTCTCATATATAAACGAATAGAAAATTATTAAACCGTAGTAATACTAATAAGTGACAACTCCTAAGACCATCTCCAAACCTGGGCTAAAAGCCAAATTACCCCCCCCCCCAAACACTCTCAAACCCATGTTAAAATTTTAGGCTAAATGCCAAATGTTATTTCTGGGCCAAATACCCCCCAGCTTTCCCCACGGGCTAAATGCCAAATGTTTATCGGAATTTAAATTTTTTTAGATTAAAATGTTCATAAAATTAATTTACAATAATCTACATATTTATTTAAAAAAAAAAATTGATTTAAGAAAAAAATTAGCCTAAGTTCATTCTTTAATAATTCCTGGCTAAAATTTTATGGCAGAAGGGTTGGAGCAAAAAAGATGTTTCTGGGCTAAAAGCCAAATTTTCCGGGCTAAAAAATTTGGTTTTTAGCCCAAGGGTTGGAGATTGTCTAATATACTCTGATTGTTGAAAAAATAAAAAAGGAAAGTAATAGCCGGTAGGGTTTTGGGGATTTCCCAATTGAATTTGATCGTCATCGGCTCAGTTGCTTCCACTCTACTAACACGCTAGTATGCTGCGAACACTCAGATTATGCTATTCGCAATCTTCCAGCATAGTTGCTGCTTCCAGAATCACATTCTTTGTTCAAAATCCGATACTCCGCAGACACTTGAGCTCGGAAATCTCAGAAATCCAACCCAATTTCACAATCAATTACCTCATAAACTCATGTGGGTTGTCCCCAAAAGGTGCGATTTCAGCATCCGAGTGGTTCGAGTTGCAATCCCCAGAAGGAGCAGGCTCTGTCTTGTCCTTCCTCAGAACCCATGGATTCTCCGAAATCCAGATCTCGAAGATCCTCAGGTCATGCACACAACTTCTTAACTCCAATCCGGAGAAAACCCTTTTGCCAAAGCTTGAGTTTTTCAGGTCGAATGGAGTTTCAAGGGAGGGCCTTGGAAAACTTCTGGCAAATTATCCGCGGATTTTGAGTGTGAGCTTGGAGAAACAGATTGTACCCACTTATAACTTCCTTAGGAGTATGATTTCTGAGAAAAATGCCGTTTCGGTTTTGAGCCGGGGCTCATGGTTTATCTATTCCAAGAATTTGGTGCCAAATCTTGAGTTGTTGAGAGAATCAGGTATGCCCCCATCCTGCATTTCTCTGTTGCTTGCTCGTCAACCCACTGCTTTTGCGCTGAAGCCTAAACTGCTTGGTGAGGTTGTGGATAGGGTTGAGCAAATGGGTTTTAATATGCAAACGTCAACTTCTGTGCATGCAATGTGTGTATTATTATTGCGCTTTAACGATAGTAACTCGGTATGGAATCGAAGTTGCGAAGTTTATAAGAGGTGGGGTTGGTCTGAGGATGATGTTCTCTCTGCTTTCAGACGGTACCCCTACTGTATGAATAAGTCGGAGACAAAAATAGCGTCAGTAATGGATTTTTTAGTGAACAAGATGGGATGGCCGCAGAGATCAATTGTCAAATACCCGACTGTCATGGGTCTCAGTATGGAGAGTAGAATTATACCAAGGTGTTCGGTCGTGAAAGTTTTGGTGTTGAAAGGATTGATAAAGGAAATTGAAAATGTGAGTCTGAGTTCGTTGTTGGCACCTGCGGAGAAGTGCTTCTTGGATAAGTTTGTGTTCAGATATATAGATGAAGTACCTCAATTGTTAGGCGTGTATGAAGGAAAAGTGGAAATCCAGGATGAATGATGTTGGTAGGAGATGCAGTACTGGTCATTGTCATTGGTAGCAGCTAGCTTTTGGCCCAGTGTTGTAAGTTCGTTCGTTAACTACTGTTTTACTTATGCCAACACACTCTTCATATTTCTGTAGAAATAAATTCAGCTGTTAGTCTTGGCCAAAGAAAAACGAGTACTTGTTTGTTTTGTGTTTGCATTCTGCTGCATAGCTGCTTTAGCTGTTTAGCTCTGGTAACCTAGTAATTTTCTTCCACGAACAGCTAGCCAGCCTTGGTTTCAGCGGCAATGGCTGCGGCGTAAACTATCACTATCATTGTCTTTGTGTTAGCCTTGTTAGCGTTCAGTTTATGTAATGCTTGCTTATTGAAAAACGAAAATGAAGCTTTGACAAGATGTGTTATACTGATTCGTTAGAGTTGTAATGCAGAGTGGAGGAGTTTGGATTTGAGATAATGATTCAAATTATGAATAAGACTACAAATAATATCGTGGAAAATGACCTCAAGCCACAATACTTGTGAACGGCTTCACTAGTTGACTTTGAAGTGTTTCCCCATCTGTCTGGTGCTGTCACAATCTACGTATTGGCTGGCCAAGGTGCTGCAGGAAAGTGAACGAGGAAGAGAGCAAGAGATTTTGCCTTACAAACACCACTAGAAGTTAGAACCAAGTGGAAGACAGTAGATGGCGGGCAGTTCCGTTAAAAGTTCATGTTTATTTTCTGGATTACTGGTTGGAATAGGACTTGTAAAGCTAGAGATAGTTCATCAAACTAAACATTGAGTCGTCTATAGTTTAGTTTGAATTGCGAAATTGTGTTTCCATCCCTGAATTAAAATTACTGGAGGAAGGAAAAACAGGTTTTGGGCCACACTGTTTAGATAACTTGTGTTAAATTTGATGCATATTCAAATTATATATTTCCTTGGAATTCCATAGGAAGATAAGGACTGCAATGCAAGAGTAGTTTAGATTAGCAGAGAAATGAAGTAGCCTCAGGCGTGCCGCTTGTATGACCCGGAGTCCAGACTCCAAGTGCATTGCTCCTTATAACCATTTTGACTTCTAAATCTATTGTTTTCTTTTTTATTGTGAACATGTCTTCGATTATTACCGGTTCTTTCATCTAGCTGCGGATTACGTTGATAAGGATGTGTTAGTTTTGAATCCGATATATAATAGCTTAGAGCAGCCAGTGATCCGAGAGCATTTTCCAAAGTATTTTAAGAGAAGAAAAACCAGTTTTGTAGCCGTTTGTTTTTGGAGAAAAATTTAGTTTTTGATTATTGGTTGTAGAAATCAATTATGGACGTGTCTTGTGATTTTCGCAATTGATTGATTTAAAAAATCATTTCACTTCATACATTACGCGTGATTGCATTAGTATCTTGCAAAGTTAAAAAGGTGATTGATGACCTTTTAAGTGTTGTGCCACTTCCACTCGAAAACTGAAGGGAGATCGAATGGTAAAGACGTGGAGACAGAACTGCCTGCTAATTGAGTGTCTAGTAAGATACTAATTGTTGCGATAGTCGGACAACAAGCTTGAGCCGCTACAATTGATGCAATAGTCGGGCAGCAAGCGCTGGTCCTAGTCGGGCAGCATCCATTTTCTCATCCTTTCTGGGACCATCCCAATCAACCAAAAATTCAAGAATGTACTTTTCACTCATTTTAGCACCAATCAGTCAATTAAATTTCGCGTAATTTAATTGATCAACCAAAAATTCAAGAATGTACTTTTCACTCATTTTAACAGATTACGAGATTTGAATCCTTTTGGATTTGCTTATTTGAATTGGTTATTGTACACAAGTTGTAAAATATTGAACCCAAAATAATTGATAACCAAATTACTGGGTAGTTTGGTAAAAGAAAAAATGAAGAGCAAATTGAAGAAAATGATTGGGAAAACAAATGATTTGCCCGATCATTTGTCGCGAATAGACTTAAATACCCTCACAACAAAATAGAGTGCAAATGTATATTCAAACGCCGAAGTTACGAGGATTTAAATTTACATTTCTTTCCTTCATCATTTGTTTTGCCCATCATTTTTCTTCAATTTGCTCTTCATTTTTTCTTGTACCAAACTACCCATTAATTTGGTTATCAATTAATGGGTAGATTGAATCGAGACTGAACGAGACGGAAATGGCAGTTTTATAGATAAAATAAGACTAAATGACAGTTTCAAGGGCAAATCAATTAACAAGTCCCTTCCTTTAGAGTCATCTGGTGTTGTACCTGCATATTACATCGTTGGCCTCCATAACTGTGATAGTTGTGGAGATCGTAGTGATAGAGATAGTATATGTATATCTCTCTTTCTGCGGAATCCAGGGCACTGCATCCTGTCCACGGCCGGCGTTTTGTGTCTAAGCTAGCAAGATCAACATTTCCAACAATTTGAGACTACTGTGATTCCAGAAGGCAGCCTAATTCCAAATATCAGAATCAGTTTAGACCATCAAGCTTGGAATATACAATTTTAGGCTGGTCCTGATGCATACGAGGACCCGAACTAATTCAATACTATCTGGTTGAAAGGGGAAACTAGTAGTATGTATTTTATATCAAAAGAAATTTTGAAGACTAACAAAATTTAAGAAACAACGACGCTTCTCGGAGTGCAGGTCAACCTGAAGCTGGTTTTCAGATAAGAAAGTGTATATAACTAAAGCAACTAGTCAATGGTGTAGAAGACGAACAAATCCATTTTTTTCTTGGCCATGACTCTTCCAGAGAAATATTAATCAATACCATATTAAATGGTAGTAACTCACTGAGAAATTCTTGTTCAGCATCTGGTTTTTCTTTAAAATTATGATAAGTAAAAATTAAAAAGTGAATCTCCATTGCAAATCTTAAGGTAGAACGAGTTCTATCGTTGGTATCAGACCAATGCACCACGAAGAAGGCAATTGCCAAATGAATCTGCATAACAACTCTAATGAAACTGCATTACAACTCCTATAAAACCTCATTTTCATTTTGCAAACTTACGTCCATTACATATATTGCACCCTCGAATTGCCCCTAAACAGAGGCTAGCCACCAGTCTGTGGAGGAAATAAATTGCACCTTCAAATCTCAAGTTGATTTCAAATAATAAAGTAGGGTATATAACTAAAGTAGCTAGACAGTGGAACGTTAAGACTAAAAAATAATTAAGACCTGAATTCATTTTCTAGTAGTTAAGAAGACAAACTTACAATGCTGAGCCAAAAGTTAGCTGCTACCAATGGAAATGAACAGCACTGCATCAACGACACTACAACAAGGCGTCTCAAATTATAACGACTATCTAACCTCGTTTGACGTACATACCTCATACATCCTGGACTTCAACTCTTCCTTGATACACACTCAATAACTGAGGTACTTCATCTATATATCTGGCCACAAACCTCTCCAAGAAGCACTTCTCTGGAGGCACCAACACAGAACCCAAACTCACATTTTCAATCCCGTTTATCAATCCTTTCAGCAACAAAACTTTAACAACCGAACACCGGGGTATAAATCTCTTGTCCAAACTGTAACACGTGACCCCTGGTGATTTCGCAATCATTACCGACGGCCATCCCATCTTTTTCACTAAAAACTCCATTGTTAGAATTAGTTTCTTCTCGGACACCATCATACAATGGGGGTATCGTTTGAAAGCAGAGAGAACATCATCCTCAGACCAACCCCACCTCTTATAAAATTCGCAACTTCGATTCCATGTAGACCTATTGGCAGCACACAACGCGTTTATTGCCATCACAGAAGTTGATTTTTGCAGGTTAAAACCCATTTGCTTAACCTCATCCACAAGTTGACCAAAATCTTTAGGCTTTAGTATTAAAGCTCTGGGATGACAAGTAAGCATCATAGAAATGCAGTGCTGGGGCATCCCTGATTCTCTCAAAACCTTAATATTTGGCGCAACCTTCTTGGAGTGGCCTTCCACGAAAATCCACGAGCCATGCCTGAAAACCGAAACGACCTTTTTCTGAGAAAGCATACTCCTAAGGAAATCATAAGTGGGTATAATCCGTTTCTCCAAGCTCATAGCCAAAAGCTTCGGTTCATATTGCAGTGTTGTTGCAAGGTCCTTCTTTGAAACTCCGAACGAAGCGAAAAACTCAAGCTTTGGCAGAAGGGTTTTCTCCGGATGCAATTGGAGAAGATGTGGGCATGACCTGACCATCTTCGACATTTGGGTCTCAGAGAATCCATAGTTTCTGAGAAAGGACAGAACGGAGTCTGCTGTTTTGGGGGATCGCAACTCAACCCACTTGGATGTTGAAATCGCACCTTCTGGGGACAGCCCGCATGAGTTTATGAGGTAATTGACAGTGAAATCGTGGTGGGTTTCTGAGATTTCTGAGTTGAAATGTCTGCAGAGCAGCAGATTCTGAAGAGGAAAATGTGAGGGTTTCACATCTCCAACGACAAATAGTTTTAATATGGAAGAAGAAGATTGCGGGTAACCCAATCTGAGGAGGGTGAGTGCCTTCAATTTGTAGAGCACCACCATGTTAATAGATGACCAATTTCAACTTTTGCAACTCGGATGGTGGTTTGTGGTTTTGATCGGAGAAGATTGGCTTTTGGCTCCTTATTTTACATTTTGCTTCAATACTGCCTGGTATTGGAAGCTGCGCAATTTAGAGGCTCCTGAGCCTTTCGATTGTTATTAAAATCCAATCCACGGCTGTCCATTTTTTTCCCAACACTTTTCATAGCAAACCAAACTGTCGTGTAAAATTCCTAAACAAAACCCATGAATTTGTAATGTCTTAGATTAGTATATATTATCGGTTGTAATTATTTTAGTCTAAGTTTATATCTTATATTCTCGATCACAAAAACCAAAAACGTTTCAGAGACATTCACTCAAGTAAGTTCGTCATGCATATGCATAATGCATTCATGTAGATAAGTCTTACTTAGTATTTCACTTGATTTAATTTTGGGCTTAACGTTAAATGGTTGTATTATTTTCGAAGCAGCCCAATTTATCTTTTAGTTACCGTGTTGTCTAGGATGTTAGTTAACACCTAACCTAATAATTTTGCATGTTTATCAAGCTAATCGACATTATATTGTCACTTAGTACTATGATCTAGTGATATTTCTCTTCACTTATAAGTGAGAGGTCTTAGATTCGATTCTCGCCAAATGAGAGTTTGAACCATATTATTGCTAACCCATTGTGAGGTTAAGCCCACCCCTTCTCCCTTATCGTTTGTTTAAAAAAATAAAATTTGACATCATATTTTTGAAAGAAAAATTATTATTTTTTAAATTTATTGAACTACCGTGCATGATGCTTATGAACTCTATTTGTTAAAATTATTAAAGAGAATGATGGATACACATATTTTTTAATCCCTTACATATTTTATTTGTTGATTTTATTTTATTTATACAATTTCATAATAAAGAATAAAAGAAAAATGTGTGAAAAAGTAATAAACAATATGGTTATAAAAAATAAAATAAAAATAAATAAATAAAAAAGAAGAGGGAGTGTAATAAGATAAAACCGATGTGTGAATATCAGCTTCCGTTTATAAAATTGTATCAATTAAAATATCTCTCCAATAAAGAAAATCTATATATTACCTTACTAATATTTTTTTTTCCTTCAGAACAACTCGACCAGTATTTTCCTCCCCTTCCTAAAAGCACACCCAAAGAAATCTTAATATATTTAAATTTGTAAGTTTTTCTTTTAGCCACTTAATATTAGGATTTAGTAGTATTTTTCTTCACTTGTAAGTGAGAGGTTTTAGATTCGATTCTCGCCAAAGACGAATTTGAACCACATTATTGTTAGCTCATTGTAAGGCTAAGCGTACCCCTCATCCTTAGTGTAAATGATATCGTTTGTTCAAATTTTTTTTTTAAATTTTAATCACCTTTTTTTTCCTGAGCTTTAACAAGAAATCAATTATGAGAATGTACCTTGTGATTTTCGTAACTGATTGTTTTTCAAAAATAACATCATTTATTCATTCTACATGATCGAATTAGTATCTTGCAAAGTTCGAGAAGAAGGTGCTTGATGGCCGCATTAGTGTCGTGTCACTTCCACTCGAAGGCTAAAGAGAGATCGAGTAGCAAAGTGCGAAGACAAAATTGCCTACTAGTATATATGTGTCTAGTTGATGAGCTTTATAAGTCTTTATGTACTCATTTCTCTTAATGTTTGTGCTAAATTGGGAGCCCAATAATTTTTCCAGTGGTGGGTTTTGCCTTATTAAATCCTACATCCTATGTGCACATTTTATTTATCTTTTTTTATTGCATACGTTTAGGATAATTTGATATGTATTGTGAATGTGGAATTAATTTGAAATTTCAATTAGATTTTTAAGTTGGAACCTATTCACCCCCCTCAAGTTAAACTAGTATCCATCCTAGGAATTTCACAAACAAATCTCCAAATTTCATTGCTTTCCAGGCTTATTCCTAGATATGGCAATTTCGTCTTAGACTCAGTTCGCACCATTTTCTTCCGTTCTGTCAAATAGACCTTTTAAGTAAAGGGTAGCAAAGATATTTCATTTTTGACACAACTCTTTGCGGGTATTTATCATTAATAGCCAAAATTTGGCTCTTAATTTCAAAACTGCCAGTTTTTTAACAAAATTCAAAAATAGCAGAAAGTTAACTTGAAGTTTTGAACAGTCACAAACATCCTTATTATTTAACATAAGAGATATTTGTCGATTTACCCCTTAAACTTGTATAGAAGAGTCAATTTCCTCTTGAACTTTAATTTTATCCGATTACCCTCTCAACATTTATAATTAGTCAATTTATCCCCTGAACTTTAACTTTAGCCGACTACCTCCCTAAAATTTTATAAATAGTCAATTTCCCCCTGAACTTTAACTTTAGCCGATTAACCCCCCTCCTCAAATTTTATAAATAGCCAATTTCCCCCTAGCGTTAAATTTTAAATTTTTCAAATCAATTTTCATCCATCCAATTTCCCTTTCTTTTTGCCCCCATACAGTTGTCATGTGTTGTCCGCGTGATCAAAATGAATAAAAAAATTGGATTTTTTTTTTAAATCTAGTGTCAGGGGAGAAATTGGCTATTTATAAAAGTTCAAGGAGTAATCAGCTAAAATTTAAGTTGAAGGGGAAAATTGGCTAATTGTAAAAGTTCAAGGGATAATCGGCTGAAATTAATATTCAGGAAGAAAATTGATAGCTCTGTACAAGTTTATAAGAGGTGGGGTTGTGGGTTGGTCTGAGGATGATGTTCTCTCTGCTTTCAGACGGTACCCCTACTGTATGAATAAGTCGGAGACAAAAATAGCGTCAGTAATGGATTTTTTAGTGAACAAGATGGGATGGCCGCAGAGATCAGTTGTCAAATACCCGACTGTCATGGGTCTCAGTATGGAGAGTAGAATTATACCAAGGTGTTCGGTCGTGAAAGTTTTGGTGTTGAAAGGATTGATAAAGGAAATTGAAAATGTGAGTTTGAGTTCGTTGTTGGCACCTGTGGAGAAGTGCTTCTTGGATAAGTTTGTGTTCAGATATATAGATGAAGTACCTCAATTGTTAAGCGTGTATGAAGGAAAAGTGGAAATCCAGGATGCATGATGTTGGTAGGAGATGCAGTACTGGTCATTGTCATTGGTAGCAGCTAGCTTTTGGCCCAGTGTTGTAAGTTCGTTCGTTAACTACTGTTTTACTTATGCCAACACACTCTTCATATTTCTGTAGAAATAAATTCAGCTGTTAGTCTTGGCCAAAGAAAAACGAATACTTGTTTGTTTTGTGTTTGCATTCTGCTGCATTGCTGCTTTAGCTGTTTAGCTCTGCTAACCTAGCAATTTTCTTCCACAAACAGCTAGCCAGCCTTGGTTTCAGCGGCAATGGCTGCATAAACTATCACTATCATTGTCTTTGTGTTAGCCTTGTTAGCGTTCAGTTTATGTAATGCTTGCTTATTGAAAAACGAAAATGAAGCTTTGACAAGATGTGTTATACTGATTCGTTAGAGTTGTAATGCAGAGTGGAGGAGTTTGGATTTGAGATAATGATTCAAATTATGAATAAGACTACAAATAATATCTTGGAAAATGACCTCAAGCCACAATACTTGTGATTGGCTTCACTAGTTGACTTTGAAGTGTTTCCTCATATGTCTGGTGCCGTCACAATTTACATATAGGCTGGCCAAGGTGCTGCAGGAAAGTGAACAAGGAAGAGAGCAAGAGATTTCGCCTTACAAACACCACTAGAAGTTAGAACCAAGTGGAAGAAAGTAGATGGCGTGCAGTTCCGTTAAAAGTTCATGTTTATTTTCTGGATTACTGGTTGGAATAGGACTTCTAAAGCTAGAGATAGTTCATCAAACTAAACATTGAGTCGTCCATAGTTTGAATGGCGAAATTGTGTTTCCATGCCTGAATTAAAGTTACTGGAGGAAGGAAAAAGTGGTTTTGGGCCTCACTGTTTAGTTGTGTTAAATTTGATGCATATTCGAATTATATATTTCCTTGGAATTCCATAGGAAGATAAGGACTGCAATGCAAGAGTAGTTTAGATTAGCAGAGAAATGAAGTAGCCTCAGGCGTGCCGCTTGTATGACCCGGAGTCCAGACTCCAAGTGCATTGCTCCTTATAACCATTTTGACTTCTAAATCTATTGTTTTCTTTTTTATTGTGAACATGTCTTCGATTATTACCAGTTCTTTCATCTAGCTGCGGATTACGTTGATAAGGATGTGTTAGTTTTGAATCCGATATATAATATGAAACACCCCAACCCGGAAGTTTGAGGTAAATTTTTCTTCTTCCCAAAATTTTGCTTACTTTTCACTTTTACCCCTTATCCTAACGAAATCCTAGCCGTTCATCTAAATTGTCTTTCTCTCCTAAACTGCCAAGTGGCAGCACCCTAACTCTCTCCCTTTCCTTTTCCCGAAAACCCGTTAGACCTAATTTGACCGTTGACCCCCGGTCAACGTTGACTTTAGGGTTGACTTTTTGGGTTTTCGTCCGGGATCCTTCTTAGGGTAATTCAACGTTCTGAATCCGTTTCCAATATCCGTTTTCCCAAATTCAATTGTTATTATATAGTTTTATTAATTGTACCATTTAATGTGCTTAGGGGCAATTATTGTGACGTTTCCGTCTTCGCTAGTGGCGCAGCTTTTGGCGACTAAGTACTGTGAGTGGACCCCTTCTAAAATTACATGATTTAATAATTTAATTGCATAAATGATTAGCATGCCTACAGATTTATGATTTGATTTATGTGAAGTTTGATGATTTAAGATATTGATTATCGTCTCGCGTTTTGGTGAGGAATTAATTGTTAGCCTATTTTGAGCTATATTTTAATATATCGTATTTTCTATAAAAACCATGAACTGGTAGACTATCTGATAGATGACGATAGGATGCTAGAACATGTTTTTGAACCCCTCTTTATAGTATAGACGATGATCGGTAACCTATGTTATGAAGTGGTTATTTAAGAGAGACGTAACTATTTGTGCGTACCTAGTGGACACTATGCCGCCTGGGGCGAGGATCTGGTGTTGGCATGTAGGCCGGGAGAAATCATCCCTAGCGAAAGGCTGAGGGACACGGAGACAGGCATTGGGCCGGGAGGGAGTTATCTCTGGCTACGGGCACAGAGACTGAGGTGCAGGCACTGGGCCGGGAGTTATATTTATTCAGTGATCTTTCTAGCAGCACACCGCGTTTACGAGACGATTTATGAGACGTTTACTGTTTTGATTTCTGCGATGAGATCCGCAATATGACTTTTGAGATATTTTTGGCATGCTAGGATTTTTATTAAATCCATCACTTATTATGCTAGTAGTTTTCATTATATAAACTTTGGGGGTTAGTATGTTGATAACTGTTTTATTATTATATATATATAAACTTGGTCCACTCACCTTTGTTTTGCGCCCCCATTCAGGACTTAGAATCAAGGCACATAATCCCGGCGTCAATGAACTTCCGCAGCAGCATCTTTGGATCCTCTCGATGTAGGACCCACTTCTTTATTCATTCAATTTTATCTCAATTCTTTTTAGTGATTAGGTTTAGTTGTATGCTCTGAGCACGTTCCTAAATTATTAATTCTTGGTATTTTAAATTTCTAACCCTTATTTATTTCTTATTCTTAGCTTTTGTATCAATTAATGGCTTTCGTCACCCTCGGGTGTCGGCCAGCACGTATCGGTCCTGGTATTCGGGGAATATCAGGGTCGGGGCGTGTCAGATTGGTATCAGAGCGTGGTTTGTTCAGAGCATACTTAGGATTCTCTTATATTCTCTTAAAGTGTCGGTTTTGACATCATTTGGATGTCACGACTTCCGGATTTTGTGCGGTTGGTGCAGTTGTGCAAATCTCTCTCTGATTGAATTGTCACCTTCTGGTTGAAATTCAAGAATTCGTGTCGGGATTGTGCCTCATCGGTGACGTGTTTGATTTGTTGGACGACTTTAAACATTGGATCGATACTCAGCGACGTGTTTTAGAAATCTCAATTTGAGGAATTCTGGTTAAGACCAGTCGTAGATTCGAAATGGCGATGCCACTCTGCAACATGCGTTCCCTAGGAATTGCGGGCGGAGTCGGCTCTACATCGAAATCTTTGGAAACTCCTCGGCAGCAAACACTATTCTCATTAATTTCCAAAATGAGTTGCAATTCTTGTTGTTGTTGTAGTTGGATTTGGATGATGAATATCCAGTCTTGTTTGGATAAGCAGATTCCTTGAACTTCACCTGGGTATGGTACTCGGCGGAAAAACCCTAGTCCCTCGTCCGCGTACTTTTCGGCGAGGATGAACTGAGTCTCTTGCTTGCAGCCTAACTGTTCAGCCTTGTAATTTTCAGTGTAATGGCTTGAGACTCTATCATATTCTTCGTTGTATGAAGATCGAGCTTTACTCTGAACTTCTCTGGAACCATTGAGCTTTGGTTTGCGGAAGAGCATCACTTTAAGGTAGCCAATCGTGTCACTGCATGCTTACGCAGGCTGTTTCGTATCTTTCTTGTCATTATGTTGATTCCAAGTTCTGTGTTTAAATGCTGAACTTTGAAACAACTCTCACAAAGTATTGTGAATCTCGAAATGTTTTTGACCTCGTCAAATCTTATTATCAGTTCTTATCTATTCTTGAGTTTGGACCTATTTCCTTCTTGGTTAAGAAACCAGTTGACCATACTGTGATGATTTGCAAAATAATCAGAAACAGTGATTTCTATTTCTGCATCTTTATCTTTCCTTCGCTTGTTTGTTTCTCAATGTGAACTGGATCACGCCGGGACATTATACAGAGGGTGTAAAAAAAAAAAAAAAAAAAAAAACGTTTGTTCTCGGCATGGTTTCTAGTTCGAATCCTGATATCTTGTACTCTATATTTAATGGAGTTGTTTTGATCCTCAAATTCTTAAGTGTTCTTTCAACCTTCTCGACATGGTTTCTCGCCTAATCAGTGAGAAATTCACTATCGATCGTTTCGGTGAAAGTGGGCACCCAGTTCGTGTTGATTCGGACAGGAATGTTGGGAGCATAATCTTTTTACAAGCTTACCAGACTTACCAGAAAGAGTTCCTCGTGGGCGTAAGGTTTGAGCAGTCTTTTAGTAAGAGTTGGTTAAAGATTTTGGTGCAGAAGGTCATCATATTGCATCACCATCTTATTAGAATTCATAGGCATCACATCGGTTATTTTCCAACGATATGTGTTCGTCTCAACGCATATTTTCACTGCTTCACTTCCGAACTTTATTGTCGCGAGTACGTGGTTGTTAAAACATTTCTAGCAGATCTGTTTGGTGCATTATGGAATGGCACTACAGGACGGTCAAAGCGAGAATTGGATAATCTTTACACTTATCTCGAAAGGTGTGTACTCTCTTTGTTTTTAGGTTGACCATCTGCGAGTCGTTCTTTTTTTCCACCAACTTTGACCTTGTTTGACTTGAAATCTGCAACTAAGCAAAAATGGAGAGGTGGATTGAGCACTACAACAGTTCCCATGAGATGCTGCGTGTTGAGGAAGATGACTTCTCGTTTTCTGCTTGCTTGGTTTGAGCTTTTGGGTCTACTACTAACATGGTAGCCACTTCTCTTGAATCCCAAGGTACAGTCTTCAAATGGGTTCTTTACTGGTGAAATTCTGGAGTAGTTGGTCACATTTGGAAGAACTGAGAAGGATAGGATGCTTGGTGCTGGATAGAGTTTTACGACAACAGTTTCTGTTTTGTTCAGTATGGGGTATGACACTGTTGCGACATGGTACTAAAGTTTCTACAAGTAACATTGGTTGTTATAGGAGTTGTGCGAGCTTGTATTCGGAGGATCGAATTTACGACGTGTGAAATTGTCCATCCTCAGGGAATTACTGCTTGCTTATCGAGACAACAAATGTGTGATCGATATCACGGGCGGCCGACCGGTATATTGATAGCTTATTTGTTGGGTTCGTTAAGCAAGTGGGCGGGAAGATTCGTCTACAGTAGCTGGTGCAGATTCAGAATTGTTCTTCTTGGGACTCGATCTAAAGACACATTTATTCTCGGAGTATGTGACATTTCGAATTCTTGGGCGAGACCCACTCTCATTTTTCAGTTTTGGTTTTCAGTATAA
Organism: Malus fusca; assembly: GCA_035220775.1. Classification (NCBI taxonomy): domain Eukaryota; kingdom Viridiplantae; phylum Streptophyta; class Magnoliopsida; order Rosales; family Rosaceae; genus Malus; species Malus fusca. The sequence continues at coordinate 32,727,456 of CM069060.1, read as the reverse complement.
GTATTTTAACTTCATTTACTCTAGTTATTTGTTTTTGTAGTTACAAATGTTTTTGGAAGAGTATTTCTGTTTTCATTTTTTTAAGTTGATTCGAGTTTTTGGAATATATGTTAGTACATATCTATTTTGGCGTTATCTGGCCTTAAATTATTTTGTGTTTTCAACTTTATATTTTATTAAAGTATGTGTTCTATTTTTACACTGATGGGGAAAGAGGTATGAGCCTGGAGGCACGAAAGATGGAATCATTGCAGCCGATCGCGACGGCGTGGCATTTTCCCTTTTGTGTAACCGCTCTTACCTAATCTCATTGTTACATATATGCATATTATTCTTCTTCCTATGTTCGAGTATTTTCAGCGTAGTATGTTATTTTAAATTTCGAGGACGAAATTTTTTTATAAGGGTGGTAGATTGAAACACCCAAACCCGGAAGTTTGAGGTAAATTTTTCTTCTTCCCAAAATTTTGCTTACTTTTCACTTTTACCCCTTATCCTAACGAAATCCTAGCCGTTCATCTAAATTGTCTTTCTCTCCTAAACTGCCAAGTGGCAGCACCCTAACTCTCTCCCTTTCCTTTTCCCGAAAACCCGTTAGACCTAATTTGACCGTTGACCCCCGGTCAACGTTGACTTTAGGGTTGACTTTTTGGGTTTTCGTCCGGGATCCTTCTTAGGGTAATTCAACGTTCTGAATCCGTTTCCAATATCCGTTTTCCCAAATTCAATTGTTATTATATAGTTTTATTAATTGTACCATTTAATGTGCTTAGGGGCAATTATTGTGACGTTTCCGTCTTCGCTAGTGGCACAGCTTTTGGCGACTAAGTACTGTGAGTGGACCCCTTCTAAAATTACATGATTTAATAATTTAATTGCATAAATGATTAGCATGCCTACGGATTTATGATTTGATTTATGTGAAGTTTGATGATTTAAGATATTGATTATCGTCTCGCGTTTTGGTGAGGAATTAATTGTTAGCCTATTTTGAGCTATATTTTAATATATCGTATTTTCTATAAAAACCATGAACTGGTAGACTATCTGATAGATGACGATAGGATGCTAGAACATGTTTTTGAACCCCTCTTTATAGTATAGACGATGATCGGTAACCTATGTTATGAAGTGGTTATTTAAGAGAGACGTAACTATTTGTGCGTACCTAGTGGACACTATGCCGCCTGGGGCGAGGATCTGGTGTTGGCATGTAGGCCGGGAGAAATAATCCCTAGCGAAAGGCTAAGGGACACGGAGACAAGCATTGGGCCGGGAGGGAGTTATCTCTGGCTACGGGCACAGAGACTGAGGTGCAGACAATGGGCCGGGAGTTATATTTATTCAGTGATCTTTCTAGCAGCACACCGCGTTTACGAGACGATTTATGAGACGTTTACTGTTTTGATTTCTGCGATGAGATTCCGCAATATGACTTTTGAGATATTTTTGGCATGCTAGGATTTTTATTAAATCCATCACTTATTATGCTAGTAGTTTTCATTATATAAACTTTGGGGGTTAGTATGTTGATAACTGTTTTATTATTATATATATATAAACTTGGTCCACTCACCTTTGTTTTGCGCCCCCATTCAGGACTTAGAATCAAGGCACATAATCTCGGCGTCAAGGAACTTCCGCAGCAGCATCTTTGGATCTTCTCGATGTAGGACCCACTTCTTTATTCATTCAATTTTATCTCAATTCTTTTTAGTGATTAGGTTTAGTTGTATGCTCTGAGCACGTTCCTAAATTATTAATTCTTGGTATTTTAAATTTCTAACCCTTATTTATTTCTTATTCTTAGCTTTTGTATCAATTAATGGCTTTCGTCACCCTCGGGTGTCGGCCAACACGTATCGGTCCTGGTATTCGGGGAATATCAGGGTCGGGGCGTGTCAGATTGGTATCAGAGCGTGGTTTGTTCAGAGCATTTTCCAAAGTATTTTAAGAGAAGAAAAACCAGTTTTGTAGCCGTTTGTTTTTAGAGAAAATTTAGTTTTTTATCATTGGTTTTTCCTACACATAAGTAGAAATCAACTATGGATGTCCTTTTGTGATTTTCGTAATTGATTGATTTAAAAAATCATTTCATTTCATACATTATGCGTGATCGCATTAGTATCTTGCAAAGTTAAAAAGGTAATTGATGGTCTCGTAAGTGTTGTGCCACTTCCACTTGAAGATTGAAGGGAGATCTAGGGAGATCGAATGGCAAGGGCGTGGAGACAGAACTGCCTGCTAGTTGAGTCTCTAGTAAGATACTAATTGTTGCGATGGTCGGACAAGAAGCTTGAGCCACTACAATTGATGCAATAGTCGGGCAGCAAGTGCTGGTCCTAGCTGGGCAGCATCCTTTTTCTCATCCTTTCTGGGACCATCCTGCAATGCCTGGAAGGTCGAGTAACACTAATTGTGGAGTTAGTTCTCAATTAGTCATGCGCGGAGGGAGACAACGGTGCAATTGGCCCAGACCAAATCTCATCTCCTATCCCAAAGGGCTTCACAGTCCGGGAGTTCCTTCTACCTGACCTGCTTATTGGGTATTTTATGGCTTATTTGATATTCTACCCAAAAATTTTGGTTGTACTTAAAAGTAATTTTCAAATAACATCACTTAAAAACAATTTTTTTTTAAATCTCAAAATTTCAAAAGTTCTTTGGCTGAATTTTTAAAAATAATTTTTTTTAAGTTTGAATTCAAACTTCATTGAACAAAAATTGGAGGAGAGAAAGAATTGGGAAAGAGAAAAGAGAGAGGAAATAATTGGCGAGGAGAGAGAAAGACATGGAGAGGACGGGGAGAATAGGGAGAGAGCAAAAGATTACGGTGAGAATGGGAGGAGTGAGAAGAAAGAGAGTGTGATGAGAGAGAGAAGACAAAGACTGAGTAGAGAGAGAAAACAATGTGTGATGTGGGGAGAGAAGAAAGAGAGGGTTAGGAAGGAGTAAAATAAGATGTTGAGGAAGAGAGCAGAAAAACTCTAAAAACTCATTTTTTGTATTTTTAAGAAATAGCTTATGTTTTTAAGTTAGTTTAGAATCCAATTTTTAAAGAGTTAATTCAAAGCCTAAAACTCAAAAAATATTTTTGAGTTAAAAAAGTTAAACTCAAATAGGATACTAAATAAGCCCTTAATTTTCAAAATCAGATTACGAGATTTGAAAGAAAAAATGAAGAGCAAATTGAAGAAAAATGATGGGGAAAACAAATGATGAAGGAAAGAAATGTAAATTTGAATCCTTGCAACTTCTGCGTTTGAATAGACAATTGCACTCTGTTTTGTTGTGAGGGTATTTAAGTCTATTCGTAACAAATATGGTTAGAATTATAACCAAAATGATGCGCTTCAAGAACCGCAGGTTCGGAGCTTGATCCTCTTGGAGGCTGAAATCGCACCTTCTCGGGACAGCACACATGAGTTTATGAGGTAATTGACTGTGAAATCGTGGTTGGTTTCCGTCTGAGGTGAAATATCTGCAAAGTGGCAGATTTTGAAGACGAAATTGTCTGCAGATATTTCACCTCAGAAATCTCGGAAACCAACCACGATTTCACAGTCAATTACCTCATAAACTCACGTACGCTGTCCGAGAAGGTGTGATTTCAGCCTCCAAGAGGGTCAAGCTACGGTCCCCAGAGAGAGCAGACTCCTTTTTGTACTTTCTCAGAAACCATGGATTCTCTGTAAGCCAGATCTCGAAGCTTGTCGGGAGTCGCTCAGAACCAATATTGAGGTTTAAGAGAATCAGGTATGCCCCAATCATGCATTTCTCTGTTGATGCTTCAGAGTCCCGGCGTTTTTATGCTAAAGCCTAAAGATCTTGGTCAACTTGTGAAAGAGATTAAGCAAATCGGTTTTAATCTGCTGAAATCAATGTCGGTAGAGACACAATAAGAGCATTGTGAGGTAACAATAGGTCCATATGTAATCGAAATCGCCAAGTTTATAAGAGGTGGGTTGGTCTGAGGATGATGTTCTCTCTGCTCTCAGGCGGCACCCACGCTGTATGACTGTTGGAACAGAAGATAATGCTAGCACTGGACTTTTTAGTGAAAAAGATGGGATGGCTTGGCCGTCGGTAATGATCGGCAATGGCGTTCAGTTGTTAAAGTTTTGTTGCTGAAAGGGCTGAAGCAGATTGAAAATGTGAGTTTGCTTTCTGTGTTGGTGCTGTCAGACAAGTTCTTCTTGGAAAGGTTCGTGGCCAGATTCATAGATGAAGCACCTCCGTTATTGAGTGTGTATCAAGGAAGAGTTGAAGTCCAGGATGATGATGTTCGTACGTAGTTTAAAAGGGTTAGATAACAATTGATGTGTATGCAGTCAGTGGTGGCATCTAGCTTTTTGCTCAGTATTTTAAGAGGTTGGATATTTATAACAATTTATATTTCTCTAGAAATGAATTCAGTTGTTGGTTCAATATTCTAAAAATGTTTGTTTTTCTAAGAGCGTGTATTAGCTTCAGATAACCACATGCTTTTGTAGATAGAAAATATGGACGTGCGCATCTTTATTAATTTGCATAGGATGATTGGCATCTGCAGATCGGTCTTACACATATGTCGTTCCTATACCTTACTGCTAGGGACTGCAGTGAATACCAGAGGGTTATGTATTTCCTTATTCACGATATTGCTAACTTCCGCCATGCAGACTTATGGCTTACTGGACAAGTTTCCGCTTTCAACGACATAGTGTTGAATTAGTCTATATGTATGTATATTCATTGATTTTCAAGCTTGATGATCTAAACTGATTCTGATATTTCATATGAGCTGCATTCTGGAATCGCGCAAGTCTCAGATTGTTGTAAATCGTGATCTGGTAGGCCTCGGCACAAGGCACTGGCCAAGGACACGACAAGATGCAGTGCACTGCATTCTGCAGAAAGTGAGATATAGTAACGGTGTTCATTTTTATGCTATTTTTCTGTCTTCCTTTTCCTTTTAGATGACCAGGTTTGAGCTGTTCACTTGTTGCACTTGCAATTTTGTATCATTTCTCGAAACCCATGTTCATCGCGCTCTGCGACACCCGAAAAAACTGTAATTTCCGGGTAAAAAAAGAGAGCTATAAGTAGGCCATTTGCTATTGCTATAAGGGCTGCTCGCCTTTATATGGCTTGGGAAGGTATCAGTCATTCCTTCAGCTCTGTATAGATGAAGTAGATACAGAAGTTGTTTGTTGATACCTTTCTTATTACATCCAACTCCATCAATATGATCTGGTCTTGTTATGCTCGCTTCGATATATTGAATGTTGTAAGTGTTATTCTTTTGAAGAAAAGCAAATTTCGGTGCCCGCGTAGAAGTGCTTCTCGGTGAGCTTTGGTAGAATGTACGCGTAAGCTGCTTCTCTTGTCCCTGTTCTGCTCTATCCGGGTGTAGTATCATTGTGTCATTGTGATTCCCTTGTGTTAGGTTTCTTTGTGAGACCATAAGGATCGAGGGTGCAATTTATGTAACGCTTGTGTTATTTTGAAAAAACAAAACTGAGTCTTTTATAAAATTTGTAATGCAGATTCATTAGAGCTTGATGCAGACTCTGAATGCATCCGATTGCTTCTGCACGTAGTGCTGTGACGAGAGGGATAGTGCAACCGTTTCATGTTAGAATCTGTCCACGGATATATGGGAATGGATTAGGAGGTGGTTTCTTGGCTTTTCTTTTATTGAGAAGGAAAAGAAATAATCAACATGTGCCCGTACCAAAGACGGAGAAAGAAATCTAGGATATTTTGGACGGATGAGAATCCTCTCTGGATCTTCTTTGTGAGGATCCTGGAGATACTCACATCTTATTCGTTCATCGTACATCATGTGGTCAGTTTTCGTTAGGTACTGTTTGTATTTAATTTTAAATAAAAAAATTCAAAATGATTATGGTTGCACGATGTATGGTAATGGATAAGATGTGAAGATCATTAGGATTCTCGCGAAAAGAATTCGATTGAGATCCAAATCCATTTTGGACAGGCTACCTTCATTTGTGAGCCGCTAAAAAAGAATACGCCCAGCCCAATACTTGACAATCATGTCGTTCACATAGACCCTCATTTTTCTTGTGAGATGTGATGAGTCGATATTATGTTATATATTTTATAATTTATTGATTATCTTGGTGAGATTTTGATACTTTGAATTATGTTTCTAATGTAAGACATTCGACTTCCTCTTGAGCATAAAGTAATTAAATGGACAAATTTTGGAGTGATTTCAATTGGAGGATGTTCGTGAGCCTTTCAAGATGATTGTATCAAAGCTTCAAATTTTTTTCTACTGAGCCGTTTGACCATGGCAATGAAATTAAGGCCCAACGCGTAGCTTTCCCAAATTAACGTTTTTGAACGTTTTGGATATTTTGAAGGTCAAAATGGCATATTTTGAGGAAAATTCCTTCTGAGGATTTGTAGGGACATCTTCAAAAGAGACCTTTTGGGACCAAATCGGAGTTGATTTGGTTGGTCCAAAGTCTGATTTTCTGAGAAGTCCAAATTTCAGTTTAAATATGAAACCTTTATTTGCTAGTTTATTATTTTATTATGTTTTCTAGTTTTATTCTAAGGCCTTTTAGGTTTTATTTTGTAGTAGTATAAATAAGATATTTAGCCATTAGGGTTTTAAAAAGAGGGAGATACATCAATTTGGAGAACTTTTGTATTTTTCTTTAAAGGTGTATTCTATCATTTTTCTATTTCAATAAAATTCCTTTTGTTTTATGGTTGCGTAACTAAATCTTTGTTTGCTAGGGCAAGGCCATGAGCCTTAACATGAATATGTAGTCTTTATTCAATTGCTTATGATATTATGCATGTATACTTTGAATTATTTAATCACTGTGTTTAAACTGTCTCTATGTCTTAATGTTTAGCTACCATTAGGATGTTTAGATAAATAATTGGATGCAATTTGATCAGAATATCACCGGAGGATTGAGTATTGCTTCTTGTGGTTAATAATTGTAATTTCACCTAAGGCGTATATCACGCTCTTAGGGGTTGCATGATTTTTCAAAGGGATTTCACAAAAGTTAATGAGTCTTGCATGTTCATATTTGATATGAATATCACAGACGGGTTGTTGTTCGATATACGTTCTTGCTTGAATATCACGAGGAGAATATGCATTAGGAAAACCTAACCTTCAAAGTTGCATATGTAATTCATAAGTAATTGGTAAAACTACATAGAATTGTTAAGGTGACGGCGAAACCCTAAGCTTTTACAATTTGGTTTTCAAAAAAATTTCTTTTCCTTTTCTTTGATATTGCATATTTTCTAATCTTTTTAATTAATTTGGTTTTTAATATTTTAGGTTATAAAATCAACCTTTTTCAAAACCTTGCTTGAGCTACTATACTATGACTACCTTGTTCTCTTGTAAGTATTTTTAAATATTTTTGTCTCTACTTTTATAGGTAAAAATCCTATCAAGTTGTAACCAACCAAATCGAACAATGCCCACACTTATTTATATACTATAAAGATAAATCATTATCATAATTTTGTTGGTCAACAGTTGATCAAAGAATGTATGGTCATTTAGGCCCATTTGGTAATGTCTTGCAAAACAATTTTTGGAAAATCTGTTTCGTAAAATGAAAACCATAAATAGGAATTTTGATTTTTATGATTTGAGAATGCTTTAGATAGTTAATCTGGTAATGAAAAATAGTGAAAATTTGTCTGGTACCAATATCTAAAAGTCAATATATATAAATTTGTGTGTGATAGTAATGGTGGTCGTGTTGTTGGTAACAATGGTGGTTGGAGTGGTGGTAGTGGTGAAGGTAATGGGGTAGAGATGGTAAAGATGGTGGAGTGGTGGTGGCAATGGTGAAGGTAATGGATTGAAGAATGTATTGATGGTGGTAGTGGTGGTGGTGGTGGTGGTGGTGGTGGTGGTGGTGGTGGCAGTAGTGGCAGTTGTAGCAGTGAGACAAATATAAGTGGTGATGGTCGTGGTGGTTGGTGATGGCGATGTAAAATATGGTAGTGGTGGCAGTGATGGTGGCGACGGTCATGGCAAGACGATGGTGGTGTTGTTGATTATGGTGATGGTGAGATGGTGGAGGTTGTGGCATGGTGATGGCAATGGATGTAACGATTTGTCCCAAAAAATTACAGTTTTTATAATTTTAAAATGTGAAATTATGAAAATGCCCTTTGAGGTAAATGTGTTGACTTTTGTTGACCATCTTGTCATGTCACATAAGATCCATTTTCTCGGTGTGTACTCGTCGCTACGAACGCATGGGCGCAAATGGAACATAATTTGAAGTTATAACGAATGAGTTATTAATGAACGAAGTAGAAGACAAAATGGTCATTTGACTATCATCTAGAAGGTTCTAGATTGCTGGAGCATTAATCTGATGAGCCACGTGTGTGGCTGTGATGGAAAAGAAAGAAGGGAAAAGAGAGAGATGGACGGACGAGAGAAAAGAGAAAAGAGAGTGGGCGGCTAATCAGAAGAAGAGAAGGGAGAGAAAAGAGGGGAGGAATGCCTAATCAGGGAGAGAGAGAGAAAGTAGTCAACCAATGAGAAAAGAGAGAAGGGACGGAAGGGAGAGAGAAGAGAAGCACTAGATCTTCTTGACCCGACGCCTGACCCTATTCTTACAGTTGATTTCCAACACCTTTCATGATGTTTCTTTGGCGAATCACAAGGAACCACCACCACCAAATAACTAGGCGTCATCCTAGCTTCCATTCCCACCCAAGTTTGATGGGTTTTTGTTACGATTTCACGACGAACACCCATATCGGCTCCGAGGGCACCCACGACAGCGATCTGCCGTATCTGTGAGTTATGTCGTTGATCACTACAATCAAACAACTTCTCTCAACCTCAGGAACTGAACCCAAATCGAGATCAAGGCGTTAGAAGTTGTTTTTCCATCGAATCGACAATCACCCATTTCTAAGGTTTTCAGCGGTTCGTGGTAATTTCAGGCCACTTCCCATCTGAATTAGATTTCAGCCCAGGTATGAAAGTTGTTCCTTTCATTGGGATCTTCATTCCTGTAAAATTTGGAAATTTTTGGAGGTTGTTGAATTTTCTGGTGAGTCAAGGCGGCAGACTGCCACACCCGGCGGCCGGCTGCCATACGCGGCAGCGCGTGCGACAACACGTTGGGGAAACCCGAGGTCCTTTCTTAGGTTTTTCAACATGCCGAATCCGAATCCGCCATCCGTTTTCCCAAATTCTAATGTTTTAGTAGAGTTTTACTAAATAGTCTCTATGCGTGTTTAGGTGCATCGGTGGAAGTGATCTCATCATCGTTAGTTCGAGTAGCTCTCGGGCGATAAAATAACTATGAGTGGACCCTTTCTTAACTTATATGTTTTCTATAAAATATTAGCCTAGCATGCATTTTATATTTCATGATTGAATATGTTTTACCTTATGCTTTATGGATTTATATATTTATGTGGTTTTTGAAATATTTATGATTTATTTAAATAACTTTTAAGGAATAATTATGATTTATCAGATTTACATATTACTAAAGGTCGGGAATTTCTATGGATTCGCGCATATGTTTTATTGTGGATTCATGAATGTGATTTATCATGTATTTATGAGATGTGGTTTTGAGTTTGTGAGCTCCGGAATGATATGAGTTTTAAGGTATGCTTTCGGTACTTATCTAGTGGGTTATCATACAGCACATCCACACAACACAAGTATGTAGATGTCTATGGTCATAGGACACAGTTGAGGATATTTGTGATGTTATATATTTCTTCTCCGGTGTAACCTGGAGTCTTACGGCTTCACCTTCGGGTGATGGGGCCTACCATGTTTCTTAACTAGCATAACCCAGTGTCATACAACTTCACCTTCGGGTGGTGGACATGTACTTATGTGATACCCCCAGCTTCACTAGCCCGGGGCTAGTGTCGGTGTGTGATGTTATATATTTCTTCTTCGGCGTAACTCGGAGTCGTATAGCTTCACCTTCGGGTGATGGGGCCTACCATGTTTCTTCACTGGCGTAACCTAGTGTCGTACAACTTCATCTTTGGGTGATGGACATGTACTGCCTTCGGGCGACTATGATACCCCTAGTTAAGTACATCACTGATGAGATTTATGGATTTGCCTTTGGGCGTTATTACAATTTCTGAGCACTGGTTTTACATACATGTCTTACAAATGTTCTATATGGCATGCTAGGGTTTGTCATAAAACCTATATGTAGTATTATATATGTGTTTTCAAAACAGGGGGTTATTATGTTCAGAAATAAAATGTCTTCCTATTATTAGTATTATTATTATAAACTTTGGTCCACTTACCTTTCTGTTTTTGCGCCCCCTCAAGAGTTAGGATCGAGGCACATGATCCCGCGTCCGGGCACTCTCACTTAGGCATCTGCAAGTCTTCTCAGTGTATGACTCATTCCTTTATTTGTACCTTATATTATAATTCTTTCACATTATTCTTAAGTTGTTGTATGCTCTGAACACGATTCTTCTTTGGTTTAATTTGTTCTAATTACATATTTTATCTGTATGCATGTTTAAAATGGCTTCGTCACCCTCGGTGTCGGCCAGCACGTGCCCATCCTGATATTTGAGGAATATCGGGGTTGCGGCATGTCAGTGGATGATATGGTGATGTAAGTGAGCAAACTGACACGCCCCGATCTCAATGTCAGAATGACAGCGAGATGGCCACATACTGGCCGACACCTGAAGGTGACAAAGCCATACTATTATGCAAGAGAACCAATGAAAATAAATAAGACTTATAAATTTAAACATAATGTTATGCAATTGAGGAACGTGTTTAGAGCATACAACTAAACCGAGACACTAGAAATGAATAATATAAAATTGAATGAACAAAAGAATGGATCCTACACCAAGAGGACTCGAAAATGCCAATGCGAGAGTGCCTTGATGCCAGGATTGTACGCCTCGATTCTAAGTCCTGATGGGGCGCAAAACAAACATGAGTGGACCAAGTTGATATATAAGTAGTACAAACATAGTTATTCCACAACGTACTAACCCCAAAAGTTATGAAAACTAATACTATAATATGTGATAGGTTTTCTGAAAAACCCTAGCATGCCATAAAACCTTTCATAAAACATATATCGTATATAATGTGCTAAATAGTGGTATCATAATCGATTGAAGCAACTACATCACCCGACCCGTAGGCCACTACATCACCCGACCTGTAGGCCAAATATAATATATCTTCCAACCCGTAGGCCACTACATCACCCGACCCGTAGGCCAAATATAATATATCTTCCAACCTGTAGGCCCCTACATCACCCGACCCGTAGGCCAAATATAATATCTTCCGACCTGTAGGCCCCTACATCACCCGACCCGTAGGCCAAATATAATATCTTCCAACATAAATACATATATCTCAAAACATCTTCATAGTATATAGTCATCCATCATATATACTACAAAGAGTGTAAAAACATGTTCATAAATAGTATATAGTTATCCATCATATATACTACAAAGAACATAAATTCGATAAAGTATGGTATTCCAAAATATTCTCAATAAAGCATGATAATCATAAAGTGTAAATCTAATTTACTCATAAAATGTAACCATTAAATCATGCTTTTCATGTATGCATTTATACTATTAAAACATGCATTTTAGAAGGGGTCCACTCACAGATACTCCATCGTTGAAGAGTTGTGCGAAATAGGAATAACAGAATCGCCTCTAATAAACGCATCTAAGCACATAAAGGGTCCAATTAATAAACCTCTACTATAACGATTGAATTTCAGAAAACGGACGTCAAGAACGGATCCAGGACGTCGAAATTAGCCTAGGAGGGGTCCCAACCTAAACCCGAAAAAAGTTAACAAAAAGTCAACAACCGGTTAACAGTCAGCGTTGACCGGAAATCAACGGTCAACAGGTCGGGTCAATGGGTCCGGGTCAAATGGGTCAGACCAGTTCAACTAGGCTGGGTCGAGGTTTTAAAGGGTTTGGGTTTTAACGTTACCGGGTCGAATGCCCAAGTTGGACGGCCCAAAGGCCTAGGTCCAAAGGGTTTGGGGTTGGGGTTAACTGGGGTTTGGCCTTGGGCTTCGAAAAGGGTTTGGGCTCAGCAACCCCGCCCAAAGGCTTGGGCTAGTTTAGAATGAGTTTGGAGTTTAAGCTGGTTACTCGGCCAATGGTTTAGGCGAGTTCATTGTTGGAAATGTGCCCTAAAACCAATCATATGATGATACTTTACGGACATTTCACATGTTAAACTAATCTAGTTTAATATCAAGAGCAAAGATTATTGTTTTAAGCCGTCTCATATAAATGTTATATGCTTAAACGATAAGTCCAAGGAATATGTAATTACGAGAATGTAATTTTAAAAAGTTAGATTCATGTGACCATTCTCTTTCGTATACATATCCTAAACGTTCCTGATCATAGGATTGCCAATTGGGCATTGACAGTCCGTTAAGATAAGTACGTGTTGTGTCTTCTTTTAGGGAGAGTGACTGGTCTCCAGTCATTGGTGTGATTGACACCAAGACAAGCATGTAGGTGCTCAATAGAGAATGAGTCCACTGAACACGATCAACGAGGAGTTCTCATACTCATGTCACATGAGAAGTCATGGTTGGGATAATGCAAAGTAGTCATTTGACCTGAGGCATCATAGTTGTCTTGTGGTTAGGTCCTTGATTTTTGACTATGTCAAAGTCACTCTGTCAGAGGGTGTCCACGGCATAGTTGGGGTTAAGCCATTTAGCCATGGAGGCAAGTGAATGCGCAACAAGGGATCTCTAACCTTCAAACCGTTTGAGGGAGAATACTCTATGATATGATTAAGAATCTCTGGCCAGAGTATGAATGAGATTTAGGAAGTCGTTCCAAATCACACTCAAGGTAATCATATAAGTAAATGAATCACATTGGATAGTAGACATGATTAAACTATCAAACCAAACAATGTGGTCAAGAGTATTATATTAGAGAAAGACCGTATTGCATTGTAATCCTAAACTGAATAGGTTCTCCACCTCTTCTGATTAGCTTGGGTAACCATGACATACTGCTAGGTGTCACTCATGGTTTGTGGAAGCCCTAAACGTGTATAATCACTAAAGGGAGAATTGAAAGTAAGTTTCAATTCACAATCGATTGTTAAGAGTAACAATCGCCCACTGCCTCGCTAAAAGGAACCTAATGGAGCGTACACTGTGTAAGGTAGAGATTGAAGAAACAACGGAGATGAGTAAGGATAATTAAATGGTTTAATTATTTATGGCAAGGATTAATTAATATGTTAATTAATCAAACGAATAAAGTTCGTTAAAGACCTCGGGTTAGTTTTGGGCCTCAAGGCCCAATGGGCTTCGAACGTCAAACCCATTGACTTAAGTTGTATGACAACTTAATGACTAAATATTCACAAAGGCCCAAACAGCCCAATAACACCCTATGGCCGGCCATATTGATAAAGGAGTGGGTTTTGGACTTATTACAAGTTTACCACTCCAATGAAGGTAGGTATAAATATGACTTTATAGCCTTTTCTTCATTAGGGTTTCTTTTAGAGAAAAAATGAGAACACAATGTCTCTCCCTTTCTCTCTAAGAGGCCGGCCACCCTAGAGGATTTTAGCTAGCAATCTTACTTCCTCTAGGTCACTCATCTCTTCTTCAAGTCATTCCTTGGTGTGGAAAAATTAGAGGTTCTCAATTTTGGGAACTTGGAGAATCCTTTCAACCATCCTCATCCAAGAAATCTATGGATCTAAGAAGCAAGGAATGAAGGCCCTCTCCTTGGGTGATTAGCCTTTGCTTATGCAAAGAGGAATCAACAAAGGTATAAAATCTCTCAACTCACTTTATTCTTGAGTTGAGTCTTAGTTCATCTTTCTACTAGGCTTTGAATTTCATGGGTAATGTTTTGTTTTTGAGTGCATACAAGCATGATTCCGTCTTTAATTGTTAATTGCATGCCATAGAGGTTGCTCAAATGAACATGTTTTTCCCAAAATCTCCTTCATTCATTAGGTTGGCCCAGCAACTGGGTTAGGCTGTTAATTAGGATGTGGGCTGTAACAGCCCAATTATTTCGCGGGTCGCCGGAACCACGAATGAGAAGACCGGAGAAGTCGTCGGGAATTCTCGAGCTCCAATGAAACTCGAAACATAACCATTTTTAGCGTATAAACTATCAAAATGAAGCTAAGGAGATGAAGGATGAAGATTTACAAACACAAGGGCAAACCGTGGTCGGAAAGCAGTCGAAAAACCTCTGCAACTCGCGGCTTAGTCATCGAGAAACTGGGAAAATGCTTCCTCGGAGCTATCTCTGCGTTCAAACGTTCCAAGTTCTAAAAAACAACCTAATATATCCTATCACAACAACTATAAAGGTGTAAGGTGCTTACCTTGGTCGGGAAAATAGAGAACTCGCCAGGAGTTCATCGGGGAGAACCCAAAACAGTGAACTCCGCCACTGTCGGAGCTCCACAGTCTGGGCCAGGGGTCGAGACGGCGAGGTTTAGATTTTGGTGGTGTTGCCGTCACCATTGTGTGTGGGTTTGTCACAGAGAGGAGAATGAGAGCTTGCAGAGAGGGAGAGAGTCCCGAGAGTGAAAGACACGAGATAGGTGAGGGAGAGAGAGCAATTAGGTTGGGGGGACACAAACCAAAGGTGGTCCCCTCTTAGGCACACCTATTAAGACCCAAAAACAATATTTTAAACAAATATCCCATAACCAAAATGAAATTACAACATTGCATTCTTGTTTCGTAAATTTTCGAGACGGGTTGTTACAGTGATGGTGGTGTCAAAGATGGTTGTGGTGGTGGTGATGATTGTGGGATGGTGGAGAAGGTTGTGTGGTGGCGGTGGTAGCGGTAGTGGTGGCATACATAATTTTATTTATTTATTAAACTCTAACTTTGTTTTATAATGTATATTTTATGTTCTATTATTTTGGAAATTATTCTTCAAAGACAAAGGAAACACCAATTTAATGTTATACATAACTTAGGCTAAATATTGTTTTGAGTTAATTTTTACAAAACAGCATGTCAAACATTTTTTACACGTTTTTGTATCTGCAAAAAGAAAAATTGTGTTTAAAGCGTTAATGAACGAGCCATCACTTTTGGATTTGATATCAAATGTGGAGAAATGGATGTGTTTTTCGTGTTATTTAATTTGTACCATTGATATCAAGTCTAACAGTGGACGATCATGAAATCCTTAAGCAATCCACTATTGGTCGAAAAGTTGAGTTTGATTCCAATTTTATAGGATTACAACTCCAACAAGAGAAATTGAGTTTGAATCATATGCAATACATGACCAACTTTTTTATTAGTAGAACGATAGTGTTACTAGGCTAAATAGTTAATTGTTAGAGAAAAAGCGAATCGGTGTAGATCATACCCGCATAAAGAGAGCACAAATTTTTTTTTCAATTATTACGATAATGCGCCATCTACAAATGATAATAATTGCAAACTTTCCTAGTTTAAGTGTGATTGTGCAAATCCTAGATTAGATTTTATTCTAGTTATCTTTTCCTATTACAACTTGTATTCCTTGGGGATGAAGGAATTTCTTCTCTCCTTTTACTATTATAAATAAGGGCACTATGTAAAAGGGATAACACACACATTCCCCTACAATTCTACAAACACATCTCTCTCAATCTCTCTTCTCCTTGCCGCCGGCCCCTTAACCTTATTAGATCAAATAGGCTACAACACGTTATCAGCACGCTCATACCACTGCGTTTAGGAATTTGACTAGGAGTTTTTCTGCATCAAACCAGTTCATCCATATCATCACGCAATCAGGTTCTTTCAAAACAACGGTTTTTATCTCGATATTTTTGCAGCCCTGATAGCATGAACATTCACCATAATGCATGACCCAACTTTACGTTTTTCGAATTTTAGATTCTACATAAATTGTGTATGCATTATATTCATAATTGTTGAATTATGTGAATTTGATATTTGCCATGAATTGCATCAAATATATGTACATGCATCAAAATTATTGAATTGCATATGCATCAAATTGAATTGAAAAAAAACATAAAAAAGGGAAACAAAAGAAATCAGAAACCATGGCCTGGGTTCTTCGAACCCATGACCTTGAACGCTCGCCCAAGCCTGCAGCTTGTGGCTGAGCCGTGCTGGAACCGAGAGCTCTAGGTGGAAACTAGAAAACCCGACACCATTGACGGTGTCTTTGTCCATATCGACCACAAAGATGGCCTGCAACCACCACCTTGAACGTTTTGTTCACGTCGCCGACGACCAGAAGTTGTCCCACACCAAAATTGGACCAAGATTCATCGGAATTTTTCTAAAAACCCGATTCAAATTTCTAGGGTTTTGTTAGAACGATCGAGTTTTTTTTTCAAAATCTTCGTTCATATTTGAAGTCTCCGTTTACCCATGGACTCGCCCCAAACATCATTATCCTAAAGCACCGCGCATGCTTTCTTCCCCGGCGAACGCACCCAGCTACGGTTGGGGTGTTTTTGGACCCAACCCAAGCCCCATTGGGCTCCCTCTCTCAGCCTGCTTCCTATTTCTTTTTTTGGGCTACCTGTATTCATTGCTCTAAAAATCTCCGCCTAGCCCTGATTAATGCTTAGGCGCTAGGCGGCTGGTCACCGCCCTGATTAGTGCCTAGGTGTTTGAAAATTAAGAAAAGGCACCTAAACCTACTGAGGCATCCGCCTAGACTGCCTAGGCACCTGCCAAAACCTGCCTAAGCACCCGCCTAGGTTGCAACTCACTTAGACAGAAAATAGATAACTTTCATTTTGATTTTTTTTTCTTCAATAAATTGTAAGAGACTTGTTTAATACTTAAAAGAACACACATTATAGGCTTGTTCCTCATGTTTTCATTATGTTCCAATACTTAATAATATATATGTCATTCTATTTTGTAGTTTATGATGAAATTATATATATTTTTAGTATAAACAGACACTTATTTACATGAAATGTAATAGATTTACTTAAATCTGCGTAGTTTCCCTAGGCGCTAGGCCCGCCACTCGCCGCCCGTCTAGCGCCTAACGTCTTTTAGAACCTTGCTTGTATTGGCCCAAAGCTGTTTCCTCCGACCAGCAAGAAAAAAAAAAAGAAAAAAGTCTTTGGGCTTGCCTAAAGCAGCCCGTGTGAATTTTTTTGGGCTCGCCTTTTGCGGCCCGCTAATTTTCTTCCTTTCCCTGTGGGCCTGTAGCCTGCACCCGAGACACCCTAGCCTTATTTTTAGGCCTGAGTCACAAGGACCAAAATTGCTCAGCCCACTCGTGGGCTTTGGCCTATATTTTTGGGCCTCGAGCTTCAATTGTTTAATATTTTTAGACAATTTGGGTTTTAAATTTTTATCCCCCACACTTTAAATTTGGCCTGAAGTCCAAATAATTAATTCAATTATAATTGTAGACCTAAAGTTCTATTTGCATATTTCTGTGCATATATTTGTGTTTGCTTGTAGGAATATATGAACCTGAAGTTCATAATTATTTTGAAACTTGAAGTTTCTTAAAAACATGTCTTGTTTGAAAACCTGAAGTTTTCATTTTAAAACATCACCCATGAAAACCCGAAGTTTTTTCATGCAAAATTAAACCAATACATGTCTATTAGAACCTGTATATTCTACTTCTATATGAATTGATTGATTTTTCTCCATTACACTAACCACATCTTGTCCATCTATTTTGTGATGGGAACATGTCGAATTTGAACAAACTCGACTTCACCGCTTTGGAGGTCTCTGGAAGGAACTACCTCAAGTG
Source organism: Malus fusca (assembly GCA_035220775.1). Taxonomy (NCBI): domain Eukaryota; kingdom Viridiplantae; phylum Streptophyta; class Magnoliopsida; order Rosales; family Rosaceae; genus Malus; species Malus fusca. Next base: position 32,709,651 of record CM069060.1, on the reverse strand, counting down.
GGTCCAAGATGTGAAGCTCCACCTCACTACAAAGAACTTGTGTCCTGCCATTGAAGAAGAGATAGACAACCCTGTTGGCGAAGCTGAGAAAGCCACTGCTATGATCTTCATTCGAAGACATATCCATGTCGCCTTGCAAACTGAATACCTTGCTGAGGAGGATCCATGTGCACTATGGGTCATTTTGGCTGATCGTTTTGATCACCAAAAGGACATATTCTTGCCTGAAGCAAGACATGACTGGCAGCATTTGTGCTTCCAAGACTTTAAGTCTGTGAATGAATATAATTCTAAAGTTTGTCGAATCCGATCACTTATCAAGTTTTGAAACGAAACTTTGACCGAAGGGGATCTCCTAGAAAATACTTATTTAGCCTTTTCTGCTTCTAATATTGTCCTGCAGCAACAATATAAAGCTCAGAAGTTCACTAAGTTCTCGAATTAGATCTCTGTTTTACTTATCGTTGAAAAGCAGAACCAGTTGTTGATGAATAATCATCAAGCTCAACCTACTAGGGCGACTGTTATGCCTGAAGCATATTATAGCACAAATCAACGCCTAAAACGCCAAAAGAGGCGTAGTAAGGGCGGCCAGAAGCCACCCCGCGAAGGTTAACAGAGTCAAGTCCCATCCAAGGAATGAAACAAAGCCCAAAAGTGCTCAAACCTCGCTCCCAAGGCCCCAACCTTCAAGAATAAGGGAAAAGCACCTGAAACCATGGATGCGGATATGTGATATCGCTGTGGTTCAAAGGACAATGAGTCCCGTGTTTGCCGAGCTCCCCAGAAGTTAGTAGCTGAATATCATTCTCGTCGTAAGAAGTTTAAATCAAACTTCGTGCAAGTAGACGAACCAGAGACCACAAAGATGGAGGTTTCTGACTTTCAAGAGGATACCACCCCTATGGAAGATTAGAATCTTAGACATAAACAATTTTAGTTAGTTAAAATTGCACAATGGGGCAGAATTCCACCTAGTGGCCGAACCCTCCCCTCCTTTGTTTTTTGGTTGCTTTTTGAACAATTTTCCTTTATGTTTGGAATATTTGTTGGTGATTTGTTTTTGGATATTAAGTTTTAATTAATTACCATCCTTGAATAAATAAAATTATTTTGAATTGAAATTTGTTTTTAGAACTTTTATGCATGCGACCGATTCGAATTAATTTTTCATTCTAAGTATGACTAGTGGGGAAGTTAGTTTCTGGCAGATAGTGCAACCACGCACACCATTTTGCGTGAGCGCATCTATTTCACTAACTTCATACCTAAGAATGCACATCAGACAACCCTTTTAGGCCCATTTAACCTGATAAAAGCATATGGTAAGGCACACATAATGTTGTCCAATGGTACAATCTTGACCATTGCTGAGAAACTCTATTCTCCATGTTCTGGAAGGACGTTGTTAAGTTTCAAGGACATTAGAGATAACAATTACCATGCTGAAACCCACGTAGAAAACGGAGTTGAATTTCTGTGCATAATTTCCTACGAATATGGCCAGAAGCGTATTCTAGAGAAGATGGAGGGTATCTCAAGTGGTCTGTATACTACGACCATACGCCCCATAGAATGCCACTACGTGGCCTGCCCTATTACTGGGACCGCGCACAAAATTACACTTTGGCATAATCGTTTGGGACATCCTGGACGAATAGTGATGCGCCGAATCCTCAAATCATCACACGGGCATCCACTAACCCGAAGCTTAGGTTCAATCCAAGGAATCACATGTCAAACATGTTCAATGGGAAAGCTTATTACTAAGCCTTCTTATGACAAGATTTGTTTGAATCTTCCCATTTTTCTACAACGGATTCAGGGGACATTTGTGGACCGATTCACCCTCTATACGGACCATTTAGATACTTTATGGTTTTGGTTGACGTTTCCACACGTTGGTCACACGTGTGCTTGTTTTCTAAAAGGAACATTACATTCTCCAAATTGTTGGCTTAGGTTATCAAGCTCAGGGCTCACCACCCTGATTATCCGATCATATCTATTCGATTGGATAATGCTGGAGAATATACATCTCAAACTTTTGATGACTATTGCATGTCGGTTGGGGTTGAAGTTGAACATCCCGTACCTCATGTTCACACCCAGAATGGCTTAGCAAAGGCTTTCATTAAGCGCTTACAAATGATTGCTCGATTGTTGATCATACGTACCAAGCTCCTAATAGTTGCTTGGGGCCATGCAAAATTGCACACAGAAAAGTTAGTCAGCCTGAGGCCTATTGCGACACAACCATATAGCGCCATTCAGTTGGTTACCGGATACAAATCCGACATATCACATCTGCGCATTTTTTGTTGTGCGATCTATATGCCGATCTCGCCACCTTTACGTACAAAAATGGGGCATCAACAAAAGATGGGAATCTATGTCGGGTATGATTCTCCTTCGATTATTCGTTACTTAGAACCTTTGACAGACGATTTGTTTACCGTTCGTTTCACAGATTTTCACTTCTATGAGACAATCTTCCCGTCATTAAGGGAGATAAGCACGATGCGAATTATCGTGGACGACCCCCACTTTGTCTCATTTAGATCCCGCACCGCTCAGTCTGAAACTGAAGTGCAACATATATTAGATCTCCAGAGCATAGCTCAGAGTATGCCAGATGCTTTCACTGATCTAGCGCAAGTGACAATATCACATATTCCAGCTGCGAATATGCCTGCAAAGGTGGATGTACCAAATTTACAACGAACTTCCTTCCTGGAAGCCCGGGGCATCAATCTTGGTGATCCAAGTACATTAGCAGCTAGCCAATCATCTGCCCTTACACAAAAGCGGCCAGCCAATCATCTTCCCATACACAAAAGCGTGGTAAACCTCTTGGTTCAAAGGATTCACACCCCATGGAAGAGGAAATCCACAACACAAGGTCCCGAAGAGCCTACCGTGAATCCGATTATCGCTTACTCATTTTACCCAACTCATGAAGAAATTCTAGATTATGAAAGCGTCCTTGAAGAAACAAATCCTCCTCCCGAAAATCGTGAGATTTCGGTCTATTATGCTAGCTTAGATGATGTATGGCGTAGAAATAAGATGATTGTCGACAATGCATTAGCATTTGCAATAACTATTGAGATCATGTTGAGCGATGACATTGAACTGCGTTTCGTTGATGAATGTTGACGTTGAACTAATTAGTCAAACTGGAAACAAGCAATCCAAGTCGAACTCGATTCGCTTGTGAAACGTAAGGTGTTTGAACTTGTAGCTCCTACTCCTCCACATGTGAAGCCCGTTGGCTACAAATGGGTTTTTGTTTTGAAGCGTAATGAGAAGAACGAAATTGTGTGTTACAAAGCTCATCTTGTTGCACAAGGCTTCTCACAACACCCCGGGATTGACTATGACAAAACTTATTCACCCGTTATGGATGTGATTACTTTTCGCTACCTTATTAGTTTGGTAGTTTCTGAAAAACTGATTATGCAACTGATGGACGTAGTAACTGCGTATTTCTATCAGGATCTTGATACGGAAATTTATATGAAAGTTCCTGAATGACTTACATTGACTGGTTAAAATATTTCGAAACCCTGGAACACGCTCTCAATTTGGCTGAGGCATTCACTCTACAGTTTGAAGTAATCCGGAAGATTGTGATATAACCGTCTGAGTGAGTATTTGACTAGTCATGGATATGTGAACAACGAACTATGCCCTCGTGTGTTCATTAAGAAGTCACATTCCGGATTTGCTATTGTTGTAGTATATGTCGATGACATGAATCTCATCGGAACTCTTGAAAAGCTCGCGAGAATTGTCACGCACATGAAGTCGAAATTTGAGATGAAAGATCTAGGTAAGACTCGATACTATCTCGGTCTCAAGATAGAGCATTGTTCGAATGGAATCTTAGTACATCAATCGAATTACACCCAGAAGGTGTTACGCCGCTTTAATGAGGATAAAGGGGAAATCTTAAAGTACTCTTATGGTCGTTCGATCGCGATACAAAACGAGATCCCTTCCGTCCGAATGAGGATGATGAAGAGATTTTGGAGCCTGAAGTTCCTTATCTAAGTGCGATATGCGCTTTATTGTACTTAGCTCAATGCACTACACCTGATAGCTCATTCGCTGTTAATCTTTTGGTAAGATACAATAATGCACCTACACGCAGACACTGGAATGGTGTGAAAGACATTTTCCATTACCTTAAGGGTACTACAGATTTGGCCTTGTTCTATCCCTACAGATCCTCGAGTGATGTCATTCCCCCTACTTCTCAAGTCGATTCTCGCCTTGTTGGTTATGCTGACGTAGGATACTTGTCTGATCCGCACAAGGCGCGTTCTCAAACGGGTTATGTCTTTACCGTTGGAGGCACCACAATCTCTTAAAGGTCAACTAAACAGACCTTAGTTGCCACTTCGTCTGACCATGCTGAAATTCTCGCCTTACATGAAGCAACTCGGGAATGCTTTTTGTTGAGAGCAGTTGTGAGCCATATTCGAAGCTCATACGATCTAGATCTCGACGACAATCTTTGAAGACAACGCAGCATGCATCAAACAACTCAATAAGGGTTACATCAAAGGAGACAACACCAACCACATTACGTTGAAGTTCTTCTTTTCACATCAACAACAAGAGCATCGGAAGATTGAAGTCACGCAAATCCATTCACAAGATAATCTGGCTGACCTCTTCACCAAATCACTGCCGAAGACAACGTTTCAGAAGCTTGTTCATGGAATGGGTACGCATAAACTTTTTTAGTTGTAACATTACTATTTCTCTTTGGAATTGTGTCAAACTCAAGGGGAGTATCCTGAAGATACTTGCTTGATCTTAATGTACATTTTTTCCCTACGATTAGGAGCATTTTTCCCACTGGGTTTTTGCTACCTAACTAGGTTTTAACGAGGCACCCACCTTGGGCTGGTTATATCCTTGATGACGTCCCCGTAGACGTTTCTTTTTACTTTGCATTTCTCACACATTTTTCCTTAGACTATGTTTTGTCCATACTCGGGTTTTTGTCATAGCCTTACGATTGTTTTAGTGAGACTTATTACTTATGCAAGTTCCTACCTTATTGAGAACAAGTGTTGTTCCTTAGAATCACTACCGATGAGTCGACTTCCTCAACTTCTGCATGGTGCTAAATCTACCTTGAGTATTTACACACTCAAGGGGAAGTGTCGTAAACTTTTCTAGTTTAAGTGTGATTGTGTAAATCCTATATTAGATTTGATTCTAGTTATCATTTCCTATTATAACTTGTATTCCTTGGGAATGAAAAAATTCATTTTCTCCTTTTACTATTATAAATAAAGGCACTATATAGGAAGGATAACACACACATTTCCCTACAATTCTACAAACACATCTCTCTCAATCTCTCTTCTCCTTACCGCAGGCCCTTTAACCTTGTCAGATAAAATAGGCTACAACATATATATATATATATATATATATATAATAACAAATAGTTGGAAATAATAATTAAATAAATTCCACAACTAAAAACTAAACTCTATTAAACTCCAAAGGAAAAAGAAATGAAATTGAAATACGCTTAAAACCAAAAACCCAGTGAGCGGAAGACCTGGTAGGGTTTTTTGGGGCCATTTCCGGTTCAAAATTTGAAATTGATCATCTAATTATTAACTGAAACGATGGTATTGCTTTCCAAATTGAAAGTCGTTACCCTCAGATTGGGTTATTCTCCATCTTCCTGCATAGTTGCTTCCAAATTTAAACGATTTGTCGTTGGAGATGTAAAACCCTCACATTTTCCTCATCAAAATCTGCTACTCTTGAGACACTTCACCTCAGAAATCTCAGAAACCCACCATGATTTCACAGTCAATTACCTCATAAACTCATGTGGGCTGTCCCCAGAAGGTGCGATTTCAGCGTCTAAGTGGGTCAAGTTGGGATCCCCCAAAACAGCAGACTCCGTCTTGTCCTTACTTAGAAACCATGGATTCTCTGAGACCCAGATCTCCTATATCGTCAGGAAGCACTCTCCAGTTCTTAACTCCAATCCGGAGAAAACCTTTTTGCCAAAGCTTGAGTTTTTCGCTTCTCTTGGACTTTCAGAGGGGGACCTTGCAAAAACTCTGGCATATGAACCGAAGCTTTTGTTTACGAGCTTGGAGAAACGGATTGCACCCACTTATGATTTCCTTAGGAGTCTGCTTTCTCAGAAAAATGTCGTTTCCGTTTTAAGGCGCGGCTCGTGGATTTTCACTGAAGGCCACTCCAAGAAGGTGGCGCCAAATATTGAGGTTTTGAGAGATTCTGGTATTCCCCAATCCTGCATTTCTGTGTTGCTTGCTTATCACCCCAAGGTTTTTATGCGAAAGCCTAAAGAGCTTGGTGAACTTGTGGATGAGGTTAAGCAAATGGGTTTTAATCTGCAAAAATCAAATTCGGTAATCGCAATATACGCATTGTGTGGTAACAATAGGTCTGTATGGAATCGAAGTCGCCAACTTTATAAGAGGTGGGGTTGGTCTGAGGATGATGTTCTCTCTGCTTTCAGGCGGAACCCGCGCTGTATGACTATGTCGGAGAAGAAACTAATGCTAGCAATGGATTTTTTAGTGAACGAGATGGGGTGGTCTTCAAAAATGATTGCAAAACGGCCACTGGTCCTCAGTTACAGTTTGGAGAAGAGATTGGTTCCAAGGTGTTCGGTTGCTAAAGTTTTGTTGTTGAAAGGATTGATAAAGGGGATTGAAAATGTGAGTTTAAGTTCTTTGTTAGAGCCTGTGGAAAAGTGCTTCTTGGAGAGGTTTGTAGCCAGATATATAAATGAAGTACCTCAGTTATTGAGTGTGTATCAAGGAAAAGTTGGAATCCAGGATGTATGATGTTCGTTGGTCAAAAGAGGTTAGATATTGTTATCATTTGAGCCGCCTTGATGTTGTTTCGTAGATGCAGTGCTGTTCATTTCGTTGGTAGCAGCTAACTTTTGGCTCAACAACGTAAGTTTCTGTCCTTAACTACTGTTTTATATTTCACTTAGAAATGAATTCAGTTGTTAATTATTTGTTTGTCTTAATGTTCCACTATCTAGCTACTTTAGTTATATATCTACTTTCTTATTGGAAATTAACTTGAGATTTTACCTGCTAATCTCTCTATGATTGTGGTGCTTTCAACTTAAGATTGATTGTTCTCGACTTTCTTCGTATGGGAACTGCATTCGATAGAATGTATACATTGTTGCTTCTATTGGGGTTCAATCTAATCTGTTGTGGCAATGAAGGAATGAAAAAACCTGCAACTCCGTGTAATGTGTGTTTGCACGCTTCTATTGGGGTTCAATCTCAATCTATTGTGGCAATGAAGGAATGAAAAAACCTGCAACTCCATGCAGTGTTTGTGCGCACGTTCGTTCTTTGTGCTTTGGAAGAAAATAAGTGGCATGCGGAAGGGTTGTGTGTGTGTGCGCAGTGGCGTTCTTTGTGCTTTGGAGGAAAATAAGTGGCATGTGGAAGGGTTGTGTGTGTGTGTGTGCACGCGCGCGTGCGCTCGAGTTCTTTGTGCTTTGGAGGGAAATAAGTGGCATGTGCAAGGGTTAGATTTCATGGTAAGGAACTAGCTAGGAGCTGTGCAGCTGAATTTGTCCAATTCCATTTGGCCTATTTTGATGGAAACTCCAAGTGTATAGACAAAGTACCTCAATTAGGACAAAGTACCTCAATCAGGGGGTGTCTATCAAGGAAAAGTCGAGGTCCAGGTGTAACAAATTAACAATGCATTATCTTGTTAACTTATCTGAAAACAGCTTGATGATGACATGCACTGCTCTGTGGTTGTGGTGCCTTCAACTGTAGATGGTTCTTGAGTTTGTTCGTCTGGGAACTGCCTTCAGTAGATTGTACACATTATAATCTATTCTGGATATGATAATTACGAAAGCAACTTGTCTGAATTTGCACATTATCAGTTGTGTCGGATATCATTGACTGTCTGCGAGTTGTCTTTGTTATGCTCTGCTAATGTCTAATGATATTCCTCCACAAGCAGTATCCTAGTTTTCAGTGGCAATGTCTGGGTAAAGTATCACTGTCATTGTGGTTCCCTTGTGTTTGTAAGAATTTATGCATAGCTTGCGTTATTAAACATGATAATGCAGCTCTTGTCGCTGATTATTGCGTTTTCCAAGGGACAAAAGATCAGGCTTTGATAAGATTTGTAATGCAGAGTAATTGGAAATCGGTTTCTGTGTGGATAAACGACTCCAATTGCTGTCTGCATTAGTCTGATACCAATGATGGGGAAGATTTTTGGTAGAATCTCCCCAATGAATCCAATCGCTATCTGCGGCTAGTAACTTGATGATATAAATACTTTCTTCTTTTTTAGTCTGTTAATAAGTGCCTATGGAAGCTAGCCTTTTCTCAGTGGCCATGGCCTGGGTAAGTATCATTGTGCCATTCTGATTCCCTTGAGCTGTATTTTCAGCACTTGCCTTATCAAATTATGGGTCTGTATGGAATCAAAGTCGCCAAGTTTCTAAGAGGTGGGGTTGGTCCGAGGATGATGTTCTCTCTGCTCTGAGGCGGCACCGCGGTGTATGATTGTGCCCGAGAAGAAACTAATGCTAGCAATGGATCTTTTAGTGAACAAGATGGGATGACCTTCAGAAATGATTGCCAAAACCGTCCTCTGTTTCAGTTTCGTGAAGAGATTGATTCGGAAGGTGTTCTGTTGTTTAGGTTTTGATGTTGAAGGATTAATGAAGGAGATTGAAGATGTGGAGAAGTACGTATTGGCGAGGTTTGTGTCGGGAAATGTAGATGATGTACCTCGCTTTGTTTCGTCGGCGTAGGCACCCGAGTGTCTATCCCCATCGTGTCGTTGATATATGATACATATTTAGTCTGACATTCCGATATTAACTGCTCCGCTTTAAGATAAATGAGCGTTTGAGCTACAGTTGTGAAAAACGGAATTGGAATTGTTTAAACAGGCAGGATGAGGGTGAAAGGTGGTGTCAAAGATGAAATGTTCATGTACCTTTTTACTTTAACGTCGATTTGACAAAATGGTCAATGAATTGAGGCCAAAATTTTAAAGGGCGAGGCGTTTCATGTATAGCTCGGCTTAGACGAAAGCCTTAAGGCGTGAGGTGAAGCCTCACATAATCTAAATTTTTTAATATATATAATATATATTATTTTGGTGGAATAGGTAGAGTCTTAAAAGAGAAAAACAAGAACATATAACGTTACAAAAGAATAATAAAAACAAAATTATGTTATTTTTTTTGGGTTTTTTTATTAACATCCCATATGTTGTTGAATACATATCACTTAAAAATGTAATGCTAAATAACTTGTAACTCAAATATGAAACGACTATCCGAGCCCTCATAGCTACTCTTACTCACCATTGTAGAACAAAATTCTAAAAACACAAACACATTGATGAAAAAATATATTTTGATGAACGGAACGAAAAATCAAGTTTTGCTCCTCATTCATTCATTGATTTTCACATTCAAGAAATTATTTAAATAATGAAATAAAAATTTTACTTTTTGCAAAGCCTTGCTCTAATTGGAATCCAAGAAATAGGAAGAAAATTGGAGAATGTTGCAAAATTTTGAGATGTAATTAAATGTAATATTCTTGTGGTTGTTTGATGATGAAGAAATTCAATGTTTTTTTGCTGGTTCGAACTGACATGACCTTATAAGAACAGTTCCTACCATTTGTCCATCAGATTTCTTAGAATCCAACATGATTGTTCAAGAAAATTTGGTTGGTTTATAAATCAAACGGCAAGATGAAGATTTTATGCAACAATTTAATTCATCTTTCTTATCTTTAAAATGTGGATTATTCTTTTGTTTGAAAGAGATGAAGTGTCACAACCCGTCTCGAAATAAATTATCGATGACGTGAATTGACTATTTTACCCTTGGACGTGAGTGTTGTGGTGTGTATTATGCATGTTAGGGGTGGTCCAAACTTATATTTTTCCTTAATTTTTGGACCAAATTAGAACTTAGTTTTTGTGGTTTTGGTTGGTGACCCACGTGGACCACTTACACACACGAACTCTTCCTCTCTCTCTCTCCCGTGCATTCTCTCTCCTTCCTCACAGATTTTTTAAGAAAATTCGTACAAAACGTACGGACGAACTTCAAAACCAACCTTTCACGCACAAATCGATGGTTCAGAGGGCACCATTGTGTTCCGGAGGTTCATACGAGTTGAATGGTACCATTTTTAGGTAAGAACTCCTTCGAAAACTCGTGAAAACCCTAACCCGATTTATGTCACTATTCATGCAATCGTAAAATCATGTGTTTTTGGGGATTTGAAGCTTATAGGTAGCTTAAGGAGGTCCTCACGAGGCTAGGAGTGGTTCGTTGGAAGATTTTGGACGTCGGACTATCGAGAACGATGAGTTTTAAGAATTGCCAGAATATCGAAGCTTTTTTGGACGGGTTTCCGGTGGTTTCAGGGCTCCACTCAGGTATGGTTTTGTTCTCTTGGTGAGATCTTCAAAATGGTTCAAGTTTCATGAAGTTTAGTGTTAAATCGAGAGAGATATAAGGTTTTGAAATAAAACCCAGAAACCGACGAAGTCACCGGCGTCCGGCGACTCGTCGGAGAAGATGAAGGCATATTCCGTCAGTTTTGACGGAATATGCTAACGACGTTAGATGACACCGTTAATAATTAACGGAATATGCTTTCTTTTGGACGGAATATTCCCTAACATTGTTACTGCCACCGTCAGTGTGCCTGGCACGTGCCCCGTGTGGGCGACTTGTCTGGCCGTGCCTTGGCCAGCACGTGGTAGCGCGTGGGTGGTCGGAAATTTTTTCTAAAAATATGGGGATGTTCGTGAGGTTGTGTAGATCAAGTTAGTATATTCAAACATCCCATTTGAGCAATGTATGAGAAGTTATTAGCTAGTATTGGTTATGTGCTTTAAATTAACGTTTTTATAATTGTTTCGCATATAGGGGAGACTTATCCCAATGACGAGCCCAGTCAAGAGCGACTCGGGGGCTATGACCTTTCTACATACCAGTGAGTGGGCTTTTGGTTTTCAGTATATATTTATATACTTGATATTTTCCCAAAAAATGCGTTTAAATGGAAGTATGCTTTGAAATGCCATGCATATAAATTTACATTCTGTATATGAAATAGTGTATGATGCATATATATAATTGTGGTGAAGTGGACGCTCAGGTAAGCCAGGTGAGTTTATGAATTGTAAATGTGAATAACGGTTGTGATTATTTGAGAAGTATAGAGCTCATAAACCTGCACCTCGGGTGATTGTGATTTAGCCAGAGATAAGGTACATGCCTGTTTCACCTCCCGCACCCTATGCTCACATTGGATCCAATTCAGGTGCACAGTCTTGTCATACAGACCATCATAGATGGTTCCGACTCGTAGGTGACTAGCGATTTATCGCCCAACTATTATGAGAGTTTAGTATTGAGCATAATTATATTACACCCAATCTTGTCGTACAGACATTTTTAGTGGTTCCAACTTGTGTGCAGTGTAGTGCCGTATAAGTCATTTGTAGTGACTCCGGCTAGATTGACTAATGAGCTATGAATTCAGCTGTACAAACTTCTGCAGGGGTTCCGACTAATATGTTATTTTCTTTCCATGAATTTATTATCACCTAAGCTACTTATTCTACTTTTTGTTATGTTTGGCATGGCATACTTATGATTATGAATATGTGTAGCATGATTTGAATTCATATATATAAATATAGGTATATGTTTATATTCTATTTCTGGGAAAAAGAATACATGTTTTACGGCGAGGGTTAGAGCATGAAAGTTAAATGTGTTTTCAAAACCTTTGTTTTTGCCCACTCAAGTTTTTTGTTTTGCACCCCTCCAGGTTTTAGGTTGGCTTGCTGTTGGTGGCATTTGAGGATTTCGGCAGTTCTGACAAATTATATATTTAGTAGGACATCTTCTGGTACTGTATAATTAGTACTTGTCCTACTGGACTGCACCTAGACTTTCTATGCTCTAATTAGGAGTATTTACACTTGTATCTTACTCCCAGCACTTCTTGTTTATTAGTGCACATTTGTAGCTTTCGGTTTTTATTTATTCGTATATCTCTTATCTTGATGGCTTTCGCACTGTGCACATGGCTACATCACCCTCACATGACGGCCAGCACGCTCGATCTCGGTCGGGGTGTGTCATGAAGAGTTTGATGTGTGGTTAATTAGTTGATGATTGTGGGGTGTGTGAGATGTAAGGTGTGGGGTGTGAGGCTAGTATTGGAAAATACGTAGGGTGTGTTAATAAAAAAATTAATTTAAAAAGTAAATGTAGATGTATTAAGTATGTAAGGTGTAGTCAACAAAACATGGAGTGTTAATAAACAAACCATTTTTTTTTCCAGCTGGCCACATGATTTTTGGATCTATAAAAGAATATTAAAAGTATAAAAGTTTTTTGAGTTTATTGGTATTTATAAAATAATACTAAAAAGTATAAAAAAAAATCTTTTTTTTTGTTTTCTACTTATCTTTTAGTCTTTAATTACATATTAATGAAACTTTTCGTTAACTAAAAAAGAGTGAAAAGACATTTTTTTGTCTTCTATCCAAAATAAAATTATGAAATAAATAATTTTACACAAACTAAATTTTACAGCTTTTTTTTAAAAGCATAATCTACATATGATCCTAACAAATCTCTAATTAAAAAATAAATAAAAACAAAAACTCATCCCCCATTTTCACATTCTCTCTTTCTCCCCCTTTCTTTTTTTTAAAAACAAAAATAAAAAAACGTGCACACACACAAAATATGTGAGCATATGCTAGTATTAAAAATAAGGAAAAATTAGTATTCGGTCCTTAGTTACTAATGTTCTTTGATTGAAATCTTATTAGTTTTCAGATTTTGATCAAGGTCCCTAACATTAATGCAATAATGAATTTATGACAGTTACATAATTTTTAAAATAAAAATTAATAATTGATTTAGGATTTTAATCGTAACATCCCACATCGCCCAGGGAAGTGGATCATGTAAGCCTTATATGTATATTCTCATTTCTACCTAGCACGAGGCCTTTTGTGAGCTCATTGGCTTCAGATTCTTTAGAAACTCCGAAGTTAAGCGAGTGCACACGAGAGCAATCCTAGGATGAGTGACCCATTGGGAAGTTCTCGTGTGAGTTCCCAGAAACAAAATCGTGAGGGCATGGTCGGGGCCTAAAGCGGACAACATCGTGTTACGGCGGAGTCGAGCCCAGGATGTGGTGGGGGCCTGGGCCAGGATGTGACATTAATACTCACATCTTTATTAAACTCCTAACTAATTTTCAATTCAAAAAAATATATATATTAGACTAAGTTTGTACCCCTTAAATTTTTATAAAAAGGTTTTCAATTTTTTAATCTTATATGTATCCATTCATGTAATTTTTCAATTTTTCAATCTTAAAATGTACCCATTCTTCAATATACCAATTTGTTGTAGTAAAATGTACCCTTTTTTTACATAAAATATATTCAATTTTTTTCTATTCCATTTTTAAACTTATATTGGTACATTCTTTTTCTTGATTTGAGAATGTATCCATGTCAATTTTAATAAAAAAATTTACTAATGTTATTAAGCCTAATATCTATTATTTTTTGTGTGGTTTTGAAGAATGTACCCATATTTTGTTGGTTTTGAAGAATGTACCCATATTTTGGTACAATAATTTGTTTTTTCTTAATTTTGTTGAATGTACTCATGTTTATATACATACATGTATATTGGAGAGTATAATTTATATTTTAATAATTTTAATCCACAAATTATGGGTTTTTTTATTTAAAATCTCATTAATACAAACAACTATAAATTTAAAATTTTAATTTTAAAAATATAGTAACCTACATAGAAATACATTATCACATTAATTTTAGGGACTTCGATAAAAAATTGAAAACTAATAAGGCTTCAATCAAAGAATATTGATAGTTAGGGACCGCATCCAAAGTATCCTTAAAAATAAAAACCAAACGAAAATGAATGTGCTAGATAACAACTATTAGTCAGAAGTGTGACAGTTTAGAGAAAAAGTATCAGCCAAAATTTTGTCTTCTTCTTCATCTTCTTCCACTGCAACTAAAAACCCAGATTTCAATTTTTATTTATTTATTTATTTTTCAGATTTTGGCAACTTTTAGATAAAAATGATGACCTATCAAATGCCCTGAGGCGCACCTCAGTCACGCAGGTGCGCCTCAATGAAGCCTAATTACTCCCACAAAACAGAGACGATTTTATTGTCGTCTCCAAAACCACCTAGGCGCGGTTTGGGGCAAGTTTTTTAAAACACTAATTAAAACTAAATGAGAAGAAAAATGACCATTTTAGTAGACAAAGTTGGACGAAACTGATTTTAAAGAATAAAATAGAATTTCACTTCTATAATGGCATGTGATTTATCATCCGGTGTTTCAGATACATTGACAAATCTCTGCAATACTAAGTAGTATTAAATAGGGGCGGATTTTTTTGCTAAATTGCCGTGCCAACCGAATTGCCAACCGTGCCATACCGATTTTGTGCCAATCGGTAATGATACGGTATTGTACCGTACCGAAATTTCATGGTACGGTACTGGTAATGGATACCATTACTATAGTATTACCATGCCGTATCAAAAATAAAATATATAATTATATAAAGCATATTTAATATATATATATATATATTTATTTATTTATTTATTTATAATATTTCAATAATTTGAAAATAAAACCCCACTTATATTAGCATTGTTGTTGGTGACTTTGACCTCTTGAGTTGGTGGAAATCAAATATAAAAGAGTTCTCAAATCTTTCACAAATAGCCAATGATATCTTTGCAACCCCCACTTCTACCGTTGTTAATGAAAATGCATTTAGCATAGGGAGGAGGGTTGTGGACTCTTTTAGGGCATCATTGACTCCTAAAATGGTAGAGGCACCAGTGTGTACTACTGATTGGCTTAGGGCGGATGAAGTAAACTTCAATAAGGAACCAACGGAAAATATGCTTCAATTTTACAAGAAAATGGAAGAAGTTGAAACAAGTAAGATATGCTTTAATTTTTAAATGGTTTTCAACTTTAATTCTTCTTGCTACTAATATGTTTTCTTTGTTTGTAATGTTGGCTTGACACAAGCTCAATCTTCTACAAATTCAATGCCTCCTCCAAAAGCTTCGACATCTCAAACTTGAAGAATTGATCAATGAATTTTACTTTTTGAAGTATAGTTCTAATTTTCATTTGGTTTGAAACTTTAACTTCTATTTTGATTGTTAACTTCTATTTGTTTTGGTTCGTAACTTCTATTTGGATTGTAAGCTTAATTTTCATCATGAATCTTGATGTATCATTTGAATTATTGTGTGTGTGAATTGTGAATGATGAATAACATATTAATTTAGGCTACAATGTATGAGATAAAGGTACAAAAAAAAAAGTTTTGCCCTTGAATTGGGTTAAAAAAAAATTTGTCCCAAAACAAAGTGGCAATTACCATTGTCATACCATGCCGACCGAACTATTTGGTAATACCGAACTTCGTTACACCAAAAGTTTGGTACAGTTATGATAATAGATTTTGTCAAATCGAAAGTTTGGTACGATAACCGTACCGAACCCATCCCTAATATTAAAGCAAAATGGAAAAATAAGGAGTCAAAAACTGGGGCACAGATATGCTGTCACAAGTGGTTGTCTCCTTCCTTCCGTGTCTCCAACCTAATTTCATAACACGTGTCTTTACACCTACAAGAGCATTAATTTTAGATCGAATCCAAAAACTTGTTAAGAAATCTCTTCATTTTGGCCTCTCAAACAAATGGTGACCAAAGATAGAGAGAATCTGGGCGATACCTGACCCTATCACATCGCAGAAGCAATCTTGATTAGCTTTCCAAGCTGTGTAGTGAGACATGAAGCGGAGGTTTTTTTTTTTTGTAATACGGTCATTGTTCTAAAAATGCGTTGGGTGGTGGAGTCCCGCCCCGATTTTGGGCATGGCGTTTGGAAAAATCGGCTGGAAGCTAGGTGGCCCTAGGCAGTTTTTTATATATTTTTTATTAATTGTGTGCTTTTTTCTTTTTTGGTTTCATGGTGGTATACTTATGGAAATGGTGTACCTAATTTGCAAATGGTGGATCTACTACAAGTTCATCCAATACTTATGGAAATGGTGAACCTAATTTGCATTTTATCATTATTTTATTATCCATACAAGTATAGTTTTTTTTTAGGTGTAAATAGACACTTATTTACAAGATATATAATAAATTTACATAAATTCGCTTAGGCGCCCTATGCTCATGCCCGCCGCCCGACTAGCTCATAGCGATTTTTAGAACCTTAGATACGGTTGTGGCGGCGGCGACAAACTGGAAAGACAAGCAAAGGAGATTGCTCGTTGAGATGGGCTTAAACAGTGAGAAGACTTTACAGGATTGTTCTCTTTTCTATTTAAATATACGACATAACAGTGGGCGATCATGAAATCCTTAAGCAATCCACTATTGGTTGAAAAGTTGAGTTTGATTCCAATTAACTCCAACAAGAGAAATTGGGTTTGAATCATATGCAATACATGACCAACTTTCTTATCAGTAGGTTAGTGGGCTAAATAGTTAATTACAAATGATAAATATATATATATATATATAGTTAGAAATAATAATTAAATAAATTCCACAACTAAAAACTAACCTCTGAATAAACTCCAAAGGAAAGGAAATGAAATTGAAATATGCTAAAACCAAAAACTCAGTGAGCGGAAGACCTGCTAGGGTTTTTTGGGGCCATTTCCAGTTCAAAATTTGAAATTGATCATCTAATATTGACTGAAACGATGGTATTGCTTTCCAAATTGAAAGTCGTTACCCTCAGATTGCGTTATTCTCCATCTTCCTGCATAGTTGCTTCCACATTTAAACGATTTGTCGTTGGAGATGTAAAACCCTCACATTTTCCTCTTCAAAATCTGCTACTCTTGAGACACTTCACCTCAGAAATCTCAGAAACCCACCACGATTTCACAGTCAATTACCTCATAAACTCATGTGGGCTGTCCCCAGAAGGTGCGATTTCAGCGTCTAAGTGGGTCAAGTTGCGATCCCCCAAAAGAGCAGACTCCGTTTTGTCCTTTCTCAGAAACCATGGATTCTCTGAGACCCAGATATCCAGTATCGTCAGGAATCACTCTCCAGTTCTTAACTCCAATCCGGAGAAAACCCTTTTGCCAAAGCTTGAGTTTTTCGCTTCTCTTGGAGTTTCAAAGGGGGACCTTGCAAAAACTCTGGCATATAGACCGAAGCTTTTGTCTACGAGCTTGGAGAAACGGATTGCACCCACTTATGATTTCCTTAGGAGTCTGCTTTCTCAGAAAAATGTCGTTTCCGTTTTCAAGCGCGGCCCCTGGATTTTCGCTGAAGGCCACTCCAAGAAGGTGGCGCCAAATATTGAGGTTTTGAAAAAATCAGGTATACCCCAATCCTGCATTTCTCTGTTGCTTACTTATCATCCCAACGCTTTAAAGCTAAAGCCTAAAGATCTTGGTCAACTTGTGGATGAGCTTAATGAAATGGGTTTTGATCTGCAAAAATCAACTTCAGTGTTAGCAATGAACGTATTGTGTGGTAGCAATAGGTCTGTATGGAATCGAAGTTGCAAAATTTATAAGAGGTGGGGGTGGTCTGAGGATGATGTTCTCGCTGCTTTCAGGAGTCAGCCTCATTGTATGATTGTCTCGGAGAAGAAATTAATACGAGCACTGGAATTTTTAGTGAACGAGATGGGGTGGTCTTCAAAAATGATTGCAAAAAGACCGCTGGTCCTCTGTTTAAGTTTGGAGAAGAGATTGGTTCCAAGGTGTTCAGTTGTTAAAGTTTTATTGTTGAAAGGATTGATAAAGGGGATTGAAAATGTGAGTTTGTATTCTTTGTTGGTGCCTGCGGAGAAGTATTTCTTGGAGAGGTTTGTGGCCAGAAATATAAATGAAGTACCTCAGTTATTGAGTGTGTATCAAGGAAGAGTTGAAGTCCAGGATGTATGATGGTGGTAGGTCAAAAGAGTTGAAGTCCAGGATGTCTGATGGTGGTAGTATCGTAGATGCAGTGC
Source organism: Malus fusca (assembly GCA_035220775.1). Lineage (NCBI taxonomy): Eukaryota > Viridiplantae > Streptophyta > Magnoliopsida > Rosales > Rosaceae > Malus > Malus fusca. The sequence continues at coordinate 32,691,501 of CM069060.1, read as the reverse complement.
TGTTCATTTCCATTGGTAGGAGCTAACTTTTGGCTCAGCATTGTAAGTTTGTGAACTTAACTACTGTTTTATATTTTTCTAGAAATGAATTCATTTGTTAATTATTTGTTTGTCTTAGCGTTCCACTGTCTAGCTACTTTAGTTATATATTTACTTTCTTATTTGGAATTAACTTAGTGGGAAAAGGCTTTGTAGTTGTTGTTGTATTTGAAATTAACTTGAGATTTGACCTGATTGTGGTGCTTTCAACTTAAGATTGGTGTTCTTGACTTTGTTCGTATGGGAACTGCATTTGATAGATTATACACATATGTTGCTTTATTGGGGTTCAATCTAATCTATTGTGCCAATGAAGGAATGAAAAAACCTGCCACTACGTGCAATATGCGTGTGTGTGTGTGGGTGTGTACGTTCTTTGTACTTTGGAGGAAAATAAGTGGAATGCGGAAGAGTTAGATTTCATTGGTAGCATCTAGCTTTTCGCTCAGTATTGTAACTGCTATATTATTTGTACCCAACAATGCAGCACTGCTCATTGCTAGTACCTCCTTTAGTTATGTAACTAATCTCCCTTGGGCATGTTGTTTGCATAACCATGCGAAGAGCTAGTGAGGGCCAGGATGCAAGATCATATCTAGTGCAGTATTGGATCCGAAGCTGAGCAAATTGCGCGAAAACTACCGCTTTGTTTTTCGGTTTAATGTGAAGTCTAAGGAAGAGAAATCCTAAGCAGAAAGCTGGTGAAGTAAGGTTATGAAAGGTAGTTTGTTCGTTCGTCCGAAAAAGAAAGATTGAAACAGCCAAGAACAGCGAAAACCTTTCAAGAGGCAAGTTCTAATGTTAATGCAGGAAATGCATATCTTGTTAACTTATCTGAAAACAACTTGATGATGACAGGCGCTGCTCTCTGTGGTTGTGGTGCCTTCAACTGTAGATGGTTCTTGAGTTTGTTCGTCTGGGAACTGCCTTCGGTAGATTGTACACATTATAATCTTATTCTGGAGATGAAAAATACAAAGTAACTTGTCTGTATTTTCACATTAAAAGTTGTGTTGGATATCATTGATTGTCTGTGAGTTGTCTGTGTTATGCTGTGCTAGTGTCTATGATATTCCTCCACAAGCAGTTATCCTTGTTTTTGGTGGCAATGGCTGGGTAAAGTATCACTGTATCATTGTGCTTCCCTTGCATTTGTAAGAATTTATGCAATGCTTGCGTTATTAAAAAAAGGAAAATGCAGTTCTTGTCGCTGATTTTTGGTTTTTCAGGGGACAAAAAGATCAGGCTTTGATAAGATATGTAATGCAGAGTAATTACCTGTCAGTAATTGCCTCCGGAAGCTAGCCTTTTCTCAGTGGCCGTGGCCTAGGTAAGTATCATTATGCCCTTGTGCTGTATTTTCGGCACTTCTTATCAAATTATAGGTCTGTATGAATGTGTCCGAGAAGAAACTAAGGATAATACTGGAATTTTTAGTGCAAAGGATGGGATGGCTGTCGGAAATGATTGCCAGATCACCAGTGGTCATGTGTTACAGTTTGGAGATGAGATTTATACCCCGCTGTTCAGTTGTTGAAAGGATTGATAAACGGGATTCAAACTGTGAGTTTGTGTTCTGTGTTGGTGCCTGTGGAGAAGTTGTTCTTGGAGAGGTTTGTGGCAAGATATATATACGAAGTACCTCAGTTATCGAGTGTGTATCATGGAAGAGTTGAAGTCCAGGATGTATGATGTTCGTAGCTCAAAAGAGGTTTGATGTTCGTTATAATTTGGGACACCTTGATGTAGTACCGTAGATGCAGTGCTGTTTATTTCCATTGGTAGCAGCTAACTTTTGGTTCAGCATTGTAAGTTTGTGTCCTTAGCTAGTGTTTTATATTTCTCTAGCTACTTGAGTTGTATATCAACTCAAGATTGATTGTTTTCGTCTGGGAACTGGCTTTTGGAATTTATATCTCAATCTGTGTGGATAAATGAATCCAATTTCTGTCTGCAATTATCCGATACTAAATCGTATGTGATCGAATCTGAAGCTGATCATTGTGCTTTCATGGTGTAAATTGGAGGAAGGGTGGTGGGAGGGAGGGACATTGGTAGGTTTAAACACGCAGTTAGTGTACGTTTGATAACCATTTGGTTTTATGTTTTTAGTTTTCATCTTTTTGTGCTTTAGATATGGAGGAAGTATAAAGGAGAAGACGGGGAAAACAAGGGTGGTGAGGGAGGAACAGAAATAAGAAGAGTGAATGAAAACAAATTCTTGAAAATAAAAACTTATAATAGTTTTTGTTTTTAATTTTCTCCGTGAGGATGTCATAATCGTTGATTTGTTTGACGCTCTTGAATGGTTAAATGGTTTTCAAGTCGAATGAATTTTTCTAGAGATTATCTTTAGACAATGACAAAGAACATAGAGAGTTACGATTATGACGGTTGTATGGTGAAATAACGTCACGTTTAGGTGAAAATGAAGACTTTCCTCCTCCGCGAGAACAATTGATAGTCCACCAATCAAGACTTTCTTGTACAATCGTATTGCTAAGAAAATGCAAAAATTGAATATTTCCTGAGGAGTAAAGTGTGTTACTTTAGTTTGTTCCCTTAGAGATGGAGGCGTGGATGCTCGGCGGAGCCTGTTCAAATATATGAATACGCATATGTTTATATGTTTATTTCTGAGCTTTGACGATCTAAACTAATTGAAATATATGTGATGAACTGTATTCTGGAATCATGTTCGTCAAAGATTGGTGTAATTGCAAGACCACTCCTCTTTCATCATCCATTTACTTTGATTCTAAAGCTCTAGACATCTTCATTGTATTCTGTAAATCTCTTTTACATTGTGAAATACAAATGCATAGCCTGATAGATCCTAGGTCAAACCTTAACTCAGAGAAGCCATGAGAGAACTTGTAGAGAGAGAATGACAAATGAATTTCAATACTATTTTCATAACAACCTTTCTGTTACTTACAAACCAAGCTATATAGCGACTTTTCTAATTACTTTTATCCAATTACAACTACCAGTAACAACCTTATTACAGGTATTACAGCTCAATCATTCATATGATGACATTTGGCACAATCACAATTGCTATATAACAACCCTTAACTACTAACATACCTATCAGATTCCTATCATCTACTCCTCCCTTTGAATTAGCCTTGTCCTCAAGGCTGAAAATCAGGAAATTTCAACCGTAGGGTATCCAGATTTTCCCAAGATGCATTTATAGAATGATGATTTTTCCAATGCACCAGCACTTTTGTTACTGAAGTTGACCCGTTCTGAATCACTCTTCGATCCAAAATAGCTGATGGTTTCGGTTCATCTTGAATTAAGCCAACATCTTGAACTATTGGTAAGGGAATAGTAGTAGTGACCGAAGTCCCCAACTTCTTTTTGAGACATGAAACATGAAAAACTGGATGGATCTTGGAGTGACTTGGTAGCTTCAATTTGTATGCCACAGGTCCAACTCGAGCAAGAATCTCAAGGGGACCATAGAATTGAGGATGTAATTTATGGAAAGGATGCAAAGCTAATGACTTATGTTGGTAGGGAACCAATATGAGATAAACAAAATCACCAACTGTAAATGATCTCTCAGTTCTATGCTTGTTTGCTTGAGTTGTGAAATCTCGTTCCCGGATTTCACTATTATAATCTACGTAATTGTATTATTGAGATTTTTATTTTTTGGGAATTTATATTAATTTATTTGAATCTAGATTTTGATTAAACTAGTTACAAAGAGTGAAGTTTTGAAACTAATTATTTAAAATATGTAGATCGTTCGATGTCACAATTTATATTTTCGAATAGAGCTCGATCTCACGAACGCGTGGGCGCAAACTGTTCGTGAAACGGAGCTATAACGAAGGAGTTATTAACGTTTAAAGTTAAATGATATTTCGGTAATTTTTCCTCAATCAAGAAGGCTCCAGATTTTTTTGGAGCACTGAGATTATGCCACGTGCGTGGTTGAGATAAAAAGAAAAGAAGAGAAGGGAAGAGATGGACGGAGACGATGGGGGGGAAAAGGAGAGGAACGTTCTTTCATGTTCTTCCGTTCTCTGCGAGGGAAAAAGAAGAAATGGGGAGGAGGTAGCTCTTCCATAGCTTTTGGAAGAAATTCTTCTTTCTTCAGACAAAAATTGGAGAGAGGTGAGGAAATCTTGTGATCGGATTGAGTAGGATTAGAGTAACTATAAAAGGGGTTGAATGGGCTGCAGAGAAGGGGCAAAACATCAGAAAAAGAAAAAGGGCAGAGAAATTGATAGTTAGAGAACGTGATTGTGAAGAAAGATTCAGAGATTTGAAGGGTAAATTCCTTGTTCCTTGATTATCTTGATTTTTTAATTTAATTTCCTTAAGTTGAATTGAAACTGCCATGATATATATTGGAGTTCTTAGTTTTATTTAGGGTTTTCTATCATTCAATGAACCAGTCTGAACATGAATTAGAGTTGGGCAATTCAGATTGGATGTGTAGATCAAATTTCTTGATCAAGGGTTTGGTTCAAAAGGTCAATTTCTTGTTAATTTTGAGTCATGTTAGTTTTGGATGTTGTATACATGACTTCTGGACTACCTGGAATTATTTTGGGATTTGTTATATGAATTGGAGGTGGGTTGTTACCTAAGTTGCAGAAAATTGATTTCTTTGCGAAGAAAACTCAAGTTTCGAGTAGCCTTCTTTGGCTCTTAATTTCTAGGTCTATATGTGCTCCTTTGAAGAAAAATTTTAGTGTGTTGAAAGTAAATATGTTCATGATCGTAACCCAATTGTTTTCACTCAATTCTGTTGAGTTTTGGTTGATCAAAACCTTATTTAAACTTGGGTTGCGAGCTGCCAAACAGCAGCAGAAAACTGGGTTTCCAGTTTCAAGACTTCAATTTTTTTTTGGCATAACTTCCAATTTAGAGCTCCGTTTCTACAAACTTTATATGCTTTTAAAGTAAAGAGCACAAGCTTCAAAATCCATATAATATTACACGATTTGGTTTAGTTTTGAATGTTCCAAAGGGAGTCTAAACTTGGTCTAATAGTGCTGTTTTTCTGCAGATTTTGTGAAGAAGCAGAGTACTGTTTTGCCATACCTATCTTCTTTTCCAGATTCCTTTCTAATCTTTTTTACTACTATTGGAGTGGCAAGATTACAGAATTAGTATTACTAGAGACTATGTAAGGCTTAGTGGGTCTATATTGGCTAGTGAGTTATCCCAGATAATATATACATCACTTTATGTGTATGGAACGTCATATTGTGATATATATGTGTATGGAACGTCATATTGGTATATCCGCGATGGGGGACCATACGCATTCTAGGAGTGATCATGCTTGGTATATCCGTGATGGGTGATCACTACATAGAGCTGCAGAATACAGTCCTGCTTGGTATATCCATGATGGGGGACTGTTAGGGGTGATCATGCTTGGTATATCTGTGATGGGTGATCACTGTCTATGTTATTAGATTATGCATATGGTTCTGCTTGGTATATCCGCGATGGGGGACCATATGTATTCAGGGGTGATCATGCTTGGTATATCCGCAATATGTGATCACTACCTGCACGAAGAGATTATGCCTATGGTTCTGCTTGGTATATCTGCGATGGGGGACCATACGCATTTTAGAGGTGATGATGATTAGTTGTACTTGGTACATTTCGATAGGCGATCATAATTTAGTTTAGATTCCGTTGAGTGGTCTGAAATCGTATCCTGGTTTGGATTCCGTTGAGTGGTCCGGAATCCATGCTCTTACTCATTTCCGTAAGTTAGACTAGAACCCTGGATTCGAGTGAATGGGAATTACCCACAATAGACCTTGTGAATATAAATTAGAATTATCAAGTTATTACTTGGAATCCATGCAGGGAATTATGTAGAACTCCTTTATTAAATTTTGTGCACTAATGTGTGATCTGGTTGACTGATTAACATAATTAAATGTTAATATCGTGCCTCCTTGATTCATGGAATGGATTACTTAAGGTGATTGTGGAATGATGTTGAATATGATTGTTATTAATACGATTAGATCAGTGATCAATGCGACTAGAGGATACTATTGTGCTTTGTTGATTCTTTGATATATTACATGATATAAATTACGATTTTATGTTGAAACATAATGATTTATATGATGGATGAAATAGAAACCTTGATTGTCATGTGGGTTGTTATGTAGCTTGAATCGAATAATTCATGCTTGTCAAGTCCAAATGTTTGATTGAGGAATGTTATGCCTTTCGGCTTGAACAGACTGTGATATATGTCAAGTTGTAGCGAAGGTGAACTACGAATGACTTAATCCCTATTGAGGGTACGTAGGCAATCTAACGAGGAGGTTAGATGCAACCATAAAGTATACGAAAAATTATTATGCGATTCGATTCTTGAGTTATGCTTCGTACATATCCCGGAGGCAGGATCTGTTGGGTATATTGTTACTTGGTGACGTCACGTGTCAATCCTGAACGTAGGTCAGGATCGGGGCATGACATGAGTTGTCATCCTTTCTTGAGCAGCTGCTAAGTTGGTCTTTATGAGAGATAAAATTCTAGTCTTGTCTTTCAAACATTGATCCACCATATCAACCTTTGTTGTGCCAATTTCATAGAGTGGGACATGTGGTGGTAATTGTCCATACACCACTTCATAAGGGGTTATTTTAATTGCAGAATGGTATGAGGTGTTGTAGCTCCATTCTACCCAAGGGAGCCATTTTAACCATTGCTTGGGATGTAAGCTACAAAAACACCTCAAATACATTTCCAGACATCTATTTAAAACTTCTGTTTGTCCATCAGTTTGGGGATGGAAACCTGCACTGAGACATAGCTTAGAACCTGGATTTTAAAGAATTCCTTCCAAACTGAGCTGATGAGGATTAGATCCCTATCAGATACAATGGAAGTGAGCATTCCATGTGATTTAAACACTTAGTCAGTAAAGACTTGGGTCGTTGAATGTGTTGATTTACCCTTGCAGGGAAGAAGTCCAGTGATAAAATCCATAGTTATATCAGACCAAATTCTCTGAGGAACAAGTAGTGGATTTAGAAGTCCAGCAGGGGCAAGTGTTTCATATTTATTCTTCTGACAAATATCACATCTAGCAACCATTTCTTTGATATTGTTCTTCATACCTTCCTAATTAAAGGATCTAGATATCCTTTTATAAGTCTTGAGGAAACCTTTATGGCCTGCAGATGGTGTACAATGGTGTTCTTCGAATATATTTGTTCTCCACTGACTTGTAGGACTGATAACAATCCTATTCTTATACTTCAAAAACGATTATCAATTTGATATTTAAGCAAATTTAGTGGAGCATAATCATAGGGTGTTTGTAAAGTAGCTTGAGACTTTTTTAAAATCCAATCATCATTTTCTACATGCCTCCGTAGATCATCAAGCCAAGACATATAAGGGTATAATAATGCAAGTAATTCACTGTCCATATATGTGCATTCTAATGAAACTGCAGCAACATTACCTTAATCAATACCAACAACAATGCTTAAAGCCATAGCAATTTCATTACTTGAACCAATAGCTGAAGTAGCCTGAGAATTGAACATTCTAGATAATGCATCAGCTGCTTTATTGTCATTGCCTTTCCTGTACTGGATTTCATAATCAAATCCAAGTAACTTGGAAACCTATTTTTGCTGGAAATGAGAATTAGCTCGATTTTGAAGAAAATATTTGAGGCTGTGGTGGTCTATCCTTATAATGAAATGGTTCCTAAGTAAATAAGACTGCCACTTTTTAACTGCATGAATCACAACCAACATTTCTCTTTCATATATAGATGGTGCTTGATTCTTTGGTCCTAGAGCCTGACTGGTGAATGCAATAGGTATACCCCATTGCTGCAGAACTGCCCTTATCTCAGTTCCTGAAGCATCACTTTGAATAACAAATGGTTTTGAAAAATCTGGTAGTGCTAAAACCTGAGGAGACAACATTGCATTTTTCAATTCTTGAAATGCATCAATGGCTTCATAACTCCATTTAAATCCATCATGCTTAGTGAGTTAAGTCAAAGGCCCACTGATTCTTCCAAATTGAGGAATGAATTTCCTATAATATCCAGTTAAGCCTAAAAATGCCCTTAAAGCTTTCACAGAAGTAGGTAGAGACCAATATGCAATAGCTTTCAGTTTTGAAGGGTCATCAGCTATTCCCTTTTGCAAAACAATATGGCCTAAGTATTCAATTTGTGTTTTCCCAAAAAGCACACTTAGATAGTTTCACAAACAAGTGATGATCTTGGAGTAAACTGAGGGCAGTACTCAAGTGTTGCAAGTGCAATTCCCAAGAGGCACTATATATTAGAATATCATCAAAGAAAACTAAGATGAATTTCCTCAAATAAGGCCTAAATATCTCATTCATTAGGCTCGGAAAGATGCAAGGGCATTTGTTAGGCCAAAAGGCATAACTAGAAACTCGTAATGCCTCTCATGAGTTCGAAAGGCGGTTTTTTTCAATGTCTTTGGGGTGCATACGAATTTGATGATAACTAGACCTAAGATCCAGTTTTGAAAAAATATTTCGCACCAAAAAGCTCATCCAATAACTCATCAATCAATGGTATAAAGTACTTGTCTTTGATTGTGAGTAAATTAAGTGCCCTATAATCCATGCACATCCTCAAAACACCCTCATTTTTCTTTACTAAGAGCACTGGAGAATAGAAAGGGCTATGGTTTGGCCTGATGAAACGTGATTCTAGTAGCTCCTTGACACAATTCTCTATTTTTGTTTTCGGAAATGGACCATACTTATAAGGTCTAGCACTAGGAGGTTTGCATCTTTCTAGTGGTATCATGTGATCATGGGATCTGGATGGAGGTAATCCAGATGGGGTTTGAAAAATAGGTTGATAATTTGCTAACATGATTTGCAGATCATTGTCTTGATGATAATTCAACTGAGAATGAGTGGATGGAGTTGTGTTTTCTGCACCAACTTACAAAACAAATAAAGCAGCTCCTAGGCAGTGTTCACGGTTGAGTAACTTATCCATTTGCAAGGAAGAAATGGATTGAGATTCTTGGGATTGAGGACTTGATATGGAAAAGGTGGTATTGCTAACTACAAACTTCATAATCATCTTGTCAAACTATCATAGCACTGGTCCCAATGTTCTTAACCATTGTATGCCCGAAACAATATCACATCCACCCAAGGGAAGAGCATAGAAATCAAGCACAGTTGCATAATTCTGTATTCTAATAGAAACCTGAGCTAAACATCTAATACTAGTGAGGGATCCCTCATTTGCAATCTTAACAGTGAATGGGTGTGTGGTATCCGAATGACCTTTTAATTGTTTGACTAGTGAAATATCAATGATATTATGTGAGCTTCTTGAATTTACCAGAAAAACAGCAGGACAATTGAGCACCTATTGATTTTCATTGTTTTGATGGATTTTGGAGTAGGCATCCCATAAACTGCACAAGCAGTTACCTCAAGCTCTTCATTGTCATCAGAATGATGTTCAATAAGGTCTCAATTGTCGTACACATCCATGAGTAACACTTGTTGTTTTGGACTAGCACAAACATGTTCTCTCGAAAAAATTTCATTACAGTTAAAACATAGCATGTTCTTCCTTCAAAACTCAATTTCTGCTACTGTTAATCACCTAAAAATCTCATTTCTTGAAGAATGCTCGGTCTTTGGTGTGTTGGTGACATCAGATAATTGTGTAGGCTTGAACTGAGAAGCAAATGGAGGGTTTCTTGAAAAAGATCGGACCTTTAATTTTGTCAATTTGACATCCACCTATTGAGAATAAGCAATGGCTTCATGAACATCGAATGGTCTTAAAATCTTGACATCATGACGAATTTCTGGTTTCAATCCTCCATGAAACAACTTTTCACGAGTCCATGGGTGATTTCTACAGTACGATTTGCTAATTGTCAAAATTCCATGATGTAATCTCTGAGCAACCTAGATTGGCGAAGTTTCACCAAAATTTCAATGCAGTCTGTAAGGTCAAATGAACCAAATTCCCTACAAAACAATCTTTGTAAGATCTTCCCATTTAGGATAATTCTTGACGCAATTAACCCATTGTAACCATTGAAGTGCCTCATTCTCCATATGAAAGGAAGCCATACAAACTTTCTTGTCGGCTGAAATATCAAAGTAATCAAAATAATGCTCCGCCTTGTAAATCCACCCACGAGGATCATCCCATTCCTGAAAGCGAGGAAAATCAAGTTTAACCAGAAAAGGTCTTGGTTGAAACCCTGAATCATGGCAGTTGAATTGCTGGGGTCTTGAATCTTCACACAGATTGAGATCAGATTGAGTTGCATCCGATAAATCGCCCAAAAAACCCATTTCACATTTATCCACAAAATTACGATGAAGTTTCTCATTTCGGGTGTCTGATGAATCTTAACGCACTTCCATGGCGTCGAACCTTTGGAGTACTGTGTTAAGTGTGTTGTTTATCGTAGCAAAATGATTATGTGATTCCATGGCTTTCTTCATCGATGCACGAGTCATATGGCAGCAGAGAAGGGATTAAGAGATCCAGACTGACCCGATACCAATGATAGATCCTTGATCAAACCATAACTCAGAGAAGCCATGAGCGAACTTGTAGAGAGAGAATGACAAATGAATTTCAATACTATTTTCATAACAACCTTTATGTTACTTACAAACCAAGCTATACAACAACTTTTCTAACTACTGTTATCCAATTACAACTACCATTAACAACCTTATTACAAGTATTACAGCTTAATCATTCAGATGATGACATTTGGCACAATCACAATTGATGTATAACAACCGTTAATTACTAAGATACATATCAGATTCCTATCATAGCCACTCTAATGAATGTTAATGCACAAGCATCGTCGCTCTTAGTCTTAATACACAACCACAACAAACTCCAAAGCAATCTCAAGCTTTAATTCACAAGGTTTAATGACTTTTCATTTATCCATTTCACCTTCACAAGGTCCAAGGTTTTCTAAAATATCGTATTCTTAAGCTTAAATGCCTCTCGAGCCCGTTTGCAAGCTCAAATGCCTCATAAACCATTGAATAGTAAGTGTTCAAAACAAAAAGTGAGCACGAAAGTTTTGAACGAATCAAAATTTCAAAGTAGTGACTTTAAACATCAAATTTTTTTTGTTGAATTGCATTAACAATTTATTTTTTCATGTTGTGCTAATGCCATTAGGCATTCTGACTTTGAACTTTGTTTGAACATTAATTTTAGTATAGTAAACTTAAATTTTTCAATTGGATTGGTTAAAGTAATGTCATAAGACAACTTGATGTTGAACATTGTTTCAAGTTGAATTTTAGTATGGTGATCATCATAACTTTCTTTTAAATTGCATAAAGTATTTAGTCTGCAAATGACTAGGTTTTGAACTTTTGAGTTTGTTTGAATGTGAATACTTGTATTAACGTCAATTTTTATTGACCTACAAGTGAGAGACTAACTGAAATTAGAACCGTTCAAACTGAACCGAACTAAAGCCAAATAAATAAATAGAAAAAAGTTTCATTTTATAATTGGTTCAAAGCCGCAATTTCAAGATAAAACCGATTAATCCGAATTGCGCCTGCCTGCCCGCCTGCAACTTTCATTGGCGCTAGTACTACCTTTCCAGTTGCCATTTGAGCTCATGTTTTCAGCTCTGTTTTCTGAAGACCTCAATTTCCAGTCGAAACTGAGCGTCATCGACATCTAACATGGTAACGCCCTTCAGTCTGAAGAGCGTGGTGGTTGGTGATGGTGATGTAAAATATGGTAGTGGTGGCAGTGATGGTGGTGACGGTTAATGCAAGACGGTGGTGTTGTTGTTGATTATGGTGATGGTGAGACGGTGGAGTTGTTGTGGCATGGTGATGCTAGTGGAGGATATGGTGGTGGCAGTGATGGTGCTGTCAAAGATGGTCATGGTGGTGGTGATGATTGTGGGATGGTGGAGAAGGTTGTGTGGTGGCAGTGGTGGCGGTAGTGGTGGCATACATAATTTTATTTATTTATTAAACTCTAACTTTGTTTTTTAATGAATATTTTATGTTCTATTATTTTGAAAATTATTCTTAAAAGATAGAGGAAACACCAAGTTAATGTTATACAGAACTTAAGCTAAATATTGTTTTGAATTAATTTTTACAAAACAGTATGTCAAACATTTTTTTACACGTTTTTGTATCTGCAAAACGAAAAATTGTGTTTGAAGCGTTAATGAACGAGCCATCGCTTTTGGATTTGATATCAAAGGTGAAGAAATGGATGTGCTTTTCGTGTTATTTAATTTGTACCATTGAAATCAAGCCTAACAATGGACGATCATGAAATCCTTAAGCAATCCACTATTGGCCGAAAAGTTGAGTTTGATTCCAATTTTATAGGATTATAGCTCCAACAAGAGAAATTGGGTTTGAATTGTAACAACTCGTCCCGAATTTAGTAACAAGGGTAATTTGGTCATTTCATGTAGGAAAGGTATTTTGTTTTGTTGCTTTTGGGATGTTTATTTTTGAAATTATGCTTTTGGTCTTAATTGGTGTGCCCAAGGGGGCCCACCCTTGATTTTGTCCCCCGGCCCAAATCCCTCTTCTCTCTTCCCTCACAGCTCTCTCTATCTCTTCTCTCTTCTTTTCCCGTAAAGTTCTCTCTCTCACCTCTCTCCCTCAACTCATTCTCACTTCTCTCCCTTTTTCCCTCGGCAAGCATTGAGATGGTGCCATGGGAAGATCAAAATAGCCTTGGCGGGGCCCTTAACTCACCACCACCTAGACCTCGTCACCATGAACCCCGGACAAGGAACCTGGGAACTCGACCGTGGCAGATGCCACTGTTCAAGAAGGAAACTCGCTGCGTTTCCAACACCTCCGACATAGGTGAGCTACGAAAAACACCTTAAACATTCCCCTTTTCATCCTCATATTTCATTTCTGATCTTTTTTAGTGTATTGTGGATGTTGAAACATTGAGAAACCGACTCGGGGAGACTTCCCTAGATTCCGGCGAAAACCTGTGGGTTTTAGACCGTTTTCCAGCTAACTATGGCCACCTCAAGTCTTGAAATTGGTACGAATCTCTTCCTTGTTCCTTGGGCTTCAATTTGGTATATTGTATGATGGGTTTTAGTTAGGTTTTGGGGTTGAACGAAGCTAGGATAGCTCCGACCTTCTTCTTCCTCGAAACGGCCAACCCAGCCTAGAATTGGGTCAAGCCCGACTCAAAAACACTAACCTGGCCCAATCATTGGGCCAAGTTACTCAGCCCAACCTAGAGTTTCAGCCCACTAGGTCAAGCCCAAATCCTCTGGCCTAACCCAGATCCTTAGGCTAGACTACCAAGCCTAAATCCTAATTTATGACCCACTGAACCCAACCCTGAATCTAGGCCCAGACCCAATTGCCCAAGCCCAAAACCATCAGCCCAACCCAACTGAATGATCCCAAACCCAGAACCTAGTCGGCGAATGGGTCCGCGCGTAGGCACGCATGGGAGTCTACCTTAACCGGCGTGTGGTGCACACGCGCTTCCACTGAAGGTACTATGCTTCGCCGCTGTGGACGGAGGCGATCACTGTGGCACCGGTAACTTTTCCGGCCAACTTTCCGGCGACCCAAATCGGCGTGTGCAGTGGCGCGTGGATGTACCTGAGGTTCCCTCTTATGTTTTTCGACGTCTTGAACCTGTTTCCGACATCCGTTTCCTCAAATTCAATCGTTATGATAGAGTTTTATTAATTGGTACTTTTTTGTGCTTAGGTGCAATTGTTTATGAAGTTTCCGTCCTTTCTAGTTTGCACGGCTTTTCGACGGCAAAGTACCTGTGAGTGGACCCATTCTAAAATGCATATTTTTACTATTAGAAATGCATACATGAAAAGCATGATTTGTGGGTTACGTTTTATGAAACGTTTATGAGTAAATTAGATTTACACTTTATCATATATCATGCTCTATCGACTTTACGTTCTTCGAAGTACATATGATTTATGATTATATACTTTGAACATGATTTACGATATGACGTTTTAGCTACTGAGCTCCGTTGGAGATATATATATATATATATATATATATTACAAATATTATGTTAATGTTTTTATGTGCTGATTTAGTGGTTACTTATACGTTCTGCCTACGGGTGAATGATACCGCTTAAGGGCGAATGATATTGCCTATGGGCGAATGATACTTATTTTGGCTTTGGCAGGGTGTGTGTAGGTGGCTTCGGTCGGAAGAGTTCTATATGCCTTCGAGCAGGAGATGTAGTGCCTACGGGCGGAAGATATTTATAATGGCTTCGGTCGGGAGTAGGTTAGTGGTTTCGACTGAAAGATACTTATATATGGCTTCAGTCAGAAGATATTTATATATTGCCTACAGGCGGGAGATGTAGGGCCTTCGGGCAAATGAAGATTTATATATATATTTGTATACCTTTGTACTACTACTATTAAGCACACTATATATGATATTTGTTTTATGAGGTTTTATGGCATGATAGGGTTTTCGGAAAACCTATTACATATTACGCTATTGAGTTTTATAAACTTTGGGGGATGATACGTTGTTTAATAAATATTTTAGTATTACTTATATATAAACTTGGTCCACTCATATTTTGTTTTGCGCCCCCTCAGCACTTAGAATCGAGGCATACAATCTAGGCATCAAGGCACTCCCACATCGACATCTTCGAGTCTTCTCGGTGTAGGACCCATCATTTTATATTATTCTTTTTAATGTCTCGGATTAGTTGTATACTCTGAACACGTTCCACAATTGCATATTCATTATAGTTAAATTTACAAGTTGTATTTATGTTAGTTATTTCTTTCTAGTTCTCATGCATTCTAATATGACTTCGTCACCTTCAGGTGTCTGCCAGCACGTGCCTGCCTTGGTATTTGAAGGATATCAGGGTCGGGCTTGTCATGAATCATATGCAATACATGACCAACTTTTTTATTAGTAGAACAATAGTTTTAGTAGGCTAAATAGTTAATTGTTATAGAAAAATGAATCGGTGTAGATCGTACCCGCATAAAGAGACATAAGCACAACGTTTTTCAATTATATATTATATATATATATATATAATAACAAATAGTTATAAATAATAATTAAATAAATTCCACACCTAAAAGTAGGGGTGGTTCGGTATGGGATCCCATACCGAAACCCTTGTCCCGATTCCTAAACCGAAATTTTCGGGAATCCCAATTTCAATACCGATCCCAAACCAAATTTTCGGGAATCCCAATTTTCGGGATTTCGGGACAAATCGGGAATCCCGAAATGGTTTTGGGCTTTTGGACTAAAATTTGACATATTATGCTGTCTAGTCCTAGTTTATAGCATGGTCTCCCTGACCCTGAGTACAGCATAAAATGTGATACCTCAATAATCTGATCTATGATTCTACTCATGGTGTCTATAATAAATCCTACAGAATGACAGTTCATCATAGTCTAACACTTCCTTGCTTACTTTCTTTTGTGTTTACTGTTGTGAAAGTATACATTTCACATGTACACATATGTAGCCATCCAGTAGTTTACAATTAAAGAGTCATATGGTATGAGAAACAAAAACAGAACCACAAAACTTGATTTGCTATCAAACATTAAAGCAAGACCATGTATCTAAGATTCTATAGCCAAAACAAAAATATGGAAATCCGATTCTCATAAAATTTCTTAGTGGTCAAGTAACAAAAAGAATTGGTAGCTTTACATGTAGCTGCACTATTCGTATGCTTCCTTGATATCAAGTTTGGCACAATCCTACCAAGTCCAGTGGAAAGTACCTAATTGACACACAGAACAACTTAAATCTTGATCACATCGATAATAAGAAATCGCACTTTTGCAGTATCTGAACCTTTTAGTTACAAGTTACAACACCATGGAAACAAACTTAGACATCAAAAATAACAAAATAGACTGGCAAAGGGACACAATTCATGTTGTAAGCTCATAAATGCGATGAAGACAAAAGGATATAAAAAGTGATCAGACATCAGGAATAATGCAGGCAGTCAATTCAGAACAACTCTGAATTCTGAGATTATCCCCACTTCTCGTAAATGCCTAGTACTTTCATGGCTAACTCAAGGGAAAACCAATGAGCCTGGAAAGTTTTAAACATATGACACCAGTAACCTCTAATAATCCAAGACAATGGAAAGTAACTGATTTCCCGTAGCAATCCATACTGGCACGATTACAATGCAATCAATCTGTGCCTAAAATCACATCAAAATCCACAATGTCTAACGAGATAAGATTCGCTGGCATAACTACTTCTTCCACCATCACTGGACACCTTGAATAATCATAACCGACATAGAATAACCTACATGTTTACCTGCTTAACGAATCCAACAAATAAGTTATGGATATTACGGTCTGCAGCCCGCAATAACGATAACTCACCGTCGTCTCGATAAGTAAGCAACAATTATTAAGGGTGTAATATTACCATCTTGCTCTTCATTAGAAATACATATACACTCCTCGATCGTGCTCATTCACTACTTTCTTTGGCAACATCGTCAAGAACATAAAATTTCTACATCACCATCAATTAAAACTCTAGCAAAGTAACCAAGAATGTTTAACGTGCTCATGATCAAGCCCGAAAGATTCTGAGTACCTTGTAGCTCTATGTCCCATTTGTCCAAATGTAAAGCATCCTCTGCTTTCTCGCCTACACTCTACAAAGTGTATGCTATTGCACTTACGACACAAAGGTACATTTCCTCTACCAGAGTCACCTCGCCTCTGTAATCTAGGATCTCCAGTAAATCTACCACCTCGCATCTAACCAATGGTACTAAAATCTCTGATGGCAGAACTAGAATTAACTCCACTTCTTTTGAAGCTCTAAGTCTTGCGAGGTTCTTGAGACACATGACCTTTACCTTGGTCATCTTTCCTTTGATTCTCATTCCTTTCCTTGTCTCAAATTGTAAACTCTTGTTTCTTACCGTCCATATATAACGGAGGAATAAACCTTTTCTTAAACAACTCTTTAAACAATTCTCATTCAGCTGTTTCCTCCGGTGACATCGTATAAGACTCCTACCTACACCAGGATGCAAATTCAATACTCAGAAACCAGGTAGTCATCTCGACCAACCTTTCAAAAGAAAGATTCCCTTAACTTGCAGAATCTGAAATGCCTTTTCCAAATGATTAAGCCATCGATCTGCTCCCTCCGGTCTTTCATTTCCATAAAGTGATTCAGATTCAACTTATAACCATTCTCAAAAGGAGTCATTTAGGAAGGACGGATAACAGACTGAATCACATTAGTAGCAGTTTCCCATAACTAAGTTAAATCGATGAAACTAAGCTCATCTGAACAAGTGGCTATCTACGAGGCGGTAAAGTTCTGACAGAAGACACTAGGGAATTCTCAAGATGTCCAGGAATGCAACCTAGGCTCTGATACCAACTGACACACCCCGTCCCGAAGGAGGGCATGCTGGCCGTCACGTGAGAGTGACGTAACCATTTGCACAGTTCGGAAGCTTTAAAGATACAATTACTAGGATGAAACACCCAAGGGTGAGTCCTACTTTTGTGACTTCTGTCAGAACACCGTTGGATTCCTCGTGGCCACCAAAGCTCTGCTAACTTGAACCTGGAGGGGCGCAAAACAAAATTGAGTGGGTCAGTAAAACAAAGTTTTTTCGAAAACATTTCATTTAAAACATTTCTAACCCCTCGCTGTAAAACCTGTATACTTTCCCAGAAAATAGTATATATATAACCATATATAACTCCAAAACTCAAATCACAAGTCTTTAACACTTTTCGAGAAAATATGCCATGCAATGCATCAAAACATAATAAAGATGCAACATTATAACAGGTGAAATAAGGAATCAACCGGAGACCCTGCAGTTGGTCCTGTACGGTTAATTCTATAGCTCAATATCCAATCCAACCGGAGTCACCACTGTGACCTGTACGACACTACTCTGCACATAAGTCGGAACTACCTAAAGTAGTTTGTACAACAAGAATGGTGTAATAATACGCTTTAGTGCTTCTCTCATCAATCATCTGTGCACATAATCTAAGGTCACCTACCAGTCGGAACCACCTCTAGTGGTCTGTACGACTAGCATGTCGGAACCCTCTCATGGTCTGTACGACATGCACCTACTTGGATCCAAGGTGAGCGTGCGGTGCGGTGAATAATATAAGCACTAACACCAGGGGTGCAGGTTATGAGCTCTCAACACAATTCACATCATCATCAAATCATATAATTAACATAAAACTCACCTGATACTCACATGTGCGTCCACAACACCATTTAACATATATGCATCAATTACTAATTCACATATTTCATATATATGTATGCATGGCATTTTAAAACATACTTTCATTTAATTTCAATTTCTGGGAAAATCAGTAGTATATAGGTATAAACAGAAATACTGCCCACTCACCTGGAGTTCGCCCTATAACTCCCTAGCACAATACATCAAGGCGTCATGACAATCGGCGCCTAGAACAATAATCAAATCCAACCTCATAAATCATATCGATAGAATATATAACTTATATAAAACACGTCACTACGTAGTTCGATCCAGAAGATTTGTAACTCAGATTTCTAATCCATAACTTCCAGAGGTCCATAATATATCTCTAGAACGACATCCTAAAATTTCCTTACCATCCAACGGTCGGATCTCCGTCAATTGTCAAAACCAAGTGATGGTTAACATTCTATTTTATGAACTTACAATTCCAATTCCGGAAGATCCGTAAATCGGATTCCCAATCCGTAAGTTCCTATAATCCTCAAATATTACGTATTACAACGTATCAAAGTTTGGTGACAATCCAACGGTCGGATCGTCAATTCACATTTTCACCTAACCTCGAATCGAAACGAACTTAGGTTCAATTACTCAATTTACGTCCATCAATTATCAAAACTGAACCTAGAACCTTAAACACATGCTAAGAATGACATTGGCGGGCCATTGGCCACGCACCGCAGCACGGGCGGCCGCGGGTGGCGGTTGGCCGCCCTGGCTCGCCGGAAAATCCAACTATTTACAAACATTCTAAAAAAAATACAGAATTGAAGATCTCAATGAGTAGAGTAAACTTTATACCTGAGGCCAAGGCCAATTTGGCCTGGAAACACTTCAATTTCACCAAAATCCGTGCGGAACCCTATAATTGGGTGAGTTCCAATTCGTCTTCAAATCAACTCCGTCGTCCCAACCAATGCTTGGGCTTTGTGTCCAGGTCCTAAGGGAATGCTAATGGTGTTAGTAATTGAAAGAAAACATTTCAAGATTTGAAGAATTTGAACAAGAAAGTCGCGGCTCCCACGGGTGCGTTCTTCACCAAACCACCATCAAATTTCGTGATTTTTGGGGTGAAACATGAAGAAGGAAGGCCTGGGTGTTGATTGGGAGTGGTACCTTGATCCAATTTGTGAGAAATCAGGTGAAAATCGTCGGAAAAATGGAGATGGGTGCGCGGGTACACGGGTTGGGGATAACCCGTTTCTTCCTTCTCTCATCCGCTTCTCGCCTTCTCTCCTTTTCCTCCTTTCTTGCTTTCTGATTGGCCAATCTCCTCTCTCTCTTCTCCCCATTCGCCAGCTCTCTCTCCTTTCTCTCCCGGAGCTCCTGCTCTCTTCCTCTGGTTGGGCAGTTTTTGCCCAATCTCTTCTTCTTCTTCTTCTCTTTTCTTCCCCCTTTCCCGTCACATACACACACATACACACACAAAACCTTCCTTTTTATTTTTATTTTCTTTCCTTTACATCCGAGCCATCCATTTCATATTTCCTTTAATCTGGGCCATCCAAATGGCACACCAAATTTTTATAATACAATTCAGAAAATGCCCAAACTTCAAACTTTAAAATCTTTTTGTTATAACTCCAAATCACGAACCGTCTGCGCCCACGCTTCCGTAGCGACGAGTACTACGAGGATATGTCAAGAAAACAAATCTTAGATGGCATGACACAACGATTAACCTCAAATAATGCGCGTGCCTCAAAGGGCATTTTTGTAAAATCCTTTATTAAAACTTTAAAAACTCTTAAAATCAGGGACGGGCTGTCACAGATGCAAAACCGAATCTCATACCGAAAATTTCGGGAATTTTGGTTTGGGATCGGGATTTTTTCGGTATGGTTTGGGATTTTTGGGATTTTTTTCCAGCCCTACCTAAAAGCTAGACCTGGCATTCGTGTCGTGTTTTCCGTGTTCGTGTCGTTTTCGTGTCATACCCGATATCTTAACGGATCGTGTCGTGTAACACCCGTTAAAATAAACGGGTAAAATGACCCGACCCGATAATATTAACAGGTAATATGACCCAATCCGTTACCCGTTAAGGAAAATATATTTTAAACCAATAAATAATCAAATGAAAAACATAATACTAAATAAGTATATACATACCATATTATCACATCCAAAACATAAAAACGCATTTTTCTTTTAAGTATATTTTCACTTACCTAAAGTCTTTAATAGTTTTTTAATTAATGTAGAAGTGTAAAAAAAATATATAAACGCTCGTAATGACAAGCTTTACAACTTTCATGAAGAGCTTAACTTTGAAATTCGCCACTATAATCATATAAATCATAGATCAAAATTTAACCGTTGATTGTTGTTTACATTTAAGCTTCATTGTTCTCATCAAATTTTGTTTTTTCAGATTTTCTTTTTTGAAAACTTGATCTATTAGAGGATGCAGGAAGATGAATGATTTGGATCGTTGATATTATATTTAGAGTTTTACGGTTAGTGAAAATATTCCTTGATGTTTATAAAGTCTCTACAAACCATATGACATAGACTCATATTTCAATTAACCGTAAATATTGAAACGTGATATCAAAGATCTGAATCGTTCATCTTCGTACATCCGCCAGATGATCATGTTTTCAAAAAAGAAAATTAAAAAAATGAAATTCAGTAAGAAGAATAAACCGTAAATGACAATCGACAGTTAAATATAAATTTAAGGTTTATGAATTATAGTGTTGGATTTCGAAGCTGATCCCTTCATGAAAGTTGTAAAGTTTGTCCCTATAAGTGATTGTATATTTTTTTTACATTTTTTACACTTCTACAATAATTATTATTAATTTTGCCCTCAAATAAAAAACATTATTCATGAAGGTTTGGAGGATTTTAAAAATCTAAACGATAATGTAAGTGTAACCATTATCTACTCGTGGAGAATTAATGATGAATCACGAGTGTTTATATATTCTTTCACATTTTTCATACTTGTATGTATGTCTTCTTAGTTCTTGCCTATACAAATACTATATTAGTTTATTTTAATTTTGGACAACAACATCTTAAGTAAAATTTATCATGGTAATGATAATAAGAAACTCTCATAATAAAAATAAATAATGACTAAAACTTTTTTTTAAAACTTATATAGAATAATAATACAAAACTATATATTTGATATAGAATATATTGTATATATTAATATGGCTATTGTATTTTATAATAAATCTTTTAGTAATTAAACTTTAAAATTATCAAAATAAAATTTTTCTTAACGGGTCGAAACGAGTTACTCACGTGTATACTCGTTAAGAACCCGTTATTAACAGGTCACCCGATAATGACCTGATAAATTTTCATGTTGACCCGAAACCTGTTATTTTCGTGTCATTTTCGTGTCGTGTCAGATTCTGCCGAGTCTACTAAAAGCTAACCTCTATAAAACTCCAAGGGAAAATAAATGAAATTGAAATATGTTAAAACCAAAAACCCAGCGAGCGGAAAACCTAGTAGGGTTTTTTGGGGCCATTTCCAGTTCAAAATTTGAAATTGATCATCTAATATTGACTGAAACGATGGTATTACTTTCCAAATTGAAAGTCGTTACCCTCAGATTGTGTTATTCTCCATCTTCCTGCATAGTTTCTAGGGGTGGGTTCAAAAAACCGAAAACCGAACCGAACCGAAATCGAAAAAACCGAACCAAACAAAAAAACCGAACCGAATTGAAAAAACCAAACCGAACCGAATTCTTTTGGTTCGGTTCGGTTTTAGTGATCTAGAAACCGAACCAAACCGAACCGAACCAAATTAATTAAATTAATTTTTTTATTTAATTATTTGTTTTAGGTATTATTTTCTAAACCCAATTTGTAAGTTAAAATGTGCTAAACCCAATGTGTTGCCAAACTTTAAGCTCAAAATATTTAAAAAAGGCCTATAAAAACTCTAAACCCTAACCTATTATTTCTCCCCCATATAAGGTTCCGGAACCAAATCTCCTCCTTAAGTACCTACATCCATCTCCATAGCACTGTCTACTTCTGCCCCAGCTTTCTTTTCCAAATATAATCTCATATAACATGTAATAGAATCCATAAACATTTATTTCAGGTAGATTACTTGAGTAATTTGTGATGGAAAAGAATCCAACACACACTAAATAAATCCACCCACGCATTACTTTTACTAATCAAGTTGTCAACATACAGTTACAAGCAAACAACTCTGATCTTTGAACAACATCATACAATTTAACTTTTCTAAGTCATTTGTACGATTTTTGTGTTGTGAGGTTGTTAGTTTGGACTTTGGAAGACTTGATTGATGATTTTAGTTCAACTTTAAATGTTTATTTTCATTGTCTTTGATTCTAGGTAGAATGCTTATGTTATGATTGTGTTGGAGATGTTAAAATTTAAAATTTCAATGTTTTTCATTTTTTGAAATAAAAAACAAACAAAAAACCGAAACCGAACCGGAAAAAACCGAACCGAAAAAAAACCGAACCAAAAAAAACCAAAAAAAAAAAAACCGAACCGAAATTTCGGTTTGGTTTCGGATTTGGCAAAAAACCGAACCGATTTGAACCGAACCCACCCTAATAGTTTCTTCCACATTTAAACGATTTGTCGGTGGAGATGTAAAACCCTCACATTTTCCTCTTCAAAATCTGCTACTCTGCAGACACTTCACCTCAGAAATCTCAGAAACCGACCACGATTTCACAGTCAATTATCTCATAAACTCATGTGTGCTGTCCCAGAAGGTGCGATTTCAGCGTCTAAGTGGGTAGAGTTGCGATCCCCCAAAAGAGCAGACTTTGTTTTGTCCCTTCTCAGAAACCATGGATTCTCTGAGACCCAGATCTCCAGTATCGTCAGGAATCACTGTCCAGTTCTTAACTCCAATCCGGAGTAAACCCTTCTGCCAAAGCTTGAGTTTTTCGCTTCTCTGGGAGTTTCAAAGGGGGACCTTGCAAAAGCTCTGGCATATGGACCGAAGCTTTTGTCTACGAGCTTGGAGAAACGGATTGCACCCACTTATGATTTCCTTAGGAGTCTGCTTTCTCAGAAAAATATCATTTCCGTTTTAAGGCGCGGCTCCTAGATTTTCGCTGAAGGCCATTCCAAGAAGGTGGCGCCAAATATTGAGGTTTTGAAAAAAATCAGGTATACCCCAATCCTGCATTTCTCATTTGCTTGCTTATCACCCCGAGGTTTTTATGCGAAAGCGTAAAAAGCTTGGTGGACTTGTGGATGAGGTTAAGCAAATGGATTTTAATCTGCAAAAATCAAATTCGGTACTCGCGATATACGCATTGTGTGGTAACAATAGGTCTGTATGGAATCGAAGTTGCCAACTTTATAAGAGGTGGGGTTGGTCTGAGGATGATGTTCTCTCTGCTTTCAGGAGGCACCCGTACTGTATGACTATGTCGGAGAAGAAACTAATGCTAGCAATGGATTTTTTGGTGAACGAGATGGGGTGGTCTTCAAAAATGATTGCAAAACGGCCACTGGTTCTCCATTACAGTTTGGAGAAGAGATTGGTTCCAAGGTGTTCGGTTGCTAAAGTTTTGTTGTTGAAGGGATTGATAAAGGGGATTGAAAATGTGAATTTGAGTTCTTTGTTGGAGCCTGTGGAAAAGTGCTTCTTGGAGAGGTTTGTAGCCAGATATATAAATGAAGTACCTCAATTATTGAGTGTGTATCAAGGAAGAGTTGAAGTCCAGGATGTATGATGGTGGTAGGTCAAAAGAGTTGAAGTCCAGGATGTATGATGGTGGTAGTATCGTAGATGCAGCGCTGTTCATTTCCATTGGTAGGAGCTAACTTTTGGGCTCAGCATTGTAAGTTTGTGAACTTAAGTACTGTTTTATATTTTTCTAGAAATGAATTCATTTGTTAATTATTGTTTTGTCTTAGTGTTCCACTGTCTTGCTACTTTAGTTATATATTTACTTTCTTATTTGAAATTAACTTAGTAGGAAAAAGCTTTGTTGTTGTTGTTGTATTTGAAATTAACTTGAGATTTGACCTGATTGTGGTGCTTTCAACTTAAGATTGATGTTCTTGTCTATCAAGGAAAAGTAGACGTCCCGGTGTAACAATGCAGCTTTGGTCATTGATAGAAGGAAAAGTAGAGGTCCCGGTGTAACAATGCAGCTCTGCTCCTTGGTAGCATCTAGCTTTTCGCTCATTATTGTAACTGCTGTTTTATTTGTACCCAACAATGCAGCACTGCTCATTGCTAATACCTCCTTTAGTGAGGGCCCGGATGCAAGATCATATCTAGTGCAGTATCAGATCCGAAGCTGAGCAAACTGTACGAAAACTATTGCTTTGTTTTTCGGTTTAATGTGAAGTCTAAGGAAGAGAAATCCTAAGTAGAAAGCCAGGGATGAAACACCCCAACCCCATTTTTTATTTAAAAATTGTTTTAAATCCTTAATTGGTGAGCCCGTGGGGCCCACCTTGTTTTATTTTTGTGTTTTCCGGTCTCCCTCTCCCTTCTCTCAGTTCTCTCATCTCCCTCACCTCTCCCGCAACTCACTCTCTCGGCTCTCTCTATCTCAACCCCTCTGAGAGTTTTTCTTACCAACAAACATCACCATCGTCTTTATCTCGTCGCTACGAACTCAACCATAGTCTTGGCATCTTGGAAGTCGAACCAGGAGGCCCCGTACACGAGCTCCGGCGAGCACCGCCCCTTTCGAGGCCATTTCCGGCCAAACCACGGCGAGTTGGCGGCGTGCAAGGTATCAATCTCTTCGTCTCCCTGAGTACTACAACTTTCCTTTTTGTTTCACTCAATTTCGTTTAGTATTGAAGAAGTTATACTCATTTGAATCTTACCCAGTTTCCGGCGACCTCCGAGGCTTTCGAGGTGTTTTCCGGCCAAACTACGGCGAGTTAGACGTCGTGTGAGGTACCATTCTCTTCGTCTCTTCAAGGGCTACAACGTTCGTTTTTGTCTCGCTTGATTTCGTTGAGTAGTGACAAAGTTATGGCCGTTTAAAGTTAGGTGGTTTTCCGGCCGAAGTCCGGCCTTCTCCTTCGATTTGGGTCCGGCGACCTCCATGCCAAGAAATCAGGCCCTCGTGCCTTTTCCCAAAACCCACGGGCCTCTAGCCCAACCCGTGACCCCCTAAAGCCCAAACAATTTTATTTATTTGTTTATTTCATTTATTGAAACTAAACCCAATAGATCCTAATCCTATTTAACCTAAACCCTAATCTGGATTTCAAGCCTAAAACCCGTTAGACCTAATTTGACCGTTGACCCCCGGTCAACGTTGACTTTAGAGTTGACTTTTCGAGTTTTCGTCTGGGACCCTTCTTAGGGTAATTCGACGTTCTGGATCTGTTTCCAATGTCCGTATTCCCAAATTCAATTGCTATTATATAGTTTTATTAATTGTACCATTTAATGTGTTTAGGGGCAATTATTGTGACGTTTCCGTCTTCGCTAGTGGCGCAGCTTTTGGCAACTGAGTACTGTGAGTGGACCCCTTCTAAAATTATATGATTTGATAATTTAATTGCATAAATGATTAGCATGCCTACGAATTTATGAAGTGATTTATGTGAAGCCTGTTGATTTAATATATTGATTATCGTTTCGTGTTTTGGTGAGGAATTAATTGTTAGCCTATTTTGACCTATATTTTAATATATCATATTTTCTATAAAAACCATGAATTGGTAGACTATCTGATAGATGACGATAGGATGCTAGAACATGTTTTTGAACCCTCTTTATACTATAAACGATGATCGGTATTTATACTATGAAGTGGTTATTTCGAGAGATGCGTAACTATTTGTGCGTAACTATTTGTGCGTACCTAGTAGACACTATGCCGCCTGGGGCGAGGATCTGGTGTTGGCATTTAGGCCGGGAGAAATAATCCCTAGCTACGGGCTGAGGGACATGAAGAGGCATTGGGCCGGGAGTTGGTAATCTCTAGCTACGGGCGCAGAGACCACGGAGCAGGCATTGGGCCGGGAGTTATATTTATTCGGTGATATTACTAGCAGCACACCGCGCTTACGAGACGATTTATTGAGACGTTTACTGTTTTGATTTTTGCGATGATATTCCGCGATATGTCCTTTGAGATGTTTATGGCATGCTAAGGTTTTCAGATAAGCTATCACTTATTATGCTAGTAGTTTTCATTATATAAACTGTGGGGGATAGTACCTTGATAACTGTTTTATTATTATTATATATATTGAACTTGGTCCACTCACCTTTGTTTTGCGCCCCCATTCAGGACTTAGAACTGAGACATACAATCCCGGCGTCAAGGAACTTCCGCAGCAGCATCTTCGGATCCTCTCGATGTAGGACCCACTTCCTTATTCATTCAACTTTATCTTAATTCTTTTTAGTGATTAAGTTTAGTTGTATGCTCTGAACACGTTCCTAAATTGTTAATTCATTGTATTTAAATTCATAACCCTTATTTATTTCTTATTCTTAGCTTTTGTATCAATTAATGGTTTTTGTCACCCTCGGATATCGGCCA
Organism: Malus fusca; assembly: GCA_035220775.1. NCBI lineage: Eukaryota > Viridiplantae > Streptophyta > Magnoliopsida > Rosales > Rosaceae > Malus > Malus fusca. The sequence continues at coordinate 32,664,604 of CM069060.1, read as the reverse complement.
GCACGTGTCTATCCTGGTATTCGGGGAATATCAGGGTCGGGGCCCATGGAAGCTAGCCTATGGAAGCTAGCCTTTTCTCAGTGCCCATGGCCTAGGTAAGTATCGTTGTGCCCTTGTGATTCCCTTGTGCTGTATTTTCAGCACTTGTCTTATCAAATTATAGGTCTCTATGAATGCGTTCGAGAAGAAACTAAAGATAACACTGGAATTTTTGGTGAAAAGGATGGGGTGGCCGTCGGAAATGATTGCCAGATCACCAGTGGTCATGTGTTACAGTTTGAAGAAGAGATTTATACACCGGTGTTCAGTTGTTAAAGTTTTGTTGTCGAAATGATTGATAAACGGGATTGAGAAGTTTATGCTCTGTGTTGGTGCCTGTGGAGAAGTTGTTATGGGTGAAGTACCATTGTGTCACTGTGATTCCCTTGTGTTAGCTTTCTTTGTGAGACCATAAGGATCGAGAGTGCAATTTATGTAACGCTTGTGTTATTTTGAAAAAACAAAAATGAGTCTTTCATAAGATTTGTCATGCAGATTCATTAGAGCTTGATGCAGACTCGTTTGGAAATTGCTTTTTCATAAGATTTGTCATGCAACCGTTTCATGTTAGAATTTGTCCGCCTATATATGGGAATCGATTAGGAGGTGGCTTTCTTGGCTTTCTTTTATTGAGAAAGAAAAGAAATAATCAACATATGTCGGTACCAAAGACGGAGAAAGAAATCTAGGATATTTTGGACGGATGAGAATCCTCTCCAGATCTTCTTTGTGAAGATCCTGGAGATTCTCACATCTTATCCATTTATCGTACATCGTGCGGTCAGTTTTTGTTACGTACTGTTTGTGTTTAATTTTAAATTAAAAAAATTCAAAATGATTATGGCTGCACGATGTACGGTAACGGAGAAGATGTGAGGATCACTAGGATTCTCACAAAGAGAATCCAATTGAGGTCCAAATCCATTTTGGACAGGCTACATTCATTTGTGAGCCGCTAAAAAAGAATAAGCCAAGACTTGACAATCGTGTCGTTCACATCGACATTCATTTTTCTTGTGAGTTGTGATGAGTTGATATTATGCTATATATTTTACCTTATTCTTAGTTATAATTTATTGGTTATTTTGGTGAGATTTTGATACTTTGAATTATATTTCTAATGTAGGACATTTGACTTACTCTTGAGCATAAAATAATTAAATGGACGAATTTTGGAGTGATTCCAATTGGAGGATGTTCATGAGCCTTTCTAGATGATTGTATCAAAGTTTCAGATTTTTTTACTTAGCTGTTTGACCATGGCAATGAAATTAAGGCCCAGCTCGTAGCTTTTCCAAATTGACGTTTTTGGATAGTTTGGAGGTCAAAATGGCATATTTTGAGGAAGATTCCTTTTAAGGATTTGAGGGACGTCTTCAGCTTTCAAAATAGACCTTTTGGGCCCAAATCGGAGTTAATTTGGTTGGTCAAAAGTCTAATTTTCTGAGAAGTTCGAATTTCAGTTTAAATACGAAACCTTTTATTTGTTAGTTTATTATTTTATTATGTTTCCTAGCTTTATTCTAAGACTTTTTAGGGTTTTATTTTATAGTAGTATAAATAAAGATATTTAGCCATTAGGGTTTTTAAAAAGATATAGAAGCATCAATTTGGAGAACCTTTGTATAACTAAATCTTTGTTTGCTAGGGCGAGACCATTAGCCTTAACATGAATATGTAATTTTTATTCAATTGTTTATGATATTATGCATGCATACTTTGAATTATTAATCACTGTGTTTAAATTGTCTCTATATCTTAATGTTTAGCTACCATTAGGATGTTTAAATAAGTAATCGGATGCAATTTGACTAGAATATCACCAGAGGATTGAGTATTGCTTCTTGTGGTTAATAATTGTAATTTCACCTAAGGCGAATATCACGCTCTTAGGGGTTATATGGTTTTTCAAAGGGTTTTCACAAAAGTTAATGAGTCTTGTATGTTCATATTTCATCTGAATATCACAGATAGGTTGCATATTAGATATACGTTCTTACTTGAATATCAAGAGAAGAATATGTATTAGGAAAACCTAACCTTCAAAGTTGGATATGTAATTCATAAGTAATCGGTAAAACTACATAGAATTGTTAAGGTGACGGCGGAACCCTAGACTTTTACAATTTGGTTTTCAAAAAAAAAAATCTTTTCCTTTTCGTTGATATTGCTTTTCTAATCTTTTTAATTAATTTCGTTTTTAATATTTTAAGTTATAAAATCAACCTTTTTCAAAACCTTGCTTGAGTTACTATACTATGACTACCTTGCCCTCTTGCAAATATTTTTAAGTATTTTTATCCTTACTTTTTTTTATGGTAAAAATCCTATCAAGTTGTGACCAACCATATCAAACAGTGCCCACACTTACTTATAGACTATAAAGATAAATCATTATCATAATTTTGTTGGTTAACAGTTGATCAAAGAATATATAGTCATTTATGTCCATTTGGTAATGCCTTGCAAAACAATTTTTGGAAAATCTGTTTCTTAAAATGAAAACCACAAATAGGAATTTCGATTTTTATGATTTGAGAATGATTTAGACAGTTAATCTGGTAATGAAAAATAGTGAAAATGTGTCTCGTACCAATATCTAAAAAGTCAATATATATAAATTTGTGTGTGATAGTAATGGTGGTCGTGGTGGTTAAGAAGAGAGTGGTGTTGGTAACAATGGTGGTTGGAGTGGTGGTAGTGGTGAGGGTAATGGGGTGGAGATGGTGAAGATGGTGGAGTGGTGGTGGCAATGATGAAGGTAACGGATTGAAGAATGTATTGATAATGTTGGTGGCGATGGTAGTGGTAGCTGTAGCGGTGAGATAGTATATGTGGTGATGGTTGTGGTGGTTGGTGATGGTGATGTAAAATATGGTAGTTGTGGCAGTGATAGTGGCGATGGTCATGGCAAGATGGTGGTGTTGTTGTTGATTGTGGTGATGGTGAGACTGTGGAGGTTGTTGTGGCTTGGTGGTGGCAGTGGAGGATATGGTGGTGGCAATGATGGTGGTGTCAAAGATGGTCGTGGTGGTGGTAATGATTGTGGGATGGTGGAGAAGGTTGTGTGGTGGCGGTGGTAGCGGTAGTGGTGGCATACATAATTTTATTTAGGGTAAATTACACAGTAGCCCCTCAGGTTTTGAGATCTATTACAACCCCATACAACAACTTTAAAACATTTCACTTTCATACATCAAGTACTATTTTATTTCAATATAATACATCCGTTAGATTTTGAGGTCTAGAATGTTTTGCTTAACATGTGATAGATGTCAAAGAACAGGTTCCATTGGTGCAAAAGACTAAATGCCGCAAGCACCCATCTTCAATGTTGAAATTTTTTATGTTTGGGGTATTGATTTTATGGGTCATTTTCCTTCTTCGTTTGGTTTCACTTATATTTTGTTTGCGGTTGATTATGTTTCTAAATGGGTAGAAGCAAAAGCTACCCGTACTAACGATTCTAGAGTGGTTTCAAATTTTATCAAGACTAACATTTTCTCTAGATTTGGGATGCCGCGGGTGTTTATAAGTGATGGAGGCTCACATTTCTGCAGTAGGACCATTGAGGCGCTATTTAGAAAATACAATGTCAAGCATAAGGTTTCCACACCTTATCACCCACAAACAAGTGGCCAAGCCGAAGTATCAAATAGAGAAATCAAGCAAATCTTGGAGAAGACCGTGGGGCCTAACCGGAAAGATTGGAGCATGCGTTTAGACGATGCACTATGGGCGTATCGCACTGCCTACAAGACACCCCTAGGGATGTCTCAATTTCGGCTAGTTTATGGCAAGCCTTGTCACTTACCCGTGGAACTAGAGCACAAGGCGCATTGGGCCGTGAAAACATTCAATTTGGACTTAGATGCTGCTGGAATGCATCGAAAGCTCCAATTGAATGAGCTTGGCTAAGGGATGAAGCATATGAGAATGCCCGAATCTACAAGGAGAAAACAAAGGCGTTTCATGACAAGATGATTAGGGGCAAAACCTTCTCAATTGGGCAGAAAGTTTTACTTTATAATTCTCGCTTACGTTTATTTCCTGGTAAGTTACGTTCTAAGTGGATTGGACCTTTTGTTGTTACTAATGTTTTTCCACATGGTGCAGTTCAAGTCCAAAGCTTAAGGAATGGGGTGGAATTCAAGGTTAACGGACATCGATTGAAGCCATACTATGAGAGTGTCGTGGGGTAGGTTGTGGAGGAGATCCCACTTCATGCCGTGGGCTCCAATGGGGCATGATTGTGTTCTTCGTCCGGCTTCAAGATGTTAAAGAAAACGCTACTTGGGAGGCAACCCATGCAATTCAACAAAGGACGACCAAGGAATCACTCCAATTCCAGATTTGCGTTCCTAAACTCTTCACTTTGTTGTTTATTTCGAATCTGCCTATTTAGTTGTTTTAGTTGCTGTTTGTGTGTTTCCTTTTGTTTGGTGTGATTTTATGCTCGAAACATTGAGGACAATGTTTGATTTAAGTGTGGGGGGGTAACTAAGTGTTTTTGATACAAATTCGTGGGATTTTATCACTCTTTACTTAAAGACGTGTTCCTTGCTGTTTTTAAGTGGTTTTAAGCAGTGTTGGTGTGTTTTAGTGTGTTTTGAAGTAAAAATCCGAAAATCACATAAAAATTTGAAAAATTGTTTTAAAAAACCCAAAAAGAGTTGTTTTCAAGTTGTTTTTGTGTCTTAGGGTACCTTTCAATACAATGATGAGGATTTGGTTTGTAATTACATGGCTGTTAAAGAGAGTTATAAACATGGATGAAAGTTTGATTTACTCTTTGTTCATGCTTGGTTGTGGTTATAACTTATGAATTCGCATGCAATCTTAAAGAAGAAAAAAATCAGTTTTTGTAACATGTTTGAAGGAAGGAACTCGAATTAACGCTACAACCTTGTGAGACTTGAGCCTAAACGTTTATTTGGAGAGTTATAATTTGTGCATTATTGTTTTCTAAGTCGTTGCATGATCTCATTGTTCCTTGCTTGGTTGCTACTTAGAAGGCGTTTCATCACTTAGTTCCAAATGCTAGAACTCATGCCCATTTCATTCAAAGCATGTTATTGATTTGCATAACACATATTCAAGATAAAGTTGTGTAGTGACCACCACCATAACCAAAAAGCCGTGAATCCCCTATGTCATTATGTTTTGTAGGTTTTAACCCCATTGAGCCTTGTTTAGCCTTTTCTTTGTTAACCCACATTACCCTCACCTAGCCTAGATTAGGACCATCCTTACCCTTGTTCTTAAAGCATAGTAAAGCATGATTTAAATTGAATTCCTTTTGATTAATGTTTGGCAGAAAATAAGTGTGGTGGAAGTGTTTTTTTTTATGTGGATTTGTGTGCCATAGGCACGGGTAGAAAAAAAAAATCATGGAAAAGAAAGAAAGAAAAAAGTGTGAAAAGTATGAAAAAAAAAGTTGAAAAGATGTAAAAAAGAGTTCTAAAGTATTGTTTGTTGAAGGAATGGTCCAAAAAGTTGAATTTAACCCTAAGAGTTGTTTAAATCTTCCCTTTATGTCTAAAAGTGATTTCTGCATTCTAAAGTGAATTCTAAGTCTCAATTTCATTACTTTGCTTGCTATTGCTTTAAGAATGTTTGTTATCCCTATCCTTCCTTTGTTAACCAATACCCCAAGCCCCGTTACAACCCTTAACTTCTATCTTGAGTGTTATGTGTTTCAATTTGTGGAGTTTGAATTTGGTATGAGCATATGGTGTCACTGATTCTCGCATCTAAGTAGTAGCATTCCATTCATGAGATCATATCTAAACATGCTTATTAACTCTAGAAATTGCTTTCTTTGTGATACATATATGTGAGCGTTCGTTTTCATATCTACATGAATCTTCTCACATATAACTAGTATAGGGTGTGTAGTTAGAAAATCTGAGTGAAAATTGAGTGCATATCTTGTAAGGAATTGAGCGAATTCTCTAAGGCATGTTACTACATTCAAAACATCGTTTTAATTGGTTAATTGTGAACTAGTAAGTATTGACTATGATTAAGTATGTGCTTAAGTGTTAAATTGACTCAAATATGTGGGAATGATGATCTTTAACATGTCATGTGCTTTGGAAATCCCTGAGGCAAACGTTGGAAGGTTTAGGTTGTGTTTTGTTTGTTTTGTTTTGTTTTGTTTTATTTTATTTCTTTGTTTTGCTCGAGGACTAGCAAAAGCTAAGTGTGGGGGAATTTGATAGGAGCATTTTTATGCGACTTAATTGGCTTGTTCTCATGCATTTATGTTGTTTTTCCTTAGTTAGTTTAGTGTTTAAAGTCATTTTCGTGCAATTTCAGGTTTTATGGTCAAAGTGTGCAAAAAGGTGCATTTTGGAGCTTTTAGGAGCAAAAATGGGCTTGGAATGGATTGCATATGCATGGAGCAAGGAGGATGGACGAAATTGAAGATCAAATGAGGCTAGAAAGGTGTTAGAAGACATAAGAAATCAGTTTGGAAGCTTGGAAGACAAAGAAAGACACAAATTGAAGCATCCCTACAAAGGTGGCGCCTTGTCCCCTTTGTGTTCCCTCCTTGTCTCCCTTGTTGCAACAAATCCCCTTGCTATGTTTCCCTATCCTTAAACCATGTAAAAACCTTTCCTTTTCCCCTTAGGACTTTGAAAAACCCCTTTCCCTTAGTCCTTAGGATTCAGCCGCACCTTTCCCACCAATTTCCTTGCCTTGCCGCACAAGGAATCACCTTTCCCTTTAGTCTTAGGACACTTACCCCTTTCCTAAGCCTTTGCCGCACCTTTGAGAGGAATCCCTTACCTTTACTCTTCCTTGCCGTGCAAGGGAGAGCATTCTTTCCTATTTCCTTGCATTCAAATCAGATTCCCTTGCCTTTTTCCTCATTGCCGCACCCTTTAACCTATTTCCCTTAGTATTTTGGTTCTAATTTCCTATTTCCTTGAAGTTTTAGTTTAATTTCTGATTACCTAATAAATACCAAGCTTTACCGCAGCCTTAGGGGGACCATTCACCAATTCACACAACCTGATACAATTCTACAAACTTTCATCCATCACTACACCTTTGTCGTGCCCATCCTTCACCCAATTCCATAACTTCTGACCCTAAAACACATCCCAAACACTTCACCCACCTTTGTGCCGTAGCAAGGAGAAAAAATGAAGGACTCTTGGATGCTCAAGCTTCATCGTTGGTGCATTCTAGGTGTAATTCGTTTTATGATTTCAATGTTTAATTTCTTTTCCTTTCGTTTTGCTATGAACATGAGTGGCTAAACCCCTATTGGTTAGGGGTGATTTCGAAGCCATGACTATGTGTGCAATTTGATTTGATAAATTCCAGTTATGAGTTCTTGAATCGTGAATGCAATTGGCTTAACTGTGCGAGTAATAACTTATTTGTGTTTGTTAATTAGGGGTCGACACTTAATTGGCTTGCATGAATATGATGCTAGAATATAAGGTTGTTTCACATAATCGTCACACACTTATATTCATATGTAGTGAAGGTCGCTAGTCACGATCGCGTTAAGTCCAATTCCTAGCATGAGTGACATGATGTCATAGTTGCAAGTGCTTTGTCAATGCTTATAGTTTTCATTGAACGTAATGATCTTTGATTGTATCTTTATTATGATGTCATGTAGGGAACTTTTGAGGAATGTTTTGGGTTGTCAAATGATGTCATCCAATCCGATAACACAAGGAAAACTTGAGAATTAACTAGTGATGTCACGGTTAATTTGGGGCATTGTCATTCATAATTCAATGAAGGAATAACTGGAAATCGAGTCGTTTGCATACTTGTCATGTGTGGAGAAAGAGCCTCTAACTAATCCATCATCCATTTAAAACCCCAAAATCGTTTTCAAATCTGTTTTTACTTTGCAATCTGTTTTGTTAGTTTATTTTCGTCCAAATCAAATCCCCGTTTATTTTGAAGTCCTAGATTAGTTAGAAAGTGTTTTGGTTTATGTTTTTAAGTGTTTCGGTACAAGTTAAAACCCAATTTCGTCCAAATTAGTGTTAGAGTTCAAAACTGCCCAGAAAGTGTTTTTAAAGCAGTTTTGAGTGTTTTTGTGCTGTTTTGAGTCTTTTGGTTTGTTTTAGTGTTTTAAAGTTTAGTTTTGCATCCTTTGAGTCTTGTTAAGTGTTTGTAACATGTTTTTAGTTATTTGAGTCAGTTTAGAAGTGTTTTAGCAATCCCTCCTAATCCCCGGTTTAAGAACGATCCCTACTTATCCATACTACAATTGTCAACAAGAGGGTTTAATTTGTGTGTTTAGTTATTTTACGCATCATTAGGCGCACCCGCACCCACCCTCCCACCCACCCTCTTCAGTCCTCTACACACCCCACTCCTTAAATCCACATCCATTCCTCCCATTTTCACCTCACGAACCCGACGATGGCGGACGGGATCTGGGTTTTGTTTTTTTTGTTTTTTGTTTTTTTTTTCTTCTAGGTTGCAGGTAGGGGTTGGGGGGAAGAAGATGAAGATGGGGGGAGAAGAGAGGGGAGGAGGAGGGGGGAAGATGAACTGAATGGGTGTTTTTTATTTTTATTTTTTTTCTGGGTTGCGGAGAAGATGAAGATGGGGAGAAGATGGGTGCGGTGGGGTGTGTAGAGGAAGGAAGAGAGTGGGTGTAGGGGGTGGGTGCGCGATGGGTGTCACGGGGAAGATGAAGATGAGTTTTTTTTTTTCCTCCTCTTCTTCTTCTGGGTTGTAGGTTGCAGGTTGGGTTTTGTTGGGGGGGGAGAGGGAGGGAAGGAAGACGAAGTGGGCTTTGTTTTTTTTTTTTAAATTTTATAATTTATTTAGAAGATTTAGGTTTTAAAAAAAAATTAAAAAATTATTTTTTTTGCCACGTGGCATAAATGTGGCAGCCACGTCAGCATTTAACGGATTAATGGATGGAAAATCTAACGGATGTATTATATTGAAATAAAATAGTACTTGAGGTATGAAAGTGAAATGTTTTAAAGATATTGTATGGGGTTGTAATATACCTCAAACTTGAGGGGTTACCATGTAATTTACCCTTTTATTTATTAAACTCTAACTTTGTTTTACCATGTATATTTTATGTTCTATTATTTTGAAAATTATTCTTGAAATACATAGGAAACATCAATTTAATGTTATACAGAACTTAGGCTAACTATTGTTTTGAGTCAATTTTTACAAAACAGTATGTCAAACATTTTTTACACGTTTTTGTATTTGCAAAACGAAAAAGTGTGTTTAAAGCGTTAATGAACAAGCCATCACTTTTGGATTTGATATCAAAGGTGGAGAAATGGATGGGTTTTTCGTGTTATTTAATTTGTATCACTGATATCAAGTCTAACAGTGGACGATCATGAAATCCTTAAGCAATCCACTATTGACCAAAAAGTTGAATTTGATTCCAATTTTGTAGGATTATAACTCCAACAAGAGAAATTGGGTTTGAATCATATGCAATACATGACCAACTTTTTTATTAGTAGAACGATAGTGTTAGTAGGCTAAATAAATAATTGTTAGAGAAAAAACAAATCGGTGTAGATCGTACCCGCATAGAGAGACATAAGCACAACCATTTTCAATTATTGCGATAATACACCATCTACGAACGATAAAAAAAAAAGATGAGGTATTCATCAATTCCCCCCCTGAACTTGTGACAATTGGCCAATTTCCCCCCTCAACTTTAATTTTGGCCAATTTCCCCCCTCAACTCTCATAATTAGTCAATTTCCCCCCTCAACTTTAATTTGGCCAATTTCCCCCCTCAACTCTCATAATTAGTCAATTTGCACCCTACTGTTAATTTTTTTTTAATTTTCCATCTATTCTTTTTTTTTTCTTTCAATCTTTCTAATAACTTCCAACAAAGTACTAAAATTAACATAAACTCACATGCAATATATAGGGTAAAATGTACAAAAACATAATACAATTAGTATGTGATATGGGTTGATTATAAGAAAAAGTTATGAATCGGGTTTAAAGCATGTAGAAGAAGAAATAATAATCCTAAACTCATGGATCAGACCTATTTCAATAAAATGGGTTATTCTTAATAAGGAGTCAAAAATTATGAATTGACTAGCCATTTTTGCACTAAAGTTTGATTCTCCGCAATTTACTTGAACTTAACTTTCACTTTTATAAAGAAAATTCTATTCACATACAAAAATGTACACATCAATCCTTTTCGTTATCAATTTTGTATAGTAAAAAATCAAATAACATTACTCCATACTGATTTATTATGACTAATAATACTATCTATGATAAATTGTAAAATTCTAAATTTTAATCTATTTGTAATAGGATAAAGACATAGGAAAATGATTAACATTCATCTTATTTAGTTTCTTACACACACTTGTTTAATTATGATCAAATTAAAAAATTAATAGTAGGGTGCAAATTGACTAATTATGAGAGTTGAGGGGGGAAATTGGCCAAATTAAAGTTGAGGGGGGAAATTGACTAATTATGAGAGTTGAGGGGGGAAATTGGCCAAATTTAAAGTTGAGGGGGGAAATTGGCCAATAGTCACAAATTCAGGGGGGAAATTGATGAATACCTCAAAAAAGATTAACAAATAGTTAGAAATAATAATTAAATAAATTCCACAACTAAAAACTAACCTCTATTACACTCCAAAGGAAAAGATGAGAAATTGAAATATGCTAAAACCAAAAACCCAGTGAGCGGCAGACCTGGTAGGGTTTTTTTGGGGCCATTTCCAGTTCAAAATTTGAAATTGATCATCTATTATTAACTGAAACGATGGTATTGCTTTCCAAATTGAAAGTCGTTACTCTCAGATTGTGTTATTCTCCATCTTCCTGCATAGTTGCTTCCCCATTTAAACGATTTGTCGTTGGAGATGAAAAACCCTCACATTTTCCTCTTCAAAATCTGCTACTCTGCAGACACTTCACCTCAGAAATCTCAGAAACCCACCACGATTTCACAGTCAATTACCTCATAAACTCATGTGGGCTGTCCCCAGAAGGTGCGATTTCAGCGTCTAAGTGGGTCGAGTTGCGATCCCCCAAAAGAGCAGACTCCGTTTTGTCCTTACTTAGAAACCATGGATTCTCTGAGACCCAGATCTCCTCTATCGTCAGGAATCACTCTCAAGTTCTTAACTCCAATCCGGAGAAAACCCTTTTGCCAAAGCTTGAGTTTTTCGCTTCTCTTGGACTTTCAGAGGGGGACCTTGCAAAAACTCTGGCATATGAACCGAATCTTTTGTCTACGAGCTTGGAGAAACGGATTGCACCCACTTATGATTTCCTTAGGAGTTTGCTTTCTCAGAAAACTGTCGTTTCCGTTTTAAGGCGCGGCTCCTGGATTTTTGCTGAAGGCCACTCCAAGAAGGTGGCGCCAAATATTGAGGTTTTGAGAGATTCTGGTATTCCCCAATCCTGCATTTCTCACCTGTTTGCTTATCACCCCAAGGTTTTTATGCGAAAGCCTAAAGAGCTTGGTGAACTTGTGGATGAGGTTAAGCAAATGGGTTTTAATCTGCAAAAATCAAAATCGGTACTCGCAATATACGCATTGTGTGGTAGCAATAGGTCTGTATGGAATCGAAGTCGCAAAATTTATAAGAGGTGGGGGTGGTCTGAGGATGATGTTCTCTCTGCTTTCAGGAGTCAGCCTTATTGTATGATTGTCTCGGAGAAGAAATTAATACGAGCACTGGAATTTTTAGTGAACGAGATGGGGTGGTCTTCAAAAATTATTGCAAAAAGCCCGCAGGTCCTCTGTTTAAGTTTGGAGAAGAGAGTGATTCCAAGGTGTTCAGTTGTTAAAGTTTTATTGTTGAAAGGATTGATAAAGGGGATTGAAAATGTGAGTTTGTCTTCTTTGTTGGTGCCTGCGGAGAAGTATTTCTTGGAGAGGTTTGTGGCCAGAAATATAAATGCAGTACCTCAATTATTGAGTGTGTATCAAGGAAGAGTTGAAGTCCAGGATGTATGATGGTGGTAGGTCAAAAGAGTTGAAGTCCAGGATGTCTGATGGTGGTAGTATCGTAGATGCAGTGCTGTTCATTTCCATTGGTAGGAGCTAACTTTTGGCTCAGCATTGTAAGTTTGTGAACTTAACTACTGTTTTATATTTTTCTAGATATGAATTCATTTGTTAATTATTTGTTTGTCTTAGCGTTCCACTGTCTAGCTACTTTAGTTATTTATTTACTTTCTTATTTGGAATTAACTTAGTGGGAAAAGGCTTTGTAGTTGTTGTTGTATTTGAAATTAACTTGAGATTTGACCTGATTGTGGTGCTTTCAACTTAAGATTGATGTTCTTGACTTTGTTCGTATGGGAACTGCATTCGATAGATTATACACATATGGTGCTTTATTGGGGTTCAATCTAATCTATTGTGGCAATGAAGGAATGAAAAAACCTGCCACTCCGTGCAATATGTGTGTGTGTGTGTGGGTGTGTACGTTCTTTGTACTTTAGAGGAAAATAAGTGGAATGTGGAAGAGTTAGATTTCATTGGTAGCATCTAGCTTTTAGCTCAGTATTGTAACTGCTGTTTTATTTGTACCCAACAATGCAGCACTGCTCATTGCTAGTACCTCCTTTAGTTATGTACACTAATCTCCCTCAGGCATGTTGTTTGCATAACCATGCGAAGAGCTAGTGAGGGCCAGGATGCAAGATCATATCTATTGCAGTATCGGATCCGAAGCTGAGCAAACTGTGCGAAAACTACTGCTTTGTTTTTCGGTTCAATGTGAAGTCTAAGGAAGAGAAATCCTAAGCAGAAAGCCGGGGAAGTAAGGTTATGAAAGGTAGTTTGTTGGCTCGACCGAAAAGAAGAATTGAAACAGCCAAGAACAGCGAAAACCTTTCAAGTGACAAGTTCTAATCTTAATGCAGGAAATGCATATCTTGTTAACGTATCTGAAAGCAGCTTGATGATGACAGGCGCTGCTCTCTGTGGTTGTGGTGCCTTCAACTGTAGATGGTTCTTGAGTTTGTTCGTCTGGGAACTGCCTTTGGTAGATTGTACAATCTTATTCTGGAGATGAAAAATACAAAAGTAACTTGTCTGAATTTTCACATTATAAGTTGTGTTGGATATCGTTGATTGTCTGTGAGTTGTCTGTGTTATGCTCTGCTAGTGTCTAATGATATTCCTCCACAAGCAGTTATCCTTGTTTTCGGTGGCAATGGCTGGGTAAAGTATCACTGTATCATTGTGCTTCCCTTGCGCTTGTAAGAATTATGCAACGCTTGCGTTATTAAAAAAAACGAAAATGCAACTCGTCGCTGATTTTTGCGTTTTTCAAGGGACAAAAGATCAGGCTTTGATAAGATTTGTAATGCAGAGTAATTGCCTATGGAAGCTAGCCTTTTCTCAGTGGCCATGGCCTAGGTAAGTATCATTGTGCCTGTATGATTCCCTTGTGCTGTATTTTCAGCACTTGTCTTATCAAATTATAGGTCTGTATGAATGCGTCCGAGAAAAAACTAACGATAACACTGGAATTTTTAGTGAACAAGATGGGATGGCCGTCGGAAATGATTGCCAGATCACCAGTGGTCATGTTTTACAGTTTGGAGAAGGGATTTATACCCCCGATGTTCAGTTGTTGAAAGGATTGATAAACGGGATTCAAACTGTGAGTTTGTGTTCTGTGTTGGTGCCTGTGAAGTTGTTCTTGGAGAGGTTTGTGGCGAGATATATAAACGAAGTATCTCAGTAATTGAGTGTGTATCACGGAAGAGTTGAAGTCCAGGATGTATGATGTTCGTAGGTCAAAAGAGGTTTGATATTCGTTATAATTTGGGACGCCTTGATGTAGTACCGTAGATGCAGTGCTGTTTACTTCCATTGGTAGCAGCTAACTTTTGGTTCAGCATTGTAAGTTTGTGTCCTTAGCTAGTGTTTTATATTTCTCTAGCTACTTGAGTTGTATATCAACTTAAGATTGATTGTTCGTCTGGGAACTGCCTTTGGGAATTGATATCTCAATCTGTGTGGATAAATGAATCCAATTTCTATCTGCAATTATCCGATACTAAATCGTATGTGATCGAAACTGAAGCTGGTCATTGTGCTTTCATGGTGTATCATTGGAGGAAGGGTGGTGAGAGGGGGGGACATTGATGGGTTTAAACACGCAGGTAGGGTACGTTTAATAGCCGTTTGGTTTTATGTTTTTAGTTTTCACCTTTTTTGTGCTTTAGATATGGAGAGTATAAAGGGAAGGTGGGGAGAAACAAGGGTGGTGAGAGCTGTGGTGGTGCCAGAAATCGAAGCTACCAGGGGCCTCTAAGCCGTATGAAAGAAGTTGGACAAAAAATAACATAACTAATGCGAGAAAAGTTCATTTTTGTAGTGAAATGGGAAATTTTAATCATAAGAGAGGAATGAAGTCGTGAAAAAAAAAATTAAGATTGAGATAATTATATCACAAGCACCGAGTTCCTGCATTGAAATTGAACAAAAATTATTGCACTGAACTGATAAAAAATTATTCCTCTATGCCATATATGCATGGTTTCACTGTTCAACAAATCATACAAAAGGGTGACTAACTAAAGAAGGCTAGTTGATATAAGTATTTGGTTTCATAACAATACTACTGTAAAACACGTTTTTTTTTTTTGTCAATTAAAGAAATATAATAAAGCTATCTAAGAGGAAAAGTATATAAGTCAAAGAATACAAACTATCCAATCAAAAGCATAAACAGAAACTAAAAGTGAAGAAACTTCATGATAGGCCAAGGCCTCTCCTAGTCCTCAAGTGGCTCCGCCACTGAGTGAGAGGTAGGAAAAGAAATAAGAAGAGTGAATGAAAACAAAAGCTTGAAAACAAAAACAACTTGAAATAGTTTTTGGTTTTAATTTTCTTTTGTGTACCTTTCCATATGAATCTAAGGAATTTGACTATTCATCGTGAGGATGTTACTTGGTATCATAATCGTCGATTTGTTTGACGTACTTGAATGGTTAAATGGTCTTTAAGTCGAATGAATTTTTCTAAAGATTATCTTTAGATAGTAACAAGGAACATAAAGAGTTACGATTATGACGGTTGTATGGTGAAATAATATCACGTTTGAGTGGAAATGAAGAATTTCCTCCCTTGCCAGAACGATTGACATTCCCTTTTCTTGGAATTCCATCGGAACATAGGGGCCGCAATGCAAGAGGGCAAGACCAACTGATGGCCAACAGAGCCCAACTCCAACAAGAGGCCCAAACCCAAATATTCGGGTTTAAACTCAAAAATTGCCCCCCAACAACAAGACCCAAACCCAAACAATTTGGGTTTATATTCGGCTGACTCGAATGATGGGGCCTGCCTTTTTTAAAGAGGAACGCACACTACTTTGGATGTGATGCTCAACATCTGGGCCCCGCGTGTTAGGAGGCCCACATGGCCAGGGATAACTCGATTAAATCTTATTTCTTGCATTCAATTCAATTCAATGGTTGAGATTAAAACATATCAAATTCTATCGCTATAATAATTTAGAATTTTATATATTATATTTAAAATTTAAAATTATATATATAATTTAGTGTGATATTTATACTTGTACTGAACTATTTGGTCTCGATTCGGTTTCGATAGTTGAATTTTTTACTGTTTTTGGGTCGACGCATTTTGGTTTTAGTTTTGATACAAATCGGATCGATTCTTTGGTTTATTGGGTTAATTTTTTACTGATGTTAGTTATTGCAGGCTTATGAGATTCCAAACTTAGTCGTATTGCAAAGAAAATGCAAAAATTGAATATTTGCCGAGGAGTAGAGTGTGTTACTTTAACTTTGCTATAGTTTGTTTCCTTCGAGATGGAGGAGTGGACGCTCGGAGGAGCCTGTTCAACCTGGCACAAACTCACGGGTAATAGAGATTCAAATATACATATGAATATGCACATGTTTATATTTATGAATACGTCATGAATATGTGTTTATTTCTGAGCTTTGGCGATCTAAACTAATCGAAATATATGTGATGAACTGTATTCTGGAATCATGTTCGTCAACTATTGGTGTAATTGCTAATCTTGTAGACACAGAGCGCTGGTCATGGTCCAGTGAAGAAACAATTCTAATCATTCGCGATAAAGTAAGGAGCAAGAACCAGGGGAAGGACACGGAAAAGAGAGAGAACACACCAACAAGAAGTTCTTTCCTTCTCAGACCACTCCTCTTTCATCATCCATTTACTTTGATTGTAAAGCTCTAGACATCTTCATTGTATTATGTAAATCTCTCGTACATTGTGAAATACAAATACATAGCCAATCTAATGAATGTTAATGCACAAGCATCGTCTCTCTTACTCTTAATACACAACCACAACAAACTCCAAAGCAATCTCAAGTTTCTAATTCACAAGGTTCAATGACTTTTCATTTGTCGGTTTTACTTTCACAAGGTTCAAGGTTTTCTCAAGTATTGTATTCTTAAGCTTAAATGCCTCTCGAGCCGGTTTACAAGCTCAAAGGCCTCATAAACCTTTGAATAGTAAGTGTTCAAAAGAAAAGTGAACGGCAAAGTTTTGAACTAATAAAAATTTCAAAGTAGTGACTTTAAACATCAAATTTTTTTTGTTGAATTGCATGAACAATTTATTTGTTCATGTTGTACTAATGTCATTAGGCATTTTGACGTTGAATTTTGTTTGAACTTTAATTTTAGTATACTAAACTCAATTGGATTGTATAAAGTAATGTCATAAGGCAGCTTGATGTTGAACATTGTTTCAAGTTGAATTTTAGTATGGTGATCGTCATAACTTTCTTTTAAATTACATAAAGCGTTTAGTCTGCAAATGACTAAGTTTTGAACTTTTAAGTTTGTTTGAATGTGAATACTTATATTAACGTCAATTTTTTACCGACCTACAAGTGAGAGACTAACCTGAACTAAAACCGTTGAAACTGAACTGAACTAAAACCAAATAAATAAATAGAAAAATGTTTCATTTTATAATTGGTTCAAAGCCGCAATTTCAAGATAGAACCGATTAACCCGAACCGCGCCCGCCTGCCCGCCTGCAACTTTCATCTGCGCTAGTGCTACCTTCTTCCAGTCGCCTTTGAGCTCACGTTTTCAGTTCCGTTTTCTGAAGACCTCCACTTCCAGTCGAAACTGAGCGCAATCAACATCTAACATGGTAACGCTCTACAGTCTGAAGAGCCTTGGATTTGGTCATTCAACATTTGCCACTACATTCGGTTCCAAAACTAAAAGATTTATCGTCGGAGATCTAAAACCCTCCCGCATTTCTCTTCAAAACCAGTTACTCTACAGACCCATTGCCACAGAAATCTCAGAAAACCAACACAATTTCACCGTCAATTACCTCGTAAACTCATGTGGGTTGTCGCCAGAAGGCGCGATTTCAGCATCCAAGTGGGTCGAATTGCATTCCCCTGAAAGAGCGGACTCTGTTTTGGCCCTTCTCAGAAGCCATGGATTCTCTGAAACTCAAATCTCAAAGCTCGTCAGGTCGCGTCCGCAGCTTCTTTTAGCCAATCCAGAGAAGACCCTTTTGCCGAAGCTCGAGTTTTTCCGGTCTGTCGGAGTTTCGAGGCAGGACCTTGCGCAAACTCTGGCTTTCAATCCAAAGCTTCTTTCGAGAAGTTTGAAGAAACAGATTATTCCCACTTACGACTTTCTGAGGAGTATTGTTTCTGAGAAGAAGCTTGTTGCTATCTTCAAGCACAACTCGTGTATTTTCGTAGAGAGTAACTGCAATGTAGTGGAGAACATCGGGTTTTTGAGAGAACTGGGTATGCCCCAATCGTGCATTTGTATGTTGCTGGCTCACTTCACTACTGTTTTGATGGTGAGCCCTGAAAAATTTGGTTTGCTTGTGAGTGAGGTTAAGGAAATGGGGTTTAATCTCGAAAAATCGACTTCAGTGAATGCACTGCGTGCATTGTGTGGGAAGAATAAGCTGATATGGAATCGGAGTCGAGAAGTTTTTAGGAGGTGGGGTTGGTCTGAGGACGATGTTCTTTCTGCTTTCAGGAAGAACCCGCAGTTTATGATTGTGTCAGAGAAGAAACTGCTGCAAGCAATGGAACTTCTAGTGAATGAGATGGGATGGCCTTCAGAAATGATTGCCAAGTATCCAGTGGTCTTGAGTCTCAGCTTGGAGAGGAGACTTATTCCGAGGTGTTTGGTTGTTAAGGTTCTGTTGTCGAAAGGATTGATAAACGAAAACTTGAATCTGGGTTCGGTGTTGCTTCCTCCAGAGAAGCAGTTCATAGAGAGGTTTGTAACTAAATATCTCAAACAAGTACCTCAGTTGCTTAGTATGTATCAAGGGAAAGTGGATGTCGAGAATGTACGATCTTGATACCTTGAAATGGGTGAGCTTGTAAATTGCTTTAGCCCCCAGAAGTATTTGTTGCATTTAGCACAATGTTATTGTACCATAGACATGGTCCTAAAGTAATGTTTATGTTGTTCCCAACATGTTATTAATTTCATTGGAAGTAAATTCATTTGTTCATTATTTGACTTCATCGCGTAGACGCTTTTGTCAATCTTACATATTTTCTTGCTGCTTAAGTTTGCCTGCTTCTGGCAGTGTCACCAATCTTATGCAGTTTATAGTTCCTCAATTTGGTTAGCTTTGAAAACAGTTTTTAGAGAATATGCACGTATATTGCTTTCGTTGGGGTCAGTCAAGACCATTTTACAAATTATATGATATCTATGGCTCTCTGTACTTTATTTCTGTTATTAATCGTCCATAAGCAAGTAGCCTACTTCATGTGGCCATGTTTTATTCATAGGAACAAACTTCAGTGGTTATGGTTGGTTTGTCGGAAACTAGGTTAACATGGCATGAATGAAGTGGGTAAGCATCATTGCTTTGTTGTTTCTTTTGTGTTAACATTTTGTTCTGACCTTAACGAATAGTCATTTGGCAATTGAAAGCTTCTGGAGATCTTCTGATATCAAGAGAGATGTACGTTGTGGATTGGTTACTTTCTTATAATTTCTCCTCTCAGATAATTTCCCGGTCAACAGACTATTTCTTTCTTCAGTACACCTTTTTATTCTTTACATGGATGATAGTTCTCTATTAATGCTTCTAATCACTATTGAATCGTCATTTAGCATGCTTTCAGTGCTGCAGATCAGGAGAACTTATCCATATGATTTTCCTGCCGTTAATAGTTTTTGCAAGCGTATGGCTGAAACGGGAGTTTGAACTTCTTGTGAAACTGACAAGAAAATGAAGTAAATGAAGGCACCATAAACGGAGTGAGTTGTTAAACCTTTTGTTCACAGTTTATATTCTGTGTATATGTTGTAAAGCCCCATTAGTTCCCGAGTGAAGGTTAGAACACTGTGTAAGCTTGTTATTCATGTTAAGGAGAATATGATGCCTAATAAGCAGTATTTGCAGCGTTCTGGTGTTTCTGAGAAACCATGGATTCTATCGAACCTAGATGTTAAAGGTTATCAGGTCATGCTCCGAAGTTCTTCTATTCGATCCTGAGAAAACTCTTTTGCTAAAGCTTAAGTATTTCAGGTTTCTTGGAGTTTCAAGGGAGGACCTTGCAAGCATTCTGGCTTTTAGTTCGGAGCTTTTAATACCATGCTTGGAGAGACAGATCAAACCCATAAAGTCTCTCCGTGAATATGATGCCAAATATTTGGTTTCTGAGATTGGTTATGCCCTATTCATGCATTTCTCTATTTTTCACTCATTGCACTACTGTTTCGGTGGAGAATCATGGAATTCAATCTTGAAAACTCCTCTGCGACCCACTACATGCATTGTGTTAAGACTAAGTTCAGACGGAATTGAAAACTCGTAGTTTTAAGGAGGAAGGGCTGGTCCAAGGATGATCTTGTCTCCGCTTTTACCGTCTGCAGTGTATGATTGTGTTGGACAAAAAAATATTGGAAGCTTGAGATTGAAAGGATTGGTAGATGAAAACTTGAGTTTGTGCAGTGCAATTTGGAGAAGAGAATTACCCGAAGGTGGTGGTCAGTTGTTGAAAGGATTGGTAGATGGAAACTTGACTTTGAGTTATTTTTCGGATGTCTAATGAGAAGTACTTCTCAGAGAGAGACGATCAGATATCGAAGTACCTCAATTGTCGAGCGTGAAGTACCTTAATCCCTTCCGGAAGTCATTTTTCATGGACTCTGGCCAAAATAGGAGGTGTACAGTTGAAATCTTCCTAATGACTGTAAATGTTCAAAACTGAGTTTGGTCGATTTTTCTGCATCCATATGTCTACAGATGCAGATAGTTGAAACATATGTTGCCGCCCTAATCAAGTTCCAACAATCTTGTACAAACAGAAGTTGTTCATTAGTTTGAAATTTTATTCTCAATATTTTAATAAGCACATGCGTAATATGTGTACCATTGATGATATGTGATAAGGAGACGAACATTATTACCCAATAATACATTAGAGCATTTCCACCCATTTTGGTGGGTTTGGATCTAGGACTAGATTTATGGCAATTCTTATTCACAGCATATTATTTTTAAGGGTAAATATCAGTTTACTACCCTCATATTTCGTGGTTTTCAACATTTAGTACATCAAGTTTTTTTCGTCTCAGAGTCATACCTAAAGTTAGGCCTGGCAAACGGGTCGTGTCAGTCGTGTTCGTGTCGTTTTCGTGTAACACCTGTTATCTTAACGGGTCGTGTCGTGTCACGTCACACCTGTTATCTTAACGGGTCCTTAACAGGTCGGGTCACTTTACCCAACGGGTAAAGTGACCCGACCCGTTATGACCCGTTAAGAAAAATATTTGTTTTTTCTTAAATTTGCACATATCACACATTGTCACATAAATATTACTTCAAAACATTAAAACACATTTGTCGTTTAAGTACTACATCTACACTCGAAAATAAGAGCCTCATAAAAAATACATCCATACACTACTAATCTATTACAAATATTAAATGTGCAAGGATATGCAAAATGAAAGCGTTTTTGTTTTCAAGATTGTGAAGCCTTTCTCAAAAGTTTAAACTTTGTCAATGGAACTCAAAGCTTAATGAAAGTGACCCACTAGTGTGTTTATTCGTACTTTCATTAAGTATAACATAAGATTTTGTGGTATCCACTAGTGTAAATATTTTAAATTGAAAATCGAATTCATTCATTGTATTCATATAGGATCAAGGAGTGTAGTTGTAAAAAATCATCAAAATCGGAGTTAAAATAACCGTTAAATCGTGATTTTTCGTTTATAACCGTCGAAAAGTTTTGTCTTGTTACTTAATCTCTGAATGTTTGTTTTCTGCAATTTTTGGCGTATGCGATCTCGAAGCATATACAAACAAGTTTGACGGTTGGATCGTTGAAACTAGTTTCACAAAATGCGTATCTCATCAAAACAATAGGTTCACTAACACTTATGAGTTTATTCTTACTTTCATTAAGTATAACATAAGATTTTGTGGTATCCACTAGTGTAAATATTTTAAATTGAAGATCGAATTCATTCATTGTATTCATATAGGATCAAGGAGTGTAGCTGTAAAAAATTATCAAAATCGGAGTTAAAATAACCGTTAAATCGTGATTTTTCGTTTATAACCGTCGAAACGTTTTGTCTCATTACTTGATCTCTGAATGTTTGTTTTTTGCAATTTTTGGCATATGCAATCTCGAAGTATATACAAACATGTTTGACGGTTGGATCATTGAAACTAGTTTCGTAGAATGCGTATCCCATCAAAACAATAGATTCACTAACACTTAAGAGTTTATTCATACTTTCAAGTATAACATAAGATTTTGTGGTATCCACTAGTGTAAATATTTTAAATTGAAGATCAAATTCATTCATTGTATTTATATAGGGTCAAGGAGTGTAGCTGTAAAAAATCATCAAAATCGGAGTTAAAATAACCGTTAAATCGTGATTTTTCGTTTATAACCGTCGAAAAGTTTTGTCTCGTTACTTTATCTCTGAATGTTTGTTTTTTGCAATTTTTGGCGTATGTGATCTCGAAGTATATACAAACAAGTTTGACGGTTGGATCGTTGAAACTAGTTTCGCAAAATGCGTATCTCATCAAACAGTATATTCACTAACACTTAAGAGTTTATTATTATTTTCATTAAGTATAACATAAGATTTTGTGGTATCCACTAGTGTAAATATTTTAAATTGAAGATCGAATTCATTCATTGTATTCATATAGGGTCAAGGACTGTAGCTGTAAAAAATTATCAAAATCGGAGTTAAAATAACCGTTAAATCATGATTTTTCGTTTATAACCGTCGAAAAGATTTGTCCTGTTACTTAATCTCTGAATGTTTGGTTTTTGCAATTTTTGGCGTATGCGATCTCGAAGTATATACAAACATGTTTGACGGTTGGTCGTTGAAACTAGTTTCGTATAATGTGTATCCCATCAAAACAATAGATTCACTAATACTTAAGAGTTTATTCATACTTTCTTCAAGTATAACATAAGATTTTGTGGTATCCACTAGTGTAAATATTTTAAATTGAAGATCGAATTCATTCATTGTATTCATATAGGGTCAAGGAGTGTAGATGTAAAAAATCATTAAAATCGGAGTTAAAATAACTGTTAAATCGTGATTTTTTGTTTATAACCGTCGAAACGTTTTGTCCCGTTACTTGATCTCTGAATGTTTGTTTTTTGCAATTTTTGGCGTATGCGATCTCGAAGCATATACAAACAAGTTTGACGGTTGGATCGTTGAAACTAGTTTTGCAAAATGCATATCCCATCAAAACAATAGATTCACTAACACTTAAGAGTTTATTAATATTTTCATTAAGTATAACATAAGATTTTGTGGTATCCACTAGTGTAAATATTTTAAATTGAAGATCGAATTTATTCATTGTATTCATATAGGGTCAAGGAGTGTAGATGTAAAAAATCATCAAAATCGGAGTTAAAATAACCGTTAAATCGTGATTTTTCGTTTATAACCGTAGAAACGTTTTGTCCCGTTACTTGATCTCTGAATGTTTTTTTTTTGCAATTTTTGGCGTATGCGATCTCGAAGCATATACAAACAAGTTTGACGGTTGGATCTATGAAACTAGTTTTGCAAAATGCATATCCCATCAAAACAATAGATTCACTAACACTTAAGAGTTTATTAATATTTTCATTAAGTATAACATAAGATTTTGTGGTATCCACTAGTGTAAATATTTTAAATTGAAGATCGAATTTATTCATTGTATTCATATAGGGTCAAGGAGTGTAGCTGTAAAAAATTATCAAAATCGGAGTTAAAATAACCGTTAAATCGTGATTTTTCGTTTATAACCGTCAAAAAGTTTTGTCCTGTTACTTGATCTCTGAATGTTTGTTTTTTGCAATTTTTGGCGTATGCGATCTCGAAGTATATACAAACATGTTTGACGGTTGGATCGTTGAAACTAGTTTCGTATAATGCGCATCCCATCAAAATAATATATTCACCAATACTTAAGATTTTATTCATACTTTCATCAAGTATATAACATAAGATTTTTTGGTATCCACTAGTGTAAATATTTTAAATTGAAGATCGAATTCATTCATTGTATTCATATAGGGTCAAGGAGTGTAGATGTAAAAAATCATCAAAATCGGAGTTAAAATAACCGTTAAATCGTGATTTTTCGTTTATAACCGTCGAAAAGTTTTGTCTTGTTACTTAATCTCTTAATGTTTGTTTTCTGCAATTTTTGGCGTATGCGATCTCGAAGCATATACAAACAAGTTTGACGTTTGGATCGTTGAAACTAGTTTCACAAAATGCGTATCTCATCAAAACAATAGGTTCACTAACACTTAAGAGTTTATTCATATTTTCATTAAGTATAACATAAGATTTTGTGGTATCCACTAGTGTAAATATTTTAAATTGAAGACCGAATTCATTCATTGTATTCATATAGGGTCAAGGTGTGTAGCTGTAAAAAATCATCAAAATTGGAGTTAAAATAACCGTTAAATCGTGATTTTTCGTTTATAACCGTCGAAAAGTTTTGTCTCGTTACTTGATCTCTGAATGTTTGTTTTTTGCAATTTTTGGCGTATGCAATCTTGAAGTATATACAAACATGTTTGACCGTTGGATCATTGAAACTAGTTTCGTAGAATGTGTATCCCATCAAAACAATAGATTCACTAACACTTAAGAGTTTATTCATACTTTCATCAAGTATAACATAAGATTTTGTGGTATCCCCTAGTGTAAATATTTTAAATTGAAGATCGAATTCATTCATTGTATTCATACAGGGTCAAGGAGTGTAGCTGTAAAAAATCATCAAAATCGGAGTTAAAATAACCGTTAAATCGTGATTTTTCATTTATAACCGTCGAAAAGTTTTGTCTCGTTACTTGATATGTGAATGTTTGTTTTTTGTAATTTTTTGCTGATGCGATCTCGAAGCATATATAAACAAGTTTGACTGTTGGATCGTTGAAATTAGTTTCGTATAATTAGTATCCTATGAAGTTCAATGGTGTGTGTGTGTGTGTATTTATTTATTTATTAAGTAGATTTAAATCTATTTATTTTGTATGTATAATTATTATAGTTTTTAGGGGTATAAAATTTAATTTAAAATTTAATATATATATATATATAAATATAACTATTATAGTTAATATTTTGGGGGTATAATTATTATAGTTAATTTAATATATATAATTATTATAGTTTTTAGGGGTATAAAATTGTTAAATTAATATATATAATTATTATAGTATTTTTTTAGGGTTATAAAATTATTAAATTAATATTCTGCTTATCGTGTATTGTGTTACCCACGTGTATACCCGAACCAACCCGTTTCGTTATCGTGTCGACCCGAACACCTGTTAATTTCGTTTCGTGTCGTGTCGGGTTATCGGGTCGTGTCAGGAATTGCCAGGCCTACCTAAAGTGTTCATTTTAGGACAGTCTCATACATCCGTTAGTCAAATTGTTAAGTCTGCTGTTAACTGATGACTTGGCGCTTATATGGACGATGACTGGGCATCACGTGTCCTTAAGGGGTCCAATTGGAATTTTTTTTTTTTTTTGGAGAAGGGGTTCAAAAAAAAAAAAAAAAACTGGTCTTCTACCTCCCTCATCCCCCCGCCACAACCCCTCCCTGCCTTCTTCCTTTTGCAACCCGCGCCCTCTCCCCCAACTTTCCTTCACAATTTCTTCCCCCACTCCCCTTTCCCTCTCTAAAATCCCTCTCTGCAACCTGCAATCTGCCATCTCCTCTTCGCAATCCCTAAACCAAATTCTTCACATCCATTTCTAATCGCCAAACAAAAACACCCAAACAATCCTTCACAATTTTCTCTCCGATCTCATAATTTTCTGCTCAAATTCTCGTCGGTTTCGACTCCGATTCTTAATCCCTGTTCGTCTCAGAGATTATTGGCCATGGACCTCGGCTGCTTGGATTTGGGTTGCATCTCCTTGTCAGACAAGCACCGCGCTAACAACGCCGTTCTTGACTAGGACAACAAAGAAAACGTCGTCGCCGAGCAGTTCTCCGCCAGCCCCAAGATCGGCAAGGTATAATCAGTGAAGAAAATATCGATAATATCGGCGAAATATCGCCGATATTATCGTTTTTTTTGGGACCCCGATATTTTATTAACTATCCAACTTGTTTTCGGCAGAATATCGCGATATTATCGATAATATCGATAATATCGCGATATTTTCGAAACTATCGCGATATTTGGTATGGAATCATCGAAGAACACAGCCGGAGCAAATAATCCGAAACCCTAAATCCCCAAATTCTAATTCAAAGCAAATGAACTGAATCTACAATACAGGATTCCCTAAAATCGATTTCAGTACAAAAATCAACATGTTTACAAGCCGAGAAGAACGATTTCAGTACAAAAATCAAAGCAAATGAACCGAATCCCTAAATCCCCAAATTCGGATTCAAAGCAAATGAACTGACTGAATCCCTAATTCCTAAATCCCTAAAATCGATTTCAGTACAAAAATCAAGCAACATGCAGATAAATCGCAATCTGTACAAAAATAGAAACCCTAATTCCTAAATCCCTAAAATCAATTTCAGTACAACAAAGGTGCAACATGCAGAAAGATTGAAATCTGTACAAAAATTTAAAGTAAAAGCCGAGAAGAAGAGAAGTAGGAGCCTGGGAACATCGTCTTCCTCACGAATCCAAGACGGCTGGGACAACGTCGTGCTCCTCAGTGGTGTCGACGGCTTGGACTACGATGATTTCCGGTCGATCTCCATGGATCAAAGTGGTTTAGAAGGAAGGCGGTTATGGAGTGGTGTCGACGGCTGGGTTTAGGGCGGGTGAGATGGGAGGAGCAGAGGGAGACACGGAGACACGGACGAGGAGGATCGAGATTCGAGAGATGATGTCTCTGTGTGTGTGTGGAAGAACTAGAGAAGGGGGAAGGGAGGGAGAAGACTGAGAAGTTCTCGGTGAGAACGAAGGCTCAGACCGACCTCAGAGAGAGAGAAGAGAGAAGAGAGAGATTGAGAGGATTTGAGAATATGGTAGTGGAGTGGGAAATGAAAGATCGAGAGAGAGACTGAGCTCCGTGTATGGTGTACGTGTGTGGTGTGCGTGTGTGGTGTGGTGTGGGGGGTCTCGAAGTGTGTGTGTGGTGGAGTGTGAGTTTTTCAGTCTTTTTGACTGTCTGAGTGGTGGCGTGTAAGAAAAAAAAAGCATCCAATGCTCCAAATTATTCAAAACCAAATCATTCCAAACCTATGTCTACCTCTCTGATCCAATGAGCCAAAGAACTTTTTGCAATTTCAGAACATGGACAACAAATAATACTGCTTTCATAATGAAATCGTGTGACAGTCTTTCACATGCAAAACAGTGTCAATGTCTGTTATATACTTACATTCTTTCATCCAGTGGAGTATCAGAGGCATTCACCGAATTTTCGTTTCTTCTTCTTCCCATACCATTTTCAAAACCATTCCAGATCCTTTCCAAAGCCAAGCAACACAAAGGCTTCCATATTTAAGGTAAGTTTACAAACTTAAATTTATATTATTGTAATTTATACAACAACAAATAAATTTGTGTGGACTCGTATGTTAATCTTTTTAAGTAATTAATACTTGCATGTTAATTTTTGTAAGTAATTAAGTAATGTTAATGTTAATTGTTTTAAGTAATTAAGTAATGTTGTATAATTATTCCCTAGGATAATTTTAATATGTTTAATATTATTTATTATTTTATTTCCCTTACCATCTTCATTATCAAATTGGATTATTATTCATTAATATTAGGTTTTTTTATTATCACTTGGATTATTATTCTTTAATATTAGATTTTTTTATTATCAAATTGGATTATTATTCTTTTATATTAGGTTTTTTTATTATCAAATTGGATTATTATTCTTTTATATTAGGAAATTTTTTTATCAAATTGGTGGATTATTCATTAAATTGGATTATTATCAAAGTGGATTATTATTCATCACCATGTTTTATATTAGGATAATTTTTTTTATCAAATTGGTGGATTATTCATTAAATTGGATTATTATTCATCACCATGTTTTAATTTAGGATTTTTTTTTTATCAAAGTGGTGGATTATTCATTAAATTGGATTATTATCAAATTGGATTATTATTCATCACCATGTTTTAATTTAGGATTATTTTTTTTATCAAAGTGGTGGATTATTTATTAAATTGGATTATTATCAAATTGGATTATTATTATCAAATTGGATTATTATTCATCACCATGTTTTATATTAGGATTATTTTTTTATCAAATTGGTGGATTATTCATTAAATTGGATTATTATCAAATTGGATTATTATTATCAAAATGGATTATTATTCATCACCATGTTTTATATTAGGATTATTTTTTTATCAAATTGGTGGATTATTCATTAAATTGGATTATTATCAAATTGGATTATTATTATCAAATTGGATTATTATTCATCACCATATTTTATTTTAGGATTATTTTTTTTATCAAATTGGTGGATTATTCATTAAATTGGATTATTATCAAATTGGATTATTATTATCAAATTGGATTATTATTCATCACCATGTTTTATTTTAGGATTATTTTTTTTATCAAATTGGTGGATTATTCATTAAATTGGATTATTATCAAATTGGATTATTATTCATTAAATTGGATTATTATTCATCACCATGTTTTATATTAGGATTTTTTTTTATCAAATTGGATTATTATTCATTAAATTGAATTATTATCAAATTGGATTATTATTCATTAATATTAGGTTTTATTATTCCATATTATTTGTATAATTACTTAACTTTTTACAATCATTTTCTTTACTTTGTATTTAATTCTTCTGTAGAATAACTTTATTATTTAGGTTCTCTTATTTTTATCAAAAAATAATTGTCTAATTTTAATGAAAAATAAATATAGGTACGTTTAAGATGTCCAGTAAACGTGATCCAGCTTGGGAACATGGAGACCCAATAAACGGAAACAAACATGGCACAATTTGCAAATATTGTGGTCGGGTAATGAAGAGTGGCGGAGTGACACGACTGAAGTATCATCTTAGTGGATTAGATCCATCAAAAAATGTCCAACGATGCGATAATGTCCCCTCAGAAGTGAAGGCATTCATCAGCACATTATTAAAAAATAAAAAACAGCAGAAGGAAAAGATAACACAGGGAATGGAAAATATTTGAGCTGGGTTACGGGGAGAAGTCTATGGCCAAGCGGTTGACAGTGATGATGATGACGATGAGGACGAATGTGATGATGACATGGGACCTGAAGAACGACGCAGTTTGAAACAAGCATTACGTGCCTCCAAACAGTCAGCATGGGAAAGAGAACACCTTCATAAAATTCCTAATAGGGGACAAGGTTCCGGGACAAGTGGTGGTGCACAAATGAGACGGGGAGGCAGTCTTAGAGAATCACAACCAACACCACCAATAGCCCCAAGTTTATATAAGTCATCCAACGCACGTCAAAAGAGTGTTTGGAGTTATTTCAAGGGAGGTAATGTGAAGGAGGGAATGGGGCGTCTAATTAGCAAGTTCTTTATCTATGAAAATGTCCCTGCTGCGAAGGCATCATCACATCATTTCAAAAATATGGTAGTGGGATGTCAACAGGCCGGTGTTGGAGTACAACCTCCCACTCCCTATGAGATAAGAAACAAATATTTGGATATGGAGTATAAAGACATTGGCGAGTATGTTAACAAGTTGAGGTCAAAGTGGGAAACTAATGGTTGCACAATCATGTGTGACGGATGGACCGGCCCGACCAGATTATCTATCATCAACTTCATGGTATACTCCAAGGGAAAGACAATTTTTTTGAAGTCTGTTGATGCTTCAGACCATATAAAGAATTACAAGTATATTTACAAATTATTGAGGGATGTAATCATGGAGGTGGGAGAGCATAATGTTGTCCAAGTCGTGACCGACAACGGTTCTGCATTTGTCAAAGCTGGAAAAAAGTTAATGAAGCATCATAATGTGTTTTGGACATCATGTGCAGCACATTGTATTGATCTTATGTTTGAGGCAATGGGGAAGAGAGAGAATGTTGCTACTGTGGTCAAAAGAGCTAGAACGATCACAAATTATATTTACAATCACGGTTGGTTGTTGGCAAAGATGCGTGAATTTTGCAGAGGAGAAATTATTCGTCCAGCTACCACTCGATTCGCCACCAACTATATTGCATTAAACAGCCTACTCAAGAAGAAAGCAGGGTTGAAGCAACTATTCACTAGTGACGATTGGGCCAACCACAATTTCAGCAGCTCAAATACAGGTCGTATGGTGGAAAGTATAGTGCTTGATCATGCTTTTTGGAGTCAAACAGAACATGTGTGTCAAGTGTTTGAACCTCTTTACAAAGTTTTACGAATCGTTGACACAGAAGTGTATCCTACTATGGGGGCAGTATATGAGTTGATGCGTGTAGTGAAGGATGAATTGGAAAGAAAACATGGTGCAAGGTGGGTCGTAAAAATAATTGAAGACCGATGGTATAAAACATTATACCACGATTTGCATGCAGCAGGTATAAATTATGTCATAATTTGCAATTCATTTCTTTAGTTGCATAAGTATTATTTATCTTATTAGAGTATGTGTTTCTTTGAATAGCATATTATTTGAATCCCCGATACCAATACAGACCCGGTGTTGGAGATGATGGTAACCTTATACGTGCTGTACATAATGTATACTCTAAATTAGACCCTGCATCACCAGCAGTTGGCCAATTTGGAAATGAGGTACACAATTACTTAAATTATAATAATTACTTTGTTGGATTAAACTAACACAATTTATTGTATTCAGCTAACATGGTTTAAAGATGCAAGAAGAACATTTGGAGAACCAACATCAGTTGCTGCTCGAACAAATATGTCTCCTAGTGAGTATAAACATATTTCACTATAAGTTTATAATAGAATTTGTTGGAGTTATTAGGCTTATCAACATTATTTTTCATTGTAGCTGAATGGTGGATCATGTATGGGACCGATGCACCAACTGTGAGAAAGTTAGCAATAAAAGTATTATCACAAACAGCTTCCTCATCTGCTTGTGAAAGAAATTGGAGCACATTTGCACTCATACACACAAAGCAAAGAAATAAGTTGGCTCATAGTAGCTTGGAAAAATTAGTTTATTGCTACTACAACATGAAGCTTCAAATTCGAGATAAGGAAGCAGAAATCGATCATGTCGACCGTGGTGACCCACTAGATGTGTTTGATATTGTTGGTGAAGATGATGATACGGAGGGTAACCAACTTTTTCAATGGATTAGACCTCTTCATTTAGATGATGATGAAGGCAACCCAGCTCCCAGAGTTGCTGAAGAAGCACGTAATGAAGGGATAAATGTATAAAGAGTATTAGATGAGGAGGTGGGATCTAGCAGCGCTGACTCTTTCGAAGAACTTTTGCACCCAAGACCAAGCAACACTGGAATTCCACCTTTTTCCAATCCTACACAACCACAACATCGTGCTGATACTAATGATAGCTCTAGTACAAGATCAGGAGACTCACCTACCACCGGAGGTGGGAATGATGAATGACATAGTGGAGCTGGAGGTAGTGGAGCTGGAGGTAGTGGTGGTGGATATGGAAACTATTATGGACCACCACCTCCCGGATATATGAGCCCCTTCACTGGTGAGGCAAACTTCACGCATGCAACACAGGATGATGACCATGGCAGTAGGCGGGCAGGACCAGTAATTGGTGCCATAGGGAAGGACTATACTCGCAGAGAAAGAGGCAAAGGGATTTTGTCAAGTCAAGAAGATGACTCGTTATCTAGAACTTCAGACTCTGTTGGATTGGGAAGTAGTAACTATGGTTATACTCATAACCAACCATTTCCCTGCCCTTCATATCCCATTCCTGTTGGGATGGAATCGAGCGACTCATGGAATCAATCCCAGCCTCAATCTTCAAATGATTTTTCTTATGGACAACCTCAACCAATCTCGGATCCATATGGGTGGCATATTAACAATTACATGCAAAACTATTTTGGGGATTTATCATTTGATAACTACTCTTCACAATACACTCATTCTACACATAGAGATGATGAAGATAGTGACAAATTTGAACCTCATAGGAACTCTATGTGGTACTAAAGTGTAAACTATTGTACTAATTCATTATATATAAATGATTATGGTGTGTTTAGACTTCTTTCATTAATTACTACATATTTTATACACTTATAATGTTTGTCAGATCGCTATATAATCAACTTGATAATGTTAAATCCATCATGCAATGCATTTCCTTCCAATTTTTTGTGATAAACTAATAGATAATTGACTAAATAAACATCCTACAAAGTTTCAATAAAAATTTCCAAGTTTTTCTTACAATTTCCGTGGTTTCCATGTAATTTTTATCGATATCGATATTTTACCGATATTTCCATCGATATTTCCGTGTTCTCGGACTACCGATATTTCCGATATCATCGATATTTTCTTCCTTGGGTATAATTCTTCCAACTTCCCGTTCGGATTCGAGACTCCATTACCGCCTTAGATTTGCTCCATTTTCTTGGATCCGATTCTTTGTTTCTGTTCACCGAATTCACCATTTTGGTTTAGAATTGAATTTTTTTAGGGATTTGAAACCCTAGAATCTTTAGCATGTAAGACTTGTGTTCGACTTTGATTTGGTACTTTAATTGCTGGTTGCTACTGATCTAGAACCCTAAACCCTTGTCGTTTTTTTCTTCATTGTTGGGATTGAAGCCAATTGAATTTCCAGAAGCCCTAGAAATTGTTGTTTGTTTGAATTTGAGTGAATTCAAAATTTGACCCCAACCAATGTTATCTTTGGTTTCAGACAAGGATTTTAGAGAGAGAGAGAGAGGGGAATGGGGGAAGAAATTGTGAAGGAAGCAGGAGAGAAGGGAGAGTGGTGCAGGTTGTAGAAGAGAGAAGGGAGTGAAGGGGTGCGGGTTGCAGAAGAAAGAAGGAAGGGAGAGGGTGCGGGGGGATGAGGGAGGTAGAAGACGAAGGAGAGGACGAACAAAGGAGAAGATCTTGGGGGAGGTAGAAGACGAAGGCTTCTACGAAGGAGAAGATCCTGGTGGGAGGTAGAAGACGAAGGAAATGACGAACGAGGGTGCGGGGGGTTGGGGATCTCCCTTAGTACATCAAGTTTTTTTTTTTTTTGAACACCTTCTCCAAAAAAATATAAAAAAAATATAAAAAAAATCCACTTGGAACCTTAATGACACGTGGCGCCTAGTCATTGTCCACATAGGTGCCACGTCATCAGTTAACGACAGACTTAACAGTTTGACTAACGGATGTATGAGACTGTCCCAAAATTAACACTTTAGGTATGACTCTGGGACAAAAAAAACTTGATGTACTAAATGTTGAAAATCACGAAACATGAGGGTAGTAAACTGATATTTACCCTATTTTTAATGTCTAGTTCGATTATTTAATCATTATTGAACGGATAAGATCAATTTAAAATATGTGACTAACTATGTCGTGTGTACATACTGATAAAAAAAATTGTTGATATTTGCCACGTGTGTTCATTTAATCTTTACCCATATTTATAAAAAATCTTGTTCGAATTTTCAACCAAATTTCGGTTGCTCTCGTTCTGTCATGTGTTCTTATCTTATTTTGGTATTGTTGTATCACATGTTCTTATCTTATCTTCAGTCTCATCTTCCAATTACCCCAAAATGTCATGATGCATTCTTCCTAGGGATGCAACTGGGGTTGGGTCAACCGGAATTTGCTCATACCCAACCCGATTTTGAACTTGAGTTGGTTATATACTACGGTCTGATGATATTCATTTTCACTTGAAAGTGAGAGGTCATAGGTTCAAATCTCGCTGATGACCAATTCAATATCAAATTAGGTTGTCCATGCACATCGATGTACTAAAAAAATTGTTAATTAACATGTTTGTGTTCTTATTGTGAGATTTAGCATACCCATCCTCATCCTATATATATCATTTGTTAAAAAAAAATCTAAAAAATTAAGAGTAAATCTCAGTTTACTACCCTCAAGTTTCGTGGTTTTTAACCTGTAGTACATGAAGTTTTTTTCGTCCCAGAGTCATACATAAAGTGTTAATTTTGGGACAGCCTCATACATCCGTTAGTCTGGCTGTTAAGTCTCCCGTTAACTGATGACGTGGTGCCTATGTGGACAATGACTAGACGCCACGTGTCATAAGGGAGGTCCACGTGGAAATTAAAAATTCAAAACAAAATAAAAAAACCAAAATTTCAAATAAACCAAACTGCGCAACTACAAACTACATCCATGGCCAAAAACTTGAGAATTCTGAGACCCCAATTGCAATCCACAGAGGCTGACGCCATTTCCCTGATAGCCAAGCTGCTGAATTTGTGGTTTTGAATTCTGGGTTTTGAAGAACTCAACTGGGTGTTGCAGTGGCGACTGGGAAACTGATAAATCTCCTTGGAAGGGAAGAATCCAAGCTTAGGTATGGAAAGTGAGTGGGAAAAGGGCATTTTTTTATTTGGTAGGGAAGGTTATGGTGGGAGAGATGGTGATATATGGAGCTTGTTTTGCTAGGTTTTGTAGGTTGAATTCAATTGGAATTGGGTTGTGGAAATTAATTTTTTTTTTTTAAAAAAACCAAAATTTCAAATAAACCAAAAGATTTTAATTTTTTTTTAAAATTAAAGATGATTAGCCTTGACCGTTGAGCATCACTTGAAGAAGAAAAAGGGTTTATGCGGGTGGAGGAAAGGGAATCAGCCATTTGATGCGAGGAGATCTGAGAGACCTATGAATCAAAAGGCTAATCAACACATCGCACCAATGATTTTAAAAAAATTAAAAATTTCAGGAGATCTGAGAGACCTATGGGGATGGCAAAATGGGGATTGATGGACGCCCAAAGTCCTCTTCTCCGCTAAGCATCACCTTTAGCCCAACACATCACAACAACACATCGCACCAATGAAGCTCTCTGCCATTGGAATAGAAGACCAAACCCAAGGACCACGCACTGCAAGGTGCAGAGTTGGGCCCCGGCATCCTCTCTGGTTTGTGTGATCTTCCTCAGCTAGGTCAGGGCCTTCTCGATTTCGAACACAGGGAGACCGAGTCGGGTTGGGTTGGGTATGGAAGGATTAGGGGAGTGATGGGTTGGGTTGGGTTTGGAGGGACTAGGTGAGGGATGGGTCCGGTTGGGAGAACGACGAGTGCGAGTGGGGAGAGGGACGGATGAGGGAGAGCGTGGTGGTGCTGATTTTTAGATCATCTTTGGTGGCTGTCGAAGAGAAGAAGAAAAAGGGTTGGTGCAGGTGGAGGAAAGGGAAGGCCTGTATCCCTAGGTCATTTTTCATTTGTTTAGTTTTTGAATTTTGAATTTTTGAATTTTTTTAAAATCTTTTGGTTTATTTGAAATTTTGGTTTTTTTTTTTTTTGAATTTTGAATTTTCACTTGGACCTCTAAATGACACATGACGTCCAGTTATTGTCAACATGGGCATCACGTCATCAGTTAACAGAAGACTTAACAGCCAGACTAACGGATATATGAGAATGTTCCAAAATTAATACTTTAGGTATGACTTTGGAACGAAAAAAAACTTCATGTACTAAATGTTGAAAACCACGAAACTTGAGGGTAGTAAATTGAGATTTACCCAAAAATTAACTACAATAATTTGGTAATGAGAAACGTGGCAAACTACTAGGAGGGATTGAAGGAGAAATTTTTCATTATGATCGGAGCACAAATGATACATTATTTATTTTTATATAAATAGTTGAGAATTTTATATTTTAAATTATTAATTTTTAAACACACATATCCTATAATTTGTATAATTACAGTATCATTGCGTGTTTCGGTTACATTGAAAATCTCTTGGATTGAAGGGGGAATGTGACCATTCACCACCGGCGTTAGTAGTGGCCCCAGAACAATGGCAGTTTATCGTTGAAGGAGGGGAGATTTGAAATCACTGGATCGATCATGGTACTACTCCACAATTTGAAGAATCTCAGAGTAGGGATTTCCTCTTTATATTGTTAAATTGCTTCAATAACCAAAAGCGTTGTGGTTGAAAATCTAAAATCCTCACATTTTACTCTTCCAAATCAGATACTCTGCAAAAACTTCACCTCTGAAATCTCAGAAGATCAACACAATTTCATCGTCAATTACCTTGTAAACTCATGTGGGTTGTCCCTAGGAAATGCAATTTCAGCCTCCAAGCTGCTCAATTTGCAAACCCCAGAAAAAGCAGACTCTGTTTTGGCCCTTCTGAGAAGCCATGGATTCTCCCAACACCAGATCTCGAAGTTCGTTAGGTCCTGTCCAAAGACTCTTTTATCCTGTCCAGAGAAAACCTTTTTGCCAAAGCTCGAGTTTTTCGCCTCGGTTGGAGTCTCAAGGGGGGACCTTGCAAGAACTGTGGCCGCCAATCCCTGTCTTTTGACAGTGAGCTTGGAGAAGCGGATTGTGCCCACTTATAATTTCCTCAGGAGTTTGCTTTCTGAGAAGAATGTTATCGGTGTTTTCAAGCGCCGGTCGTGGATATTCTTGGTTGATCACTGCAAGGATGTGGTGCCAAATATTGGGCTTTTAAGAGAACTAAGTATGCCTCAACCATCCATTTCTCTGTTGCTAGCTCATTACACTCATGTTACGATGAACAAGCATAAAAGGTTCGGAAAAAATTGTGGGTGAGGTTAAGGAAATGGGATTTAGTCTCCAAACTTCTACTTTCGTGTTTGCACTGCATACATTGTGTGGTAAGTGAAACACCCCAACCCCTTTTTATATTTTAAAAATAGTTTTAGTCCTTAATTGGTGAGCCGTGGAGCCCACCTTGTTTTATTTTCATGTTTTCCGGTCTCCCACTCTCCTCTCTCAGTTCTCTCTTCTCCCTCACCTCTCCCGCAACTCTCTCTCCCTTACACTCTCTCGGCTCTCTCTATTTCAACCCCTCCGAGGGCTTTTCTTACCAACAAACATCACCATCGTCTTTATCTCGTCGCTACGAACTCAACCATAGTCTTGGCATCTTGGAAGTCGAACCATGAAGCCCCGTACACGAGCTCCGACGCAGACCGCCACTTTCGAGGCAGTTTCCGGCCAAACCACGGCGAGTTGGCCAGTGTGCAAGGTATCAATCTCTTCGTCTCGCTGAGAACTACAACTTTCCTTTTTGTTTCACTCAATTTCGTTGAGTATTGAAGAAGTTATACTCATTTGAATCTTACCCAGTTTCCGGCGACCTCCGAGGATTTCGAGGCATTGTTCGGCCAAACCACGGCGAGTTAGACGTCGTGTGAGATACCATTCTCTTCGTCTATTCGAGTGCTACAACTTTCATTTTTGAATCACTTGATTTCGTTAAGTATTGACAAAGTTATGGCCATTTAAAGGTTGTGCAGTTTCCGGCAAATTTCTGACTTTGGGTCCGGCGACCCACCAAACCCAAGGCCTTTGGGCCTTCCCTGCCGAGCCCAACCCTTTTGGTTGTGAGGCCTTTGGGCCGTGAGTGTGTGTGTGTTGTGTGTGGATTTGGGCTTAAGCCCAAACCACCCTTTTTGTACCTAACCTATCCAAAACCCAAAACCCAATAGATCCTAACCTTATTTCAACCTAAACCTAAACCCTAATCCGGATTTCAAGCCTAAAACCCGTTAGACCTAATTTGACCGGTCAACGTTGACTTTAGGGTTGACTTTTCGGGTTTTCGTTGGGGACCTTTCTTAGGGTAATTCGACATCCTGAACCCATTTCCAATATCCATTTTTCCAAATTCAATTGTTTAAGTAGAGTTTGACTAAATGTGCTCTTTATGTGCTTAGGGGCAATTATAGTGGCGTTTCTGTCTTCGCTAGCTGCGTGACTTTTCGATGGCGAAGTACTGTGAGCGGACCCCTTCCAAAATTATATGATTTTATGGTTTAATTGCATAAATGAATAGCATGCCTTACGAGTTTATGATTTGATTTTATGTTAAACATGTTTATTGAATATGTTGATTTTCGTCTCGTGTTTTTGGTGAGGAATTAATTGTTGGCCTATATTCAGCTATATTTTAATATATCGTATTTTCTATAAAAACCATGAACTGGTAGACTATCTGATGGATGACGATAAGATACTAGAACATGTTTTAGAAACCCATCTTTATAGTATAGACGATGGATGACTTTATACTATGAAGTGGTTATTTATGAGGGGCGTAACTATTTGTGCGTACCTAGTGGACACTATGCCGCCTGGGGCAAGGATCTGGTGTTGGCAGATAGGCCGGGTGAAATAATCCCTAGCTACGGGCTGAGGGACACGGAGCAGGCATTGGGCCGGGAGTTGGTAATCTCTGGCTACGGGCGCAGAGACCACGGAGCAGGCATTGGGTCGGGAGTTATATTTATTCAGTGATCTTACTAGCAGCACACCGCGCTTACGAGACGATCTACAAAATGATACACGCGATGATTTATATGATGTTTTTCCGCGTTATACCTGTCGAGATATTTTATGGCATGCTAGAGTTTCAGAAAAACCTATCATTTATTATGCTAGTAGTTTTCATTATTTATAAACCTGGGGGTTAATATGTTCATAACTGTTTTCATATTATGTATATATATGAATTTGGTTCACTCACCTTTGTTTTGCGCCCCCTTTTAGGATTTAGAATCGAGGCATACAATCCCGACGTCAACGTCTTTGCTTTGGCATATTCGAGTTCTCTCGGTGTAGGACCCACTTCCGTTATTTATTAAATTTTATATTAATTCTTTTAGAACTCTAGTTAGTTGTATGCTCTGAACACTGAACACGTTCCTAAATTTTTAATTCATTGTATTTTAAATTTCTAACTCTTATTTATTTCTTATTCTTAGCTTTTGTATCAATTAATGGCTTTCGTCACCCTCGGGTGTCGGCCAGCACGTGTCTATCCTGGTATTCGGGGAATATCAGGGTCGGGGCGTGTCAGTAAGAGTAGTAAGTTGATATGGAAACGTAGTTGCAAGATTTTTATGAGTTGGGGTTGGTCTGAGGATGATTTTCTCTCCGCTTTCAGGAAGAATCCAGAGTTTACGATTGTGTCAGAGAAGAAACTAGTGCAGGTGATGGACTTTTTAGTGAACAAGATGGGATGGCCATCCGGAATGATTGCAAGGTATCCACGGGTTATGCGTCACAGTTTGGAGAAGAGAATAAGGCCACGATGTTTGGTTGCTAAGGTTTTGCGATTGAAAGGATTGATAGATGAAAATTTGAGTTTGGATTATGTGATGCAGCCTCAGGAAAGGCTCTTCCTAGAGAGGTTCGTGACCAAATTTCAAATTGAGGTGCCTCAGTTGTGGAATGTGTATCAAGGGAAAGTTGGAATTGAGGATGTGTAATCTTGGTGCGTTGATGCTGCGTCACTAACATGTATGAGCTTGTTTGGCACAATTGGTAAATTAATTTGCTTGCTCTTAATCTCCACTGTCTAGCTGCTTTTATTTATTTGTATGTATGTAATTTCTTATTGCAAGACCTCTTGAGCTGGCATGCTCACTGTGTCATTGCCAGTCGCATCTTTTGTTCCTGAGTTTGGTTAGCCTCGAAAGTAAATTGGAAATTCAACCCTAATATATTTTCTGAGAGGAATGAAAACAACTAGGTTTTGTCCATTTTTTATATCACTGTATATCAAAGGCTGTCAGTCCTTTTTTCCTTGCTCTGTTAATATTGTCCTCACATGGTTGATTTGTAGGGAACCAGGTCAATATGGAATCGATGCGCTGGGTGTGCTAGCCTTTTTAATGAGAGCTTAATGGTGAGAAACACAATACATGCAGTTGGAGGTTGATTGGGGGTTTTGGGTTCAAAAAATCCCACTTTGACGGGATGTGTAATGAAGCATTATTTGGCCATTGGTATCTTTGATGACGAATCTATTCAATATGCCTATGGACATTAGCTGATCTCAAAAGAGTGGTAGAGGATAAATTTTTCTCTCTCAAGAAATAGAAAAAGAAAAGTTTCTTGTTCGTTGTTGGATGTTAGTTTTCTGGTATGGCTTCACTTTTTCTCTTGGACATAACTTATCAGGCATGCCATTTATTGCTCCAAAACATGAGAATATAAGTGCTTCAATGTGATTTTCCTGATGTTGCTAGTTACTACAGGCTTGTGACAGAAAGTCTAAACATGTCCAGTGAAACTGCCAAGAAAATGAAAAACTAACTTAAAATGTTTTTGCCTCTGATTCTCATAGATAATAGGCAACCAGATCGAGTCTCATTGCAATGATCTTTTCTTTCTTTTTTCAAAGTTCATATATCTTTAGACGCAGATGATAACTTCATTTTGCAAATATATGAGATATATAACCGCAATTAGATATGCACCTCTTAATTAAATTTCAAATGGTGGGAGTCACCTTGTAATCTTTCTTGCATTAGGAGTCACATTGTCATGGTCGGTATATCCATATGTTGATACTTAATTTGAAATATTTTCGCTATTGCTATGATGAATTACAGATTCATTTCAACTGCTAATTTGTCATAATAATGATTGTTTCTTTGCAAGTAATCTTCACTTGAGTATCATCAATCGGATGTGCATCCATTTTTATGTCTCTCTCTAAATGTCGCCTTCTTCAAGTATTGTTGGGGATGTGAACCAGTAGACCACATTCGTGTCATTTAGCCCTTTTAGTAGTTTGGCTTGAATGCATTTGGGGAATTTTTGTGCATGGAGAGGATGAAGGTTCATCCTTATCACGAGGTTAGCATATATGCCAGGTGAGGATGAAGGTTCACCCTTAAGGTGCTGAAATGGAGCGTTGAGGTACTGTCACCTTCAACATGGATATGGATTCAGGTAACTGGAATTGTCTTCATGAAAGAGGAGGGCAGAATTGGGTTGGGCAGGGAAGGCCTCTGATCGCTTTTGGAAGGGTGGCTGCATCCCGCTTGCTTGTCTAGGGAGATGTACTATCGTCTGCGCTAGGCGTCCAGCTTAACACTTGCATATGTATAGAGATAAGTCAAAAGCATACGACATCCTAATTAGACACAATAAGAGATTTATAATTTTTTGACCGTTGTATTTGGTGTTTTTAAATGTCGAATTTGCAATGGCAAGCTTATGTGGTGGTGTCCAATTGATGAATATTACAGAGTTTGTCTGAACAAGGATGCAATGCCGTGATTTGCTTTTCTTATTACTTCTTAGTTACTGTTATTTCCTTTCTGCATTTTCGCAGTGCAAAAGTCTGGAGAGACATTTCTCTTTCTCTGACGATGGTTTAACGTTGAAATAATCCAGGTTATCGTGCACATAATCACCAGCCCGAATATTTGTGAACATCGGTGAGCAGCACATGAACTGAATTCCGATATAGGCTGTTGTGTTTGTTTTGTTTTAGGTTGATTGTTGGATGCTTGGATGAGCCTGGTCAACCTGTCTTGTATATACTGGTAATCCTAGTACATGTATGAAGACGTATGTACGTATATTTGCGCATCGGTTTCCAGGCTTATCAATCTTAAGTAATGGATTAGAGATGAGTTGTATGCTTAAATCATGTTAATCTCAGATAATTGTCCTCCTAGACACTAAATCTTCCTTCGTCGAAAGGGTATAATTTTGTTTAAAACATATTAAATCCAACTCCAGCTGCACTATTTGGCGGGGGAAAACTTGAGTAGGCCATCGACCTTTTTTTCTCCGACCCTTGGTTTTTTTTGGTTAATTCTACCCTGTTTGTCTGCTTATGGCAACGTGACAACTTCTTATTCAACGACTTTATAAATCTGACCATGGAGCGGTCCTATAATTGAAGATTTTCTCCCATTTGCAAACAATTGAATAGTATAGTTTCATGGGGCTTGATATGTAGACAACTTTGTACCATGGAGCGGTCCTAAAACATTGGATCCAACAAAAACATTGCATTTGTCAGTTGCAACTGACCATTCTTTTAAAAGCACCACCACAATATGATACATAGCAATTATAATTATTTTTTTCCTTTTATTCGTGGATTGTTTGAAGTACTGTTTTGAACCACACCACAACTCCAGCAGGCTTGAATAAACCATATTAGCACTAATCGATCAAAAATAGTAAATAATTACAGAGAGATCTATTACTAACTATAAAATTTAAAGTTGATCATAGCTTGTGAGCACATCCAGCTCAAACTCCCCAGAAAAAAATTTAAACAAAGAATCCGAAGCGCAATTCGGATACTCGTAAGAGGAATTCTGGAAAGGAAGCTGAGGCATCAGCACATAGTCGTCCACAACGTTCAACTGCTGCTCATGAGAATCCTCATGAACATTTTGCTGTTGACGTTGACCACCGTTATTTGTCTCCATAAAACGCTCCGCGTCGGAGTCTCTTCCGGTGAGCTCCTGGACAAGTGCCCTAAACTCAGAGGCACTCGTCTGAACTTTCATGGGGCTTGATATGTAGACAACTTTGACACCACCCTTTGATCTGCTTCTCTTGCTTTGCTTCGGGCTCTTCACGTTCACACCGAGCACGTCCATTGCCAGAAGTTTTTTGAAACTTAAAACAAACGGAGAAGATCCTCTGCGGATTTCGAAATGTTATATATATCAAAGAGTTTGAAGTTTGAAGTTCAAAGGAAACTGTGTACAAAAAGTGATGAGAAGTGAGGGTGAGTTTTGATAACCTAGTTTTGCCCTAGGGTTACTTATATATATAAGGTACGGACAGAGACTTGCCCTTTTTGGGATCTCATGGGTGAGCTTCTAGGAAGAAGAGATGGGAAGAAAATGGGAGGCAAAGCATATAAGATTCTTGTACTTACATGGCCCGCATGCTTATCGATATTTATCGTTTGGTGACGCATGACGTTTTCAATTCACTCACGTATTAGAATGTGCGTATATTTGTTCATAGTATAGTTTAAATCAAAACCTTTTCACATTCATTTTATAATAAAATCATCATGTTATAATACGTGAATGAATAAATTTTATTAAATATAATATAAGGATATGTAATATTTGGCTTTTACATGTAATGAGTTATTTTTCTTTACATAACGACATTGCATCATCTACCCATCTCCTAAGATACGGATTCTCCTATGAGCTCCTAAATCTAGGGAAAAGGAGCTCTTAGTATTAATTTCCAATATTTTGATATTTTTCTATATAATAACTCTATTTCTATTGGTCCATAGTTGTTATGACACCCCAAACTAGAGAATATGATTGGAGATGTTCTACTGTAATAATGCGTCCCGTTCCTTATCTTTATTTTCATCTAAATATCATTAGGGATCCAAAAGTGTTGAATAAATTAACAATTATGTTAACAAGTAATACTTCATAATTAACTGTCAACTTATTTGATTCGTATAGATGACTAAACGATTTCTCAATTGAATTTTTTTTATAAATAATATTATAGAAGCTGATAAAGAGAATGAATGAGTCACATTATAATGTTTGTACAGTTAAACAATATTACGTTGTCATATAATTAAAGAAGAATAACTCCATATACGTGAGAAACCAAATTAGTGTGGACTTTAATTGGCCTGATAATTAGGTCATTTTCTGTTCCAAGTTTAAATATTATCCCTTCTCTAATTGTATTTAAAAAATGATGAAGGATTTGATTTATTCAGGCTGAGATTCAATGTAACAAAGTAACTCAGCGAGTCTTGGATAAC
Source organism: Malus fusca (assembly GCA_035220775.1). Taxonomy (NCBI): domain Eukaryota; kingdom Viridiplantae; phylum Streptophyta; class Magnoliopsida; order Rosales; family Rosaceae; genus Malus; species Malus fusca. Next base: position 32,621,321 of record CM069060.1, on the reverse strand, counting down.
AGTCACGTGCGCAGCCTCCTATGACTTGAATTCAATATTCGGTTTCGTGGAGTTTGAAATTTGAAGATGTGGGTGGAAGGGATTGGGTAAAGAGAGTAGGGTGGGCTTGTGGAAATGAGGTGGGTTAAGACTTGACTAATTAACTTGTGGGTGCCTTTTTGTTCTTTATTGGTTTGTTTTTGAGTAATTATCAATCACATGATGTTGAAAACTGATGATGGGGTGTGGTTTCCTTCTAATCATTATTAAATAAGACAGTTTATTATCATCAATAAAAAAAACATTTGACAAAGATAATTATATTCTTTTATTTATTCGAACAAATCCGTGATACTATTTTTTTTTTTACATAATTTGTTACATTAGATTTTATGGGCCCACTCCGTAATGCATCATCATTCATAGATCATCCTTATAAAAAAATTAGACAAATCCAAAATCATTAAGACATTTATTTGCATTGAAAGAAATAGATGAATGTGGTCTTACAAAGAAACCATAAACTTTTATCCATTGGTCATATGGTTATTTGAGTAATTTTTTGTAAATATGATTTTTGAGAGAAGACCTAAAAGATAGAATGTTCAAATTGTTAAAATATATTATAGTGAGCCCATAAAAACTTATGTCAAAAATTGTGTAAAAAAAGTGGTATCACCAATCCGGCCTCTTATATAATATAGATGGTATATATATGCATCATATATAACCAACAACAGGTAATTATGCAAATTTTCGAGGTTGACCAACAATAGTTTGCTCTCTCTTTTATATTTAAGTTCGAGTTTTCGCATCTGCAGCTTAGATAATTTAATATGAAATATCGTTTTTATACAATAAAAAATTTATTATTATTATTTTTACTTTGTTGGAAAAATTCTTATATCTAACTCACATATTACATGCTATATATCATTTAAATATTAGAACTAATAATCATTAAAAAATATTCACAAAAATTTTGACAACCCTAACATTGACAAATGAAATCGATTGGCTATAGTACGTGGTAACTAAAGGACATTACTATGGGGACACCTTAATGTTAAGTCGTATGTCTTCATCCAACAAAACACTATTTTTCGGCCACAAGGACAAGTGGAAGCTTCAACCTAGCTTCATCACTCATAATTTTTAATAGCAAAGTCTCCGTCGCAAAATTAGCTTTCCAGAACATAAGTGAAATTATATACGTAAATACTTACAACATAAGATGAGAGAGAAAAATTTGTGGAAACATTTGTGGATTGAAATAGACATCATGTTGGTTATTAACTATGATTATAAGGCTCCTAATGCGGTCTCATAGTTTCTTATGGTAGATTAGAAAAATTGTTTCTGATGACTTCGTCAAATACAATTTATGTGTACACATATTTATAGAGAAGGAAATCAAGTTGCAGATGCTTTAGTTTCTTTTGGGGCAAATAGTTTTGTTTATGACTAGTGGTGGTCCACAATTTCAAATTTTGTAACCTCTTCTCATGATCGTGACCTTTCATTTTTGTCCTTATTACCGTTTTCATTGATCGTTTTTGTCTTTGCAGGTCTTGGCATAATCCCCCTCTCTGCATTATCTTTTTCGTTTACTTTCATTTATTATTAATAAAATTGGTGGAGAAGGAACGAGCCAATGGTTTCTGGGTGTAATGGTCTTCAATCCTTCGGGGGAAAGTAGGTGCCTCACACACGATCATTGTTGAAGAGCTAATCTCGCTTAAACTTTCTCCATTTGAAAAAAAAAAAAAAAAAAAAAAAAAACACGCGCACATGGATATAACTATATTTTAAATATTAAAAATTTGGAGTCTCAATGAAAGTTTTAGAGTGAGCATGACAATTTCCTATCAAAATTCTCATATTTTGATTTAGTAATTATGCGATTAATAGGATTAGAAAGAGGATCCCCTTTGTACAATAAATAAACAAATTTTGTTGCCAGCATAATACTATATAGAACTAGAAGTCTATTTATTTGTGCCTTTTCTAGAATTTTCTTAATATATTGAAAATTTTCCTCTTTGGGTATTGTTCAACTTTTTGTTATTTATCTATTAGTTATTCTGGTCAATTTTGTTATTTTATATATAGGAATAGATTCGTCGCATCATTTTTTTTATAATTTTTTTTTACATAGATGATCTATAAATGATGTTCTACAAGATAAACAGTTTAGATCATTAAAATACATTACAGAGTGAGTTTACAAAAACGTGTAAAAAGTGGTGTCTCGTGTCCGTCCCTTTATATATTAAGCAAAAACATGTGTTCACGCAGATGTTGACACATCCCGACCGAGATCAAGTCCTGCTGGCCGTCACGTGAGAGTGACGTAGCCATGTGCACAGTGCGGAAGCGATGAAGATAAGAAATATACGAATAATCAAAAACCAAATTACTAGAGTGCACTACTAAACAGAAAGTGATAGGAGTTAATTACAACAGTAAACACTCCTAATTAGAGTATAAAGTCTAGGTGCAGTCCAGTAGGACAAGTACTAGTTATACAGTACCAAGAATGTCCTACTATTATTTAGATAAGTCAGAACTGCCGACGTCCTTAAGCCACCAACAGCAAGCTTACTTAAAACATGGAGGGGCGCAAAGCAGAAAACGTGAGTGGGCAAAAACAAATGTTTTACAAAACCATTTCATATATCAATATACTAACCCCTCGCTGTAAAACATGTATAATTTTCCCAGAATCAAGATATAAGCATATATATATATATCTGAAATCATAACAATTCAATTCATGCTTCACATAATCATATTCATATGTATGTCATGCCAAAATATAACAAAGTAAACAATCCAGGTAAGAATGATTTCATAGAAATATGATATGATAGCCGGAACCCCTGTGGTAGTCTGTACGGCTGAATTCATAGCTCAAAAGTCAATCTAGCCAGAGTCACTACAATGACCTATACGGCAATAAACTTCACATAAGTCGGAACCACTAAAAAGGGGTCTGTACGACAAGATTGTGTGTAATATAATTATGCTCAATTCTATTCTCTCATAATAGCCGAGCGATAAATCGCTAGTCACCTATGAGTCGGAACCATAAATAAGGTTTGTACGACAAGACTGTTGATGCGAAAATAAATTAACGCACAAATTTAAACCCTATTTGTGACAGTTGTAGTAATGATGTAAGTAGGGATCGTTCTAGGCCGGGGATTAACTAGGGATGCTAACCAAAGTAAAATTAAATTAAAAACGTAAAAACAAAATTTAAAACACTAAACTAGACTCAAAACACTTAACTAGAATCACTAAAAATAAAACTAACAAATAAACCAAAACAAATCCAAAGACTCAAAATAATTCAAAACTCAAGAAAACAAAAACTAAATTTATTTCTAATAAATCTAACACTTTAAAATAAACGGGGGATTGATTTTTGATGAAATTGAAATTAAAACAAATAAATTACAGAATTGACAAAAACATGAAATTAAGGTGAATGGATGGACGACGGACTGGCTAGAGGATTATTCTCCACACATGACACATATGCAACCTAAATTGATTTTCAGTTGTTCTTTCAATAAATTGTAAATTCTCAACGCCCCAAATTAATTAGGTCCGCTTAAATTAATTCTCAGATTTTCCTTAAGTTAATGGATTGGATGATTGCATACGACAACCCAAAACATTTCCTACAAGTTCCCTACATGAATTGCATAATAGAGATACAAGCAAGAATCATTAAGTTTTATGAAAATCATAAGCATTGACGAGGCACTTGTTACTATGAATTGCATGAAACTTATGCCAAGAATTTACTTAACACGATTGTGGTCAACAACCTTTACTACTTGTGAATATAAGTTCATAACGATTAGGTGAAATTCACTTATATTCTAGCATCAAATTCATGCATGTAAATTAAGTATGCATCCTTAATCGACATACAAAAATAAGTTATCAATCAAGTAGTTAAGCAAATTAAATCACAACTCAGAAATCACAACTGAAGGTAATCAATTCATATTACAAATATAATCATGGCTTTGAATTAACCTCTAGCCAAAACAAATTAATTACACATTATTTATAAATTAAAACAGAAATTAAACTTGAGTTTGGAAAATTAAACCGAATTGAGGATGTGCAAGGATCTGTGCGTAAGCTGCATATTTCTTTCTCTGATCTCTGCGCAGTTTCTCCTTGCGCCAACTCCCTCCTTCCGTGTGCGACAGCTGCCCTCAGCAGCTGCAAGTTCCGCTCTGTTTCTGTCTGCACAAAGGCAGCGTCCCCGAGGCTCCTTACTTTTGACGCTGCCCACGCTGCCTTCACTGTCTCCTTCTCTCTCTCGAGGCTTTTACATCCCCCTGCACTCTCACTTCTTCTCGTCTCCTGCGTTCCCCGAGGCTCCTCTCTCGCCAGCTTTTGCTCTCTTCTCGCCTGCCAGCTATCCTCGCAGCAAGGCTGCCCTCAAGCTGCCCGTTCTTCCTCCTCCACGCGTCAGCGTCTTCACTTTCCTGTTGTCCCGCGTTGTTCTTCGCGTCAGGCTGCCAAAGGCAGCGTCCTCCTCCAGACAACTTCTGCTCGACTTTCCCGCGTGATTCCCTTGCGACAGCTGCGCCTGCAGCTTCTTGACTTCCTTTCCACCTTAGCAGCTCCCCTATTTTCCACGTTCTCGCTGCGCAGCACTCCTTCCCCCCCGTACTGACTTCCTTTCCACCTTGTCTTCGTGCTGACCCGTACTCACCCTGCTGCAAGGCACTCTCTGTCTCTCTTTCCAAGCTGCCAAAAGGCAGCGACCCTTCTCCTCTTTTCTGCTCGTCCGTTCCTTCCTCCCCTTCTCTCGTCACTCCCCCTGTCCGCGTCTCTCTCCTGTCTAACCTCTTGCTTTCTGCTGTTTCTTTTCGAGCTCTGCAGCTTGCGCTGCCTTTTTCTTTTCTGTGCTCCCCCTTTTTCTTGTAAACCCCTTCCTCTTTATATTTCACAGCCAATTCCCTTAATGCATGCCTGGCAGCCTCATGCTTTTCTTCATTTTATTATTTCTGCATGCCAACCTGGTCTTCCACCGTGAGGACCCCTTTTGTTTATTTCTTTTGTTCTTCCTCGGTCCCCCATGCCTTTAAACCTCAAGGCACTTTAAAATGCCCACCTGACTCTTTATTATTCTTCTTTTTTTAAACACAAACCCACCGAGGCCTTTTATTTTATTCTATCATGCTTTCTTCCTTTTTTGCGCATAAGGGCAGCATGCCCTTATTCCTCTTCACGCCAGCACAGCCCCCATTCACTCCATTCCTTCTTTCTAAACCTGTCCCGTGAGTGCACTAGCTTTTTCCACGCCAATACTGTCTTTTAATTTCTGCATGCTCAACATCATATATATATATATATATATATTTATAATACTATCTTATTTTTATTAACCAAAAATAGTGGGCAAGACAGTTTTGACGATTTTATCACTTAAAATCTCACTTGTGCAATATTTATTTTATTTACTAGATAAATACTATAAAACACAAAAACAAAGTAAATAGCTCAAAAATATAAGAAACTAACTAAGAAAAGATGAGAGAATTTGATGTAAAATATGTATAAATATAATCCGATCAACTGTGCACTTAAGTTGGATCCAATATGAGCATATAGTGCGGGAGGTGACGTAAATAAACAGGCATGTACTTCATATTTCTAGCTAAATCACAATCACCCTAGGTGCAGTTTTATGAGCTCAACATCAATCCATCACATATTACATCATCGATGATTCACATAACTAAACATAACTTACCTGAACTTACCTGTGCCTCCACAGCACCACATTTATATATATATGCAACCATGAAATGCGTATTCAGAATATAAAAGCATTTGACATAATATTTCAAAGCATACTTTCCTTAAAAATGCATTTCTGGGAAATATATCAAGTATATAAGTATATACTGAAAACAAAAGCCCACTCACTAGTATGTCGAAGGGTTGTAGCCCCCGAGTCGCCCGTGGATACGCTCGTCCTCGGGATAAGCGTCACCTATATGCGAATTAACTATAAAAACGTTATTTTAAAACACATAGACAAAACTAGCAAATAACTTCTCATACAAAGCTCAATTTTGGTATTTGAATATACCAACGTAACCTACACAACCTTACGAACATCGTGATATTTTTAGATAAATTTTTCTGTGGCTCACGCGCCCTCACGCGCCGGGGAGGGCATGGCCTCACGCACCCTCACGCACATCACCTTCAACCTTCAGACGCCGGAACTGTGTCACCGGCCCCGGATTCTGGGCAGACCTGCAACTGGCCTATTTCTTGCTCGTTTCTTAACCATTTTTCATGAAATTTATATCAAAATGAAGCTCTTAACTTGTAGAACACAATCATACTAATTTAAAGTTCTAAAAGTCACAGGATCTCACCGGAGAATTCCAAGAAAACCGGCCAAACTTCGTCCCCACGATCCCGACGTCCAAAACCTTCAAACGAAGCACTCCGAGCTTCCTTGGGACCTCACTAAGCTTCTTACAAGCTTCAAATTCCCAAAAACATCCATAATTACGTGTGCATGAACAGTGCACAAATCGGGGGTTATGAAAAACTAGGGTTTTCGAAGGTATCCTTACCTGAAATGGGTACCAATCGACTCGTCTGAGCTTCACAAACACAATGGTGCCAACTTTGACCACGATCCGTGAAGTGTCAAGGGTTTTTGGGTGTTTGTTGAGAGAGAAGGTGATGTGGATGTGTGTGTGGTCCTATCTGCACATCCACCAATCAAACCAACATTTTCCTTACTTGCAATTGGGTCCAACATACTAAGGATTCATCAAATTGGTCCTTACACCAAAACTTAGTCACACCACACCATCAACGCTCAAGGGTAATTTCGTCTTTTCACATCATCGAGAATAAAATAATGTACATTTCTGGACGGGCTGTGACAGATGTTGCAACAAAATAATCCAGTCAATCTCAAATGGATTAGTGAATAATTTTAGTATGTGATTTATTATTTTGTTATTAATTAGTAGTGTATTATGTACATGTAAATGACAGATCTTAAGTTTCACTCGGATGAATAACGAGAACGTATAATCTTTACATTGAGTTTGATATCTAATCACTGATTCGTTTATTGTGTGACTTAACTTAATCTCCGTTCCTTTGAGTAAAATATCTCATTCCCTAGAGTAAAACATGGTCGTCAATAAATAAATAAACTTTTGTATTGTGCACATGATTTGGACTTTAAGAAATGAAATCGTTGTGGAAAGTCAGGTTAGGCTTGACCTTCGAGAAAGTTACATTAGTGGCAAGTTATCTCCCGAAGTTCAGCGTCAAACACCGATCCATTTATGTATTCAATTGGGATCCCAGTCACACACACTAACATAATAAAAAAAATATCCATTTCTAAACTTTCTTTCATGGTATATACTATTGAGTGGTCTAAAAAAAATTAAACGGTTAAATCTTACGTATAGAAATCTAATGAGCCTTTTTAACAGTTAAATCTTGTATAAATTGTAGCTGGACCCTTTTTTTCTTTAACAAAATAGTAAGTAATATTATTATATTCGACAACGAAAAGATATGATCATTTAGTACTACGGTCTATCCTTTTTTTACTTGTAAATATGAAAGGGTATACTTAAATCTCGTGATGGTGAGTTCGCGATCAATTTATTTTGTCTACCACTTAGTAAATGTATCATCCCTTGATTCCAAAAGGACGAAAAATAAAAAAGAAATTGTATCATGATTGCCTAGCAAAAACAAAACAAAGAAGAATTCACATTTGCATCCAAAATAAAATATTTAGCATTACCCATATTGTCAAATTAGATTTTGACTGTGATCCATTTTTTTAGGTACATTATCATGACTAAATGTATATACGATGTACTTAAGAGTCTTAAACAATGTACTTATTACATGTGTTAACGCTCAAAATTTGCAGGTTAATAAATTAAAAACTAAACTCTTAGTGTGCTTGGGATATGAACTGAAATGAAATGAACTCAAAAGTTTAAGTGGTTCATCCATCAAAACTAAGCTACTTCCACATTTTTGCTTGGATTATATTTGTTTCAAGACTAAAAATAGCATCCAGCTAATACATGAACTTTCTTTTCTTTCAGTCGTCCGACTCCAATAGAGGAGGTTCTCACCCCTTTATATAGGCAATCAATGAACCCCTCAGCCTTGGGTTCCCAACTTTGCATTTAATGTGCCACCTATGTAGACTAGCATACTGACACATTTCCACATATCAACCAAATGCTCGGCGATGAAGTGACATGTACCATTATGTGGGCCTAAAGTTGCCCAACATAAATAAGGGACAAGGATTGTCTGCCCTCCTTGTTTCCATGCCCTCTCGTGCCCTCCTGTTTTGTGTGGTCACGGTTAAGCCACGTCAACATTTTATATTATTTTTTTATAGAGATAATAAGACAAAAATGAATAGTAATATAAAATGTTGACGTGGCTTAACCGTGACCACACAAACATGAGGGCATGAGAGGGCACGGGAACAAGGAGGGCAGACAATCCTTGTCCATAAATAAGTCCCCAAACTCCTTAATCAAGCGTTCTTGTTGGACAAGGATTGTCTGCCCTCCCTTTTTCCATGTCCTTCCATGCCCTCCTGTTTGTGTGGTCACGGTTAAGCCACGTCAACATTTTATATTACTATTAATTTTTGTCTTATTATCTTTATAAAAAAAATAATATAAAATGTTAACATGGTTTAACCGTGATCACACAAAACAGGAGGGCATGAAAGGTCATGAAAAAAAAGAAGCAGACAATCCTTGTCCCTTTCTTAGGCATGAAGTTGCAAGGATCGGCCGGCTCTTCAAATGGTGATCGGCCAGAGGAAGCGTCTCGGGTGTTCCTGACTCATTGCTGTCAGTCGCTCGACCTTGTCCCGTCTGTCACCCTTCCAAAGCAATGGTCGGGAGACGTTTAGGTGCCCGAGGCCTAGGTTCACGACATATCCGAGCATGCACCTCCTAGCCCTAGCACTTAGGACTTTGCAATTGTGAATAGATTGCCTTCATATTTCTCCATTTTTTAAATTGTAGATACCAAGCACACACAATGTCCACCGCTTCGGATCCTGAGAACGACCACGTGTCACTCAACAAATTGTGAGATATGTGTGTTAAAAAGTTAATAACTTAAAAAATAAAATTTCCCACCATTCCTATTAAAACACGTGGTATACCACCTGTGTTCCCGTCACAACTAAAAATTTCTCGGAAGAAAGGGGGTCCACACAAGGCTAAAGGGTATATTTGTATTCCATTTTACCTATAAGTATGAGATCTTAAATTTGAACCTCATGAGTGGTGAGTTCGTTACTAATTAGTATCATATCCTCCCTTGGGACAAAAACATTACAGTTGAGAATATAAAAGAAATTGTACTACACATGATTACCTAGCAAAAACAAAACAAAGAGGGACTTAGGGGTGGTTTGGGAGTGAGGTGCTTAAAAAAAAATCATCCATGAAAAAAAGCTGTGAGAGTTTTAGGTGTTTGGTAAACTAAAAAAAAATGGCTTATTTTGGAAGCTGCTGTGAGAATAAGCTGAAATCCAAAGGAAAAGCTGAAGCAGCTATTTGCAGCTTTGGAAAACTGGCTTTTTTTCAAAGCACACAGAGCTACAGTGCTCCTTTAATGAAAAGACCCACTATCAGACTGCTTTTTTTTCCAAAAGCACTTTTACAAAAAAGTTTACCAAACACTCTGCTGATTTATTTCACAGCCGCTTATTCTCACAACAGCTTTTTTTCAAAGCACAGCAATACCAAACCAGCCCTTACATTTGCATCCTCAAGAAAATAAAATATTTACCAATACCCATATTGTCAAATTAGATTTTGACTGTGATCCTTTTTGTTAGGTACATTGTCATGATTGAATGTATATAGTAACGTGAACATTAGGTTTACAAGGAGCTTGTGCGTCGAGCGGCCAAGAGCATTAATCCCTGCACTCTAAGAGGTTCCAAGTTTGGTACCCTCCCTCCCACTGTCGGAACAAAAAATATTGTCTTTTCTGAGGATGACAATCAAGTTTTCTGAAGAAAATAAAAGCCATGACTTTTCCAATTGAATATAATAGTCAAGGCCATGTGCTCGTTTCCTTGCATCCAAGTTCGATCTACTTCCCAAAAATTTGTGTACTTTATAAAATCGTCTTATCAAAACAAACAATCTAGCAAATTGAGGACTGGTTTCAACAACAATCTCGCCTCTCTAGGATCGTTACACGAAACTAGTTGGCAGATAACTGCAAAAATTCTGCCCCTACAAAACGAGAATAACATAGCCACAGGGCCATAAGTAATGTATCATGTTCTTTGCAATCAACTGCTGTAATTAGCAGACAACTTGAATGTTAAAAACTAGTCAAAACCATCATGCATTTCCTTAATCCAAAATTCATTTCGAAACTCAGTCACAAATTACAATTACACAAATCATAAGACTAATTATTAACAATAATAAGCATTACTCGATCCTACGATGACTAAAATGACGGTAATAAATTACAGAATTACAGGATTAGCACTAACGATACAATTTCTGCAGCTACAGCATCAGAGAAAATCTATAAAAGAAAATTTGTAATGATAACCAAGTAACCCTGGTGCTGTACTAGAGAGAGTCAATTGCTATTCAGATGCCTTGCAGGCCACAGCTTTACCAATCAGTTTGGGAGCATTTCACTCTCTTGGGCGGGCAAGCCAGAGAGAACTAAGAGCGCGTAGCCGTGAGAAATAATCATGTATAGCCAAAAGTGCACGAGCTGACTGGCGGGTTGTCAAGATACGGTGCATTTGTTGCAGTGTTTGTTGCCGTAAATTGTCAGCCTGATGTTACAAGCCCATGAACAGATTAGGCACTGTAAAAAGTTATAACAGAGCAAGAGTGCACACACGAAAAACAGTGAAACTGAATACTTGTATTTTGTTATCTTTCAGCCGTGTGACAATATCGAATTTTGCAAATGAACAACATATCTTACCAAATAAACCTTTAGGCGCGTAAAACAAATTCATGCCTAGTCTTACTTCCATAACACAGTCCGAAATAATGACAAGAGGTTTTGACAGGTTGGTGGGTAATCTATACTAATTCTTCATAAACCCCAATCACGTTAGCTTGTAGAATAAAAATGATAGCCATATAGCTTTCAAATGATACATATTTCAGAGATCATCCAAATATCAATCTGTTTTAGCATTCTCACATTTCAGAAGTTAACAGGCGGGACTGGTCAATGGAGCAATTGGTTTTTGTCCAATCTTATTCTTTGTTGTATTTACGCATAACAGTTTCACATCGATGATTACTATATGTGTGATATGCTACAGTACTGACTACACAAACGGGTAAACGATAAAGAACTATAATGAATTACCTGGCGGATAAACCCTTCAAGGGTTCCTAGCTTTCCCATTGCCATGGCCATTTGACCCATGTAGTTAGCTACATTTCCCGAGTTACCTGAGGAGCCAAGAGATCCACTGGACAATGTTTCAGCTAGAGATTGTTGCAATGCCTCCATCCCTTGAGATAATGCATCTTCTGCCTGTTGGGAGGACTGCTGCAAGTTGTTAATCCCAACCAACTGCTGCTCCGTCAGAGGCTCCAACTGAGTAACAAGAAGCTGCACATATATACTCATTCATTTTAAATTTTATAGAAGGGATTAAGACCAACACAATATTAAAGACGTCACATACAAAACAAATTCATGCATACCTATAAAAGAAAAAAAAATTCAAGGAAATGTGCAGAGCGTGAGTTGAAACTTCTAGCTAACGAAAAAAAGCAAGCACATAGAGATCCCTAAAAGTGCATGGACATGCATATATACATAAATATCAACCTCCGTAGTAGTGAAGTTGGAAAATCAGATGCCTCTTTATGCCAAGTCTTTATCCGTTCCACAGTCAAGTGGGGATAAAAATATCTGACTATTTAGCCTATATGACTGAATCCAACAAAGAGTATATTTAAAGAAGATACGTTAAAGACAAAACCCAAGGAGATATTTCCATCTCTATGAGTGACAGATTAGTATTCAAGAATGAAATTTGAAACCCGAAAATGGGCAGAAATGAATGTCTTTAACCAGAACCTTAGGGATTGGATTGACCTACAAAAAAGACTGTCGCACCACATATAACTTCATCAATTTGTACTTGAAGTTGCATGAATTTTATATTTTTGTACATTTTAGCAGTCAAAATGACTAAACTGAACTATGGTAGAGTACTTATGCGGAACATTTAATTTAACAACATTACCAATCTGCCTATGACATCAAAGCCATCAAGAAATGAGAAAGAGCTTCACCTTCAGGAGCTCAGATGAACGAAAACCTCCAAGCCACAAGAAACACCTCTCAGCAGGTGTTTTCCACATACCAGACAACAAATGGAATACGTCAGCTTTAGCTGCTGTGCCCTTCAGCCTAAAGACCTCATCATAGTGCGCCAAGACTCCATCTACAATAATACGAAGCTCTGTATCACTTGCATGAGAGTTTACTGCTGATCTTAGTTCATTAATTTGCCGATTGTGCTCTTCCTGCCACCGTCCATATTCTACATCGAATGCCATGGCCCCTGAAAGGAGATACAGTGAACAAGATAACCCACCTCATCCACTGGAACTAAATTAAGAGAAGAGGACCAATTTAAAAAGCAAGATAAAACTTTAATTTTTTTCCGTAGCCTGTCTGTATGCAAATAAATATTAGTGCACGTAAAATGCCTATTTTAAAAAATTTAAACAAAATATGTGTCGATCACACCAACTTTATCACTGTTGGATGCAATTGAAGGAATTCCATATTCTACTTCAAATGTATCTTAAAACATAAAATTAGTATTATTATCCTTAAGACCAAATCACCAAAATATCTAGAGGCTCATAAATTGGAATACTGCCCTCTCACACATGTTAAAATTGCTTCTCTCGTGCAAGTGGAGATTTTATATCTTAGAAACTAAAAGATGCTAATGAAGGGACTGTAGGAGAAGAAGGTAGAGGCAGTTTACAGGAAGCTTTATATGTACTGGGGGAGTTTGAATTCAGATCAAACAAACAAGAAATCTGTCAGCATCTTATTTAACCATCCGAAACATGACCACATAAAACTATCAAACATCAAGCGCCTCAATAAAAAATAATACAGTACAAGGAAAGCCTTTTGAAATACATTTTCAACTACGCCATAGAAGCTTAATATCTAATTTAATCCCGGAGAAACTTTGCAATTTGCATCCACCTTACTGTCCTCAAAGAACCTCCTATTACTTCCAGCCAAATGCTCCTCATGAGAGCCAAAACAGCATATCTCCAAGAGGTGAACATGCTAGCCCCTCAACAAAAAAAAACCCCGTGACAAAAATTAAAACAGCTTCTCAGACACACCATTATCAATGGTTCCAACAAGTGATGCCAGATATGCCTAGTAAAAAGAAAGTGAACATAAATGTAGTCAGTGTTCTCCCCTTGCATTCGTATAACACAATCCAATATGTATGGCGACCAGTATGCATAGGACCTTCATTGGATCCTGCATAAATATCTAATCGCTCATGTTCCAGCAGCCATGCAAGAGTTTGCACCTTTGCTGGATCATCAGCCTTCCAAATCAACTTAAATGGCTTAAAGGAAGGATCAGGTTGATTGTACCAATTTAAAGAAAAAATATGTACAAGAAAAGCTACCAAATGAGTAACAGACCGTAGATAATGCTGTACATTAGTGGACCTCTCACTCTTCAGAACTTTAAATTCCAATAGAATATGACGATCGAAGACAAAGAAGAGAACTATGTTGCAGTTGAAAAAAGCAACCTGGCAGAAAATATAAAATAACGATTGGAAAGAGCTGACTCTCCTAAATGCCTTCCCAAAATCTGACTTCATTTCCATATCCCCACAAAAAAAATTTGTTTGGTAAACTTACCCACAACAAATTTCATTAAAGGAGAAAAAATAAAGAATAACCCTGAAAAAAACATTTGTTTCTTTAAGCAATATAATGCTGTCGGTTTGGTTCTTTTCCTGGTAAGTTCAACATATATATGATCTGCCAAGAATGAAAATCTGATTGTTATTAGATTCCAGAGCTTATCAGTAAGGAAATCAGGAACCACCCATCAGATGTTGAAAACAACCTTGTCACTTACTACTAGATCACTGTCACCAGGGCCATGTACTGCAATAATGCACTCAGTCAATGTTCACCGATGCAACCACCATAAATAACTCCCATTAATCTAGTATACCCAATCAAGCATAAATGCCACTTTTCATCTCAACAATTCCTTAACCAATTCGACCTCTGTACCCTACACAAACATTCAAGAATTCCCCTAAAAGTTGCTACTAAAATCTTCTGATTGTGTTTGTGGACAATTACAACCGACAGAGAGTAGTTTCCTTTTCCTATTTCCAATAGAACATTATCATGTGTGTGAAGTGTGAACTGCTCATGGCATATAGTGTTTCAACACAATCTTTCTCCTGGGTATAATTGTTTCATACAAATAGGTATCAAAAAACCATTGATACGGAATCATCTCAATTTGACTTACAAGTATAAATTGATGGAAAGTTTATCCCACAATTATCAGGAGCTAGTCTCCCTTACTTCAATGATAAAATTTCAAAAATAAACTCAGGAAAGAAGAAATACCATTTCCACTATTTGAATGGGCAGCATCCCCTGAGTTTGATATGAAGATTCCCTGAACAAAAGAACAATATAACTTTAGGAAAGATGCAAGATGAAAACCTAACAAAGAGGTCATCCACCGAAAACCTATGGCTTTGAATACATTAGGTTTTACAATAGTAAAGAAACTGATTGCTTTAACCTGCTGTCTGGCTCGCTGGAGCTCTTGCTCTAGTTGAGTCAGCTTCAGACGACTACTCTCCAGCTGCTGAACATAAGCCTATAGTCGACAAGCACAGATACAACCCATTAAAGACTTACAAGAAAACTAGGCATGAACGTAGCATAAGGGCTCAAACATAAATATGCAGATCTATGCATTTCTATTTATTTTTTTAATGTAACAAGAGAAAGTATGCTTACGAGAGGATTTAGTAATAAAAAAATTCAGACAAGGCAATATAAAACAAGAGACCCGGCGAATTCAGCTTCCACTCTCATAAAACAAAAATATAACAAGCAAAATGCCAGACACACTCATTATAGATTGACTACCAAATTACTAGGGAGCAATAATTGCTCATCTAGCATCCAAGCTCAAACCATACCACGATTTTGTTAGCAGGGAATGCAGGACAGACATTGGGCTTACTGTTTCCACGCCAAATCTAGAATCCCAGCTAAAAAAAAACTAACAATTGAAATATACCAAGAGATCTAGGATCTAGCTGTAAGAGACAGACTCAAGTATGAAAGTATGAAGGTGATCGACCTGTGGCAGTATCAAGCTGATAGTACTACTTAAAGAAGACTTTTTAGCATTCACAAGGCAAGAGAGAAGCTAACATGACAATATATCAAGGTGAAATGCGAGTTACGGATCCAACCACACTCAAATGAGAAATGATGATTACTAAGCATTTGAATTATATCAACTGTAACATGCATACAAAGATGTGCTTTGTCCAACCAACCTTGTGTAATCTGCAATTGGAAAAATGTTGGTTGATCGTATGCTTCATCAAGGTTCTAAAAAGCACTAGGCGCTAGTCAGGCGGCAGGCAGGGGCCTAGTCCTAGGGGTCTAGGTGGGGTTTTTGTTTTTTTTTTAATTTCAGTTAAGTTTATTATAAACAATAAAAACATATAAATAAGTGACTACAATTGATTGAATACATAAAATGAAATATGTATTCAATGTTATTTTACATGAAAGAAAGTCAAGCATTATTTTACAAGAAAATTATCTTCAAACCTTTTAACCTAAAAAGAATAAAATAAAATAAAATAAAAATTTAACTGCCTAGGACCGCCTAGAGCCATCTAGACAGCCTAGGCAGCCACCTAATTGCCGCCTAGAGCCTTCACCGATTTACTAAACACCTAGGCCCTAATCGGGGCCCCTGGACTCTAGCTAGCGCCTAGGCTGCTTTTTAGAACGGTAATTTCATTATAGTTCTATGATTTAGAGTATCATTTCCTATTTGATCCCTTAGAATTCTATATTTGAAGTTGCACATGTGCAAACTAGAAGTTGAGTTTTAAACCAAACAAGCTTTTCCCAGATGAGGTTAAATTTTGGATATGCTGTTAAGCCATGATGAATCAATGTCACCAGAACTACAACAGATTAGATAGGTTAGGACATGTTAAGCTTATCTCAGCTCACAGCTATAACTTATAGCCAATAAAGTTGGCCAGGACCCATTTTCCAGAGCTTAGTTCCGCATTCAGCTCCTGATTCTAAGATTACTTGTTGATATAAAACGAGTAGAAGGAAGCAAAGCTTTATAAGATGCATGTACCAAAGACTTGAAACCAGGAAAGGTAAACAAGGCAAATGAAGAAATGGTGACCGGTTGTATTAGAAAGTTGAAATCCACAATCTCAAGAAGTGCTCATGATGAAAAAAATTTAAATTTTAACCGTTATGCTAAAATGTTAAGAAATCATGCCAGATAAGGAAACAAACAAAAACAGACAATTAGGTAGGAAAATGAACACCCACGTGAGCATCAAAATCATCAGACCTTTCTTTTACCGTCCACTATCCACAAAGCTAGGACAAGGAGTGGCTGATAGATTTATCATATTAGACCTGACAAGTGCTATTGTTTAACTCATTGTCTATACTATTGTTTCTCAAACAACTAAGGATATAAATCATTAAACCTTTCTTTCACCGTCAACTGGCCTTGATTATCCACAAAGCTAGGACAAGCAGTAGCTGATAGATTTATCATATTAGACCTGACACGTGCTATTGTGTAACTCATTGTCTATCCTATTGTTTCTCAAACAACTAAGGATATAAATCATCAGACCTTACTTTCACCGTCAGCTGGCTTTTATTATCCACAAAGCTAGGACAAGGAGTAGCTGATAGATTTATCGTGTTAGACCTGACACGTGTGTGTAACTCATTGTCTATCCTATTGTTTCCCAAACAACTAAGGATATAAATCTACTAAATAAGTGGAAATGAGGGCTGCCATCAAAACTATATTTTAAATATCCCATTTCTGTTAAAATCATGACCATGTTTTTGAGCAGTCGTCACTTCCCTGAGAACTTACAAAAGTAAAGCTAAATATATATCAAGGCAAACTGCAAAAGAAATGTAATTGAGCAAGTGAATAAAGATAACATACTTAAACCAAGTAAAATAAGGCCTTACTTTCTTCCTCAGCCGGCTTTTCCTAGCAGCCTCACGATTTTGAGCCAGCCGACGGAGAGTCTGCAAAATGCAATCGAACAAATGAGCATCTTGGCACTGCCAGATCAACTCACATATCATAACTTTGTAATCGATTTCCTATACATCACCTTCTGATCTTTTGGATCTTTCGATTTGTCACTGGAATCAGAAGCCACAGGAGCAATGGCATATTGGTCTCTACCAAACTGCACATACAGAGAGTGATCAAAATGTCAGATGGCCAACAAAAACGAGTTAACATCTACCAAATGTTCCACTCAGCAGAAATGAAGAAAACAAGTGATTCTTAATAGTTGGTATGACCCAAATTTAGTGAGAGAGAGAGAGAGATAGACAGAGTACCCTTTGATTCTTATCATCTGTCTCCCCATCTGTAGAGATATCAGTCCTAGGACTGCCATCAGCCATGGCGGATTCTATACCCACTTCTAAATACCACCACTTGATGCAGAACAGAACCAGCAAAAAGGTTGACCCTTTTGTGATTGCAAGCCTTTGACGGCAGCTGGGAACTGTTTGGTATCGGCCAAATGAGCAAAAACGAAGAAAGAGAAGAAAAAAAAATCTACATCGAAAAACCAAACAAAGAAATTCAATTGAGAAAAAACCCAAAAGGGAAACTTCATTACTAGAAGTTGAAACGAAATTGAAGGGGAAAAGGAGCAAACTTTGAGACCTTGGGGCGGCGATCAGGAGGAGGAAGCGGCTGCTCCGTCACCACTTTACTCTTCTGGGGTGGTGGTTGTACGATTCAACAGGGTGTCTGCTGCATCAACAGCTCGTGTCCTAAGAAGTTTGACTCAGGAGAGACAGACAGGAGGGCTCTCCACCCACTTTCCACTTGAGCATAAAATTTTGGTCTTTCCCAGAGAGACAAAAAAAGAAAAGAATAGTAATAATTCATAAATTATGGCAAATTTAAATATATTAAAATTTCTTGGGGTGTGCTTTTATGAAGGGGAGGGAACCCTTATTTGGTACGTGAAATTGCCAGATTGCCACAAATACTGGTGAAGTTCCTCTGAAGGAAAAAAAAAAAAATTAGTAGGTAATATATAGATTTTTTTAAAACCAAACTCAACCCAAGGCTAAATGCTATTTTTTAGATTTTATTCCTCCCTTCCAACCCCAATCCAACTCGTCATAAATGTGTGGGCTAAAAGCTAAAAGCCAAACAAAAGCCAAATTCTCCTCTCCAGGATTTAGCCCAGAAAATGGTGTAGGCACCACCAGCGGGACCCTAATGGCCCAAAAAAATCTAATGGCTCAAATTTAAATCCAATGGCTAAAATAATTAAAAAATTTATTTAACTCAAAATTCACCCAAATTTAGTGATTTTTCAATATTTATCGGAATTTAAATATTTTTAGGTTAAAATGTTCATAAAATTAAATTATGATAGTGTACATAATTTTTTTTTTGAAAAAAATTACTTTAAAAGAAAAAATTAGCCTAAATTTATTTTTTTAATAATTTCAGGCTAAAAAATTTAAGTCAGAAGGGTTGGAGCAGAACAACTGTTTCTTGGCTAAAACCTAAATTTTCTGGGCTAAAAATTTTAGGTTTTAGTCCAAGGGTTGGAAATGGTCTTAGGGTACTACCTACATATTCATTTTTACTTTTCAGTCACTCCTCTTAATTTTTGACCGTCGAATCGTGTTAATTGAAGAAGATAAATGA
The DNA here is from genome assembly GCA_035220775.1 of Malus fusca. Lineage (NCBI taxonomy): Eukaryota > Viridiplantae > Streptophyta > Magnoliopsida > Rosales > Rosaceae > Malus > Malus fusca. The sequence goes on along the minus strand of CM069060.1, from coordinate 32,602,226 downwards.
ACAAAAATTATCAAAAGTGTATGGGAAGTAAAATGGGGTGTGTGAATAGCTTAACCTTTTTTTATTGGAGAGATATTTAATTGAGACAATTTTATAAATGAGAGTTGATATTCACATATCGGTTTTAGCTTATTACACCCCCTTTTTTTATAACCACTTTGTTTATTACTTTTCACACATTTTTCATTTATTCTTTACTATCATTCTCTTTAAAATATGTAAGAGATTAAAAAAATATGTGTGTCTATCATTCTCTTTAATAATTTTAACAAATAGAGTTCATAATCTTCATGCACGGCAATTCTTTGACCAATTGGCATGTTTGGTAGAGAATGATAAGTGATAACCTTCTATTTTTTGTGCAATTAAGTGACAGATTTTAGATTTAATTCTCGTCAAAGATGAATTTGAATCGCATTATTGCTAACTAATTGTGATGCTAAGTCTATTCCTTCCTTTTTTTGTAGATAATATCATTTGTTCAAAAACAAAAAAAACACATGTTAAGTGCATCCATCAGAGATAAAATCTTATGCATCCAAAATAAGTGTTGCCTCTATGTGGTCTTAATCATTGTTTGACACATATTAAGTTTATGATAAAAATTAAAAAATATTAAATTTAAAAACACATGTCACTCAATAATTAGAACCACATAAAGGCTGCATCCATTTTAAATGCAGAAAACTTGATATCCACCCATGAGTGCTGTTACTTATTGCTTACTATTGAAGTTGGTCCAACAAGTTACCAGAAGAAATGTGCGTACGTTTGAATAATTGCAATCTCTAGACGTCTGCTTCTGTGAAAAACTAAAAATTAAAAAATTAAAAAAATAAATAAATAAATAAACGGAAAATCGTGTATTGTTGAATGTTGAGTGGTTTGACATTTTCTGTGGCTTTGTTTGTTGTAGAGAATTGGATTTTTCCTTCCTCTTCCTTCTCTTATTTAAACGGTCACGATTAAGTCACGTCAACATCTTATATTACTTTTTTATAGAAAGAGAAAAACAAAATAGAGAATGTGAAAGAAAGAGATGGAAAGGGATGAAAAGAGGAGGGGAGAGAATCCTAGTCCTTGTTTTAGTTGCCTTGCCTGAAAATCGTGTTAATTTCGATACTGCCCAAGTTGCACTATTTACGCACATGGTTTAGTATGTAAAGACTCTTTCAAAAGTATAGCTTTCTATAAATTTTGAAACTTGAACTCATATTATTGGCATAATATTTTATAATGTTGGCACAGAAATTAACGTTATTGCAAAAACAGAGAATCCAAAAAGAGCCACACTTTAAGAGAGTCTTCCTAGTATTTCTCTAGTATGTATGTAGGTGTCATATATCAAATCTACTTCTTTGATCAAAAAGTTATTTATAATAACCTTGTGGTTATGTTTATAAGAGTCGCATTAGTGGTCATTCACTGTTATAAGATTAAAACTATATTTACTCATTATATATGACATATATCAAGTTCATTAGTGAGTGGTTAAAACAACATTTTTGTACGTTCATTTTTAAAGGAAAAATGAGTCAAGCGAACACAAAACCCTTACCAAGTGTTTAGAATTTGTAAAACTTAGGATCTGTTTGTTACCGTTCTGCAAAACCTTTTTTTTTTTTTTTTTGCATATACATATACAGGTGGGAACTGTGTTTGGCAAATTGTTTTGTGAAAACAAATTAAGCAAAAAAAAAAAAAACGTAGAAGACTAAATTTAGCCTAAGTTCTATAAAACATCAAATTGATGTTTCCTCTGTTTTTCAAGAATAGTTTTCAAACTAATAGAAAATAAAAGGTACATTATAAAATAGAGTTAGAGTTTTAAACAAAAAAAATAAAATCATGCATGCCACGATCGGCGCCACCACCAATACCACCTCAACATTCTCCAACGTTGTCACCCACACCACCATGGCTACCATTACCTCCACCATCTCACCATCATTACCATCTTTGACGCCACACCACCCTCACCACTGTTATTGCCGCCGCCGCCACCACCACCTCCACCGTCTCACTGTTGTGGCCATCACCACCGCCGCCATTAGCCACCACCATCGCTACCACAACCACATTCTCCACTGCTATCACTCTCGCTATGGCCACCACCACCTCCATCGCTCCATCACAATCATTCTGGCCACCTGTTAACCACAATTTCTGCAACTATACCTCACAACCCTTGTTAATACAATTACTTTCTACTCCGTTATTGTCACCACTATATCAATATCTCACCACTACTAGCACCACTAAACTAAAATTAAGATTTATTTTAGAAATATTCTCAGATTTGGCTTGATTTCGAAATATTTTTTGTTTATAACTTAAATCTTTATTACTAAACAAATTTTGAGAAAAAAAAAAGAAAAGAAAATTGTTTATCACACGATCCTGAAATACTTTTAACTCATAAAAGACAAGTCATGTGATTTACATAAGAAATCCTTACAATGGTAATCTATGTGTGATTTATTTAATTAACAGATTAGCAAACTCATATCATTTTATGTTGTTTGTAAAACGATTAAGAAAACTGTCCATAAAATAAAGATTGGGAAAACTGGCTATGTAATTTTATGTTGATTGCAAAACGATTAAGAAAAAAACAGTATCCAATTCCTACAACTCTATCTCATTGGCCAAAAATGAAAATCATTTCACATGTACATCATATTTAAAAATGTTCTCTGCTCACTTAGCGATAAAAAAATGCATGTTCACTCAAACCCTTGATGCCAAATTTTCAAAAGTGCTTGACCAAACGAGCGGGACTCTCAAACCCAACTAAACCATGAATCCTTGATCACTAGGTGACCAGAAGAACAATACTCTCAAATTCAATTCAAGGACATTGTATATAAATATTTGGTTGGAAACAATGAACAAACCTCCCAAGAAATGAGGCACACAGAAAAGATTATAAACTCAGGGAAAGACATTCAAAAGAGCCTCACATCATTCTCTCCCCTTCTATTTGAACAGTTCTATCTACATCTTATATTATTATTATTTTTTTTTATAGAGAGGGGCCACTTAGTACTACAGTCTAGTAGGATTCCTCTTCATTTGTAAGTGAGAGGTCTTAAGTTCGATTCTCGCCAAAAGCGAATTTGAACCACGTTATTGTTAGTTCATTGTGAGGCTAAACCCACCCTCTCCCCTTAGGCCTCGTTTGGCAGCTCGGACTGTACTGACTATTTCTGTCGGATAGGATAAATAGCCACCGGATAATACTGACTAAATTAGTCATGCGTTTGGTGCAGTATCGGACTAATGACCGTATTATTTATACTGTGTTTGGTTTTATGCCGGATAGGAGGAATCAAACTTAAAAAAAAAAACTGAAACCATCACTTTTGTTCTCAGATCTATCTGCCGCACCCTCAAACTCCATCCCTCCCTCTCCCTTCTTCTTCCCCTACTGCAGAAGAATCCCAATTATCAAACCCAAATTTCAATCCAACCTAATGAATCGGATGTTTGGTGCGGGCTAATAACTGGATTGTTTAAAAAGAAAGACCCATATTTTGTTCTTGCATAAATTGCAAATATGAATCTGAGGAAGGGGAGGGCAACAACAGCAATTCCATCACTCCCTTCAATCACTGCCGCCAGATCGATCATATCCATGGTTCTAACCTATTCAAAAGTTCTGCAACCAATTCCCTCCAACGCTTAACAAAGCATTCTACAACCAATTTGCGTGTCGACCACCTTTAACAAATCAAACTCCAACCCTTTCTTCTTCAGCTCCTTGATGAACTTTCCCAGAAGATTCTTATCCTCGTTCTCTCTCTCCAACAACTTCTCCAGTTACCCCTTTGTGTCGGTTTTATGCCCCATCGCCCAAATGATACCCAGTGATAAACAGAGCGACGGGATCCAGGACCAGCGGTCCAGCTGCATGCGAACTCGTGCGGGTACCGCGACGAGGAATTGAAGAGGAGGGCGAAGGCCGTGGAGTGAAAGAGGAAGAATAAGATGAAAGCATTGTGATTTACCTTCGAACCGAGTCGGTTTGGGGTTCTTTGAGAGAGACCCTGTTGAGAATTAACTCTTCTTCTTTCAGCCATTGCTTCGGAAGTGGGTGTGAGGAGAGAGAGAAGACGAATGAGAAGAAAACGAGGAAGAAGAATCTGGGATTGGCGATGGTAACGGCATCGAGCTTGCAGAACAATGCGAGAGAGCGAGAGCGGTGTAGCGCGACCCGACTAATAATACAAAGGTTTTTGGAAGGATAAATAAACGGGCATACACCGGATAAATATGTGGGCCCAGTATAAGTAATACGGGTACTATTTAGTACATAATTGCACCAAACACCTGGAACCGTATTAACTATACTATCCGATCCCTTATACGAGCTGCCAAACGAGGCCTAATGTAGATAATATCGTTTGTTCAAAAAAAAAAATTAGAGAGAGAAAGACATAATGGAAAGTATAAGATGAGGGGATGGAAAGGGAGGGGAATAGGAGGGGAGATAATCTCACTCCAAAACCTACAATGCTCATCCAATGACATTACTACACCTCGTTTCTTAATTTTTCAAAACCTTAATTACTACATAAACAGCAGCAATTCAGTTATGATTGGACAGAAAGCCTTCCTTGACTACCACCGACTGGAGACTGGATTGTTACCAGAGAAAGGAATGACTATAGGCATGGAACTGACTTTTTACCCTTTCTTTGCCCCGCTAATTTTTTAAGTGGTGACGTAGAGAGACTTTTGAATTGCGAGGTACCATTATGAGCTCAATATATATGAGTGTTATTCCGTGAATAACTTGAATTTCAAATCATTCACTTGCTCTTACTGGACAAAAAGTCTTCCTTGACTACCACTTACTAGAGGCCGGATTATTACCAGAGAAAGGAATGACTATAGGCACGAAACTGGCTTTTTACCCTTTCTTTGCCCTGCTAGCTAACTTACCTACGTTTTTAAAGGTATTTATTTCATATTGGTGACACATCACATGGTTTCTAAATTGGAGTAGAATTCTCCTTTCCAAATCCCCTGTTCGCTCCTCTCATACTCTTCTCTTTGTCTCTCTCTATAAAAAGGTTAACACAAGATGTTGACGTAACTTAATTGTGACTATTCAAATAGAATGGGAGGGAAAGGAAGGGGAATTTACACGGAGAGAATCCTACCCCTCGCAAATTTGGTTTAAAAAAAAAATAGTTTATCTAGCATTACTCTTATGAACAATATCTAAAGGGTAATGTTAGGGACAACAAATTTTTGAACCAAATTTTGTAAATCAAATGATGTGGATATTGATGATTGGTGATTGAATTAATACTTATTGATTAATATGCTTATTTACTATTTGTGACATATCATTTGGTTTGTAAATTTAGTTTTTCTAACATTATCTAGAGAGATTTTTCAGTGTGATCAAAACACGGGATGGTACACCACGTGTCACTATTCAAATTGTGGGATGTGTGTTAAAAAATTAATAACATAAAAAAAAAAAAATTCACCACTTATATAAAAACACGTGGTATACCACCCGTGTTCCAGTCACAATTAAAAAATTTCTCCATTATCCATATCTAGAAACAAGGCATGTGTTGCACATCGAGGAGTAATAAACCACCATATACAATCAGAATTTTGAGCATGCGCATGAATAGCTAGGGCATGAGCAACAAACTTTGCTTCTCTAAAAACACGGGTGAGATTAATATAAATCACTGGGTTATCATGAATAGTTTACATGATGTTATACAACTTGATGGTGATATTATCTGTTATTCTTTTGCAATTATATATAATTTTTAGCAGAAACCGTATTGTAATTGGTTTATTTATCTTCTGAAAATCCTTGTTTCCCAAGGAATTATTAAAAAGGACCTAAATAATCTACCAGCTGTACATAAGGGTTTTCACTAGCCTAAGTTACGCGTACGAAAGTTGTGTTATATATATATCTCCCAACCGGCAAGAATATATACCTTCTCAGTTCCTAATTTTTCTCATCTCTCTCGATATATCTACACCATGGCTTCTATTTCAAAGTTGAAGAGCAGTAAGATGGCCATCGGCCGCAGCAGAATCCCCAGCAACTCCATCCCTCAACCCTTGTGTCCTTATCACATCAGCAGAATCCCCAGCAACTCCATCCCTCAACCCTTGTGTCCTTATCACATCACCAACCTCGCGCGTATGGCGGCCAAGGCTCGAGACGCTGCAGAAGCATATTTCACTCTCGGTAACTTCGAATATGCAATCATGCAAACCAAGGCAGCACAAGAGTTCGATCCAGATTTGCATGCTATGGACAACTACATAGCTGCATACCAAGTTCATTCTGCCGTGTCACACAATCAAAACTGGTACCGTGTTCTCAACATTGAAAACCCTACAGTTGCCGACATAGAAACCATCAAGAAACAATACAAGAGATTGGCACTTGCCTTGCACCCCGACAAGAATGCATCAATAGCGGCAGAGGGTGCTTTCAAGCATATTAATTCGGCGTGGGACGTTCTCTCTAACCCTGCTAAAAGAGAAGCTTACGACAAGTCTTTGAAGCGACAGTTTCAAGCGGCTCATGGTTCCAATAAGCGCAGAGCTAGTGAGTGCAAACCACCGCAGTCGAAGAGGTCTAATACCTTCCCTCGCAAAAGGTCTAGCCTTAGCGGTGATGGGAGCTGCTACAAGAAAACCATTAAGATTATTAGAAAATCAAATCCAGGCCAAAAGGCAACTGTGATGATGGTATCCGTATGCCGAGTGGCTTAATGTGTTCCTCGCTTTGTCATTAATTTTCCTCCTTGAAATTTTGGAGTGCTTACAATGTTGTATGTATTTGTATTTCAATACATCGTTCCCTGATTTCCACTTTTATATTTTCTCTATAGCTAGTTATTTTGTAGATTTTTCTGTTTATATTTTCAGAACCATGTTGAAGAGGATAGAAAATGGGGGCTTCGTATCGCTTGTCGAACGGGGTTTCTTACTGTAGAACACAGAACATAGAGCATCTGTTTTCAATGTAGTTTCTCCATCCATTTATATGGTAGCCAAATTTGTATCTTGTCAATAAACAAGGGAGTATATGGGAACCACAGAGATCAAATCGGGGTTAATATGGAGTAATGATAAGCGTTCTTTTATAAACAACAATTCATAAAAAAATTAATGCAACCAAAAGAAAATTTCACAACCAGAATACTTACAAAACAAAGCCAAAACGAAAAACATTTTATTTATTAAAGTAGCAGAAAATGTCGCTTGCGAGCGCATGCGGGTAGGTAGCATATTATACTACTTTAGGGGCTCCAAAACTTCGAACTCACCCTATATTCATAACCAAAAGCTTGTTTTCCATTATGAAAGCGTCTGAATTAGTGAGATTTTACTTATTGTGAAAATAAGTAAAAATTAAGGTATATTGCGTAAGGGTTTTAGCTAGAAATGCAAGCGGTGGTAAGGATTGCACCAGGGTTTAGTTACTGCAAATCCAACTCATGTACAACGGCCAAACTTAGTCAATCGAGTTCAAATAAGTTTCTCATCTTGGAACTGAGCAGGAACCTTGTTGAGATTTCTATACTACTAGGAATTATTTTCATATGTTATTTGGAGTTGTTGCTAAGTGGACCATCTATTAATTTCTTTAATTTTTCAACTAGGAAAATATATAGAGGTATTTGTCGTTTTCCCCCCTGAACTTGTAAGGAGATGCCAATTTCCCCCTTGAACTTTAATTTTAGCCAATTACCCCCATGAACTTTTGTAATTAGCCAATTTACCCCCTAATGTTAGATTTGAGAATTTTCCATCCAATTTTCCATCCAACTCGGTCACATGCATGGCACATGCCAAATTTTTAAGGGTAAAAAAGTAATTTTATCCCTAATGTAGACATTCTATCTTTATTCTTCTTCTCTTCCACTAGTTCACTCCGTACAATTTTGTCTAAATTAGCTATAGAAGTCTAATTAGCAATTGAAAAATATTGGCTCAGTGCCCAGTTTACCAAAATGAAATTAACGATTCTTACTTCGAGTGCTTTAATAAAGTTAACAACATCCACAAAAAATATGCAACAGACTTAACAGCCTTAACAGCCTTGCACCTAGCATCCACAAAAAATATGCAACAAACTTAATCTCAACACCAAAGGTTTTCATTAACAGGACGAAATGCCTTCCAACACATTATAGTTATACTCTCCATGGTCTTGGTTTTTTGGCAACACGTTGGGGTTGTGATGCCATTTCATTAGCCTTTCTTGTGACTTGATTCACACGACCGCCTCGGTACACCTATTTGAACTCAACACGAAAGCAACAAAAATGTTAGCAAACCCAAAACAACAAAAATTAATGTATAACAAATATTTTTGTTTTTTTAATAAAAAAGACAGATTCTTGTTATTATATGTAGTTTAGAAGTTCCTTGTGGCCTAGTTTGAGATGGAGCGGCCCCCGAGTGATGATGTGCACCAGTTTCCTACATCAAAACCATTTATACTCAATTATTTATGGAAGCAAGCATGAATCAAAAGAGTTCATAAACAAACAAACAAAAAAATAAAATACTGTATAGCAAATCAAAAGACCATAATACAGTAAACAAATTTGAGATTATGCAGCTTAGAGAAGGTAAATTAAGAGACTCGGCAAATGGTGTTTCTTGCTAAATACGAGGATACCTCGACTCAACAGCACAAGTTAGATCCACATCAGGGCCATGCTCTCTCCCATCCCCTTCTTGAAAATTTTAAAAGGTTGAATGGCGTGTGGGTGTGGCTGGGCTGGGATTAGGGTGGGAGGGTGTGGGACGGAGAACTGAATAAAACAATCAAGGGACCCCATATACACACACGACTGGAAAAATAACACACAAAGCAAACCTTTCACATATTAAACAAACTGAAAAAGAAAAAGTGAAGACTTACTGTATCTTGGAGGATGCCCACCATCCCTGACCACGATACTCATCGTTCTCAACTTCAAAACTCAAAATACCTTCAATATTTGGTAGCAATTTGTTGATTTCACCGTCTATTCTCCATATCTTTTCTCAGACTGTAACCCTAGAATGCCCAATTCTTTGTGGCTCGCCTTCCCCTGCTTCTCCATATACCCAACAACGATTAGGTTTGGTTGTGGTGTATGATTACCATTTTGTCCTCACACCATTAGCATGTGCAGAGCACGTGATCGAATTGGATGGTGAATTGTATGGTAAATTCTAAAATATAACGGCAGGGGGTAAATTGGTGATTTACACAAGTTTATGGGGGTAATTGGCTAAAATTAAAGTTCAGGGGGGAAATTGACTATTTCTTACAAGTTCAGGGGGTAAATCAGCGAATACCCCAAATATATATGACCTATACAGTATATATATAACCTATTTATTTTTACTTTTCACACACCCTTTTTTATTTTTGGCCGTCTGATCGTGTTAATTGAAGAAAATCAATGGACTAAAATTATCAAGAGCGTGTGAAAAGTAAAATGGGGTGTGTGAATAGTTTAGCCTTTTTTTATTGGAAATATATTTAATTGAGACAATTTTATAAACGGGAGCTGATATTCACATATCAGTTTTAGCTTATTACACCCCCTTTTTTTTTATAACCACTTTATTTTTTTACTTTTCACACATTTTTCATTTATTCTTTACTATCAAATTGTATAAATTAAATAAAATCAACGAATATAACCAAATGAAATAAGTAAGAGATTAAAAAAATACTCGTGCGAGCCATGCAACTTTCCCGGGCAGGAACTGCTCCCTTCCTTGATCTCCCTATTTAGTGCGTTGATCTTGCAATGGCCCTCCACTCCAGCACTGATCACCTGGAAGTTTTGTTATTTAATATTTGCCTTCATGTTGACTTCCATCTGTTCAAAGGGTGTTGGTTTCACCTCCCTCTTCTGCTTTGCTTCGGAACTCTATTCTCTAACAATATTAGATCACAATTATTATTCCCTAAAAACCCAGATGCACCTTGCAGTAGAGCAGAGGAAGCATTATGTCTTCCAAGCCTTTTCTGATCCCGGATCACTGTTGTGTGTCTATCATTCTCTTTAATAATTTTAACAAATAGAGTTCGTAATCTTCATGCACGGCAATTCTTTAACCGATTGGCATGTTTGGTAGAGAATGATAAGTGATAACCTTCTATTTTTTGTGCCATTAAGTGAGAGATATTAAATTTGATTCTCTTCAAAGACGAATTTGAATCACATTATTGCTAACTCATTGTGATGCTAAACTTACCCCTCCCTCTTCTGTAGATAATATCGTTTGTTCAAAAAAAAAAAAAAAAAAAAACCGTGCATCCATCAAAAATCAAATCTTCTGCACCCAAAATAGGTGTTGCCTCTCTGTGGCCTCAAACACATATTAAGTTTATGACAAAAAAATTTATAAATACTAAATTATAAATACGTGTCAATCAATAATTGAGGCCACATCCATCTTAAATGCGGAAAAATTGATCTCCATCCATCAGTGCTTTTACTTATTGCTTACCATTGAAGTTGGTCCAACGAGTTACCAGAAGAAATGTGCGTACGTTTGAATAATTGCAATCTTCTCTAGACGTTTGCTTCTGTAAAAAATAAAAAATAAAAATAAAAATAAAAATAAAAGATCGTCCACTTTCCCAGGACAATTGAATAATTCCATTTTTTAATTGATTTTTATTTTCTAATGCATTGCTGAATGTTGAGTGGTTTGACATTTTCTGAGGCCTTGTTTGTTTCAATACTGCCAAATCTCGCTTACAACGCACCTGTCAGTCACTTGAGCTCAAATCCTCTGCTTGTAGTCTCCCACAAGTTGAGGTGAGCCCAACCAAGTTGCACTATTTACTCAAGTGGTTTAGTATGGAAAGACTCTTTCAAAAATGGAACTTTATATAAATTCTTTGTCACTTAAACTCATATTATTAGTACAATATTTTATAATGTTGATACAGAAATTAACGTTATTGTTGTAACAGAGGGTTTATGAAAAATCACACTATAAGAGAGTCTTCCTAGTGTTTCTCTAGTATGTATGTAGGGGGTCATATATCAAATCTACTTCTTTGATAAAAAAAACTTATTTATAATAACCTTGTGGTTAGGTTTTTAAGAGTCGCATTAGTGGTCATTCACTGTTATATTTGATATTAAGAATGAAGATTAAAACTATATTTACTCATTATATATGACATATATCAAGTTCATTAGTGAGTGGTTAAAACAACATTTTTGTACGTTCATTTTTAAAGGAAAAATGAGTCAAGAGGACACGAACCCTCTTACCTAGTGTTTAGAATTTGTAAAACATAGGCTATGTTTGTTACCGTTCTGCAAAACACTTTTTTTTTTTTTTTTTTTTTGGCTTTGCAGATACAAATACAGGTGGGAACTGTGTTCGGCAAATTGTTTTGTGAAAACAAATTAAGGAAAAAAAAGAAGGTAGAAGACTAAATTTAGCCTAAGTTCTATAAAACATCAAATTGATGTTTCCTCTATTTTTCAATAACAGTTTTCAAAATAACAGCAAATAAAAGGTACATTATAAAATAGAGTTAGAGTTTTAAACAAAAAAATCAAATCATGCATGCCACGATCGGCGCCACCACCAATACCACCTCAACATTCTCCAGCGCTGTCACCCACACCACCATGGCTACCATTACCCGTCTCACCATCATTACCATCTTTGACGCCACACCACCCTCATCACTGCTACTACCGCCGCTGCCACCACCACCACCATATTATACACTACCATCACCTCCCCCTCCGGTCACCATGGCCACCATTACCTCCATTGTCTCACTATTGTGGCCATCACCACTGCTGCCATTAGCCACCACCACTCCCACCACCATCGCTACCACAACCACATTCTCCACTGCCATCACTCTCGCTATGGCGCTCCATCACAATCATTATGGCCACTTGTTAACCACAATTTCCGCAACTATTCCTCACAACCATTGTTAATACAATTACTTTCTACTCCGCTATTGTCACCACTATATCAATATCTCACCACTACTAGCACCACTAAACTAAAATTGAGATTGATTTTAGAAATATTCCCAAATTTGGCTTGATTTCGAAATATTTTTTGTTACTTAAATCGCTATTACTAAACAAATTTTGAGAAAAAGAAAAAAGAAAAGAAAATTGTTTATCACACGATCCTGAAATACTTTTAACTCATAAAATACAAGTGATTTACATAAGAAGTCCTAACAATGGTAATCTATGTGTGATTTATTTAATTAACAGATTAGCAAACTCATATCATTCTATGTTGTTTGTAAAGCGGTAAAGAAAACTGTCCATAAAATAAAGATGGGGAAAACTGGCTATGTAATTTTATGTTGATTGTAAAACGATTAAGAAAAAAACAGTATCCAATTCCTACAACTCTAGCTCATTGGCCAAAAATGAAAATCATTTCACATGCATATCATATTTAGAAATGTTCTCTAGTCACTTAGCGACCAAAAAATGCATGTTCACTCAAACCCTTGATGCCAAATTCATAAGTGCTTGAACAAATGAGCGGGACTCTCAAACCCAACTAAACCATGAATCCTTGATCACTAGGTGACCAGAAGAACAATACTCTCAAATTCAATTCAAGGACATTGTATAAAAATGTTTGGCCGGAAACAATGAACAAACCTCCCAAAAAATGAGGCACGCAGAAAAGATTATAAACTCAGGGAAAGACATTCAAAAGAACCTCACAGAATTATCTCCCCTTTTTTTTTTTTTTTCTCACCCCTTCTATTTGAATGGTCACGTCTACATCTTATATTAATCTTTCTATAGAGAGAGGCCACTTAGTACTACAGTTTAGTGATATTCCTCTTCACTTGTAAGTGAGAGATCTTAGGTTCGATTCTCACCAAAGACGAATTTGAACCACGTTATTGTCAACCTATTGTGAGGCTAAGCCCATCCTCTTCCCTTTGTATAGATCGTTTGTTCAAATAAAAAAAAAAAGAAATTAGAGAGACATACAATGCTCATCCAATGAAATTACTACACCTCGTTTCTTAATTTTTCAAAACCTTAATTACTTCATAAACAGCAGCAATTCAGTTATGACTCAGTGACCTTAACAATCTATATCCAACAGAAACATACAAAAACATTGTCAAGTACACCTTTATTTATGAAGCCCTGAAAGCAAAGTCCCACCGGAGCACATCCAGGGAGCAGCGGAGATTCAAAAATAATTGCTCTTATAAAATTCTTTAAGAAAAGCAGAGGTCCCCTGATCTTTGGTGCCCGAATCCTGGAGAAGCCCTTGCTGACCAACGACGTACTGGCCAATGATGTGGTGTCGCTGCTTTGCATGCTCGGTGATGTTATTTAACTCTTCCATTGCCTTGAAGAGCAGCATATCGATGACCTGCATTTCAATACCATCCACATAAAAAAAAAAAATGTTTATAAGCCACAAATCACAAAAGCATGAAGCACTTTAGCAAAGCAGGTATGGACGGTAAGAAAAATCCTGGTTCTTAGTGCCAACAAAAATACAACTAACTCAAATGTAGAAACTCTTTCAATTCAAAAGTTATGCATATTACTAAACAGAAATCATGTCAAAGTGCATTACTTTAATAATTTATTTGATTTCATTGTTTGACTCAATAAAGCTTTGTGTTCAGCCTGATACAATGATTCAAGGACCCCGTAGCCTGAGAGCTCCTATACTTCCTTCCAGGCAGAATTAGATTTCCCAGAAAACTTGAGCAAAACACACAACCATAATCCAGAAACATATAGAGACAACCCATGTGAAGGTTGCTAAACAAAGACAAAACAACACAAGAACAATAAAGGAATAGCTGACAACATATCTCTAAATATAGACATGATTTATCTTGAAATTTATTGAAACCTAATTACGTATGTAAACTACGTGTGTGCGGAAGCCCAGTCAAATGTGACTGTTCTAGGCAGGGTGGGCCACCCACCTTCAAATGATGTTGGTCCTGTGGATCATAATGGACTCGCCTTTGGCCTCTGAGCACGCTGGAACCGCATGAGTTCCAAGAGAGCCTTTTCAAAGTCCTGGAGAGGAATACATTGGGGCCTAACCTTCTTCCTGACTCAGTTAGTTGGGTACTATAAAATTAGAATCCATTGTCTGCGCTTTACCCACAAATTCCTGCTATATTACGACATATCACATAAACTGAATGCCAATAACAAAGGATGAATCCTCACCTAGACTTTTACTAGAATGTGGCACTAATACCAGAGTCCATAAACCATACTGAATCCTCAAAAGAAATCTACCCATTACATGTTTTTAGTTATCCCCACAAAATCAAAATTTAAGCTGTTAGGACATAGGAAAACAAATATTCATAACACAACTCTCCCTTGTTTAGTATGTACGATCAAATTGCATCTTCTAATGTCCTCAATATGCGGCCTCTATTACCACTATAGAGCCCATAAAAGTGAAACTTAATACGAATATGAAAGTTTTGCAAAGGTTTGAGCTTGAATCGTCTAATGTCCTCAAAGTGTGCCGTCTACCACCATGGAGCCCAAAAAAGTGAAACTCAATATAAAGCTTGAAACTTAATATGAATGTGAAAGTTTCGCAGTGGTTCGAGCTTTCATCTTCTGCTCCGACACAATGCTAAGATTTTCCAACCAACCATTATTTCTCAAAAGCTCAACTACAAAAATGAAACGAAAAACAAAAGTGTTTCTAGGTGAAAATTTTGAAACCAAGTAAAAATGCAGCATCTAATATCATTCCTATTCGCCGCGATCCTCCTTCTACCCAAATTCATGTCATTACTTGGCAGAAAATCCAATAGCACATACGAGATCGGACAACTTAATTGTATAAAAAAATCCCTACATCTCGTGGGCAAATATGAAATTCCAGACATTTTACTCGTTGTTCGAAATATCAGATGATTAAAACAGCAGCGTATCACATAATTTGAGGAGAGAGAGATAGAGAGGGAGAAGGGGACCTTAGGGTTAGTGACGTTGGCGTTCTTGCGGATCTCGGAGGCGACGACGGTGCGGAGGTGAGAGGGCGTAACGACGTCGTCGAGGTTGTAGATTTCCATGATGGTGGGGATGGATCTGCAGGCGGCCCTGAAGAAGTCGAAGACTCGGTGCCGGGCTTCGTCCAGAGACGCCGAGTTCGGTGGCACCTTCACAGCCCGCTGAATAAACGACATTTCTTCCTCCGAAAACTCAAAACTCGACTCACTGAGTTCTTCTGCGTCGCTCCACTCTACTCGCCATGATGGCATTCGCTTACTCTTCTCTATTGGGAAAGGTTATCGATGTGGATGTGGTGACCACGAGCCCAACGGTGCCGTTTCGGCTGTTTTTTTTTTTTTTTTTTTTTTTTTTTTGGGGGGGGTGGGTGGTTGAGGGGGTGTTTGGGGGTGGGGGTGGATTGGGTTTGCTAGCCCGATTACAAACCAACCAACACAAAAACTATTAAAGCTGAAAGTCCCTTGCGCAACCATTACAAACATGTTAATGGTAACGTGGTCAACTATTTAGATTAATTTTTATAAATTATATGATGTAGTTATTGATTATTTGATAATTATTTAAGTGGTGATGTAGGAAGACTTTTGAATTGCGAGGTATCATTACGAGCTCAATATATACGAGTGTTATTCTGTGAAATAACTTGAATTTCAAATTATTCACTTGTTCTGATTGGACAGAAAGCCTTCCTTGACCACCACCGACTGGAGACTGGATTGTTACCAAAGAAAGCCTCACTACTTCCAAGGCTCGTAACTTCTCCTTTGTAACTCGGAATTAAGATCCGTTTGCTCCTACACACTCGTGGGTTCAAGCTCTACCTGAACAACTCAAGAGTTTACCGAAAAGGTCGAGTAAAATTAGAAATGGCAGAAATATCCTTCACTTCGTTTTCTCGAAACGGAGAATTAATGAACTAACTTCAATTAAATCTCCGTAATATGTCAAAAATAAAATAAAATACTAATTTTGGGGATAGAATATCACACGCACTTGATAAGGTTGGGTCGTGGCCGGCCTCAGGCGGACCAATAGGGTTGCTTGGAATATTGCATGGCCCCAAGCAGAGATCGAGAACTTGGTACGTATGACCAATCAATCGCGCAGTCATTTGAAGGCGTTTAGTGAATGATTCTGTTGGGTCGTTTTGGGTATGAACATGGGGTATTGGATGTTCAACTTCAAAATCCAATCGACATGCAATATACTATAGTGAAAATTCCTTTGGAATCTCAAGCTTCTGGCCAACCACATAGTGGGCCTGAATAGGTGTAATCTGCTTGTTAGGCATTCCATCTTCTCTTGAATACGCTTCTAGCTATATTTGTAGGAAGTGCAATATGGTAATATGCAAAAGAGTTTTACTCTATTTTCTACTTTGGTTTCAATATGGTAATAATGCTCTCGAATATCTTTAAAGCTCAAAAGGCGTTCTTACGGAACGAGTGAGTACAAGGCTTCCCTTTATGGTAAAATTAGTACCATTGGACAATATAGGGTAGTGTCATGCCCCACAATCAAGTTGGATAAGCATGAAAGGGTTGTCAGGGGGTGATTAGGTATGAAGTTAGCATAGAACCAGACAGCTAACTTCCCCACAAAACATATCCAAGCATGAGTTAATTGTATAAGTCACATGTGGTAATTTTCGTTCATTAACTCTTATTCGAGAATAATAGTGATATCCAAACACCAATCTTAAGTCCAAGTACAAAATAAATTATTCACAAAGTAAACCAAATATACATGGGGGTTTGGCCAATACGGCCTTCCATGTCAAATTTTGCTTGCCAAACGTGTTAGGTTGAGCAAATTAGTCTAACAGATAGACTGCGGGAAAGGTACTCCTAAACAACATTGGTAAAAGCATAGGAAAATGCATAACCAATGATCTATTTCGTCAAAACGGAGTTAGATTCTGCAGGGTTGAGGTTTAGGAATACTATCCCTTATTCTTGAAGTTTTTAGGTGCCAAAGATCATGCTTCGGGCATGATACCACCTCTTGGTAGGCCTAGATTCTACCATAGGTTGTAAAACAAACTCGAAATCAGAATGTATGAGAGAGAGACAGACCCAGACTTGGGTTCGATAGGCTCCAGCTAAAACTGGAGGGGTCTGTTCGGTAGCCTTTGCCGAAGTAGAGCAATATCGTTCGGTGCACCTCTGTTGGAGCAGAACATGCAAGTCAGTGCATCCCTACCGAAGCAGGGCACCACCATTCGGTAGACTCCAGCCGAAACTAGATTTATACCATTCGGTACCTCGTAGTCGAATTGTTGGGCTACCTTTTTCTCACATGTATGATAGTAATTAGATTCGAGAATTTGGTATACTTCTGCTATCTATATCGCTACTTTAGGAGCAATTTGGATATAGAAGGACGAGAAAGATTTTCTTCCAGTCAAAATTCGATCGGATATAAACTCCAGAATTATACCTATTCATGGACGTAAAGGTTTTAATCATGTTATGCTTCAGGCAAGAATTCATCTTTACATGATTTGAAACGGTCCATAGCGAGTCAAAGAGCCATGGAGTCCTTAGCAGTGAGGTACTGCCATTTGATATGTGTCAGGCATAAGTTTTTGAATGAAGATCATGGTGGAGACTTATTCAACTCTTTCACACCATAACTAGCTACAATGATTTCGCAACTAGCCATAGTCAAGCGGGGTGTCACGTCTTGTATCCACACAAAGTAGTTTCTTGTTCGAAAATTCCAAATCAGTGAAATCGAACTTGTTAAGGTTTGACAATACGCTGAATGACGAAAACAAGAATGTGATTGGTGTTTTAGGAAATAAAATTTCTATAAATAGCAAAGTTAGAACATCCAGGTTATAAGACATGGTTTGATTTAAACAGATTTAAGCATGGAGAACTTCGAGTCTTAACATGAGTGTTGCGCATTAAGAAACTTCAGGTTTCTATGGCACTTTTATGAAACTTTGGGTTCGGAAATATGAACTTCAAGTTCATAATACTTGCAAATAAACGCAGTATATACAATACAAAATATATAAAGCAAAAGAAAACAAATATATTAATAGTGGGTAACTTTGGGACCCTTTGTGTGAAAGTTTTAGGGAAACGGCCCTAAAAATGGTGTGGAGCTTCAGGTCCAAAAATTATTATTTTAATCGGTTTGGCTGCAGGCCAGCGAGAAAAAAATTGGGTTATTAGAACCCAGGCCCAAATCTGGGCTAAGGAAGAAAAATTGAAAACCAAATCCCGATTTATAGGGTTTAGGGTTTCATATGGGCTAAGTAAATAGGCCCAAAACACTTTTTTTTTCCGCACGAATTGGACTGCAGGTCCAACTGAAGAAAAAAAAAAGGCGGAAAGCCCAAAAAAAAAATAAAAGAATGAGCCCAAAGCACAAAATAGACTGCTAGGCTGGCTGCTTGATGCAGGTCTAAAAACTAAAATGGCCGTGAGGTTCTAAACCCAAAACTGGGCTGTTTGTTGGGTTATGGCCGAAAGCAGTACATGCCCAAGGCCTTTGAGGCGTGAGATCCAAGCCCATCTGCAATGGGTGAAGGGTTTCCTCGAGAACTAATGGAGGCTGATGATGTCACAAGGGACAACGACGAACATGGATTATAGAGGTCGAGGTCGTCGCCATGGAATCTCGAAAAATGAGACGGCTGAAGACAGTTGAGGGAGCTCGAAAACTATCGTGTTGGGTGTTGACACCCATGATATGTCCTTGATGCCAGAGACATCAAGAGGATGATGAGAAATTTTAGGCCGTCGTCGTGGGGGGGCATATCACCATCGCTATAGCTGTCGGCTATGGAGGTCTCAATTTTCAGATCAAGGGAGATGGTATCCCTGATGATGTCGTTTTGAACTCGTATCTGGGTTCTGTGTGTCTGGGGGTGGTGGCTTAAATTGGAGCTGGCTTGGCTCAGCCAGACGGCGCAATTCTTGGGTTAGTGGCTCAGCGTAAGCTGCACGCTGGCCATATGAAATCAGGGCCTAGTCAAAGACAGACTAGGTTTTCAAGCCCAATACGAATTCTAGGGTTTCAACATCCTTTGTTCTTTCCTTTTTCTTCCTTATTCACACATATTCAATTCACATAATAGCAATATTATGGATATAATGCATAAACAATTGATGTAGAATCTAAAATTCATAAAACATAAAGTTGGGTCATGCATTATGGTGAAGGTTCATGCAATCAAGGCTGAAAAAAATATCGAGATAAAAACCGTTGTCTTAAAAGAACCTAGATTGCGTGATGAATATTGTGAACGGGTTTGATGCAAAAAATTATTTCTTCAATTTCGGCTTTCCATCTCCAAAGCTTGTATCACTTTCAACATAAGAAAAATAAATTAAATCAATAAAAGTATATGAATTCAAGAAAATCAAAATTTAATCAATTAAAATAATTGAAACGTAATACTCTCCTGATTGAAGACGAATAAATTCTCTTTAGCACAACTTGAAGAGTGTGCTGATAATGTGTTGTGGCCTATATTTAACTGAGGGGTGCGGCATAGAGAGAAAGAGAGTGGAGAATAGACTTGAGGAATTGTGTATTAATTCTCCAGTCCTTGTGCCTTTATTTATAGTAATAAAGAGGAGAGTTGCTCTTCAAGTAATACAAAGTCTATTAGGAAAGATCTTCTAGATCCCAAATGATTCCTAATTTATCTCTACTTAGGATTTATTTTACACAACCACAATATATGTTAGAACATATGTCACAACAATTTAAGTAATTTTATTTTTACCAAAAAAAAAGAAAAAAGAATCATGTAAAGAGAGAAAATTCAACAATCCTTCTTCCTCTTCTTTCAATCTCCATATTTCTGAAACCCTCTATGCCATTGATAATATTTGATATATATATGCAGTGAAACCAATAGATTTTTCTTAAAAGGACATAAGAGTAGAATTTAATTAGAAAAGTGCTTATGGTTTTAACTCTTGATTTGCAAGAGCACGGTCCTAAAATTACAAAGGATATAACTTGTTCATCAAAACCCTAATCCCAATATCATGACAAACAAGTTTCATATGCTTGCTACTTTAATTTGATTCATACAAAATCTTTGTCCCTTCATCCTATCCCTATACATACATACATATATATACATACATACATACATACATACATACATACATACATACATACATACATACATATATATATATAGGAAGCCTTTAAGGGAAGGGATCCCCATTTTAAAAAAAAATTGGGATATTCTCTTGACCGTTAGATTTAGCTTTAATGAAATTCTGTTGTTGAGATTTTGTGGCCTGTGATTTAATCTCAACCACAAAATTTCATTAAAGCCAAATCTAACGGTCAAGAGGGTGTCCCCATTTTTTTTTGAAAAATGAGAATCCCTTCCCTTAAAGGGCCTGTGTTTTTTTTTTTTAATCCTCTACTTCCAATACCAAACACATATTTCAACCACAAATTCAAGCAAATTTGAGTTCCCTCTACTAGATCTACAAGATTTTTGACATGAAGATAGAAAGTGTACATATAAATATAAATCAAAAGATAGAAGGCCTCAAATCAAGACCAAACTAAAACTAAAGTGCACTTAATGTATAATATCATGGTTAATTGCTTCAATACTAGTTAAAAGAGTACATAACACGATCTACATACATAGACACACACTACATTTATAAATACTGGTAAAATACATACATCCATTCATAAAACTAATAAACTTAAATAAATACTTATAATTTTGGTCCGATTCGGTTTAGGTTGATTCCTAGTACTATAAAATCGGGACCGAAACCGGTTTGAGCTAGTCCAGTTCTGTTCTTGACTCGGTTTTGACTTTTTTGGCCAACATGGTTTTCTTTGATTTTTTTAATACGGTCTATTCGGTTCCAGTTCAATGGTTTTTATGCCCACCCTTACCTAGGTAGATAGCGAGAGAGAGATGAAGTGTATCGTGATTCTCTTACTTGGGCCAAGGTACATAATTTCAGGCAGAGTTCTGGACTTTCTTATGATCTCTCGATAGCCTCGAAAATAAAGATGGCAAATCAACTCATTGAATTGTTAATGAGTAACTATAAGACCCGTTTAGTTTGATTTCACCGTAATGAGATTGGTAGTGGAGATGATTGTGTAACACCTTATTATGGTGAAATCTAACTATATAGGTATTAGACTATTAATGGTTACCCATTAATAACCTAGTGGGTTGATTTGCTGTCTAGAAAGACAATTCCAAATCTTAGGCAATCTCCACTAGTGAACAACTATAATCTTAGCCCTCCATAATTTTATAGTATGAAATTCACTTGCTCTTTTTTTTTTTTCACGAGAAATTATAGAAATGTACTCGATCGAAAGTGTTTGGAATTTTCTGAAAAAGAAATTGGGAACTAACTAATTAACTGAGAAAATTCAAAACTTTTCTCCGTAAACCACGTAAAGGAGGCCCATCCCATGTGCCCCTTTTCTACTTTTGTTCATCTCTCACTCATTGATATTCCTGAAGGAGTTTGGAACATTGTGCATGTTGTCAAAAGCCAGTTCAAGTAAATTCTGACTTAGGGCTGGTTTAGTATTGCTGTGCTTTGAAAAAAACCTGCTTCTGCTATGCTGTGAGAATAAACAGCTGTGAAATAAAGCAGCAAAGTGTTTGGTAAACTTTTTTGTAAAAGTGCTTTTGAAAAAAAAGCAGTATTATAGTGTTTGATAAACTTTTATGTAAAACAGATGTGAAAAAAAAGCTGGTTTTTCAAAGCTGGGTTTTGCAACTTTGTGTTTTTGGCTTTTTTTCACCCAAAACTGTGAAAAAAAGCTGAAGCTGAATGTTTACCAAACATAAAAAAGCTCCCAGCGAGCTTTTTTTTATAGCCAATTTTTTTCAGAATTACCTCAGTACCAAACCAAAGCTTAGTCTCTCTCTCTCTCTCTCTCTCTCTCCCTCTTCATTGGATCCTCCTTAATTTTGAACTAGTCTCTTTCTGTCTCTCTAATTAAAGCAAAGTCCTACTTTAAGAGAATCTTCTTAGCATTTCTCTAATAAAAAATCTCTTTGCAACTACTTTTTGGATCTAAAAACTAGGGAGTAGCAATTCTCTCATATCCTAATCCACTCCCCTTCCCTCCCCTTCCCTCCCCTCCTCTCTGATTTTATTTTTTGTCTTTCTCTTTTTATAAAAAAGTCAACACAAGATGTTACATAACTTAATCATGACTATTCAAATTGAAGGGGAGGGAAGGGGAGGAAAATTAAAAGATGAGAGAATCCTATTTCAAAAACTAGAGGTTATGGATATGGCTTCTTCTTCTTCTTCATCAGTTGTATCTCATGTTATGATCTTGTGATTACTTCGATCACAAGTATCAGGAAATGAGACTAAATGTAATAACTGAGTTAGGTTGAAGGGTTATTTTGCTATTTTGTAATTCTGTAGGGAAAGTTTGTTCACAATTTCTGTTTTGTATTGCCTTGTGGCAGGTTTCACATGTGTATTTGGCTACCTATAAAGCCATATAGTCTCTCACTTCGAAAGAGTTAGAAAAATATATTACAATTTTACCCAATTTGCTTATGTTGTTCCTCTCAACTTCCTCCACCGCCATATCTGATCTTGCAAACAAGTTAAGGTATGAGCCTCGCCGGATTGGGTGTTATCATTGGTATCAGCCTCTGGTCCTGGTTCCCTTTCGTGTATGCCCCGTGCTACTACCACTTCTCGTCTCTCTGCAATGGATGGCCGTGTTGCTACACTCGAGACTTATGTCGCTTCCCTCCATACCTTTATGGCTTCGCTCGAGGATTCCATGGCTTCATTTCATTCCTTGGTTGACAATGCGGTGTCGGCTACTCTCGACACTAAATTGCAGCTCTACTTCGAGCAATTCCGTCGCGAGCTATAATTTTGACCGGGTGGTAGTGGCCTTTCGGGTTCCAGGGTTACTGACTGCTCTGATCATCGTGTCGCTGCACTAAATCCACGTCCTCCAGGTCTAATTCATGTTGGCGATGATCAACCGCCACGACCGTCATGGGTCCAACACGTGGAGTTTCCTCGTTTTGTTGATGGTGAGGATCCGCTCGCTTGGATCTACAAAGCCAAGCAATTATTCTCCTTTTACAACACTCCGGTTGCTCATCGTGTGCTTACTGCTTCCTTCCATTTCGATGGGGAGGTTTTGCAATGGTTTAAATGGAGAGATTGTTTGCATACCACGCCAACATGGGAATAGTTCACTCGAGCCTTGTGCCTGGAGTTTGGACCACTTGAGTTTGAGAACACCGCTAAAACATTCTTTAAATTGCGCCATACAGGTACTTTGAAGGATTACATCTCTGAATTTAGGCGTTTGGCTAATCGTAGTCCTGATATTAGTCATGTGTTGCTTAAAAGTTATTTCCCTGGGGGTTTGAAACGAGAGCTTAAATTTGATGTCAAATTGTTGAAATCGGCTACCGTGCATGATGCAATTGCAATTGCTGTCCAATTAGATGCCAAACTAAATGAGTTGAAGAGTAGTCAGGCTAAATCCTCTTATGTGTTGAAAAATCAGTTGGTACATTCCCCTGTTACTCCTCACATTACCCCTAGAACAGGTAATTTGGCAGTCAAAAAATTGACCCCTGAAGAAGTTCGAAGAATGAGGGAGTGAGATGAGTGTTGGTTCTGCCCGGATAAATGGACCACGGGTCACAAATGTGGTTTAAAACAACTTCTTATGCTGGATTTACTGGATGGAGAAGTTGATGTTCTTACTGAAGAACAGGTTGAGGCTCCTGAGTTGCATCATATGGCACTTAGTGAGTGTGCCTTTTATGGTACCACTACGAGCCAAACACTACAAACAATGAAAATGGACGGTCTGTTGCAAGGTCATTCTATTAAGATATTATTAGATTCATGGAGTACTCACAATTTCGTGGACTCCAAGCTTCTGAAACAATGGGGTTATCAAGCTCAGTACACAAAACTTTTTGAAGTCATGATTGCAGATAGGGGAAAAGTGCGTAGTTCAGGATGTTGTAAGGCTATGCCTCTGTCATTGGGGGGTTATGAGTGTACGGTGGAACTTTTATGCTTTGCCATTAGGTGGATGTGATGCAGTTTTGGGTGTACAATGGCTCTCTTCAGTGAGCCCGGTTTTGTAGGACTTCCAGTCATTAACTATGGAGTTTTCCAAGGGTGATAAGAAGTTCAGGTTGATTCATAGTCCTCCACATACTCCATTTATTCAGGAACTATCCTTGCAGCACATAGACAAAGAGCTTCACAGTTCTAATCTTGGTATATGCCTTTATTCATTGGAGAATAATAAGTTGGAGGTTAGTGATCTTAATTCTCACCAATTGCAGGAGTTACAAGGACTGTTAGGAGAGTTTGACGACATCTTTGTGGTACCTACCAAGCTGCCACCTTCGAGATCGCATGATCATTCTATTGCCAGGGGCTAAACCTCCTAACTTGATACCCTATCATTATGGTCCCATTCAAAAAACGGAGATTGAGAAAGTTGTGAAGGAACTTTTGGATGCATAATTTATAAGGGTAAGCCATAGTCCCTTTTCTTTCCCTGTGTTATTAGTCAAGAAGAAAGACGGTACCTGGAGAATGTGCATTGATTATAGGGAATTGAATGCTCTCACAATCAAGGACAAGTACCCTATCCCTTTCATTGATGATCTGTTGGATGAATTGCATGGTTCCAATTATTTTTCTAGGCTCGATTTTAGGTCAGGGTACCATCAGACATTAATGAAACCTGAGGATGTGGGGAAGACAACTTTTAGAACTCATGAGGGTCACTATGAGTTTTTAGTGATGCCCTTTGGCCTTACTAATGCGCCTGCAACCTTTCAGAACCTGATGAATGACTTGTTTAAATTATTCCTCAGGAAGTTTGTGCTTATTTTCTTTGATGATATACTCATCTATAGCATATATTGGCAGCAACATTTGATTCATTTAAGGGAAATATTCAATGTCCTGCACCAGAATCAATTGTATCTCAAGAAGTGTAAGTGCTCATTTGGTCAAAGGGGTGTGTAGTACCTTGGACATATAGTATCTAAGGAGAGGGTGGCTGCTGATCCATCTAAGCTCAGAGCAATCCAGGAATGGCCTCAACCAAGAAATGTAAAGGAGTTAAGGGGGTTTTTGGGGCTTACTGGGTATTATCGAAAATTCTTTCCGGGCTATGGAAAGGTCTGCCAACCCTTGTACAATCTGACTAAAAAAGATGGTTTTGATTGGAATAATTCATCTACTGAAGCCTTTGAACAGCTCACGAGAATTATGTCTTTACCATAGGTCTTAGCACTTCCAGATTTTACTCAAACTTTTGTAGTAGAATGTGATGCATCTGGAAATGGTATAGGGGCTGTTTTGCAACAAAATCGAAGGCCAGTTGCATTCTTCAGTCAAGCACTTGGGCCTAAGAATTAGGCACTTTCCACTTATGAAATGAAGCTCATTGCCATAGTTCATGCAGTAAGGAAATGGCAAAATTAGTTGCAAGGGAGGCACTTCATTATAAAAACTGACCATAGCAGTTTGAAGTATTTTTTGGGGCAGATAACCAACACTCAATTCCAGCAAAAATGGGTATCTAAACTCCTTGGTTTTGATTATGAGATCCAGTACAAAAGTGGAAATGAAAACACCGTTGCAGATTCTTTATCTTGAATTCCAAATCATCATGATATTGTTCCTGAGGACACTATGGTATTAACTGCCATCTCTTACCCTTACTTTGGGTGGATGGATAAACCAAGGAGATATAGTGAGAGTGATGCTTGGATTGTGGACAAGATCAAGGAGGTCACTGCATACAAATTTAAGGACACTACCAACTCTGCCTTAGCAAAATATTCTGTTGATAATGGCTTTTTATGCTATAAGAAGAGTGTAGTAATTAGCCCAAATTCCCTGTGGAGAACCAAGCTTATGGAGGAACACCATTGCACTCCAATAGCAGGTCACCAAGGTGTGACTAAAACTTATCAGAGGATCAAAAGGGGATTTTATTGGCAAGGGATTAAAGGGGATATAAGGAAGTTTGTGGCTGAGTGTGCCATATGCCAACAAAATAAGTTTGAGACCATTGCACCACCTGGATTGTTACAACCCTTACCTTTACCATAAAGGGTTTGGTCTGATATTAGTATGGATTTATAGTGGGACTACCTAATTGCAAGGGCAAATCAGTTATCATGGTCATTGTGGACAAGCTCTCCAAGTATAGCCACTTCATTAAACTTGCTCATCCCTACACTGCATCTACGGTTGCTCAACTGTTCATAAAACATGTTTTTTGATTGCATGGTATGCCTACTTCCATTGTGAGTGACATAGATCCAGTGTTTATAAGTGCATTTTGGAAAGAGTTTTTCAAACTCCAAGGTTCTAAGCTTTGTATGAGTTCGGGTTATCATCCCCAAACTGATGGACAAACTAAGGTGATGAATTGATGTTTGGAGACATATCTCAGGTGTTTTGTTGGAGGGCAGCCCAAGAAGTGGGTTCAGTGGTTGCCATGGGCAGAATGGTGTTTTAACACTGCTTACCAGACCTCTTCGAGGTACACCCCTTTTAAATTGGTATATGGTTATCCCCTACCTCACATTGCTCCACATGAGATTGGTTCTACCAAAGTGGCTTCTGTGGAACAGAGTATGATTGAAAAAGATGGCTTATTAGCTGTGATGCAAAGTAACCTGCAACTAGCTCAATATCGAATGAAAGTGCAAGCGGACAAAAAGAGGACTGAGAGACAATTTGATGTTGGAGATATGGTTTACTTGAAGTTGGTGCCCTATCAGTTACAATCTTTGGTGAACCATAGCTATCAAAAGCTGTAACCACGATTTTATGGTCCTTATGCAATCCTTGCAAAGATTGGTGCAATGGCATACAAATTGCAGCTACCTGAAGGGTCAAAAATTCATCCGGTGTTTCATGTTAGCTGTCTTAAAAAACAGCTCGGAGATAATGTGATTCCCCAGATTGAACTACCTCTGGTGACCGAGGATGGCCTGGCTCAGGAAATACCTGCATCAATTCTGTTTAGAAGGATGTACAAAAAGGGGAATGCAGCAGAGGTTCAACTTCTAGTGCAATGGAATGGAAATGAAGCTGTTGATGCGACTTGGGAAGACTTTGACGAGTTCTATAAACGATTTCCAGATTTTACAGTGTAACCTTGAGGACAAGGTTGTTTTGAAGGGGAAGGCATTGTTATGATCTTGTGATTACTTCGATCACAAGTATTAGGAAATGGGACTAAATGTAATAAGTGAGTTAGGTTGAAGGGTTATTTTGCTATTTTGTAATTCTGTAGGGAAAGTTTGTTCACAATTTCTATTTTGTATTGCCTTGTGGCAGGTTTCACATGTGTATTTGGTTACCTATAAAGCCATATAGTCTCTCACTTTGAAGAGTTAGAAAAATATATTACAATTTTACCCAATTTGCTTCTGTTGTTCCTTTCATCTTCCTTCACTGCCATATTTGATCTTGCAAACAGGTTAAGGTCTGAGCCTCGCCGGATTAGGTGTTATCAGCTCAGCTGATGCTGATGATCTAAAAACGTACGACGTGTTTATTAGCTTCAGAGGTGAGGACACCCGACGTACTTTTACTAGCCATCTTCATGCTACCTTACTTGAGAAAAAAATTGAAACTGACCATCCAGGACCTAATGCCTAAACCAGAGTCCCTTCAATGCGCAAGTAATTGTACCAAGAAAAATTTTAAAATATCGATGGTTAACAAAATATTACTTTTTAATTTTCATTAAGTCGAGCAAAATTTGATGCGATGTTAGTTAAGCACTCAAATTAAACCCTCTTGTTGTCAAATTGTAGTATAAATGCAAGCAGGGATTGTTCTAAACCGGGGATTATGAGGGCTTGCTAAAACCTCTAAACTAACTCAAAAACATAAAAACAAAGTTAAAACGTTTGAATAGACTCACAAGACTCAAAACAACTTAAAAACACTCAAAACTGCCTAAAACACACAAACTAGGCAGTTTCTGACTCTAACACAACTTTGGACGAATTTAGTGTTTTGGCTTGAATCAAAACACTAAAAAACACAAAAAAAACAGAAATTTAACACTTTGAAACAAGAAAGTAAAAAGGGGGATTTTGGTTTTGATGAATTTTAAACAAACAAACAAGTTATAAAACTAGGCAGATTGTAAAACAAATTTGAGGAATACGATGATGGATGGATTAGTTAGAGGTCCGTTCTTCACACATGACACACTTGTACATGAATCGATTTCCAATTGCTTTGCAATAAACTATGATATTCAACACCCCAGATTAACTGTGATGCACAAATTACCCTCAGATTTTCCTTTACTCATTGAATTGGATGAATGCATGCGACAACCCAAATCATTCTCTAAAAGTCCCCTATATGAATGCATAATAGAGATACAATCAGAGATCATTACGTTCAATGAAAATCATAAGTGTTGACGAGATAATTGTAAATATGAATGCATGATACAATTGCCAAGAATTCAATTAATGCGATTGTGATAAACAACCTTCACTACTTATGAATATAAACTTGTAACGATTAGGTGAAACTCATTTATATTCTAGCATCTAATTCATGTATGAAAAATAAGTATGCATCCTTAATAAACATACAAGAATCAGTTATGAATAAAATAGATAATTGAATTGCAATCACAACTTATCAAATCACAATTGGAGGAAATCAATTCATATCTCAAGCATGTTCATGGCTTCAAACTTCCCCCTAACTAAATAGGGGTTTAGCCACTCATAATTGCAACAAAATTAGAAAATAACAAAGTAGACATTGAAAGCAAGAACGAAGTACACCTAAAACGCTTCAAAGTTCCAAGCTTGAAACGCCAAGGACCTTTGTTTTCACCACCTTGTTGTAGCACAAGTGTCTAGGATGTGTATGGATATATGGATGGAATGGATTTGCACGGCTAAGAGATGAAAGTGTATGGATTGGTGAGATGTAGTATGGCTAGATGAATGGATGTGTATGGATTGGTGAGATGTAGTATGGCTAGATGAATGGATGGAGGTCACGGCAAGGAAATTGTGTTTGTGAACGAAGCTCTTTTGATGGATCAAGATCTCCCTAGTTATGATGAAGGGTGTATGTATTTATAGGCTAGGGAGATGAGTGTATGGAGTTGTGGTAATGAGTGGATGTAATGGGTGTAGTGGGTGAATGTTGTGGTAATGAGTGGATGTAATGGGTGTAGTGGATGAGTGTTGTGGTAATGAGTGGATGCAATGGGTGTAGTGGATGGATGTTGTGGTAATGAGTGTCTTTGCATTTGTGTGTTCCTCTTTGCATTTGCACACACATGCTCTTCATTATTTCAGCCAACAATCCACCCATTTTCTGCCCATGCCAAGCCCTCCATGCCGTGCCTTTCTTGTTGTGTGTGTGCTGTCCATGTAGAGTGTGTGTATGCCCTCCAACCTGTGCAGTTTGCATGTGTGTAGCTGTCCATGTTTCTCTTTTGCATGTGCATTTCCACTTGCTCCAAAGCCAAATGAGTGCAATCATAATCCCATTTGCTGCTGAGTGTTGATGACAAAGCAAAACACAAAACAAGTGCCTTTACTTTCTCATTTTATTAGCCAAATCTGCTTAGCCCTTTTCTGAACCTTTCAGTGTTACAATGCCCATAACTTCTTCTAGAAAAATGATATTAACAATCCGTAAATTGGTCCAGAAAATAGACATCCGTAGCTTTCCAAGCATATAAGGCTCATTCTCTCATTCATTTTGAGCTGTTCGTAACATGCTTCCAAAGTCAGCTAATCTGCACAGGCAGTTTTGACGAATTTGTTACTTAATATCTCACTTGTGCTACTTTTCTTTTCTTTGCTTGATAAATCACACAAAACACAAAAACATAGTAAATAGCTCAAAAATATAAGGAACTAACTAAGAAAAGACAAGTGAATTTTATGTAAAATATATATAAATATGAGCTTATCAACACCCGACGTACTTTTACTAGCCATCTTCATGCTGCCTTACTTGAGAAAAAAATCGAAACTGACCATCCAGGACCTAATGCCTAAACCAGAGTCCCTTCAATGCGCAAGTAATTGTACCAAGAAATTTTTTAAAATATCGATGGTTAACAAAATATTACTTTTTAATTTTCATTAAGTCGAGCAAAACATAAGTTTGAGCGCATCCAAAATCAAGCTGTGCCAACCTACAAAAATCTAGATTTCAATTTACAAACGAGCTAAGTAGAGCTGAGTTTTGAGCTTGAAAATCATTCGACCAAGGTGCTCAAACTTAACTTAGATGATATTATTTGCGGACAATTGTACTTACGATATTGTTTATTCCATAAACTTTGTTTTTTGAACAAGTTGTAATCACAAGGATGATCCTCTAGGGATCTCAATGGACATGTAATTATAATACATGTATTTAGGAAAATGTGAAAACAAAATACAATTATTATTGTACTGACACCTCATCTCAACTATTGCATCCGCTATGTTACAAACATGAATTATATACGAGGACAGAGTCTCTGATGTCTAATTTCCTTCTCCTCCAATGTTGCTGGTATAAAAAAATTAAAAATAAAAACAAAAACCATAGAAACCATTTTGACAAAATAAAAAACAGCTTGGAAAAGCAATAGCCACGACCCCAGTCAACTCCTCTCCTCACACTGCCAGCCTCCCCCCTTTTATCTCACTTCCTTCACTTTACTCCTTAAAATCTGACTCGACCAAAACCGAGGTGGGCTTTCTCTATTTCAAGGTATCGTGCTCGTTGATTTAAGAATTCAAATGTTTTAGATTGATTTTATCTTCAATTGCATCAGGTATTGTCACCCATGACATCCTAAAACTCATAATGCACTAGAAAGCGCGTGATCTAGATGTTACCGTGATGTGCCAGATTTGGTTAATTAGTCCTTTTCGAAATTAAATTGCACTGGATGCTCTGCTGATCAAAAGATGAAATCCGTGGATGGAGCAACGAAGTTAAATTTGTACATAAGGCGCGTAAGGCTAGGAAGGGGGGGGCATATTGGCTACTGTGTGTAGTGTGTTCGCCACTACCATGCACCATGTGAGTTGTGACTTGTGAATGGTCAGCTAACTTTAATAAAAAGGTATGAACAGATGATGATGTTCCCTTATTCTGTCTTTCTTCATGCGACTGAACGCTTTGAATTATTGTTCCCGGAAGGTAAAGGTGCTTGAGTTTGGGTTTTTTTTTTTTTTTTTTCATCATCTCTTTGATGGTTTTCTAGGAAAGGTTGTACGCGATACTCTGGAGTACCATAAAATTTTCAATAACTTAAAATTCTCATTCAAATCAAATATGTTCTATTTCTTTGATATTGTAAACACGAAGATTCCTATGACAAATGAGACAAGAATATGTGTATAAATAAATATTTTTGTATTAATGTATTTGTAGGTTACGATCTCTTTTAAACTTGATCATCTGATTCGATCTCCATGAGGTGTAGATGTGTGGATGTTTTGTTGATCCAAGACTTGATCTTGGATGAACGGTTGCCTCAAGGATTTGGCTTGCAGCGAAGGAAGAACCAGCATGTGTAGGGGTGCTTGTTGATTCTTCAAAGGTGTTGGCGAAGAATGAAGAGTGCTTTCTCGATTCTTCGGAATTCTTGGGAATTTGGGAGGTTGGATGCTTGAGAGCTTTAGAGTTTCAAAGCTTCAAGGAATTTTGAATTGTGAATTCCTCCCCCAAATGAAATGAAATGGCCTCCTATTTATAGAATTTTTCAAGCCTTGGCCTTGAATTGAATAATCAAATCAAATAAATCATTTATGCCAAGTGTTGACACGTGTCATTCTCAATGACTTGTCTGATTTTGTTGAGTCACACGCCATGTGTACAATTTGTACGACACGTGGCACATGCCATGTATGCCTTGACACGTTGAAACTTTAATGCGTTGGTCAACATTTATTTCATCGAAATTTCGATGTCTACAAATGCCCCCATTTCAAGGCGCATTGCATACATGTGCTTGTCTCGTGTAGAAGATGTGTTTTGAAGTCATTCAATGTAGATGTCGATTTATAGGCCATCGAGGCTTGATCTTGAATTAGGCTGGGAGTTTCTTCAAGGGCCGTCGATGCTTGGTCTTGAATTAGGTTGAAAGTTTCTTCAAGGGCCATCGAGGCTTGACCTTGAATTGTGCTGGAGGGTTTTTTGGTTTCCTCCAAAAGTCTGAATTTACTTCATTAATCTGGAGCTAAAGTTGATTCAAGGGTGGTGGACACTTGATCTTGAATCAAACTTGTGATTTCTTCAAGGGCCGTTAAGGTTTGATCTTGAATGAAATGGGACCACGAGCAGCTACACGTGGCAACGTCTTAGTGAGCCAACTCAAGATTTTGAGAGTCAAAGCAAGTCCGTCAAATCTAGAGTACTTTCGACCTTGATGACATGAGATACTTTTGCTTTTGAAGAAGTAGTGGATGAATCAGCATGTGTTTTGTTATGGCTGGGTTCGGTTCTAAATGGTTCGGTTTTTTGTCAAAACCGAAACCAAACCGAAATTTCGGTTTGGTTCATTTCGGTTCATTTTGGTTTCGGTTTTTTTTTGTCAAAATAATGTAGAAAAAATGAAAATATGAAATTTTAACATCTCCAACACAATCATCAATCAAGTCTTCCAAAGTCCAAACTTAAAATAAACATCAAAGTTTAAGTCTTCAAAAAGTCCAAATTTAAAATAAACATCACACAAGTCTTCCACACCTAAAATAAACATAACAATGTCCAAACTAAAATCCTAAAGTCAAATAAACCTTCAAGGAATAGCCCACAAACTGCGACACTCACTTTGCTTTCAGGCAGAATCCTTAACGCAGCAAATCATTAGCAATGCTTTTGCCCATCTTCTCTGTCTTCTTTCTTGGGATAAAAGGGTTTTCTTACAACAGCTGCCACCAACCTTATCATATGATTGAGCCATCTTCCTAAGGAATTGTTTTCAAGATAAGAAAAGATTAACATGCTAGAACACTGGGTGATTCTAGCAAAAAAATAAAGTAAAAATGCTAAGGTATTTTCAGATGTTTTTCTGACTCAGTTGAAGAAGTAGCAATCAAACTTCATCAAACCAAAAAATATGTGTTTCAATGCTTCGGTTTCAATCCTTCTAGTTTATTCTCTTTGGATCCCAAAATCATCTAGCACAGTTGTAAAGGGATGGGGATAGAAGTATGGAACCTAATTATTTTAGGTCATAACAGACGGGTAAATTAGTTAATGAATGACTCGAAAGGAAAACAACAAATACAAAGTATAATAGATATGCTTATTTCAGGAAAATCAATGACCATACTAAGAATCTTAGGCGGCTCAAGCTATATGCAAAGCCATGTCCGTGCTATATGCAAAGTCCAAGATAGTGGAAATATGTGATAACAAATAAGGACAAACCTCTCATGCTATATGCAAAGCCATGTCCGTGCTCAAGCTCAACGCTTAGGCGGCCTAGGAGGCAAAATAACACCTTTATTTGAACTTCCACTTTCCATTTCTACATACAAAAAAAAAAAAAAGAACATGATGTAATGCAAGTATGCAACATAGCATCTAATTAAAATAGTCTAACAAAACCAAATGCAATACGTAAGATTACCTTTCTCAATTTCATCACAAAATTCAATCTCCTCAATGGTTGTCTCATGATGTAATGCAACATGGATAGACCTAAGCCAATTTTGTGTACATATCAAAGCCTCCACTATTTTTGGACTCAAAGAACTACGATATGGATCAATTATTCGTCCACTTGTGCTAAAGGAGGATTCCGAAGCAATGGTTGATATGGGAATAGCTAAAATCTCTTTTGCAACTCGTGCCAAAATAGGATACTTAGAAAGTCCATTCACCCTCCACCAATTCAAGATATCTTAGAAAGTCCATTCACCCTCCACCAATTCAAGATATCAAAGTTTGCCTCTTCTTCCCCTTCATTAGGATCCGAAAGATACCTATCCAAATCATTGTGCACAATACTGGCTCTCTTTGCTTTTCTCATTTCACTTTTCTCTTTCAATTTTCTTTCAATCTTTGTCATTCTTGATAAAGGATCTCCACTTGTGGTTGCCGATTGAGAACTACCACCACTACTTGTGCTTTGTTGTGTATCAAAAGACAACTTTTCATGAATCTTATAAAGATCAAACAACAAATCTTTCACCGCATTGGTTGCACTTTCAACTTTTTCCTCGTCCTCGCCAAATAATATCTCATAATAATCAACCACTTTCTCCAATTTATGGCAAGGATCAAGCACAAGTGCAACAAAAACATATTGATTCATATCCTCAATTGAACCCCAATATTTGTCATATTTTTCTTGCATCAACATGGAGATCATAGACAAAACTCATTATCTTTGTTTTCATGGAGGAGACTTTTGATCTTAAACAAATCACCAAAAGTAGTATGAATTGTTGGAGTATTAGAACAACATACTTTTAAGGTGACTTCATAAAAAAGTCTCAAAAAGGATGCAAATATTCCCGCCTCACTCCAATCATATGTCGAAGGTGGCCCCTCCCTTATATTATCATGATTGTCTTTACTAAAGTAAGGAAGGTAATGACCATCATCTACCTTCAACCTATCAAAAGCCATCTTGAATTTCAAAGCCGATTCCAACATTAAAAGTGTGGAATTCCACCTAGTAGGGACATCCAAAATCACAAGCCCTTTGCTATCTATTCTCACTTTGTCAACACACCTCTTAAAGCTCTCAAACCCTTGAGGTGAAGATCTTACATACCTAACCGCATTACGAATGCTTTGTATAGTGGTATTCAACATCTTTATCCCATCATTCACCACCAAATTAAGGATATAAGCAACACACCTCATGTGCAAATATTTTCCATCATGCAAAAGTGCATTAAGAATCCCCCACCCACTTATTCGGTGCACCAAATCTCTTAATCTGGAATCATTTGCCGAAGCATTGTCAACCGTAATAGTTAACACCTTCTCTATGCCCCACTCCACCAAACACTCCTCCAAAAGTTGAGCAATGGATTCTCCTTTAAGATTTGG
The DNA here is from genome assembly GCA_035220775.1 of Malus fusca. NCBI lineage: Eukaryota > Viridiplantae > Streptophyta > Magnoliopsida > Rosales > Rosaceae > Malus > Malus fusca. The sequence goes on along the minus strand of CM069060.1, from coordinate 32,567,086 downwards.
AATGACACAAAAGTTCAAAATCTTTTTATGTAACATCCAATCATCATTAATAAAATGAGCGGTGAGAACCATGTAATTTGTTTGTTGAATAGAAGTCCATGTATCCGTTGTTAGACACACCCTAAATGTCTTCAATTGACTTTTCAATTTCTCATTTTCAGAGTAAAACAAGCCAAGTACATCTTTAACTATTGTCTTACAACTAGGTACTTTCCACAAAAGACATGCAAAAATGACGAAAACCATCTCCCTCAATGAAAGAAAAAGGTAATTCGTCTATAATTATCATCTCAACACAAGCCTTAGTAACTTCCACTTGAGAAAAACTTATAGCTTCTAACTTATCTTTTGTGCCGGCAAAGGTTAAGATCTTTTGCCTATTTGCGGCAAATATTTCCTTATTAGGCTCGTAGCTTCTACATCTTGCTATGTGATTTCTTATACTAGTTGTACCATTTTTATCCGTGTCAGCCATATATGATTTGTTGCAATACTTGCACACCCCTTTAACGTCACCTCCCTCAACTGTCCTATCAAAATGCTCCCAAATTGTAGACCTTTCTTTATTTTTAAGTGAATCCAAGAGAGTGTCTTCTTTACTTACTTGATAACTTGAGACACATTCTTTTGGAGTTGCATCGGAGGAATTTTTGGATCCACCATGTAAGAAGAGTTTGTTGAGTTGCCACCATGGGGAGTTGAGGTGGAGTTGATTCACCAACAATGTCCTTCAAAAATACGAGAGAGAAACATTACAATTAATTATTAAATAAAATGAGACATAAGAACCATTAAAGTATAAAGATGACAACTTACTTGCGATGGAGTAGAAGTAGATGAGTTCATTTTTTTTCACGGGAGCTATTTGATGATTTTGATCTCATTGAGTTTGAGCTTGAACTTGAGGCCTTTGATGTATTTGACTTCATCTAATTAAGATATAAAACATATAATAAGATTCAATTATATAAAACATATAATCAGATGGAACTTCCATCTGCTCAAGACCCCCTAACCCCTAATAAGATTCAATTATATAAAACATATAATCAGATGGTTCCATCTGCTCGAGACCCCCTAACCTCCTTAACCCCTAACCCCCTAACCCCCTCTAACCCCTAACCCGTAACCCCCTAACCCCATAACCCCATTAACCCCTAACCACGTAACCCCCTTCACTATTATAATTTATTGCCTCTGCTTCTTACCCAAACCAAAAGGAGTTCTCAATCAAAGGCAGCAGCCAGCCATAAGACCAAAATGGAAAAAGAAGCCATAAGAGCATCATTTAGAATTTTAGCATACCCAAAATTTAGCACAGGACCAAACTGAAAGGAGTTCTCAAAATCAAAAGCCAAAATTTAACACCAAGAAAACCCTATAATGAAAGCTACAGAACCAAACCCTTAATCCAACATACCCAAAATAAATTGCAGAACCACAATTTCTCACAAATTAATGAAACCTTAACTAATAGTGTTCATAACTGAAGTTACCTAAAATAAATTGCAAAACCAAAACCCATGAAATTGAAAAGCTACAGAACCCATGAAATTGAAAATAAATTCTGCAAAACGCATCAAATTGAAAACAAAATATGTAGAACATGAGAGAAATTATTATGAGACTAACCTTGCAAAGGAATGAAGTAATGGGTCGAGACTCGAAACAGCAAGAGGTCACGGGTCACAGATCACGGGGGTAAGAGACTAAGAGCAAATCGGTGACGACAAGTGAGACGGCGAGACTTGCAGGTCACTGAACTGAACGACCAAATTAAACTTCACTGAACAATGCCTTTCAAAAGAAAAAATATTAATTTATATTTAATTACGACACGACATCGTTTTGCCTAACCTCGGTTCAGTCTGGCTTCTGAACCCCAGAAACCAAACCAAACTGAACCAGATTTAGTTTGGTTCGGTTTACCTATTTCGGTTAGATTTTTTTCAGCCTCGGTTCAGTTTTTTGTCCGGTTTTTTTCAATTTTTGATTTTTGAACCCACCCCTATGTTTTGTTGTGCTTGTTGACTCTCCATATATTTCGATGCATCATTTTCACTTGCCTTATCTGTTTTCCAGGAGAAGTGGTATCTTCTGCTGCCTTGTCTATTTCCCCGGTAGAGCGATGCTAGGTAAGCATTCAAGGAAGAGGTTCCAGGCAGTCGGTTCCTAACTGGAAGTTTAAGTTCAGGTTCCGACTAATTGTTCTCTTTCTCATTGTCCTACATGCAAGAACAAAGACAAAGAAAATGACAGGGGAAACGCATGATATGAGATACTTTTGGTTTTGAAGAAGTAGCTGATGAATTGGCACGTGTTTTATTGTGCTTGTTGACTTTCCACATGCTTGATCTTGAACTCAGTTGGAGGGTTTTCTAGTTTCCTCCAAAGGTCTGAATTAACTTTCCACATGCTTGATCTTGAATTGGGCTGGAAGACCCGAGCAAGGAAGATGAGAGTTCCCTGGCGGTGGTGGCGATTTGACGGCGTTGCACGGTGATGCTTTGCTCTTCGACGACGGTGCTAGAGAAAGGCTATTGAAGCTTCTCGAGCACTTCAATTAGAGCAATGATGCCGAGCTTGAATTTGACTTAGACTCATCCATCTGGATTATGCGGTTCTGCAGGGAAAGGCGTCGGTGTTATAGTGATCTGTTCAAGCTCATTATTGTGCTCGGGCTCAGATGAAAAGCTTGTAGTTTCCTTTGCCAATTATTTCAAAGATGACGAAGCTGCCATTGCTGCATTTTTCTCTACTTATTTTTTTTTTGTTCTTGGAAGGTTCCCCTGTAAATGTGATTCCAGCCAATTCAACTACGCCAATGAAAACAAGTAGGTGGCCAAGGCCAGATCTGAAGGTTTTGTACTATGGCAACAACATGTTGCTTGTTATCATTGTTTGAAACCATCGTTGTATTGTCGGTGAGCTTCGGCACCATAGCTGGGCGTGGTGGGTTCATCATTGATCCTTCTGCTTCAATATTTTGCATAGCAGAAGTGGTGCACAACCTGTGCATTTGAATGGTCCTTCAGTACATCACTTCTCAGTGACTCATCCATGCTTGGCAGCTTCAGTGTAAATAGCCAACATCATATCAACTGTTATGAGGTATTTGCTGATGAAACTCGAGACCTAACGACAGTTGAAGATGAGTACTCGAGAGCAATGCTAGGCAAACAACCAGGCAAAGGTTATGGGCAATCAGTTCCAAATCGAAAGTTTGATTTCAGGTTCCGATTAATTGTTTTTTCTTCTTTTTGTCTTGCATGTAAGAGCAAAGGCAAAGAAAAAGACAAGGAAAAAACATGATATGAGATACTTTTGCTTTCGACCTTGATGATATGAGATACTTTTGCTTTGGTGTAACTTGGTTGAAGAGGTATTCATGAAGAGGAAGAAAATTGAGTATTTCAAGATGCTTCATTGGAGATGCATTCTCGAAGATGAGGAAGAGTTAGGCATTTTTGCTGGTCTGTTTTCCCATGAAGGACGGAGGTCGACCTATATAAGGATTTCCCAATAGCAAGTAATGGTCATGTTCATTTACTCTTGTCAGCAACAGTGGTGTAATTAGAATAGTAAAATTCACGCGTTTTCAGCTTTGTCGGAGATTGGTGCTATTCCTTTATTCTTATCAGCAACAGTGGGGTAATTAAAACAGTAAAATTCACATGTTTTCAACTTTGTCAGAGATTTTTGACAAAGTTTCCCATGATATCAGAAAAGTTGAAATTGCATCTGAGAAGTGTCGACAAACTTTATTTAGAAAAGTCTGGCTTTTGAAATTCGAAGAGTGGTGCCTCTTCGATTTTTGAAAGTTACTGCTTATAGAAATTTCCCATTTTTGCACTTCTGAGATTTTTCTGACCTCCTTTTCCTTCATCACTTCTGAAAATAGCTTGCCCATTTGACCGTCGTTTTGATTTGAATGTTGTGGAAGATGCAGGGATGTCTCTTCAAGATAATATGTGGCATCCATCCTTCTTATCTCTTAATGGTCATCTTACAGTTGGGGATTCTATGATTGAGAATGACATAACCGCTACGGTGGTAGCTAAGAATCTTCTCAATCAGTGAATAGTTGAGCTCGGCGCCAGTGATAGTTCTGCTTATGTAATAAAGTTCTCTTTCCTTTTGGTCTTCATTTTCTTACAGTAAAGTGCTCCAATGAAACACTCAGGATGAGCGGCTTTCTAGGCACAGGTGTTCATAAGACAGGTGGGCTTGCCAGGTACTGTTTTATACTCTAGAAGGCATTGTGGTAGACGTCATCCCATAAGAGCGTCCTTCTTCATGAGTCGACTGAAGGGTTGACATCGTTCAGTAAGGTTAGAGAATAAGCGTTTGATGAAGGCTAGTTGTCCTTGTAAACTTTTCAACTCGTGTAGGTTTCTTGGCTCATGCATGCTTTGAATGGCCTTGATCTTTGATTAGTCCACTTCAATGCCACGATACTTGATGAAGCCGAGGAACTTCCCAAAAGTGACACCAAATGCACACTTCAACAAATTCATCTTGAGGTTGTAGTGCCGTAGTTTGTCGAACACCATTCGTAAATCCTTCAAGTGATCGGATCTCTTATTGGTCTTGACAACTATGTCGTCTATGTAACATTCTACATTTTTATGTAACATGTCATTGAAGATTTTCTGCATTGCGCGTTGATACATAGCTCCAGCGTTCTTCAAACCAAAGGGCATTACCTTGTAGCAGTAGATACCTTTTGGAGTGCGAAAGGCTGTTAGTTCATCGTCTTCAAAAGCTATGCAAATTTGGTTGCATCCAAAAGAGTTGTCCATGAATGACAGTGCTTCGTGGCCAGTGATCGCATCCACCATGATTTCGATAATTGGCAAGGGAAAGTCATCCTTCAGGCAAGCATCGTTGAGGTCTTGGAAGTCTACACAAACACGTATTTATCCAGATTTTTTAAAGACAATGACGATGTTAGAGATCCACTTAGGGTATTGCACCTCTCGAATGAAGCATGCTTCGATTAGCTTGTCAATCTCGACCTCAATTTGTGGTATGAGCTTGGATCGATAGCGTCTTTAAGTTTGCTTTATCGGTTGCATTCCAGGCTTGACTGCAAGACGATGCATGGTGATGGTAGGGTCGAGGTCGGGCATTTCCTTGTAGGTCAAAGCAAAGACGTCTTTGTACTCCATTAGTAGTTAGTAGTACTATTTGATCTCATTCGCACTTAATAATGCACTTACGATAGGCTTTTGTTCCTTATTTTTTGCCTAAGTTAAGCTCCTTGAAATCATCAGTCGTGGCTTGCCCCCATCCTCGAGTTGTGGTGGCACAGCAGTGACGTCTTCCTCGGGGATTTTGCTTTATCGGTTGCATTCCAGGCTTGACTGCAAGACGATGCATGGTGATGGTAGGGTCGAGGTCGGGCATTTCCTTGTAGGTCCAAGCAAAGACGTCTTTGTACTCCATTAGTAGTTAGTAGTACTATTTGATCTCATTCGCACTTAATAATGCACTTACGATAGGCTTTGGTTTCTCATTTTTGCCTAAGTTAAGCTCCTTGAAATCATCAGTCGTGGCTTGCCCTCATCCTCGAGTTGTGGTGGCGCAGCAGTGACGTCTTCCTCGGGGATTTTGTCTTCTTTGTCTTCTTGGATCTTGATGTGGAAGACGTCATGGACCTCTTCTCAATGTCGTCATCTTGGGCTTGTTGGCGTGAAGATTGGCCAGTGTGGACGATAGTGCGCCTCCTTACCTTCAGTGGTCCTTTTATGTCAACCTCCAAGATTGCTTGGCGCTTCATCCTTGAAGGAATCGAGCTTCAAACGTCGTCTTTTTTTGCTAAACCGTCAAGCTTTTCTTCATTTGGCATTGTCTTCCTCCTTCCAAAAGGCTTCTCGGTTTCGTCAAGTTTTTCCAAAGCCAACCGTCGTGGAGGAGAGCTAGCCGTGTTTCTTTGTTTCTTAGGTTTTGACAACCTTTTGAAAACAGAGCTTTGGGGTATTGGCGTGTTAAGCATCTTGAAGACGGAGGTTCAGTCTTGACCACCAATGCGATCAAGTACCGAAATTCTGGGTTTTGAATGATTGAGCCTACCTAAGATTGACGTTCAATGAGGGGTTTAGGCTCTTCATGATCTTGTTTAATGCTCACACTGATGTGTTGAACGCTAGCGTTTTTCGCTTTGCTTGAAATCTTCATGGGTGCATTTGGTGTGAAGCCAAGTCTAACTTTGTTATTGTCAACTTCATAACCATGCTCCTTCAACTTCTTTTGAGTCTCGGTGAGGTCACGTTCTTTGTCGTTAACGATGTTTGAAACCTTTTTCCAAGATTTGAAGAGGAAGCGAAATCATACCCAACCATTGACATGAGTTTATAGGCGTTTGAGTCGAAACCTTCTTCTGTCCTCTTGGTTGGAAAAGAGCTTGGTTTTGCCCCCTTTTGGTAGGGGTTTTACGAAGCCTTATGGTGGATTTGAAACACTAACGTCGCCTAGCTGTGTCAGAGGTAAAACTGCATTTGTCTTAAGCAACTTTACATCATCCTTGTGCAGTTATGTGTCAGCTTTGCTTGTTCTAGTTTCAAATGGGGATTGACCATTCTTTCTTCTCGACATTGGGATGTATTGGAAGACAGATGTGTTCAGTCCTTTTGAGGACGTCCTACTCCCTTTGGTTGTTATAGGTTTAGCAGGCTCATCATCGTTTTTTCTTAAAGATGACACAACTTCCTCTTCTTGCTTCTTGGGCATGGCTTGCCACTCCTGCTTTTTAGGTGTGGCTTTGCCTGTGGATTTGATCCTTTTTGGAAGAGTTTCGAGCACCATATCTTCATCCATGTAGAACTTGGTGTCCAGGAAGTGTGATTCAACTTCGGTGAATAGCTTGGTGTCGCCTTGTATCACTTTTTTTCTTGGTAGAATTTTAAGCACTGGTGAATGGTGGACGACACCAGTCCATTCTCGTGGATCCAAGGCCTTCCTAAGAGCAAGCTGTAAGAGGTTCTTACATTAATCACATGGAATAACGTGCTTGATTTATGTTCGTCAATAGTCATCTCCACTCAGATCATGCCCATCGCTCTTTGTCCTCCTTGGTTAAAACCTTGGATTAGGAGGAGGCTTCGGGATAGTTCATCCACCTTGATGCCAATTGTGGTCATTGTTGATACAAGGCGACAATAGATGTCGAAGTAGAAGGGATGATACAATATCACTGGTAGGGGAATGCCTCATAGGTCGTATCATACGCCTCGTTCCTATGTCCTGAGGAGGCGCAAAACAAACATAAGTGGACCAAGTTGAAACATATATAATATTGAAACAGTTATCAATATACTAACCCCCAAAGTTTCATGAAAACTAATAGCATAATATGTGATCGGTTTTCTGAAACCCTAGCATGCCATAAAACCTTCATAAAACATATCTTGTATATAGTGTGCTAATTAGCGGTATCCTAGTCACCCGTGGTGATCAATAATTATATCTCCCGACCCCCAACCAACAATTATGTCTCTCGGCCCAAAGCCAGAGATTATTTCTCCCGACCCGATGCTAGCAACCATGTCTCTCGGCCCAAAGCCAAAGATTATTTCTCCCAGCCCAAAGGGTTTAGGCCTTTGGGTTAACTAGGTTTAGGGTTTTGGTCTTTGAATCAATGGCCCATGCCATACTCGGCTCGAAGGCCTAATCTCAAAAGGGTTTTGGGTTGGGTTTTTAAAAGGGCTTGGGCTCGCAAAGGTTGGATTGGGCCTTTTTCTTGCCAAGGAAGAAGGCAGGAGATTTCCGAGCTTCGGTCGATGGCATACTACCACCCTAACCTACGATCTAGGTACCAAAATGACAAGTAAGACGAGGGGAAGAGTTTCATACCTATTTCACGTCGTGGGGTGGTCGGAGTTGGCCGGAATCCTACTCGAAAGGCACAAAGAGAGAGTTTTCTCCTGTCGATCAATGATTGCCACTGGCTCCTCAATATAGCTCGCATCCTGATTCACTTCTAGTGGTTCTGGCTGAATGACATGAGAGGGATTTGATACATATTTTCGGAGCATGGAAACATGGAAAATGTTGTGAATCTGTGACAGCTCTGGTGGTAGCTCCACCTATAAGCAACTGCACCAATCTTCTCTGTAATCTGATAGGGGCCAACATATCGAGGACTCAACTGTCATCGCTTACCAAAACGATTCACACCCTTCCAAAGGGACAACTTCAAGAAGACAAAGTCACCAATCTTATACTTATTGTCCCTGGAATGTCGGTCCGTAATGTTTTTCTGTCGATCTTGTGATGCCTTCAGATTTTTCTTAATAAACTACATGTTAGTATTAGCAATGTCCATAATCTCTAGCCCTACTAACACCCGTTCACAGATTTTTATCTAACACAACGGTGTTCGGCACGCATTCACATACAATTCCTTAAATAGTGCCATGACAATACTGGAGTGATAACTGTTGTTGTAGGCAAACTCAACCAACGGCAAATAACTATCCCAGCTACCCTTCCCCTAAAGAACATACACTCTCAATATGTCATCCAAGGTCTGAATTGTCCGCTCGGACTGACTATCGGTCTGGGGATGGTAAGCAGTGCTATACAACAACTGAGTATCCATGGAAGCATTGAAAGCTTTCCAAAACCTAGAGGTGAACCTTGGATCTTTGTCCGACACAATAGTGACAGGTACACCATGAAGCTTGACAATATTATCAATGAACAGTTTTGCCAACTTCTCTAGTGAGTAGGTTTGTCGAATAGGTAGGAAGTAGGCAGTTTTTGTGAGTCGGTCTTCAATCACCCAAATGTCATCAAACCTTGACTACGTCCTCAGAAAACCATACATGAAATCTATGGTGATGTCTTCCCACTTCCATGATGTTATCGGGAGATTCTGCATTAGCCATTCAGGTTTTTATCTCTCTGCCTTCACCTGTTGGCAAATGATGCATCTTCTCACATAATCCGCCACATCTTATTTCATCCCATACCAGTAGTAGAATGGACGGATAGTGTGATACAATTTGGTGCTCCCTGGATGTATGGCATACGCCGATATGTGGGCTTCATCAAGGATTTCTTCCTTCATTGCTTCATGGTTCTTAGGCAAAAACAACTTATTTTCCATCACCAAGGCTTCATCTCTCTGGATTTTCAAATCTCGTTTCGACCCATCCAATACCTACTTCTTTAGGTTTGCACAATGCGGATCAAGTTCCTGAGCTTCCCTAACCATATCCACTAGGACAGGCCTAACCTGGAAGTGTACATACAAAGCCCCCTGTGAATCTGACATTACTGAAACGTCGATTTCCCGCAGAGAAAATAGCTTGAAGGGAGGCAAGTTGTTCGTTGGATCTCCTACTAAGTGCATCCACTATTACATTAACGTGTCCATGATGATACTCGATAGTGCAGTTATAATAACTAATGAGCTCTATCCACTTTCTATGCCTCAAGTTCAGTTCCTTCTGAGTGAAGACATGTTTCAAGCTCTTGTGATCAGTGAAAATACGGCACTTCTAACCGTATGAGTAATTCTGCCAGATCTTTAGAGCAAAGACCACTGCTCCGAGCTCCAGATCGTGATGGGGTAGTTTCTCTTATGATTCTTGAGCTGCCTGGAAGCATAGGCGATGACTTTCCCATGCTGTATCAGTACACAACCCAATCCTGATAATGATGCATCAGTGTAAATTTCAAACTCATCGCCATCATCGGGAAAAGCAATGATGGGAGCCTGAGTAAAACGCTGCTTAAGCTCCTGGAAACTTCGTTCACAATGGTCATCCCACTCAAATTTGACCCCCTTCTAGGTCAACTTGGTAAGAGGCAGGGCGATTGTCGAAAAGTCCTGCATAAAACGTCTGTAATAGCCAGACATACCTAGAAAATTCCTCAATTCAATAATGTCCATCGGTTACTCACATGTAGACACTACCGAAACCTTCTGAAGATCCACACTAATTCCCTCAGCAGAGACCACATGTTCGAGGAAACTGATCTGGTTTAGCCAGAACTGACATTTACTAAACTTGGCATACAACTGACGACTTTTTAACCTCTCCAACACCAACCTTAGATGCTTCATGTGCTCGGCATTACTTTTGGAATAGATCAGAATGTCATCAATGAACATAATCACAAATCGATCCAGATACGGTCTGAAGATTATGTTAATCAAATCCTTGAATGTTGTAGGTGCATTTGTTAACCCAAAAGGCATGACACGGAACTCGTAGTGTCCATACCTAGTGTGGAAGGCAGTCTTCAGCACATCTTCATCTTGGATCAGTAGCCGGTGATAACCCGAGCGAAGATCGATCTTAGAAAAAACCTGTGCACCCTTCAGCTGGTCAAACAGATCATCGATTTGAGGCAGATGATAGCAGTTCTTCACCGTCACCCGATTCAATTGTCTGCAGTTGATGCAAAGTCCCATCGACCCATTCTTTTTTCTAACAAATAAAACAGGAGTGCCCCAGGAAGACATGCTAGGCTAGATGTAACCCTTATCCACTAGCTTTTGGAGTTGAATCTTCAATTATCTCAACTCCGCTGGTATCATTGGATATGGTGCTAAGGAGATAAGGTTTGTACCTGGAAGTAAATCAATGGTGAATTCCATTTCCCTTGTGTGACCACCTGGGCTAAGAATCTCACACATCATTTCTACATTAACTTAGTTGCCTGAATGGTAGAAATGATATTATTTGGAAGGATTCATCGCTCACCTTGAAACGTGATTTACGGTCGTCCAAGCCGATTGAACATCATAAATTTCTCCCTACAACCGACATAAGCGTTGTGCCTAGACAACCAATCCATCCACAAGATGACATCGAAATCCGCAAGTTTGAAGGGAATTAAATTAGTCTCCAAGAGTTCCCCTTCAACTATTATCGGGGCAATCCCTATACTCCCACTATGCACAAAAAAGATCTCCAGGTGGCATTTGTATGAGCATATCAAAATCGAGTGGTATAAGTTGCGAGTTTATAACCCATGCAAAAGATAAAGATACAAATGAATAAGTGGCACCCGGATCAATTAGAACTCTAGCCCAATTACCACACACAAGTAACATACCAGTAATGACTCTGGGTCCTGCTCTGCCTCCTGCTGAGTCATGATGTTGATACGCCCATGGACTTGACGTCCTAATCCGTTGTTACTTCCGCCACAAGTCCTAGAACCCTGGTTGTTACGGCCTGCTCTGTTCCCTTGAGTATAACTACTTGAAGCTGCAGCTGCCTCTGAGTAAAAAACTGTGTACTCTGATTACCACTGTCGCCATAACTCTGAACGCTGCCATAGCTCTGAGTAGTTAGGTTGTTACTTCCACCGTAACCCGAACCAGAATCATAACTCTTTGGTGGTGGCGCCAAAGAGCAATCCCGAACATGGTGCCCCATGCCGCCACACTTGTGACACGTAGCTGTAACCACAATGTAATTTCCCAATGGCGCAAACCACAATGCACACAAGCCGTGATTGCTGAACCGAAGTGGTTGAATAATGGCCTCACCGACTCACTACCTAAGTCGTCACTAGATGATCCCAAACCCTGACCCTGTTGCTCGAACGAATGAGAGTGTCTAGGGTCGAAAGGGTTATAAGAGGTAGAGTGCTCCTTCATACTTCGGGATCGGAATCCTTGACCACTGTGATTCTGATTCCGAGGTCGGTTCTGACTCCGAGGTTGGCTCTGGCTCTGAAGCTAATTCTGGTTAAAGTTATCCCATCTCGACTGTTCGATCCTCAAGGCTGTCTCGATCATCTTCTCGTAGGATCTATGCCTCTATGCTGCCACAAGCTTGCGAGAGTCCGGGTTCATCGCAATCTACACCTAAATCATCATCTCCTGCTGGTTCTCATAGATTCTCTCATGGTATCTCAACAGGCACCGGAATGTACTATCAAACTTTGAAATGCTTAGATCGCCTTGGAAAAACTCTAAGAACTTTTGCCTCTTCCTCAGCTGATAACTGGGGCTAAAAAAGTATGCGTTGAAGAGTCTCCTGAAAGTACCCCAAGTCATCAAAGAATCAGGTGGATGAGAGCGCTTCACTAACTTCCACCAAAACCTCGCGTCCCCCTGGAGGAAGTAAGCAGTTGTATTCGCCCATTCAGTCGATGGGCATCTCATGCTCTCTAAGGTATTCTCCATCTTTTCCAACCAGTCATCAACCTCCTCACAGGCTTTAATTACCCTGAGTTCCGTGACGCCGTGGCTGCGAGCAATCTCCATATATGTACGACTCAGTCTATTATTCCCAAGGAGAGCATTTCGTAGAGCGGCGGTCATTTGTTGAATTATTCCTATTAGACCATAACAAGGTCATCAAGGTACATTCCCACCAGCAGGATCCATAATTCTGATAAGAAGCAAACATGATTTAGAAAGACCAAAGATTGTGGCCACAAAAAGGATTATGATTACCAAATGGAAGAATGAAGTCCTAAGTATGCTCTGATACCAATCTGACATGCCCAGTTCCAGATATCCGGGGGACATCGGGATGGTCACGTGCTGGTCGATACCCGAAGGTGAAACAAGCCATTTATGAATGCAAATGCTGAGAACATAGAGATCATGTGTATAAATTTCGTTCGTAACTACGCAATGTAATATTCAAATATAATTCTTACAAAATACCATAATAATATTCAACTGCCAACAATGAATATAATGATAATGCATGACATGTTCAGAGCATACAACTAATCTAGAGTACAAGCGGAAAGTAAGATAGAAATGTGCTATTACAATAGATGTCAAAGCAGATGGGATCATACAATATCACCGGTAGGGGAATGCCTCGTAGGTCGAATCGTATGCCTCATTCCTATGTCCTGAGGGGGCACAAAACAAACATGAATGGACCAAGTTGATATATATATATATATTATTGAAACAGTTATCAACATACTAACCCCCAAAGTTTTATGAAAACTAATAGCATAATATGTGATAGGTTTTCTGAAACCCTAGCATTCCATAAAACTTCATAAAACATATCTAGTATAGTAGGGGTGGAAGGCACGGCAGAGAGAGTTCTTGCCTTGCTTCGGGTTGTGATACCCAAAGTGCCACCACTTGGGGCAAGGATGCCCTTGTTCTTTGTGTGGGTAGCGGGAACAACTTGATTATTTCTTGATGCCATGTGTGTTTCTTGTGAATTTGAAGACAAAGATGAGAGGTAGAGATGATCCCACCAAGCGTGTCAAATTTGTAAACACGAAGATTCCTACGACAAATGAGACAAGAACACGTGTACAAAGAAATATTTTTGTATTAATGAATTTGTAGGTTACAATCTCTTGTAAACTTGATCCTTTGATTCGATCTCCATGAGGTGTAGATGTGTGGATGTGTTGTGATCTAAGGGTCGCGATGACTTGATCTTGGATGAACGGTTCCCTCAAGGATTTGGCTTGTGGTGAAGGAAGAACATGCACGTGTAGCGGTGCTTGTTGATACTTGTGATGGTTGTTAATCCAATGGTCGGGTTGACTTGATCTTGGATGAACGAGGGCCTCAAGGATTAGCTTGTATCGAAGGAAGAACCGGCACGTGTAGGGGTGCTTGTTGATTCTTCAAAGGTGTTGGAGAAGAACGAAGAGTACTTTCTCGATTCTTCGGAATTCTTGGAAATTTGGGAGGTTGGATGCTTGAGAACTTTAAAGTTTCAAAGCTTCAAGGAATTTGGAATTTGGAATTGTCAATTCCTCCCCCAAATGAAATGAAATGGCCTTCTATTTAAAGAATTTTTCAAGCCTTGGTCTTGAATTGAATAATCAAATCAAATAAATCCTTTCTACCAAGTGTTGACACGTGTCCTTGATGACTCGTCCGATTTTGTTGAGTCGCACACCATGTGTACAATTTGTGCGACACATGGCACATGCCATGTATGCCTCAGCACGTTGAAACTTTAATGCGTTGGTCAACATTTATTTCACCGAAATTTCAATGTCTACAGATATATTATAAAACACTCGCTTTTTTCTCTTCTTTTTGACGTACAAATCCATTGTTCTTGCTGTCAGAGAACACAGAAACAGATGGAGTGTATCATGACTATCTTGCACGTGTTGTAGATCGCTAACATTTTCTGCTCCATCATCTGCTATAGCTACTATTGGTGGTGATGATGATGATTGTGTAGCCAAAAGTAATATAAAAAATTCAGAAGAAGACACCGTGAACTTTATATCGAAGAAGACAAGAATGCCCTCATTAAATGTGTAGGGCCCACAATTATTCCCACGCGCAGTTTAATCCCTAGAGGCTTGAGTAGCAGACTACGACATCATCAAATTCCCTTGCTCGTGGAAGGAGGAAAAGTCAAAGGTATTTAAGATATGATTAATTACTAAAATCCTATTTTTAATATACTAATTGAAGATCAACAAATAAGGAATTCTCATCACAATCAATCAAAGATACTTCCATCATTATTCAAAGATATTATCTCATTCATGCTACAGATGACATATTTTGACCAATGGGAAGTCACCATGTGTAGGAAAAAAACCTAATCCTATGGTCATCCACCTCCCTATAAATCATCTCCACCAATTTCTAGTAAGATTTTGCTACGCACTTAAGCCCTAAGCTCTCTGTATTCAGAGAAAAACTAACTTAGGCATCAGAGATCCATTGCCCAAACCACCCCCGCCCCTCACACCTCTTGGGCGCGTAGACTTTGGGCTTGACCAAAAGGTGTTTATTTGTTTTGTAGGTACAAATTCATCAGGATTGAAGACGATGAATTTTTGCTATCACAAATTGGTGCTTTCATCGAAAGCCCAATTTAATATTCTCGAAGAAGGCTCTCGCATTCATTTTTGGAATTTTTAGCTATGTTGTGTTGATGCACAAAACTGGGTTGCCTTTGGAACAACATAAGGTGTCGAGGTTGTGACCTTCGCAAGGTTTCTTTGGTCACCTAGTTAGGGTACATATGTAAAGAGATAAGAGATAGGGAACCAACCCAAGGTGTATGTGGTTCATCCTAAGTTGGGTTACATCCACGAGGGTAGAGGAGTCCTCATTAATAATGTAGAGTCTACTTGATACAAAGGTTTAAACATAATCATCATTAATGAGTTCTAATAATGGATCAAGCAGAATAATTTCATTAGCTCTTAATTTTGGGAGAATGATTTTCTTTTTTAGTTAAGGAGAGTCCCATGTTCTCGTCCGCGGTCGATGTGGGATTCTAGGAACTTTATTCTGGTGTGAACACGTGTCACGTTGTGATTGGTCTCTTGATTGGAGAGAACTCACTTGCTTCAGTAGGGATGCCTCAGCATGAACCATTCATTAATGAGTTCTACTTGACAGGTGCTCGATAGTTTCGAGGTTGGTGAAGTATGGCACTAACCAAGTTCCCAAGTGGGGAAAGCTTCTCATTTGGGGACTTGAAAAATCCAAATTATTTAGTATTCACAAAACTTTCGAGCACCAAAGTGTAGTAGCATTTACTGGGAGTCCCTCAAATCCCTGATCGAGAAAGATTACTGAAGGATGTGCCTTTATTTTGTCGAGTTACCGAGGAACCAAAATATTGAGTATCGCCTTTGAAAATTTTGTACAAAAGCAGCTCCTTGCCCATGAACAAAACACAGCAAAACCTTTCCTTGCAACTGAGCCTTGTTTCATCAAACCTACGTTTGGATCGATTCTCATCTGGGCCACATACAAAAACATTATCAGCAGGGCCACCTTAGCAAAGTTGTGAACTATTCTTTTAAGTCTTCAAAGTATAAAATTGACGAGTGCTTAATAATTTTAAAATTGATGAAATATGATACAAAAAGAATACATATGTGATCGTATAACTTGTAAATATATTGATTTGAGGAATACTCTTTATTATAGTTTTTTCTATTTTACATAATGCGCGTAAGGCCGGGAAGGGGGCCTATTGGCTGCAGTGTGTTTGCCACTACCATGCACTAGTCATTTGTCAACTTAAATAAAAATTATGGACCGATGATGATGTGCCTTTAATTTGCCATGCACTAGTCATTTGTCAACTTAAATAAAAATTATGGACGGATGATGATGTGCCTTTAATTTGCCTTTCTTATTCGTTTCCACTTTTTTTTATCATCCTTTTGGATATTTTTTTGGAGAGTTCGTGCTCGGAGTACTATAAAGGTGCGTTTGTTTGACATCGTTAAGTCTCATTGGACTGGATTGGATTAAAAACCAATGAAGTTGCATGTTTGTTGTTGGAAGGGACTAGTTTTAATGGGCTTAGCTCTCACTTGCTCCGACTACCGACTTCGCTAAACGATCTTAGCGAGTCATCCCGCAAAACATGGGACTGCTAATACCACATCTCTCGCGTCCTTCATCTCCGACTGACAGCTCATATCACGTCCTCGTCATCTTCGGATCCTCAATTTGGCCAACTCGATCATCAGCCACAGCAGCTGCAAAACAAAAACCAAATTGCCGCTGCAGAGAGCTCCAACTAGTGAAAACCTCCGAGGAAGATCCCGCTCTGGCCGCATTCGATTTACCTTCAAGCTCGCCCGGGCCGACGCCGGCCAGGAGGTTTTCTTCTCTATCCTCTCTCAATTTCCAGTCCGTGTTTTCTCTGCTGATTTAGGTCAAGATATGATTGTGTTTATTCGATCTTCAATTTGGTGGTTGGATGCTTTTTGCTCAATGTTTTGGATCGAGTAATTGAACTGAGTACGAATCAAATTCATATCAGCCTACTTTGCATGTTCAATTGGGATACTGATTTCCACCATTGTTTTGTTGAAAGAGAGAGAGAGCCCAAAAATTTTCGTTAACTTTGTGTCTGTTGTCGAATCAAGTCAAGTCAACTAGTACAATTGCTGAACTAAAATCTGATCCAACTCTCTTGAGGCAACTGCTCTCTCCTCTCTTCTCTCTTGCTTGAATCCCAATTTCTACCTCACAATGTCTTAATTTGCTTGATTGGATCCTCTCCCAATTGCAAATTGATAAAATCTCATTCATCTCCAATATCCCATTCTCTCTCTTCGATATATTATCAAGCACTCACTTCTTTCTCTTCTTTTTTTATTCCTACAGGTCCATTGTTAGTTCCTTGAGTGAAACACAGGAAACAGATGGAGTGTATCATGACTATCTTGCATATGTGCTGCAGATCGTTAACATTTTCTTCTCCATCATCAGCAGCAGCTGCTGCTGCTGGTGAAGATGATGATGATGGTGGTATTGAAGCTAATATTCCCCCTCGTCGGGACAAGTATGATGTGTTTATCAGTTTCAGAGGTGAGGACACTCGCCTTGGTATTACGAGCCATCTTCATGCTGCCTTACTTCAGAAGAAAATTGAAACCTACATAGATTACAGACTTCAGAGAGGAGAAGAAATCGGACCTGCCCTTCTAGAGGCAATCGAGAAATCCACGATCTCGGTTATCATTTTCTCACAAAACTATTCTTCCACATGGTGTTTGGATGAAATTGTGCATATACTCAAGTGCAAGGAAAGTTATGGCCAGATGGTTATACCCGTATTCTACAACATCAATCCATCTGATGTACGAAAACAACACGGAACTTATGCGGATGCATTTGCTCAACTTGAAAAACGTTTTAAGGACAATATCGATAAGGTGCACAAGTGGAGGGATGCTTTGACGACTGTAGCCAATATATCTGGGTTTGATTATTCAAACAAATCCGGGTAACTATCTCATTCTTTAACTTGTATAAAATTATAAATTTTCTTTAAACGTGTGACAAGATTTGGTAAAACGTATTTAAGACTAACTATTGCTTTTCTACCTAATCATATATATCTATATACCAGGACGGAGGCAGATCTAATTCAGAAAGTTGTTGATCATATTTGGACCAAATTGTGTCACGAATCATCCTGCGATTTAAAGGGCTTTGTTGGAATTGAAAGCCAGATCAAGCATATTGAATCACTATTAGGCATTCATTCACCTGACGCTTGCATCACTGTTGGTATTTGGGGCATGGGTGGTATTGGCAAGACCACCCTTGCTGAAACTGTGTTTCACAGACTCTATTCTAAATTTGAAGCTTCTTGTTTTCTTAGAAATGTTAGGGAGAGAGAACAAAAAGATGGGCTAGCACACTTGCAAAAAGAACTTCTCAGTGAGATATTAAGGGAAAATGGTCTATCCATAGGATCAACTTTTGTTCGAGAAAAGCTCAGCCGTACAAAGGTCCTCATTGTTCTTGATGATGTGAGTAATTCAATGCAAATGGAACATCTAGTGTCCAAGCATCTACAGTATGGCACTGGAAGTAGAATCATTATCACAAGTAGAGATAGGAGAATACTTAGGCAAACTGTTGAAGAGGGTAAGACCTACAAGG
This sequence comes from Malus fusca, assembly GCA_035220775.1. Classification (NCBI taxonomy): domain Eukaryota; kingdom Viridiplantae; phylum Streptophyta; class Magnoliopsida; order Rosales; family Rosaceae; genus Malus; species Malus fusca. Next base: position 32,548,731 of record CM069060.1, on the reverse strand, counting down.
TTGGGGGATTAAAATGGGATAATGCTTTTCAGCTCTTTTGTTCGCGTGCTTTCAATAATAACAGTACTCCTAGAACAGATTATAAGGAGTTGGTAAAAAAGACGGTGTCTTATGCCGGAGGCGTTCCTTTAGCTCTTATACTTTTGGGGTCCTCATTCCTAAATTGCAAGAGCAAAGAAGACTGGGAATATGAATTGGACAAATTGAAAGAATTTCCCAATGAAAATATCCAGAGTGTGTTAAGACTAAGTTACGATGGACTGGGAAGATATGAGAAGGAGATATTTTTGGATATAGCATGTTTTCATAATGGGAAGGATGTCAATGAGGTAATAAAAATGTTAGCTATCCATGGACGCTTTGCGGCGGCTGGAATTAGAGTTCTCGTTGACAAGTCTCTCATATCAATTCATCATCCTACATGGAAAACCATACAGATGCATGATTTGGTACAAGAAATGGGAAGAGCAGTTGTTCAAGAACAATGTATTGAAGATCCCAGTAAACGGAATAGGTTGTTCGCTGATGAGGATGTATATCATGTACTGAAGAGTAACACAGTAAGTGCCAAATGCATTCAAATTATTTTTTTTTTTTAAGGAAAAACAAATAGTGAACTTTAGATGATAACACAACAAAGTAAAACCAGATTCTTAAAAAATGAATTTTACTACTGTGTTAGGAAGTCATTGGAATATGAACACATATTTGTTTTTTAAGACAAGTAGAGGAGGATATAATTATCTTGGATATTTCACTAGACACTTGTACATCATTACCTTCGCAAATACTCTTAGATTATCCTATAACTTTGTAGAATTCTTTTTTCAAAATGTGCATTACATTTTAACGGGTTGGAAATATCTATAAATATATATATTCACATTTAAACTTTGTCCATATTGTCAGGAAACTCCAATTGTTCAAGCCATATTCGTTAATTGGTTTAAGATTCAAAAGCAACCATTGAAACGTGCAGACTTCAAAGTGATGTCTAACCTAAGATTGCTAATTGTGGAGTCTCAAGGATTGGGTATCTACCGCAGAGGCCCTTCTCTAGACCTTCCCGATTCTCTTCATTATCTTTACTGGTGGGGATATCCACTGGAATTTTTGCCGCCAAACTTTTCTCCTGAAAATCTACTTGAGCTTCACATGCCCAATAGCAAAGTTAAGAAGCTTTGGAAAGAAGACCAGGTATTATATAATAGAGTTTGCACACATCACATTGCCACATAAATATATTTTAACATACGCTTTTTTAGCTGTTTAAAATTATTAATTAATATTTTTTTATATCGTGTAACGGGTTATCTTAGGAGGTGCTTATCAGGTTACCCAATAATGACCTGATTTGTTAACGTGTCGACCCCAAACCTTTTAATTTTGTGTTGTTTCAGGTCGGGTTAATAGGTCGCTTAAAATTTTGTCAGACCTAATTATATGCCTTTATTCTTGTATAAAAACAAGCGTAGAAAGTATATTAATTCTTGATATTTCTATTTAATTTGTTGCAGATACTTGTGAACTTAGAAGTTATCGATCTGCATTACTCTGAGTATCTAACTGAAGTTCCAAATCTCTCTGGGAGTCTAAAAATTGTGCACATAAATCTCGGTGGCTGTAAAAGTTTGGTTGAAATTCCTTGGTATTTTCAACTTCTTGACAAGCTTACTCATCTTGATCTTACACACTGCAACAGACTCAAGTATCTTCCAAAGATGCCAGCAAATATTAAATACTTAAATTTAGAAGGCAGTGGTATAAAGGAGTTGCCTGAATCAGTTTGGTCTAACGAAAATATTTCTTACTTGAATATAAGTCGTTGCAAAAACCTTGAGAAACTTCCAAGCAACAGCTGTGAGCTGAAAGTCTCTAATGTTTTGGGTATTGAGAGCTGCACATCTCTTGGCGAGTTTTCTGAGCTTCCCAAGGATATAAGTAAATTATCATTGGTTGGCTTCAAGAGACTTGTGAGTCTACCAACCAACATTTGTAAGTTGAAATATCTCAAGGAACTCAATCTCTCTAAGTGCTCTGAACTTGAAAACTTCCCAGAGATCTTGGAGCCAGTGAAACATTTGGAGTCCTTAAATTTAAGTGGAACAGCGATTCAAGAGCTACCCTCATCAATCGAGTTTCTCCCTGCTCTCAAAAGCATTCAACTACAAGGTTGCAAAAGGCTTTCAAGTATCACAAAGAGCATTTGTAAGTTGAAATATCTCAAGAAACTTGATCTCTCTTGGTGCACTGAACTTGAAAACTTCCCAGAGATCTTGGAGCCAAAGCAACATTTGAAGTCCTTAAATTTAAGTGGAACAGCGGTTGAAGAGCTACCCTCATCAATCGAGTTTCTCCCTCATCTCCAAATAATTCAACTACAAGTTTGCAGAAGGCTTTCAAGTATCCCAGAGAGCATTTGTAAGTTGAAATATCTCAAGAAACTCGATCTCTCTTGCTGCTTTAAACTTGAAAACTTCCCAGAGATCTCGGAGCCATTGGAACATTTGGTGTCTCTTATTTTGCAAGGGACAGCTGTCGAAATGCTTCCTTCGTCTATTGAAAATCTAATTAGGCTTCAAACTTTAGACCTTAGCGACTGCAAGAACCTTAAGGATGTCCCAACAAGTATCTACAGTTTAACCAATCTTAAATGTCTCAACTTTTCTAACTGTCGGCAACTTGAAAAATTGCCTTCCAGCTCTGTGGGTTTTCTCTCCTTAGAAGTACTAGATCTCAAGTACATCGGTATATTGGAAATCCGTGATAGTCTCGTTTGCTCAACCTTGCGATCTTTATCTCTGTCTGGAACCAAGATTACGAGCATACCTGCAAGCATCAAACAAGCTTCTCGGTTGTTTAAACTCAACATTGTCTGCTGCAAGCGGCTTCAATCTTTACCAGAGCTCCCAGTGCTATGTAATGTTAAAGCTCAAGGCTGCAATTCGCTGAAGACGGTGTCAAATTCAAGGACAGCACTCACATAAGGTTGGGTTTAACATGGTCATTTTTGCAAACTTTTTACTAATTGCCCAAAATTGGATAATAATGCGAGCAGCAACATAATGGATGAAGCACAGATTAGAATTATGCGAGTGGTAACCATTATGCGAGTGGTAACTACTGAGTACCTACTTTGGCCTCAGATTAACGTTGGATGTCTGGGAAAAGAAATTCCAAATTGGTTCAGCTATCAAAGTGAGGGATCTTCAGTAAACATCAAGCTTCGTCCAGATTGGTTTCAAAAAAGTTTATTGGGTTTCGCACTCTCAACTGTTGTTTCTAGGCTTCAAAGCCGCAGTGTGACTTAAGGGTAAGAGCTAATTTCATTGAAAAAATTCACAGGTGAAAGCCATGAACCGTTCACTTCTAAAATCTTTATCCCAAGCAGCGGCCACGAACATCACATTCATGTGTGGAATGAGGCCTTTAGAAGTGAAGATGTAGGAAAAAACCGCTCCCCTGATGTTTACAAACTTGCCAAAGAGGCCTCTATTGACTTCTGCCTGGTGGTTTCTAAAGGATGGCTTCTGCTTCCTATATGAAGGTGGAAAGTTGTGTTATATGCCCTTTGTGTGCCGAAGATGATAAGAAATTCAAATTTGATCATGTCTTCTTATCGAGGGAACCAAAACTAGAAGAAGAAACAAGATAAGATGACGATTCTGAAGGTGGTGCATAAAGAGATGAGGCTAAAGCTAGTGGATCAAGTGATTGAGTCCGAAGCAAATGAAAGTGGTGATCATGGGTCTGAAGCCAGTGGTGGAACTGAAGATGATTCAGACTTTTAATCCAACAATCTTAAGCATCATTATCCAATAAAATTAGGAAAAACTTTACAGCAAATTTGTACTTTGATAGCTCACTTACTTGTGAGTCCAGGAAAATACTTTAAGGCTTTAATTATTGAGTTTTTATCACAAATGGTCCCTGAAATTGATCCTCACCGTCAAGATAGTCCCTGAAATCGAAAATAAATCAATGAAGTCCCTGAAAATAGGTGTCACAAATCAATGTGGTCATTCCATCATAATTCTGTAAAAAATTATGTTAAGTGCTAATGTGGCACATAAATGGGTCTATAAGTCATTTTTCTCACAAATGGTCCTTGAAATTAACCAACAATATCAAAAAAGTCCCTAAATTTGACTAGCGACATCAAAATGGTCCTGAAACTGAAAATTGATCAATGTAATCCCGCAAGTAAGTGTCTCAAATCAATATAGTCATTTCGTCACAATTCTGTCAAAAATTTTGTTATGTGCTGATGTGACACATAAATGGATCACACAAATCTAATTAAATTTAAAAATAATTACAAATAGGCTTAATAATTTAATATTTAATAAAAAAATTGTCAACCCACAAACCCAGTCCTGCAAACACCTCCGATCTCATTCCACATTTCTCTACCTCCTTTGCTCTCTATTATCTAAAATAAATCTCAATACACTCATCTTTACACACTTCGACGCCCTTCACCGAATTGAACTTGGATCGAGATCACCTTTGGTGACGGCTTGGCCCATTGGCAACGACTTCTAGGACATCCCATTAACATTGAGGCGATTAACATCCTCACAACCTTAATCTTGGATAGCTTGTTCAGCGCTTCCATGGTGGTCTAGCGATGCAAAGAACGGCAAGGTTTGCCTTGAGATAATGAGGTTATAACCGAGGTGCGTCTATTGTTGGTTGAAAACTATTTCCACACCCCCTCTTAGGCCTTGGTTAAACCTTGTGCCTTTGAGAATTTATGGAAGGGATCTCTCTTCAAAGTAGGCCTTACTATAAGAAAAAAAAATTCCATTGTGCAAAAAGAAATTTAGACAACTTTTTTAATAATACAATCATCAAATTTGTAAATAAAACTATAGGGGTCTTCACTTCAATAGGACTAGGAACATTCCAAAATTAAGAAGAAAAATTATACGTCATGTTACAAGCTAAGGGAAAAAAAGAATGAAGAAAAAGTGAGATGCATACACAAAAAAATGAAATACAAAGAGACACATTACAAGTTTGAAGGCTGAAATGCATTTGGACTAAAAAATATTCAATTTTATCTCTAGCATTTAAAATTTCTTTCTCCAAGTCTTTGGGATATTTGATATGATTTGACACTAATCAGGAAGTAACATGCACACATAACTTTGCTGCTTAAGATGAAAAAATTGGGGAAACATTAAAGTTTTAAGTACCTTTTTTTATCAGCTTCGGTTGCTTCTTTGAACTTCTGAGTTCAGTGAGTTAACCTCCTCTGTACTCAGTTGATTTACAAGGTGTTTCTCCATTTCTGGTACTCTGGGTTTCTACTGATTCGCCTGTTGCTTTTCCTCAGCATGAGAAGGAGCAACTGGCTTCGGTGGCCTTCCTCTCGCTGGAGGTGCTATGTGCCGCGCACCAAGGCTAGGCATCGGTTGCTTTTATTGAAAGCCTTTTAAAGTGAAAAATATATAAGTGATTTGATTTATGAATGAATACCAGATGTAGGTTGGATAAATCAAACATTGTTGTAGGCCTATTTGACTGAAGAATTATAGAGAAAGTGAGAGTGAGGGTGCGGCAATTGATGAGTTGATATTATACTTTATATTTTACTCTAATCTTAGATATAATTTATTGGTTATTTTGGTAGAACTTTGATACTTTGTTATGTATTTTCAATGTAAGACATTTGACTTCCTCTTAAGCAAAAAATGATCAAACGAATGAATTTTGGAGTGATTCCAATTGAAGGATGTTCGTGAGTGTTTCAAGATGATTGTATCAAAATTCCAGATTTTTCTACCAAGCCATTTGACCGTGGCAATGAAATCAAGACCCAGCGCGCAGCTTTCCCAAATTGACGTTTCTGGACGTTTTGGGTATTTTGAAGGTCAAGATGTCATATTTTGAGGAAGATTCCTTCTGAGTATTTGTTAGGAATGTCTCAAGCTTTAAAAAAAGATCTTTCGGGACCAAATTGGAGTTGATTTGGTTGGTCAAAAGATGGATTTTTTCTGTATTCCGAATTTCAGTTTAAATAGGAAACCTTTTATTTCCTAGTTATCTTATTCTATTATTTTTCCTATTTTTTAGAAGACCTTTTCTAGGTAGGATTTTATTTTGTAGTAGTATAAATAAGGCTATTTAGCCATTAGAAAAAAATGACAGATAAAATTTAGGGGAGAATGCACTACTAGAAAAGGCACTACTTTGGAGAACTCAGTTTAGAGAGCTTTTAACGATTCAAGTTTAATTTCAAGGTGTTTTCTATCCATGTTCTTAATAATATTTTGTTTTATGATTGTTCGTAAGTAATTCATTTTGCTAGGACGAGGCCACAAGCCTTAGCAAGAATATGTAGTTTCTTTTCAATTTGCTTATGATAATATGCATGCAAGTTTGAATTGTTAATCACCGGTTTAAATTATCTAATTGTCTTGATGATTGGCCACGGCCATTAGGATATTTAGAAAATTAATTTGATGCAATTTTGGCAGAGGGTTGTCCCTGAAATTGACTAAGGCTTCTCGTGGTTAATATGTGTAACTTCTTAGGATGAACGACATGTCATAAGGGTTATATGGTTTTTCAAAAGGTTTTCACAAAACTTAATAAGTCTTGCATGTTCACATTCGATCTGAATGTCACGGACGGATTGCATGTTAGATATACGTTCTATGTTGGAGGTTCCAAGTAGGACATACTTTAGGAAAACCTAACCTTCAAAATATGCATGTGTAATTCATAAGTAATTGGAAGAACTACGTAGGATTTTTAAGGTGACGGTGGAACCCTAGTGCTTAAATAGATTTTCAAAAGTATTTTCTTTTCTTTTATTTACTTTGCCAATTTATTTAATTTTTTTTAATTAAATTCGTTTTTAATATTTTAGGTCATAAAATCACCATTTTCCAAACTTTGTTTTCAAATAATTAATTGAGATTTGAGGTTAACATAAATTATTCATTCAATCTCTGTGAAAAACGACCTTACTTAGGCTCACTACTACAAAACCGTTTAATAATGTCGTTATTATAACCGACAAAAAACAGCATTTACTGTCGGATATTATACAAAATCCGACAGAAACTAGGTGCAGTGGCGGATATACAAACCGACAGAATTGCTACCGTCAGGAAATGAGTTTTCCGACAGAAATTTCATAAAAACCGACAGAAATTCTAACGGATATATTCGACAATAATTCAAAAATTACTGTCGGATATTATTAATTTATGTCGGTAAAAACCGACAATAATTACTGTCGGATTCATATTATTAAAATTTAAAATATACAATTTACCGTCGGTCACAACCGACAGAAAAATATTCTTGTTATTGATGTTTCCGCAGCTCTTTTTTTTTTTTTTTTTTTCTGATTGAATAAAAAATAAAATTAGGTAAATGGATTATTTTTTATTTCTGAATGAATAAAAAAAAAATTCGGTAGATGAATAAAAAAAAAATTCGGTAGATGAATAAAAAAAACAGAAGCTCATAACAAAACGTAATATGCATTCAAATATAACGTTCGATAATGTCATTTGAATCCGCCATAACACATAAAGTAGACATCCAATATAAAATAACCTAAATTATGGTCATCTGCATCCGCCATATTACGTAACTACACAAAAAACTTTTGCCAAAGTAGACAAAAATGTCAGACATAACCGTAACGAAAACCAACAAACTATTCAATAGATCCCGAGCCTTCCCCCAAACCACCCTGCGCTCCAGAGCCTTCTGCCGACCCTCCTTGCGAACCAACGCCTTCGGCCGAACCTCCTTGCGAACCAACACCTTCTGCCGATGCTCCCTGTGATCCAAAACCTTCTCCCAACCCATGAGCTTCCAAATACCCCATCACATCCCCATCAAAATTACCCATCATCAACCCAGATAAGAAACCCGATGATAATCCACCATTTAAACCACCTTGAGAAAAATGTGCGCCACCTGGAGAAGCCATCTGCGGTCGATATACTGGCATTGGATACTGGGGCTGAGAAGGCATATGCTGCATGGGATATACAGGCGCAGGTGGCTGCATTGGGGCCGAATGCTGTGATGCCTGAGGGCTGGGTGGTGGCCGAATGCTTTGAAGCCACAACATTATTTGATGTTGATTCATCAACATCTGCTGATTCATTGCCTGCTGCTGCTGGAATGCCTGCTGCTGCGAGGTCTTTGTTTTCTCAAGCTCAACCGTTGCCTCTGCCAACTTTCTGGCGGCTTATTCCCCCTCCTCCTCAATTCATTGTTCTCAGCTACCACCTTGGCAAATGCACCTTTGGATGAACTCCTAGATGACCTGGAACCTGAAGAGCTTGCATATGACACCATCTCTGGTATCACCCCGTGACCATAGCCTCGTACCCTATTTCTTGTCTCAGAACCCATCTGCTCAACATAAATCTGTGTTCGTACCTCCGACGTGTCCTCTTCCCCAGACTCGACAACAGACTGAACTTGACTCTCCATTGATGTCTTTCAATACAATATTTAAACAAAATAATAAAAAGTTATTATCGAAAAATAAATTAGAATCTTAAAAACAGATTCATCAATCCAAACAGAAAGATAAACAAATTTGAAATAAAAAAGAGATTCTAATTTTTATTCATGCAATAACAATTCAAATAGAGCTATAAATCACTCACCCCTCTCTGTTGCGAGGATTCATCAACCCATGAGTCGTCTTTCCGGGTATGAGTTGCTCGAAAAAAAGATATTGGATCCGGCTCCTTCCCCTGCTTTCTCTTCTTTAAATCCGTGAAAAGAGAACATCAAAAATACATATTAACCCCAGTTTATATACAAAAATTAAATACACAACATATATAACCAAACAGCAAATCTTACAAGTTCCTCGCGGACCCGAGCAAACGTTTTGGAACCAGTCGTGTGGTTCATCGTTTTTAACTCCCATCCTTAGGACATTCAGTTGCGTGCCACCTCATATGCTTAGCCGTATGCTTCGACATATACAACCGCTGCAATCGTGGTTTTAAAGGAAAATACCACATAACCTTAGCTGCGATTTTTTTTCTAGAGCCATCCTCTTCATTGACATTTTTATATCTTGATTCACCACAAACTGAGCATGCGGTCAACTCTGCAGTTTCTTTCCAATAAATCATGCAATTATTGGGACACGCATCAATCTTCACATACGTCAAACCCAAGTCATTTATAAGTTTTTTTGCCTTATAACAAGATTCAGGCAAACAATCTCCATCAGGCAACATTTTTTTAATTAACTCGAGTAACGTGGTGAAGATCTCGTCCGGCATTCTTGCTAAACACTTAATCTGATACAATCTTACAACTGCCTCCAATTTTTTAAATTCCTTACAACCTGGCTACAAATCCTGATCTGCCTCTTCAAGCAACTTAAAAAAAGTCTCGACCTCTTTCGGACGCCCTTCCCTAGAAAGGGGCTCAGTAGACGGCCCAATACATTCTTCCGTTAATGGTTGGACAAATACATCATTAAGAACATCATGAATACCAGTCAACTGATCTCCTGTTTCAATAGATGGCCCAACACCTTCTTCTCCAATCCCAATATTTTGCTCTCCCATGAAAGATTCACCATGATGTCGCCACGAAGCATTTTTGTAATCTTTATCCATATCATACAACACAAGATGTTCGACAATAGTTTTTCGAACAAAAGTATATCGATTACAACATCTTTTGCAAGGACATTTAAACTTATCGGGGCCAACACCATTCGCAACTGCTTGATCCAAAAAAGAATTAATTCCATCTGTATACGCTTCCAAATTTCGCGATATTGTCAACCAACTCTTTTCCATGTTTTACTACTGTACGGGAGCAAATATTACGTTGAAACTAAGATGCCTACAATCTTTCAATCCCTATCATGTAGGCATAACTATTAGAAATTCCAATCCCTATCTTTCAACCTCGAACTATCACAATTGCAATTTAATTTCCAACACCTATCACAATAAAACAAATTAAAAAAGCAATAAAAGGTTAACAAAAATATGTTTATCTGCACTCTTTATTATTTATTAAATTTAAGTTTTGTATATCCTCATAGCAATTAGAGTGAAATATTTAATTAGTTAACATAATATATACCTATATTACTAAATATTACCAATTTATGCTATATTAAATATTGTCAATTTAACATAAATATTTAAAAATAATATTTATCTCAATTTCTTTATAACTATTTAAGTAAATCAAATAAAGTAATGGAACACAAATATTCCTAATTTATATTACTAATTAAATTAAAATCTCTAAATAAATAATCAAACAAGGTAATGGAACACAAATATTCCTAATTTATCTTACTAGTTAAACAAACAATTTAAACATCAAAGAAGTTCAGTAATAAAACCTGAACTATTGAAGAATTCTGTCGTCGATCTACTCTTTATGTAGTCAACCACCTAAATAAAGCTCCTGCAAAATCAAATCATAAAATAAAAATAAGCCATGAAGTGCTTGATGAAGAAACAAATAAAAAGTATAAGATGAAGCGAAGAATAAGGTGAAGTGCTTGATGAAGAAATAAATAAAAAGTATGAAAGTAAAAGAAATGAAAAACTTACTGTGAGATGAGATGAAGAAAACAAAAAGATTGATGATGAAGAGTAGAAAATGATTGAAGATTGAAGATGAAGATTGCAGGTTGAAGATGAAGAAGAGAATGAAATCTGAAATTGAAAAACTTTTGAAGATCAACATTGCGGGTTGAAGATGAAGGAGAGAATAAAAATAATAAACTATTAAATTTCTGTCGGTTTTAACCGACAGAACATTTAAACAATAACGGCTACAATGCTAAAATAATAAAGTACAAACTTTCTGTCGGTTTATAACCGACACCATCAACTTCCAAACCGCCAAAATATATAAAAAAAAAATATTTTAAAAAAAATTCAAAATTCTTGACGGTTATGAATATTTTGTGTCGGTTGTATACGACAGTAAATATCCGACAGTAATTTCTGTCGGTTATATACGACAGAAATGTCATTTAATCCGACACTAGATAAATTATGTGTCGGATATCTTTTATCCGACAGAATGACTCGTTAACCGCCACCATCATCCGACACTTAAAGCTAATATTGTAGTAGTGGCTGCTATACTAAGATAACCTTGTACTCTTGCAAGTATTTTTATCCCTACTTTTGCAGGTGGTAAAAAATCCCTATCAAGAAATTGGCGCCGCTGCCGAGAATTGTTTTAAATAATTTATGTTTATCATATTCTTAGTTAATTATTTTTGTACATAACTTTTTATTTACTTGATTTTTTTTTTTTAGGTTGCAATTTGTGCAACAATGGAATTTGTACCTCCTCCTATACAACCCGGAGGACCGCCTTTATGGGTCAAATCTGCAGAACGAGGTGTTTATAGATTTAAATCTACAATTTGTGCACATTGCTGTTTGAAGACCCATGATATTTTGCAGTGTCCCGAAAGGGAATATTTTCCAGGGTTTGTCCAAGAGCATATCAATATGAGAAACTACTCAAAAAGAAATTGGGACAATCCATATTCAGAGTTCTACACCCCAAGTTTGCAAAAGCATCTTGAGCACTATTTTGAGTAGTCTAATGTGCCACAAGTGCTTTCGGTAGAGGACAAACTCTCTAAATTGTTGGAATCAACCGAATTATACATATCGAACTCTAAGAGCAGATTTTAAGGTGCTTATTTTATATTGGTGACACATCACATGATTTCTAAATTGGAGTAGAATTCTCCTCTCCAAATCCTTTGCCCTTCGCTCCTCTCACACTTTTCTCTTTGTCTCTCCTCTATAAAAAGTTCAACACAAGATGTTGACGTAACTTAATTGTGATTGTTCAAATAGGAGGGGAGGGAAATGAAGGGGAATTTCTAGGGATGAGAATCCTACCCCTCGCAAATTTGGTTTAAAAAAAAATTAGTTTGCCTAGCATTACTCTTATGAACAATATCTAAAGGGTAATGTTAAGGACAACAAATTTCTGAACCAAATTTTGTAAATCAAATTATGTGGATATTGATGATTGAATTATTACTTATTGATTAACGTGCTTATTTTCTATTGGTGACATATCATTTTGTTTGCAAATTTAATTTTCCTAACATTATCCATATCTAGAAGCAAGGCATGTGTTGCACATCGAGGAGTAATAAACTACCATATACAATCAGAATTTTGAACATGCACATAAATAGCGAGGGCTTGAGCAACAAAATTTGCTTCTCTAAAAACACGGGTGAAATTAATATAAATCACAATGAAACGTAGGTTTATCATGTATATTTTACATGATGTTATACAACTTGATGGTGATATTATCTGTTATTCTTTTGCAATTATATATAATTGTTAGCAGAAACCTTATTGTAATTGGTTTAATTATCTACTGTTAATCCTTGTTTCTCAAGGAAATATTAAAAAGGACCTAAATAATCTCCAAGCTATACATAAGAGTTTTCACTTGCTTAAGTTTCGCGTAAAAAAGTTGGTTTATCATGTAGATTTTACATGACATTATGCAACTTGATGGTGATATTATCTGTTATTCTTTTGTAATTATATAATTTTTAGCAGAAATGTTGAGGTTCTACTATAAAACCAATTAGCAATATGGAGAGTAGCACAACCTCTTATAAGCCTATGCAAGTCCCATTAACGTGGGACTCAACCTGCTCTGATACCATGTGAAGCATGTGTGGCCGTTTGGCTTCACACGTGGGAGACAACCTACTCTGATACCATGTAAGAACTACAAAGAATGCAGAAGAAATGCAAAGGAAGAGTTGAGAGAGAGCTCGAAAGCTTTGTGAATTAATCTTTCTTGATTACCAAGTAATAGTTACAAAGTGTCTTATATAGTACCTTATTACAAAGCTTACTTATTAAGCTAATACAATGTGTAACCTCCTTATTTCAACAAATCATACTTCTAACAACCTACAATTCCAACAACCTTTATATAACAACCCTCCATATATCCATTGACATGTGGCATGATCTTGACCATTGTTTCCTCTTCACTTTGATCACTAGCTTTGATATTCTTACATAATTATCTTCTGTCAATCCTTGTTTCCCAAGGAATTATTAAAAAGGACCTAAATTGTCACGCCCCAATCCCGACATACATCCAGGATCGACACGTGACGTCACCAAATACTCGTATCTTTAACATACCCCGCCTCCGAGAAATGGCAAAACACAACTTAAAATCCAACTGCGCAATAATTCTTCGTAGACTTTATAGCTACATCTAACATCCTCGTTAGACTGCCTACGTACCCTAAATAGGGATCAAGCCATTCGTAGTTCATTATTTCACTACACTCGAATATTCAACACATAAATCGTTATATCACAACTATATACCACAATGCATATCATGCAATATTTCAAAGAACAAACGACTAAGCACAATCATATTCTCTAGCCATATTTATCAACAAGTCTAATCATAACAGTAACAATGATATCCAACATAACAATCCCACATGACGATTAACATTTCCACTTCATCCATCACATAAATCATCATGTTTCCCACATAAAATCACAATTCATAGCGTAAAACATATAAAATAATTAACAATGCACAATATTATTCTCTAGAAACATTGATCAACTAAAATAATTATAATAACAACTCATATCCAGCGTCATTCCACAATCCCGTCAATTAATCAATTCATGAATCAAAGATGCACGATCTTAGCATTTAATTACGTTAATCAAATAATGCAATAACTTATCATTTTACGAATTCAACCAAGGAACTCTATATAATTCCCTACTTGGATTATGAATTATAACATGGTAATTCTAATTTGTATTCACAAGATCTATTGTGGTAATTTCCATTCACTCGAATCTAGGATTCTAAGATAACCTTATGGAAATGAGCAAGAGCAAGGATTTCGGACCACTCAACAGAATCCAACAACATCGGGTTCCAGACCACTCAACGGAACCAAAATATCAAGCAGTTTCTCGTAATCTACCCAGACCTGTCACATGTAAAATCAATGCCTACATTATAGGAATGGTACACTAGGCAAATCAAGCACTCAGATAAGCTGCGAGGCTCGGGTGAGTGACAATAATACAAGTATGTGATATTCAATAAAAACAGATCATCGATCACAATCTATAAACATCAAGTATAGAATCATGCTTTATGAAATCATAATCAAGTTACTGAAAACTCCGAAGGAGTCACCCAGACATCCAACTCTTTTTCTAATTCAAACCATAAGATTCTCAAAAACCCTTGTTCATATGTACATTAAAAACTAGGGCTAGATGGACGCAGTTCGGCCGAAGCCTACATAAGTAACCAAACAGGAAGTGGCCCCCCAAAGCGGATTAACCAAGCAGTCACCCCTGAGAAAGTAACCAAGTAGGCAGTGACCCCCCAATGCGGTTAACCAAGCAGAGTCACTCCTACAGCTGTTAGGAAGTGATCACCGCGGATTAACCAAGCATGATCACTCCTAAGCAAACATGGCCATAAGGATCACCCAACACGGATTAACCAAGCGCGGCCCATATATAGTATGGTCCCCCAACACGGATTAACCAAGCATGACCACTAGTGACCCCCCAATGCGGATTAACCAAGCAGGGTCAAGATAATCAGGTAGGTAGTGACCCCCCAACACGGATTAACCAAGCAAGACCATCCATGTACCACTGCTACATGGTGCAGACTCGGTGTCACCTAACCCCGTGACACTAGGGTAACGGTCCCCTACTAGCCCTCAGTTTAACAAGCATTTCAATATGCACTTCAAATCACTTTTTCACAAATATTTCCAATTCATGAATCAATTCACATTTGATAAAATAGATTGATGGCCAATTATAAAAGAATCACATTTTTCATAGAAAACACATTTATAAAACCAAGTCACATTTTCATACTAGTAACCATACATATTATTTCTCATCTACGCAATCAACATCGTAAGGTTCTATTCCTATGCTTCGTAACCTTCTTTCTCTATCCTTTAATAAACCAACCTAAAGTTAAAGGTTTTCAACTTAAAACACTGCCTCTTCACTCTTGCCACTACCCCTTTTTGACATGTATATATATGCGGCAAATATATATATTAAGATAAATTGGTTCGTTTACTATTAATTTGAATATAAATACTAGTAAACAATCTAAACTCTTAAATCCCAACCAAACACACTCAAATAAGCACAAAATTAACAAGGATGTTATTTCAACTAGAATTCCCTTCTAGGTTTAGATGCTTGGTAACGAAAGAAGCATTTCATATAACAGAACTCGGAATCCAGAAGGTAATACCATTTGCTTGTTAATCGATATAACAAAACAGTGGTTTGGTTTAACTCAATTTAATAACCTTATCAATAATAGGACTTAATGAAGATCCGCATTAACATTTGGTTGTTTACTAACAATTAAGTTTCAGCATCCACATACAACAATTTCATAGAACAAACTAAGCGTAAGTTCTCATGGGTATTAAATCAAACACCTTGCAAGCATACATGAATTTATCTACTCAACCCAAAAATATCCATTTGCCAGCACCCACAGTTTCACACTCTTCAGCACCCAAAAATATCAACAACCACAATCATACAGATCAACAGAATTCTAAATTTATAAAAAAAAAAACTCACCACTTGCCAGCACCCTTTGTTATTGTTGTTGCAATGGATGACGACCGCTGCAAATTGAAGCGAGATTCTCCCTTTGCGGCTCTGCCTCAGAGCAAGAGTGAGAGGGTGGACTTCCCCCTCAATATTTTATTTTGAGAATCCTTTTCCTTCTTGAGACTTGGAGTTGATGAGATCATCTCGGAGTAGAAAACAGAGAGAGTTCCAGAGAGTTCCTCCGAAGGAGAGTCGGGATTTTTATTTTCTCCCCCTCCCCTCTGATTGGTTGCTGCCTTCCTCACCTTATTTTTTGATTGGTCCACAAATACACATACCTAATTGACCTCCTGCCATTTGTCTAATTGGTCCACAATCACTAATCTGATTGATCTTCTTTACCACAAGGTGAGAGTTTAAATAACTTAAAATCCAAAGTTTAGAAAAACAACTTCAAATACCACTATAATCCGGACTCACAAACGGCTTTCACCTATGCGCTCGTGGTTGCGAGATCTATTTGAAAACACTAGTTGTAACTTCGAAAGGTCGACAAATGCTAAAGATTGATTATGAAACTTCAAACTCGATAACCAAGCAATTAATATTCCTAAAATAAAAGGAATTAAAATTAACTATTAAAGATAACGTAATCGTAAAATACGAATTTAAACTACGAGATACGTAAAAAATATTGAAATTCCGGGAATGGGATTTCACATAAATAATCTACCAGCTGTACATAAGGGTTTTCACTAGCTTAGGTTACGCGTAAAAAAGTTGTGTTATATATATCTCCAAACGGCAAGAATATATACCTTATGAGTTTCTAATTTCCTACGTACACTACTCTCTCATCTCTCTCGATATATCTACACCATGGCTTCTATTTCAAAGTTGAAGAGCAGTAAGATGGCCATCGGCCGCAGCAGAATCCCCAGCAACTCCATCCCTCAACCCTTGTGTCCTGATTATTAAGGGTAAAAATGTAATACAGTTAGTAATATAGTTAGGTAGTTAGTATTTGGTTAAAGTGGTTAGGATTTCTATATAAACAGTATGTGTAATCTTCATTTGAGTTAGTTAATACAAGTCCTATTTCTCTCTCTAAAGTCTCTCTCTAATATGTGTTCATCCTCTCTTCATCCGTTGTTCTTGATTTTCCTTTCAATTTCTAAATACTACAATGTAGTTAACATGGTATCAGAGCCACCAGGCTCACGCCATGGATTCTGGTGGTTCTACTTCCCATTATTTTTCATCCGTTTCTAGCTTAGTTTCTTTCCTAAAATTTTCATTAGATGTTCTGATAAGTTTCTGGGTGCTTCCGCGATCGTTTTATTTTTTACTTCTGGGTTGATTTTTCTGGACTGTGATCAGAGATTTCTCCACTGATCTCGATGAATCCTCTTTCTTTCCGAAGTCGGATCGCAGATCACCGACAAAGAGGCCATTCGGTTTGCTGGCTTTTGGTGTTTGCTGACCACCATCACGATGCAAACCAGATTGGGCTGCTGATCAAATTGCTATAAGATACACCTATCAACATAGACTAATTGAAATATGGTGAGATATTCGCCCTTAATATGGTGTTGGCTTTGGTATTCGTATGTCAGAATTAATTTCTTGATGTGTTCATCTTTCTGGTGCGGAATTCAAGCAATATAGTTCATTCTTTTTGTGAGGCGTCTTCGATATGGTTCTGGTTTGCTTCCTCAGCGTTCCTTGGGTCAAGATTGAAGTTCTTATCAGGTTCTTGATTTCTGGGTTTTCACAGTGCACATAATCTGTTTGATTAAATGTTTCAGTAAGAAAATGTTCACTATTTTGGTCATCTTTCTTGTGAATCGCTTCTGGGATATTAGTGTAATATTTGGGATATTTGGATTCAAGACTATTGATCGTCGTGGTCAGTTTGAGTCTTCTTTGGGTATTCAATAAGGTAAATTGTAGTGATTTGTGGCTTGGTGCGATGGGTTCTGTTTGCAGTTTATTTTGTGTATCAAGTATCTTGGGTTTTGAAGATGAGTTTGTTAGCATTGTTTCCGGTTTTTGTGAGTGGAGGATGTTGTTGCCCGTGTAGAGGATGAAAGTACTGGCTATATATTACCAAACAAATGGTTTAAACCCCTGTTACCTGGTTAGTCTGTCAGCAATTCGACTAATGGTGATGTATCTGTAGTTTCACCCAATCTTAGCAGTATAAAATGGAGAATAAGGGGAACTGGCAGTCCCATTTCAGTGAATCTTGGCAGATCAGTGTGCCAGGGCAAAGCAACGAAGCAAGCAGCAATGCCTCTTTATTAGATTCAGCAAAGGTTACTGGAGTGAGTGTTCAGGTGCTAATTGAGGAGTTGTGCAGTATATTTCTAATCACAGCCTGTAATTTCAGAGTCTAACCAACTCAGTTGTTAGCATGAATCTACAGTAAGTCCGGTTATACGATGAAGTTTGAAGAAGTTGTAAACGGTAAATCCCACGAAGGGTAATTCTGTGATGTGAATAGGTAAATCCCACGACGGGTAGAAGAAGTTGTTAACGGTAAATCCCACGAAGGGTAATCCCGTGGTTTGAGTAGGTAAATCCCACGAAGGGTAATCCTACATAGATGTTGATTTTCAATTGTTGAAATTGTGAAGGCCGATGCCATTGTTCAAAGAAGTTGTTTTTTGGTAAAATCCACAAAGGGCGATCCCGTGGTGCTATAGTTAAGGCCGATGCCACATTATAGTTTGTTAATTTTCTGTTTTTGTAAATATTAAAGGCCGAAGCCAAGTTGAATGAGATTGTTGACGGTAAATCCCACAAAGGGTAAACCCGTAAGAAGTTGTTATACCGGCATGAGGGTGTGCTACGACTACTTTATAGAAGGCTGCATTTGAGAAACACCTGTTCGAGGCAGAGAAAGGGTGTCAATTCCAGCTACGGTTATTCTTCTACCATTTGCTTCATAACCGTTACTTTCAACGTTCTGATTCTCTATTTCAGTAGCGGACTTACAGAATTTTGGCCACTGATAAGACTCTGAAGGCATGATGGCTAGATATTGCGTCTGTGCATCTTGTATCTAATCAAGGGAAAGGAATTTGACCTCCTTCCTGATGGTTATCAATCAACTCTTTCCTTAAAACTGGTTTCCACTGATGAGAACTTGGTCCAGAATTAGCAGCTTTTCTAAAACTTTTGATCATTGTGATATCTGAACTGTGAGTATGGCATACCGTCCAAAGAAGCATACGTAACATCTACCAAAATTATGCTCCATGATTGGATTCTTCTCTAGTTTGTATGGCCGAAATTCATGACTGGGAACATGATGAGCATGATCAACCGTTCTTCTTGCAGTGTCTCTAGTCTGCCGAAATAAGGGCAGATGAAATTTTAGGTCCTGAATGTTCAGGAGGAATGTGTGAAGCTTGGTCCAGTGGACTCAGTGAAGGTTTGTGAGAATCATCCCCAGAATGTTGTTCAATCATCCAGAGGGATTGCAAGATTGCAGATGTTCAAGTCTGTTCTGTTTTTCTAGGTTTCATAGTAGTGATTGCAGATGTTCTTCCAATCTCAAACTGGGTTACCCCAGTTGAGATTGAGGGGGAGTATTAAGGGTAAAAATGTAATACAGTTAGTAATATAGTTAGGTAGTTAGTATTTGGTTAAAGTGGTTAGGATTTCTATATAAACAGTATGTGTAATCTTCATTTGAGTTAGTTAATACAAGTCCTATTTCTCTCTCTAAAGTCTCTCTCTAATATCTCTGTGTTCATCCTCTCTTCATCCGTTGTTCTTGATTTTCCTTTCAATTTCTAAATACTACAATGTAGTTAACACTGATCACATCACCAACCTCGCGCGTATGGCGGCGGTCAAGGCTCGAGACGCTGCAGAAGCATATTTCACCCTCGGTAACTTCGAATATGCAATCATGCAAGCCAAGGCAGCAAAAGAGTTCGAACCGGATTTGCATGGTATGGACAACTACATAGCTGCATACCAAGTTCATTCTGCCGTGTCACACAAGCAAAACTGGTATCGTGTTCTCGGCATCGAAAACCCTTCAGTTGCCGACTCATAAACCATCAAGAAACAATAAAAGAGATTGGCACTTGCCTTGCACCCCGACAAGAAAGAATCAATAGCGGCCGAGGGTGCTTTCAAGCATGTTAAGGCAGCATGGGACGTTCTCTCTAACCCTGCTAAAAGAGAAGCTTACGACAAGTCTTTGAAGCGACAGTTTCAAGCGGCTCATGGTTCCAATAAGCGCAGAGCTAGTGAGTGCAAACCACCGAAGAGGTCTAATACCTTCCCTCGCAAAAGGTCTAGCCCTAGCGGTGATGGGAGCTGCTACAAGAAAACCATTAAGATTATTAGAAAATCAAATCCAGGCCAAAAGGCAACTGCGATGATGGTATCCATATGCCGAGTGGCTTAATGTGTTCCTCGCTTTGTCATTAATTTTCCTCCTTGAAATTTTGGAGTGCTTACTATGTTGTATGTATTTGTATTCCAATACATCGTTCCCTGATTTCCACTTTTATATTTTCTCTATAGCTAGTTATTTTGTAGATTTTTCTGTTTATATTTTCAGAACCATGTTGAAAGGGATAGAAAATGGGGGCTTCGTATAGCTTGTCGAACGGGTTTCTTACTGTAGAACACAGAACAGAAAGCATGTGTTTTCAATGTAGTGTCTCCATCGATTTATATTGTAGCCAAATTTGTATAATCTTGTCAATAAACAAGGTAGTGCATGGGAACGACAGAGATCAAATCGGGGTTAATATGTAATAATGATAAACGTTCTTTTATAAACAACAATGCATCCAAAATTAATGCAACCAAAAGAAAAATTCACAACCAGAATACTTTACTTACAAAACAAAGGCACAACGAAAAACATTTTATCCATTGAAGTAGCAGAAATGTCGCTTGCGAGCGCATGCGGGTAGGTAGTATATTATACTATTTAATTTTACTCCATTCTTGTGGGATTGTAAGGATTTGAATGAAAAATGGGCTGGGGTTCATTTAGGTGCTCGTTTACCGAAAAATTGAAGCTGTGTTCAGTAGCAAACCACCAAAATTCCTCCATTTATTTGGTGCCTACATGTCAAATTATGTTGATATTTTTTGTGTTGGATGACTAAATGTCCACCCCGCAGCCAAACACGTGAAGATCACACGAACGCTCAAAAAATCGACTTATACCTTATTTTGGGGCTATACCTTATTTTGGGGCTCCAAAACTTCGAACTCACCCTATATTCATAACCAAAAGCTTGTTTTCCATTATGAAAGCGTCTGAATTAGTGAGATTTTACTTATTGTGAAAATAAGTAAAAATTAAGGTATATTGCGTAAGGGTTTTAGCTAGAAATGCAAGCGGTGGTAAGGATTGCACCAGGGTTTAGTTACTGCAAATCCAACTCATGTACAACGGCCAAACTTAGTCAATCGAGTTCAAATAAGTTTCTCATCTTGGAACTGAGCAGGAACCTTGTTGAGATTGCTATACTACTATGAATTATTTTCATATGTTATTTGGAGTTGTTGCTAAGTGGACCATCTATTAATTTCTTTAATTTTTCAACTAGGAAAATACATATGACCTATACAGTATATAACTCTGACATTATCAGCAAAAAACAGAAGAGAAAAAATATAGATTTGGGCCTTTGATAAATTATTAGAAATCCAATTGTAACAAAAATATATCTGAATTTGGTAAGTTGAGTCGGTTACTAATTTCAATTACGAATAGGAATTGAACTTTCTGCCCAAGTACCATTTTTCTAGGGTTTTAACGCGTTTTAAGTTGCAAGAAAAGTTTGCATCATATATATATCCAACCTACAAGAATACCATCTTTGCTTCTACGTCCGTCACTACTCTCTGTCTCTCGATATATCTACACCAGTGATTCTATTTCAAAGTTCAAGAGCAGTAAGATGGCCATCGGCCGCAGCAGAATCCCCAGCAACTCCATCCCTCAACCCTTGTGTCCTGATCACATCATCAACCTCGCGCGTATGGCGGCGGTCAAGGCTCGAGAAGCTGCAGAAGCATATTTCACGCTCTGTAACTTCGAATATGCAATCATGCAAGCCAAGGCAGCAAAAGAGTTCGATCCAGATTTGCATGCTATGGACAACTACATAGCTGCATACCAAGTTCATTCTGCTGTGTCACACAAGCAAAACTGGTACCGTGTTCTCGGCATCGAAAGCCCTACAGTTGCTGACTCAGAAACCATCAAGAAACAATACAAGAGATTGGCACTTGCCTTGCACCCCGACAAGAATGCATCAATAGCGGCCGAGGGTGCTTTCAAGCATGTTAAGGCGGCATGGGACGTTCTCTCTAACCCTGCTAAAAGAGAAGCTTACGACAAGTCTTTGAAGCGACAGCGACAGTTTCAAGCGGCTCATGGTTTCAATAAGCGCAGAGCTAGTAAGTGCAAACCACCGCAGTCGAAGAGGTCTAATACCTTCCCTTGCAAAAGGTCTAGCCCTAGCGGTGATGGGAGCTACTACAAGAAAACCATTAAGATTATTAGAAAATCAAATCCAGGCCAAAAGGCAACTGTGATGATGGTATCCGTATGCCGAGTGGCTTAATGTGTTCCTCGCTTTGTAATTACCTTGCCTCCTTGAAATTTTGGAGCGCTTACTTTTATTCAATACAAGTTGAATAATCATTTTGGATCTCTTACATTGTTCCCTTATCCCACTTTTATATTTTCTGATTATGAAAGTAGTTTCTGCACCAATCTGTGGCTGCCGATGTTGGATAATCTTCTAATATAGAGGGTAACACATAGGAATGAAAGAGAACACATAGGTTTAATATTAAGAATGATAACCTTTCTTTTATTAGCAAAATACTACAAATTAATGCAAAAAAAAAAATATATATATGCAACTAGAACATACTTAACTCGCGAAACAAGTCATGATGCAAAAATAATCTGTACTATATATGGCTCTTGCACGCGTGAGAGCGCATGCGAGGAGGCTAAGTATATTGTAATCATGCACTTAGACTAGTTAGTACTACTGGTAGTATTGAGCAAGAAAGCTTGTGATTTTCTCTCATAGTAAAAGTTGCTTTTCAAAGAAGCATCAGCTGAGAAGATCACGACCCCATTGATTTTCAAATCCATTTGTCTGCAACAGTGTCAAAGCATCAAAAAAGGCATCCCCTTGACTTCCTCTTCCATCTACTTCATAGGATTGTAAGGATTTGAACAAAAAAGGGCTGGGGTTCATTTAGGTGCTCGTTCACTGAAAATTTGAAGGTGAGTTCAGTAGCAAACCACCAAAATTCGCCTATTAATTATTTGGTGCCTACATGTCAAATTATGTTGATATTATTTGTGTTAGATGACCAAATGTCCCACCCCGCAGCCAAACTGGTGAAGATCACACAAACGCTCAAACATTCGAGTCATACCTTATTTTGTGGGCTTCAAAACTTCGAACTCACCCTATATTCGTAACCAAAAGCTTGTTTTCCATTATGAAAGCGTCTGAATTAGTGAGATTTTACTTATTGTGAAAATAAGTGCAATTAAGTATATATTGTGTAAGGGTATTAGCAAGAAATGCAGGCGGTTGCACCAAGGTTTAGTTACTGCAAAACCGACTTATGTATGGCCGAACTTAGCGAATCGAGTTCAAATAAAGTTTCTCATCTTGGAACAGAGCAGGAACCTTGTTGAGTTATTACTATACTACTAGGAATTATTTTTATATGTTATTTGGAGTTGTTGCTAAGTGAACCATCTATTAATTTCTTTAGTTTTTTGAACTAGGAACATATATATGACCTATACAGTAATATAACTCTGACATTATCAGCAAATAAAGGAGAAAGAAAAAAAATAGATTTGGGCCTTTGATATAGACAGTACTAGAAATCCAATTTTAACCACTGTTCTAAAAAACCCCGCCTAGGCGCTAGGCGTCTGGCCACCGCCCTAATTAATGTCTAGGCGTTTGAAAATTAAGAAATGGCGCCTAGACTACCTGAGACGCCCGCCTAGACCGCCTAGGCACCTACCTAGCTTGCCCAAACCCGCGTAGGCACCTACCTAGGTTGCAACTCACTTAGACAGAAAATATATAACTTTCAATTTGCATTTAATTTTTTTCAATAAATTGTAAGAGATTTGTTGAATACTTAAATGAGCACACACACTATGCTTGTTTCCCATGTTTTCATCATGTTTCAATACTTCATAATACATATGTCATTCTATTTTGTAGTTTATGATGAAATTATATATATTTTAAGTATAAACATACACTTATTTACACGAAATATAATGGATTTACTTAAACCTAGACCCCACCTAGCCGCTTAGGCGCTAGGCCCCAGCCCACCACCCGACTAGCGCCTAGCGTCTTTTAGAACCTTGATTTTAACAAAAATTATATATGAATTTGGTCAGTTGAGTCGCTTACTAATATTAATTACAAATAGGAATTGAACTTTCTGCCCAAGTACCCTTTTTTCTAGGGTTTTAACGCGTTTCTTAAGTTGCAATCAACGTTTGCATCATATACATCCAACCTGCAAGAATTCTATCTTTGTTTCTACTTCCGTCACTACAACATGGCTTCTATCTCAAAGTTGAAGAGCAGTAAGATGGCCATCGGCCGCAGCAGAATCCCCAGCTACTCCATCCCTCAACCCTTGTGTCCTGATCACATCACCAACCTCGCGCATATGGCTGCAGTAAAGGCCCGACAGGCTGCAGAAGCATATTTCACGCTCGGTAACTTCGAATATGCAATCATGCAAGCCAAGGCAGCAAAAGAGTTCGATCCAGATTTGTCTGGTATGGACAACTGCATGACTGCATACCAAATGCATTCTGCCGTGTCACACAAGCAAAACTGGTACCGTGTTCTTGGCATCGAAAACCCTACAGTTGCCGACTCCGAAACCATCAAGAAACAATACAAGAGATTGGCACTTGCCTTGCACCCCGACAAGAATGTATCAATAGCAGCCGAGGGTGCTTTCAAGCATGTTAAGGCAGCTTTGGACGTTCTCTCTAACCCTGATAAAAGAGTGGCTTACGACAAGTCTTTGAAGCGACAGCTTCAAGTGGCTCATGGTTCCAATAAGCGCAGAGCTAGTGAGTGCAAACCACCGCAGTCTGAGAGGTCTAATACCTTCCCTCGCAAAAGGTCTAGCCCTAGCGGTGATGGGAGCTGCTACAAGAAGACCATTAAGATTATTAGAAAATCAAATCCAGGCCAAAAGGCAACTGTGATGATGGTATCCGTATGCCGAGTGGCTTAATGTGTTCCTCGCTTTGTAATTACTTTGCCTCCTTGAAATTTTGGAGTGCTTACTTTTTATTCAATACAATTTTGTTGAATTAATCATTTTGGATCTATTACATTGTTCCCTTATCCCACTTTTATATGTTCTGTACATGATGTAAATATTATCTGATTCTGAAAGTAGTTTCTGCAGCAATCTGTGGCTGCCAATGTTGGATAATCTTGTTAATGTACGGGGTAGGAAGGAAAGAGATCAAATAGGGTTAATATTAAGAATGATAACCTTTCTTTTATTAGCAAAATACATACAAAAATAATGCAAAAAAAAAAAAAAAAAAAAGCAACTAGAACATACATAACTCGCAAAACAAGTCACGATGAACAAATAATATATACTATATATGGCTCTTGCACGCGAGAGCACATGCGAGGAGGCTAAGTATATTGTAACGCACTTAGACTAGTTAGTACTACTGGTAGAGTTGAGCAAGAAAGCTTGTGATTTTCTCTCATAGTGAAAGTTGTTTTTCAAAGAAGCATCAGCTGAGAAGATCATGACCCCATTAATTTCAAATCCATTTGTCTGCAACAGTGTCAAAGCATCAAAAAAGGCATCCCCTTGAATTCCTCTTCCATCTACTTCATAGGCAGGCAACAACTTTTCCTTGCCAAATTGCGCGGCTCGAATCTTAAAGGCTTGCAGATATCCCTTCGGGGTAGTAACTTTGTCGGTGTAGAACTGGTGGTTGACATAGTCTATAACATCTGCATAGTCATCAAAGAGCTGAACATACGGCGCAGCTGTACTATAAAACGGTGCAATACTAGCAACGGAAATGAGCCCTTTCTTTTTCAAGCCGGTGATGAGCTCGCCGATGCAAAAAGAAAAAGAACTTGAATTACCGCGCTTTGGGAAGTTTTCGTAGTCTATGTCAATGCCATCAAGATGGTAAGTGGTAATTATGGAACCGAGCGACGAGACAGCGTTAGATACCCATTCTTGGGGGTTTGTCGGATTATACCAGTGAAGGACTTTATCACCTAAGCTCCAACCTGAGAGGCTTGCCATGACTTTCACATTAGGGTTTTTTTCCTTGATGGCTGCAACAGATTGTGGGGTTAATGTAGATTGCCAATATGGTGAGAATATCCCATTTTGTTGTTTGCCTGATGAGTCTGCATCAATCGCAAACCCGAGTATGAAATGGAAGTCGATCTCATTGTCAATCGGTACAGAGTCAAATGTTATGGGAACTCCGGTGGCTCCAATGTACTCCATCATCAACTTCCCGTCTGAATCATGCATAGATAACTAATTAATGGTTAGCTCAGAAAACAAAAGATTGGACATATGTTAATTAGCATCTACTTATAAACAGTGAAAGCAAATAATTTTGACACGGGCCGGTCTAGAGATTTTTGAGGCCCGGGGCGACGCTAAAAAATATGCCTTAACTTCATATAAGAAAATTATTTATTTTCACATAAAAGACATCGATAAAATTATACTTAGAAAAACATTTCAAACTCAATAAAAACACATAAAGACTAATTTATTTGGTATCAAGAGAAGGAAACTAAAAAACTCCTGGCTTACAAGTAGATAAATGAGTTTTATTTTCCATCTGAACTTTTAAAGTGTTTTTGTATAAATCGTGAGATGTTTTTTCTTATTTACTAACCTTGTCAATATGAGACTAAAAACATAATAATGTTTTCGAGTCTTTAATTGATATGTATAAGTAATGAATGGGCACTAAATTAAACCTTATAATGACACGTCATATGATTTGTAAATTTGCTCTAAAAATTTGGTCTACGCATTACTGTTTGTTGAATATTAGACTTGAATTGCAACAAATATTTAAAAATAGCAATCCATATAGCTATTAGCTAGTAACTAAAAATAAATTAACAACCAAATAAAATTTTGTTAAAATTGAAAAGAATAAACACGCACATAGCATTTCAAATTTAGGACCTCTCGTTAATTTTAAACAACAAAAATCATTACTTTTAATTAAACTTCTTGAGTATTTAACCAAATTTTATAAGTTTATACTCTTATGAAAAAAAAATTGTAAAAATTGGAAAGTAAATAAGCACATGTGGTGTTTTGAACCCAAGACCTTCTCATTAATTTCAAATTACAAAACCACCTCTTCTAGTTAAATTCCTTTGTCATTAAACCAACTTTTTTAAATTTATACTCTTATAAAAACATATATAAATATACCACTCGAATAATTTTGGTGCCCCCAATTTTTTTGGGCCCTGGACGGTCGCCCTGCTTGCACTGGGCCTGGGCCGGCCCTAGACACGGATTGATGATACTAATATCGTTAGCATATAATACAATTGTCCCATATCAGAAAGACTAATGAGTGAGCTTCCCCTAAGCATACTCAAGTTTGATTCTCCCTCCCCGTAATTTATATTGGTTTAGAGTATCGCTCAAATAAAAGGAACAATAAACGTTTTATGTGATAAAAATTGTGAAAATAGTATATATACCACAAAATTGCTGAAACATGAGGGCAACTGATGCCACATAAAGGAGAGAGAGTTGAAGTACTTGAGCCATCCTTCTTAGATTTTGGGATTGAATGAAGATATGAAGAAGGAAGGCTGTGGTTTTATAAGTCTACTGAAGTTCAGATTCAGCCGGCCGGCAGCCGAAACTAATGACAAAACCAGAGTTTTGAAGGTTACAAGAATTTCATCTATATTTGTTTATTAACTAAGGAACTAGTCATAGCATCTTTCTTGCCTCCCACGGTTGCCGAAAGGTGCTTTCAAGCTTTGGTGAACACAGCCTGGACGTTGTCTCTAAACCCTGGAAAATGCTTACGACAACTCGTTTAGGTTGACGGTTTCGATTTCATCAATAGAGTCGGATTTCTACATGCACTGGTTGTCCACTTTTATTCATCTTGTTTTATACAGAAGCCGCTTTAGGGGACCGAAAGGTGCAATCTCACAGGATCCTAAATTTTGACGGACACCAAAAAAATGTCATCTAATAACTATATGTAGTAATGCTATATATTACAAAATTTGTTTTTATTAGCACTTTAAAATTCTCATTGTCCACTTCTTATAAGTGTACATTTTTGTTTCTAAATATAAAAATTTGGAGTGCACAATGAGATATTTATTGTGCCAATAACAACCCTAAAACGATTTTTTTCAATTTATTATATAATAATGCTATATATTCATTCAAGTGAATCTTTAAATTAGAATTTTTGAAGTGTTTTTTTCTTGTTTGGTTGTTAAGATTGAACTGTTTTTATTATTTAGTGAAGGTTATATATGTTTATAGCTTTTTTTATTTAATTTTTGACGACATTTGTAAACTTACAATCAGTAAATCCTAAGGTTTTTTTTTTTATTTTTAAGTTATTGTTTTCTAACATCAATATATTGTATTACCTTCTTTTAGAAAACTATCGTAAAAAGAGGCCCTTTTATGAATATCGCCCTAAGCCCTCAAAGTCTCAAAGACGGCCTTAGTTTTACATATATACCAATAAGCAAAACAAGCAATTGTCTATAACCTTTTAATTTTGAGTTTTAAAATGAATCTCACTATAAGTGTTCTGACTTTTATATATATACACACACACACACACACACAATGAACTATCAAAACATTAATTAACCAAATTTTTAATTTTTATTAGACTCCATTCTCTTGTTAGAAAGCGAACGTCTCGTTTGGAATGAATATGTCACAATTTTTGTTTGCCCGGAATCCGAAAGGCAGAAAGAAACAGCACAGAGAAACCAGAGAGGCCAAGATCTACAGGCCACAGAGATACCAGCCGATTGTCCCATCCAAGCAATTCAAAATACATAGAGAAAGAACAGCCAAACAATAAAGAAAACAAATCATTCATTTCTTTTTATATTTCATATTGGAACAACTGGAACGCGGATCTTTATAAGAAAAAACAATACGGCGGCGTTTGTTGGATAGGGTTGGTTTGGATAGGATAACTCATTGTATTGAAGGCATTTCGAAGGAAGACATAGATGACAACTTCCATAGTTCGTTCTAGTTGAAAGTTACTTGAGAAGAAAAGTTATCCTTGGCAATCCCCAAGTTAAAGGTTACTCCCTTTAATCCTATTTTTGTGGGAATTTGTAAGGATAACTTTTCTTCACTAGTCCTTCAACTTGGACAAAATACAGAACCTGTCATCCATTTCTTCCGTCAAAACATCTTCAATATAAAGAGTTATCCTATCCAAGCCAATCCTGTCTACCAAAAGCCACCTTAGTGAACAATAGAAAATGCAAACAACATAAAATTAACAAGTAATTGCCTATTTAAGAAGATGTTGGATCAAATTATCAAACATGGGGTAAGTAAAAGAATGCATAGTGGGTGGAAGGAAAACACAGAGAGGAGAGTGTGATGGTAATCTTGGGAAGTGAGGAGTGTTTACTCGAAAAGTGGCTATACCGAAACACTAAGGTTGAACGACATGACCGTTACGTTCAATAATGTAGAGAGGGTAGCAAACACAAGTTGTACGGGAAAATATAGGAATGGGGATAACAACACATAATTATATGCAATGCAACTTAAAACGACTCGAGTAATTGAACGGAGGGACCATGATGGCTCCTCCAAGTCAACAGGCAGATACATTAGATGAGCTATGCTTCGATGAAGTTTCTGCTTTCCAAAAACAAAATACGGTGCAGCCCTAAGTTAAGATATGAACAAAAGGATCCTTCATCTTAAGTCAGAAGTCAGAACAATATACTGTATTAGAATTACACCCATAGAATGCTTTTATGGGAAAATTAAGATTCTATTGGTTACAAGAGTTTTTATAGTTAACCATCAATAAGGCTGCTTACAAACTCGGGGTTTACATCTCTCCGCATTCAGCAATAACACAGGCTAGTTTAGGGCGATTGTTGGGTCCCGTAGCCACATTCTCAATCTTCCTAACAACCAAGAGACCATCTCCAAGCACTCTCTAAATAAAATTAACAAAAAATAAAACAGTTTGTCAGTACTACCAAAAAATTGGAAGGTTAAACCTAAAACAGGTGATTTAGAGCTAAGTAACAAAAGGATAGAAGATCAGTGGAAATTCCTAGGACAACTTATGTTTGTTTGCATGCTCACGGGTGTGTGGAATTTTGGTTCCTAGAATCATTTTAATCAAAAAATTTCACAGCACAAAATGACTTGTATCTGCTCAGGATAAGTATTATCAAATTTCATTCTGGATGGATGCATGGTAATACTTATTATGTTTTTGGCAACTAAATAACAAATCTCTTTGATAAAAATCAGGTGACTCGTATGTTTGAGAAATATAATGCATTATTGACAGTAGAGAGAAGGATCATAGTGTACCCCGAACACAACATGTTTATTGTCAAGCCAGTCACATTTTGCGCAAGTGATAAAGAACTGAAGTGCAAAAGCAAACAAGCATTAGTCACATCTGTGTGTGTGTAATAAGAGAGAACAAAAGAGAGACAGTTTCGTTTTAACCTGGCTCCCATTTGTATTTGGTCCACTATTTGCCTGAAAAGGAGCAAAAGATTATATCAATTCAGTATCAAGAGTACAATCTCATGTTGGAACCGAAAAATATATCTGTGTCTCTGTTTGTATGTGCATGTGTAAAAATTCCTGTTTCGGACAGGATCCTCGGCCATTTGTGCGGCCAATCAAAGCATAAAATCTTACAAGAAGTAACAAATA
Source organism: Malus fusca (assembly GCA_035220775.1). Lineage (NCBI taxonomy): Eukaryota > Viridiplantae > Streptophyta > Magnoliopsida > Rosales > Rosaceae > Malus > Malus fusca. The sequence continues at coordinate 32,518,057 of CM069060.1, read as the reverse complement.
ATACAATGCTAATACAGCTTATTAATTTTGCGCGTAGACCTAATAGGTTAATGGGCATTGGAAATCCCATCAATTCCCCTTCTTCTTTCCCTGTTCTAAATGAACATTGCAGCAACCTATAGAAAGGTTGAGGTTTACAAAAAAAAAAAAATATGGACTGAGAAGTACTCCTGTGCACGTATCAACACATTATCTCTTTACCTCTTACACATCTTACAATGTGTTCAGAAGCAAGTAACTAGTTAATTAGTAATGAATATATATCCATGAAGAAGGATATAAAGGACTCTCAACACGTTAATTACACTACAGAAACAATTGAAACTCATACCAGAAAACAAGGAATGCTGATGTGATATGCTAATATTACTCTTCAAAAATTGGATCTTCAGTTTTGACAGACTCACCCAAAATCAAAGGCTGGTGAGACTTTAAACTCCAAACTCACTCACATCAGTAAACCAATGCCGATGAGACTTTGACATAAAAGGACCAATCACTAGCACTATGAACTATACTGCCTAAGAAAGGACGAAAAGTATAAAAGCTCATGATTGTATAGAATTCTTCAGTGACCTACGCACATTTAGAAGCAATCAATTTCACATCTTAAACCACACATAAATTTAACTAGAAACTAATCTTTTGTATCTCCATGTACAAATTTGTTGCACTGAAGGACTAAATAAAAAGCTTTACCCATTTTCAATTCTCCACATAAAAGAGATTCAAGTGTACATGAAGGTAAGGTAAAGCAAACAAATGTTGGATATGAATCTTCGAAAAGTATGGGAAACGCACAGAAAATTATTGAATACTAAAAGCAACATGAAAATGCATACCATTGACAATAGGCCGGGACCAGTGTGTTTGGCATCAAAAGTCTCATCATCAAACTTAAGTCCATAGATGGAAACACATCCACTACCATCACCCTGCAAAGAAAGATCTTCAATATAAGAATATTGCAACAACAAGAGGAAGAAAGTTTGAGCATTATGAAAATAGAGCAGTTTCCTTCTTTATCCGCAGATTCCTCACAATAATGTTTTTCATAAGAACGAAGAAGATTATTGTAAGCAGTGTTATGCATTGAATAGATATGATTGGGGCAGAAGTTGCACACTGAATATATTACACGAAGAACACAGTTAAAAACAATCTCCATTGAAAACGACTACCTAGCCGATATATAAGTATGATCATTCATATTCAGAAAATGGTAACAAACCCAAAATTCCATCAGCTTTCCCTCTTAAAGAATCCGAAACGGCATCCGTAACAAAAGTAGATACTTGTTGAAGAAAAAGTAAAACCTTGAGAAAATCACCAGCTTGAATCATGAAATCCTTAATCACCCTGTGGAACTGGCACCCCTTGTACCCAACTGGCAATCCAGCTTTTCTGCCAATTTACAATATCCAATTCAAATAATTTTTTACAAAATCCAAATAATTAGCAAAAATCAAAATCCCCAAACTTGAAAAGAATGAAATAATGGGTTTGGCCTTTGGGGCTGGCTACCTGTACTCGCCGGTGCAGAATTGCCTGGAACAAGAAAAGAGAAGACAAGCAAGCTGAATCAGGAACGAACGACGGCGTCTTAAACGATGAAGTGGATGACAAAAGAGGAATAGTAACAGAAAGGGAAAACGAGGGGAAAATGCCTGAAATTCTCGGCAGTTTTGGGGGCGATATCGGCGAAGAGCTCCATCTTGATGCGACCGGCGGGGATGGTACCGATGGTGATGTCGAAGAAGACGACTGGGTTTTTAGGGTTTGGAGGCCGTAGATGCCACTCCACTCCTCCGCCTGCGTTCCCTCCACCTGATGCCATTGAAATTGATCCAAAAAATCAGAGAGAGAGGAATCTCAGTGCCTTCTAGGGTTTAATCAAGGGTTTTAGGGAGGGATGATTCAAAGTCCATAAGCGCCATTGTTAATTACACTTTATATTTTTAACAAAAAGGCTAATGAAAATATTTTTGCTCACCACTTGACGTTAATCACCTTATTTATGATCTTTTTCTTTTATTTTTTTAACAAACCTTATCAATAATCTTTAGATAATTTTAAATTGTGAGATTTGTGTAGTAGATAGATATAACTTTTAAAATCTAAATTTATTCTAATATGATAAATAAGATGGTGACCGTTACTAGCACGTAAGAAAGATGAGCAAAAATATACCCAATTACATGTACACAGTCTCAAATTCAACTCGAGTCTTCGTGTAAGTGTGTTATAAGTGAGTTGTGCCGTGTTAACCTATAATTACTAATTGCCAGTGAACTGTTGTATATCAGGATTAATTAATGTAGGGATTTAGAAATGTTACATAACTAGGTTGGTTTGTCATAAAAGTGAGCATAGTTTGGGAACTGACGTTGAATGCACACAGGGAATGATAAAAAGCGTTTTTAATTAGCGGAGAGATATAAAACATGTGTTCAAATAAAAAAATTTAATATTTATTTATGAGATGAGTACATGTACGTACTTATGAGTGACTTGTGTGCGTTTTTAGTTGTTTACAAATGGCTGTTAAGGCATAGAATTATACAATAACAACTAAGTCTTATTCCGCTAAATGAGGTCGAATTAAAAATAATAAATATAGTTTGAAATAATTATATTACTTATTATTTATTACTATATTGATTGCAACAAAATATTTCTTTCATAATTTAATTTTGAGTTACCTGCTTCTATTTTTGTGTCCCTGTATGAATTTTAGAATGCGATTGCACTCAGCTTTGCACCAAGTCGTTCTTTAGCTCCAACTCCGTGATATGTTCAGAGAAACTAGTCTTTGAAACCCAAGGCGTAAGAGGAACGGCTTAATCTCCGTCATTTGACGAAACCGTCGCCCGTCATTCCTGCAAAGTTACTCCTTCTACCGGGAATGATTGTAACGTAGACAGCAAGCGCATTGCGTTCTATTTGCTTCAAGTACACGTTTTATTTTCATATCTTAAAGGGAAAGATTTAGGAATCCGAATAAATACAGATTTTTAATATGTAAAATAGCTCTTATTACATGTTCATAAGTTACATAAACAATGAACTAATTACACAAACAAATTTCTAAAACAATACAAATTTTACCGCTTTACATTCCAAAGAGGACTTTTTCTGAAGAGCAAAGATAATCCCTACGCGGCGGATTTCGGTATCTTGTACTGTTTCTTGAGGAATTGAGAGGCCTCCGAATCACCTCTGTGACATAATATTCTCAATAGGGTCTTAGAATCAGCCCCTAGTTTGCTTCTACCACCCCGAGCTTCCGGGCCACTGGAAGACCTCAAGTCGTCGATCAGTTCTCGAGTCTGTAAACAGAACGAGTAGAAAGAAAAAGAACCCATAAAAAAATGGACATCAGACATCTTATAATTAGTTCAATGTTATCTACCAAAGCAACCAAGACAGTAGGACATTATCACGACCAAAATCAGTTCTGCGAGTATTGTGTGCTTGTGTGTGTCTGTTCAAGCTACAGTTTATGCTCGACAATGAGATCATTGTTGGCTCCTCTACTCCGTTACCTTGGGAGTATTCATGCCTTGCATAAGCTTTTATTTCCAGTAATGCGAATAATGTGTGGTTCGTTCTATGGTTCATAAACAATGGTTATTTCTCTCTTTCACACCTTTTCTCTTTAGTTCATAACAAACCAACTTGTTCAAATCAAAGCAAGAGGAATATCAAAAATTGAATTAAAAAACGACAACTGTCTAGATGTACATTTTGCATTTTATTATTCCTATTGGCAATAGAATAGTATAATGCCTGAAATAATCTGATTCACTAGTGAATTTTCAACCAGAGAAAACGATGAACTAACCTCGTAGCTGTGCAACTTTACTATATCCCGAACACGTGATACCTGATTCTCAACAACTCCTCGCGGAAGGCCATCTCCTCCCGAGATGAAAAACTCCTGTTTTACATCCACAATGACACAAATTAAGAGCATGTATACAAATTTGAAAGTCTATGTATCACACAAAGTAGACAAGTCTTGGAGAAATTTAAATAAATAATTGAGGTCAGTTCAATTCTTCTTTCGCCCAATGAAGTTCAAACAACTTTCAAATGCCTCCCTGTAAGTAAAATTTTTTTCAACACGCAATGGAACAAGTGAAGATTAAATTTGTGGAGATAGGATGTGCAAGTTTGTTGTTTGACTATCTATCTGGATTAAAAAAAGATTTCATTCTTGATTGGTATTAAATAGTTGGCCTATATTCTAACAGTCAATGCTTTTTAAGTATGGTGATAAACCAAAATAAAAAAGTTTAATGGTATTAAGAAGCAAATCTGAGAACTAATCCCTACAATGACAACCTCTAAATACAGGTTGATTCAGTTGGGCCAGGCCCTCTAATGATGAGGGGTTGTCCCCATGTGAGGAGTGTTAATAACTGTTTGCCCACAATCTAACAGCTTAAACTTTTGAGAATAAGGGTCAACCAATAAACATTCACCACTTCCGATATTCAAAGAGGCAAAAAGCAGGTACCTTGAGGACCTCCAAGTCTTCTTCTAATAGCTTTGCATCTCCCACCGAGAAAATTCGTGATGGGCCACCATCTAATAGAACGCGGAGTAAACCATCCTGGTAAAACATCCACAAAAATAAATAAATAAATAAACATTCCAGTGAAATATAAATATCTTACAGGATTTTTGACAGATTTGTTCAAAGAAGCCAGGGTGTGGAGGATACCAGTGTTGCCTGAAGGAGACTTGTCACAATGCGATCCCTGAGTGGTTCCACAATTATAGCACATAGTTGACTAAGTTCCTGCAATAGTTGTCTTCGACATCAATTAAAAAATTACATGGATACAGAAATTGTGGTTGAAAGGAAACTAATAACTGAAGAATAACACTTAAAAGGCGAATCGAGAAAAATACACAGATCACTCTTTTTTTTCGTTCTTCTGAAACGTTAGCAATATGTTTAAACAACCGCTAAAATTATTCAACTCTACCAAGGTAGTTAAAAGGAGGGTAGTCAAAATTGACCGTGGTGAATATCCAATTTTGATGTGGTGCGAGCATGATCATATCATCACTAACCTCCAACACAAAAGCTATGTCATGTTGACTGTGCCACATCCCAACTACAACTATTACTTGAACCTATTATTAAGTTGATGGATCTTTCTCATGAGATTTAGCTCAAACCACCCAGGGCACCCTCGATTTAATGGTTAGACTGTGCTACCATTATGCACATGACAAAATTAGTAAGTGGACTTACATACAATTTAGGTGATAGGGATTGAGAGGAGGTAAAATTCATAATGGGTGGCACATAAATGATATGCAACGTGACAGATACCACATAAAAATAGAATATAGTTTCCAAAAGGGATAAATCTGACCGTATCAAGTGGTTCGTACACTGCTTCGAACCTCGAAAGAGAAACACTTGGTTTATATAAATTGTCAATAAACGGTTCCCTCAAATCCCAGAAGATAATTTTAGTTCCTGCAACAAAAGTTGGTACATTAATAAGTGTTCTCTAGTTTTCCAAGGAATAGGACATTAAATAACGAAATTCTTGTACCAGTGAACTCGCAAACTCGATCTATAGCAGCATTTATATCTTTTCTACTGCCATCAAACGTGTCCTTTTGGGTGAAACTTTTTGACTTCTCATCTATGGATTTCTCTACAAAGTTACAAAAATATAGTCAATATATCAGCCCTCAGAGAGATTGTGAGTAAATAATAGCATATGCATTCCTCAACCTAAACTCTTGTAATTGGAAAGATTTCAAACAGGTATAAGGTTATAAACCACTTTTTTACACATACTGATAAGTTTTTGGCGGGGCTTCTTCTTCGTCCATCGCTCCCAAATGCTATCTTCCAACTTATTCAACTGACTGATTGCATACTGTGAATAGCACAAATAAAACCAGATTGTTTTAGATAATCATATTGGCAATCAAATGCCTATGCAGAATAAAGAATATGGTAAACAAACAAATTTAAACAAAACAGACGTGGTGTGAGAAAACGAGATGACCATCAAATATGGATGCAACTAAAGGTCTTTAGCATATTATTACAACAGAGTGCCATCACATCCATATGAAACTTAGGTCTCATAAGCATCCATGTTTTTACTGGAAAAGAATACATCTATTTCTAAAGCCAGCTCTGATATGAATGTAGACTGGCCAGTGCTTCAGTAAGTTACTAGAGAGAGATCACTTCAATTCAATTTTGATCTGTGCACTAGTACAGAAAATATCAAAGAATGGCACGCATTATCAGCATTTAAAGAATCACATATATATAACTAATCATCTTCTAACTTAGGCAGCGTACAATATAAGAACATAAACATTATAAGTTCACAGGATGCCTAGAAGAGATATGCTTGGTTGCATTTCATACTAATATATCATCAAGAAATTCCACGAGAGAGAGAGAGAGAGAGAGCAGGTTCTTAACGAAAATAAGCTAAACCTGAACTTACATAAAGTGTATTTAACTGCACACAAAGGGTTGGAGTTGTTCTAAAACTAATTTCAGTAGACCTTCTCTCATCAGGCAGCCTAGGATCAAATAGTTCCTTCTTTACAAAAGCTTTTATTCCAGCTTCCTTCCTGTATCTTGTAAGAATGGGCACTGGTGGAATTAAATCCTCCTTAGTAGCTGCATGACCAAAATAAAAAATTAAGGTCTATGTGGGTAGAATATGGGTAGATAACAAGAAATAAAAAAGGACAAAAACCATTTGTAGCATGTAGAGAAGAATGAAAAATCTTGTTAGCTTAATATACACAGTTGACCATTACTGGTAATCAGACTTTGGTAGTTGGAGTCCCGGGTTTGAAACCACATGACCCACTTCTTTGTTCACTTGCAAGGTCCACGTGAAGAAGGGTTTAGCTTCACGAGCATGATGGGTTGCATGCGAAGAAGGGTTTAGCTTCATATATAGTGTTAACTCATTCCTTAACAGCTTAAGTTTTTGGGGTCCAGTGGTAACAAATAAGTGTTTCAATAATATCCACCAAGAAAATCAATTAGAGATCAATTCTCAATACGGCCAGATAAACAATTTTTGCCAAGGGAATACAAACAACATAGAGTAAGGGAAATATGGAAGTTTTCAGAACTGTGACAACACACCATGACCAATTTAGAACTGTACAACTGACCCCTACTGGATGATAAATCACAAGGGAGCATAGGACTTAACCTACAACCTTTGTGATGTGGGAAAAAAGAAAAAAGAGAAAAGGGTCAAGGGCAAACCAAGAGCTAGGATCTCTATGAAATTTTCTTAACTCTTGCAAATTCTGAAGACAAATTCTGTTTTCTTTTTCCTTTTTTGTATACTTAGTTCTCACAAATAGCACCTACCCAACTTGTCAATGACAAGATTAGCAAACACTTGAAACGCATTGTCAACTCCACGAAACAAACCACTCAATTCTGTAGGCCTCATTGGAACCTTGAGATCAAAAAATTGGTCAACAGTCTGCACAAAGAGATGTTTACAAGGAAACACATCAGTATTGTTAGAGGTTATTGTTAGAGGTAACTGACGAGTGCTAGAAACAAATAATACATTTGAATGCCAATCCAACAAGTACATCCAAACAATAAAGAAACTGATTTATCACTATTCACTAAGTGTATGATATGTTTGTTATATGTATACATGTCACATATGTACTAAGTTAAATTAGATGGCCTCCAATAGGAATAACTGACAATATTGTCAACTACCAACAATATTATAACTGATTTATCCCTAAAATGATTTTTTTTTCTTATACCCAAAAGAACAAAGTCATACCTCCTCCACAATCCTAAATACTTCAACAATTGAACTCCCATGCCGCTGTTGAGGTGATATTGGGTCCCACCTCTGTAAAATGATGCACATGAATATTTAGAAACTCAACAGAGAAACAACTAAGTAAGGAATGCGGGTTTTCCAGATAAGAACAAAAGATACGCTAAATAAATAAATAAGGATAAAACTGTAACTTTTACCTCCTGCTGAATAGCCCGTTCAACCCAACCTAAGATCCTTCCAAGTTGCGAATTGACCCAACGCATCACCAATGTTCCAGATATAGATTCAATCTAGAAAGATATAAGAAGCTTAATAAGAAGATGGTAAGAAGCAATGCAACTAATGCTGCATGGTAAACCTGAATTTGTTTGCATCTTTGTAATTAATCAGCTTTAACTTAGTGGAATCAAGTCTATATTCCAATTGTGCACATCCATGACTATACACTATCAGAATAAGCTCACGTTAAATTTTGAAACTAGAAAGAAATAAGGAAAATAAGTAATGTAAGAAAATTGAGTCACTCACCTCGTATGGAGCTAGTTTCCTACAGAATACATGAGCAGTTTCCTCTCCACAAGCGGACGTAATAAGTTCCATAATGTATTGCTCAAGGCTGTCAGCTGCTGGAAATACAGATACTACATCTTCTGTCAGATGTTCAGCAGCACGAAGAAAAGATTTCTGAAATAAGACATCAGTACTAAGTTCCCCTCATCCACCTAAAAGAATACTGTATTATGGACAAAATATATGTAAAATGTAATTCACATTAAGAAACAGCATATAAGCTTACCAACTTGTTGCCATAAATCCTATGAAGGAGTGAGGCTAAGACAGCAGTTGCTTGTGGATGCCTCTGGGATAAAATTGGCATGAACATGGTTGCATCTTTTTTCAAAAGTTTCTTTGTCTCTTCAGCAAGCAATGCCAAAGGATGTTCATGCTTTAATTCTGATTTTTCAACAGAATGTAAGATCTGCACGACGAGAAAAATTTCGAAAAGGAAAACTTAAAGCCATGTTTCAGCACAAAGTCTTTAATGAAAAGTTGTCTATATCATCATTGAACTTCAAGGGTTATCAACGGGTATAGTGTGCAGTGTGCTCATCGTTATATTATATATGCATATGAGTTCAATGAAGAGTGTGACCATCAGATAAATTGTGTACTGTACGCTAAACAGATTTAACCACAACAAAACACGACAGTCTGTTATATCCACAACTTAAATGCTTTCAGGGGAAACTTAGTTCACCAGATTAACAACCAATGAAACATAGCAACTGCAGACTCTCTTACTGCTTCATAATAAGAACAAACATCAAGCCTGATTCCCAATGTACAAAATAAGAGCAATGGGGGAAAAACATGATTCACACTCTCCTCAGATTGACATAAAATGCACCAATGAGGAGAGATGCAAATAAAAGGACTTCGCTTTCCTGTTCTAATACCATGATAATTGTTGGTCTACGAAAGTTCCAAAAGCTTATGTCTTTAGAATATGATCCAAGTAATTTTCTTTTTTATCTTCTAGCACCTCTTACCAAACGAGAAGTCCATTGCCTAGCTTCCCCTTATTAAATTTCGTTTGTTTGAAATATTAAGCTTTTCTAATATACTTTGTCAGCCAACAATACTATTAAATCAACTGTAACACTTACCCTTGTAAATGCATTCTTAATAGAAGATGATACATATAATTCTATCTGATCTTCATCTGTGTTGGACGTGGATTGAAGAATTGCCTGTCAAAAAAGAAATTCAGCGTTAAAAAGTTTACAAGTTGACATTACATTTGAATTTTTGTGTCATTTTTATTAAAATAAGAGGGAAAAAAAACCAGATATTGCAATTGGGGAAAAATAAATTTCATCACACAAGAAAAATAACTTCAAAAAGTTGGAAAGTCAAAATAGTTTTATTCTACAAAAACCATGGTTGGCTTCTCGTCATGTCACCAATTGGTGAAAGTGGTGGGTCCCACCACTTCAACTAACACCTTGGCGGTGACAACGAAGTTTCTCCCCATTGATGAGAAGCCAAGAATTATTCTCTAATATAAGTCAAGCACAAAGTTTCTTTTGAGTCTACACATACTGCTTCGGGTTCCTCCAACAGCAGCCTCCGAGCAATCATCGCAACTGCTACTATATTCTCCATCAAACCTGGCACCTATAATGTACATGAGAAGTTTAAGAGAATTGAGTTGCAAAACTAGGAGAATTCCTTGGTAAAAGTGACTAAAAGTAGAAAAGAGCTGCATAAAGTACATGCATGAGCAATTGAGCATACATAATAGATCATGCAAGCAGTGAATGGGCACAACGCATATGATAGTTATTTCCACAATAGTAAAAGAGCAAGCATAGTAGCATACACAGATTAAAAATAACTATTCAACAAAAGCTAGCATCGGCTCGACAAAAAATCAAATTAAGCACAAGGTCCACACCCAAGTATAACAGTTCTAGGATTTTAGCCTACCTCAGCAAAGTGCAGATGGTAATCTCCTAATTGCTTATCAGCCCACTTCTGAATTGGCAATAAGAATGACTGTAAGAAAGATAAATCTTGATGCCCCTGATCCCCTTCAACTCTACAATGCAAACTCTTCAAGTGTGACCTCTCCTGTGGTCCCCGTTGTTCCTTCAATGGTATTTTCTTTAACTGTTCAATGGCATGTTGCAAAATTCCTTGATCGCTAGTAATAACATGCTGTGATCACAGAACCAATATACACTGTGAACGGTGATGATATTAACTAACAAGAATTTTCTAATTGAACTTCCACAAAATATTGATGAGAACAAACAAAAAGGAAACAGAAGAAATAGAAAGAACAAAACTGGCTGAAAAGAAACCCAGAATTGAAATTAATACACAATTTTTGTAGAACGGAGCGACTCAAAGAAGATTAGTGGGTAGATATTTGACATAATAGCATCCTGACACAAGAAGCCGCCGATGAAAGACATTCCAGTGACTCCACTATGAGCATCTTTATACTTGAAACCATCTAAAAACATGCATGAATTTATGTCACTATATGACATATATGTAGTACACTTATGTTCCCCAAGATAAGAGTTACCAGCTAAAAAGTACAAGAAGAAATGTCAATTTGTTAAAAAACAAAGCTGATATCTATTACCAGTGCCATTCAATGCAAGTTCAACTCTTCAAGATGCTCTAGGTATACAATTTTAAAATGTAAGAAATACATTGAAGTTTCCCAAGATATGGATTGTCCGCGGCATGGATTTGAGGTTCATGGGATGGGGAAAGAGTGCCTTCCTTTGTGTAACTCATAGGCCTATTGGTCCGAAGGGCCTCGAACTAAAGGAAAATTATCATCAACATGTTATATAACTGTATATGGTATCTGCATACTGCACGTACGTATCTCTGTGTGTGTTTGTATATGAGAGAGAGAGAGAGAGAGAGAGAGAGAGAGAGAGAGAGAGGGAGAGAGAGTCCTTTGTTTGTTAAGTCCATATCCTCTAGTGAATGTATGAAAGACAACATTTTTTTAGAATATAGATAATAACTGTAACAGTATGAGACATGTCAATCGTACCCTCCAATCTCCATCACAAATGAAGTTATATTGTATAAGAAAAAAAATCATTTTAGGGACTATAGGTCCATGCAAATAGAAAATAAATCTTGTGGCCTTTATACCTGACGGAACAAGACCCATGCATAGCAGGTGTAATGAATGGTCTCCGTGATTCCTAAAACACGCCACGTCGACTTCACAAGCTCGAGTATTTCTTCTACTTCCTGAAAATAAAGATGAGCTAGAGACTATGAGAGACAGAGAAAAAGCCTAGCTTCTGCGTTCATCATAAATTTCATATCTGGTGACTTGAGTATTTACAACTGGAGCCAGCATACAATGGACAAACGGCTATTATTGATTTTGATGTTCGAGTAATAAAGAGTCTAAGGTTAAAACAATTTTCATATTGAGTCTTCAGTTATGAGCTGAGTTTTGACTTTTTTTTCCTCACATTGGCAGTACCGGAATTTCATAAATCAGGGAGAACTTTATAATTAGTATTTATCAATTGTTTTGAGTCCAGAAATTCCTCAGATGCAGGAGTGCTGGGAATTAAATAGCTCCCTGTGTTTAAGAAGTAGTTACCTTAACTAGATAATAATTTTATTACATCTACCTTGGTCTAAGAATCTATAATTTAGTCAACTGTGTACTTAGGAGAGGTGATAGGCACTCTAAAATAGTCATCCTGCACTCCTCCCTCATAAGAACATATGAGATAAATTCCACTTAAGAGGAATGCAGTATGACTGATTTGGAGTGCCAATAAGAATTCCCTGACACCATTTGAACTTTAAGTGTATTCTATCTCTTTCTCTGTATGCTGTTCTTCATCTTGCTAGAACAAACCTGATTTTTCTCTTTTATCATCCCTTCAAGATTGTAACTCTTTTTCCTTTATTACCAAGTAAAACCCTTTATAGCAACATTCCAAAATATTTACTATGAATGGGTGCTAGAACTCTGAAAGTATCCTTCTATGGTGTCCATCAGTTTCAACCATCAAGATTCGACCTTTTCATTAATAAAACCTTTGAACCTTTCTTTCTACAGATCCAAGCCTTGAATCTATAATTGTTATAATTGTTTTGACCCTAACACGGTAGCACCCACCACATAACTGGAAGGTTACATTTCCTAGATTACCCTACATCACTATCCAGGAAAGCAAATTACAACTATTTTGCTGTACAACTTCTGAAATCTGATTGGGATACCAAGTTGACACTGAAAGCATGCAAAAAATCCAATTTTCCGAGAATAAGCTAAATGTCATATTCAGACCCTTTGGTTAACTCTTTGGTTTTTTTTTTTTCTCAAAAGATAAAGTATAAATGCATGGGAGGGAGGGATGAAGACAAAATGTTGGTGAAATCATATTTGAAATGAAAACAAAAAACTTAAAGCAATTCAAAATAGTTGTTATTTCACACATTCTCCTGCATTTATCCCTTCTTCCTTCTCCCTCCCTCCCTCCTTTCTAACATTCATTTCCTCTTTATATTTAACTGAAAAAGAACCAAGACCAAATGCGGAAGTGTTACCAAATGAGCCTAGGTATCAGTTAAATTCAGAATTTCAAACAGAATGGAGATCTTAACCCAACTCCAGAAACCTTCTAAAACCCAACCAATCAAGCAGAAAGTGACTTGGCAACATAGATGAAAGCACTTCTTTTGTAGAATTAAATCCTCCTTTTACGGAGTCATGTTGCCATAGCCAAGAACAAAAAGTACTAACCTCAGTCAGCTTTCCCTCGTCCAACATATCAAAGACAGTGAGAAGCAGTTTCTCATATAGTCTAACATTCAAGTGATAACCATCTGCCCAGTGGCATACTTCACCGGTTAAGTCACCACGAGCAGGCCTCTCAGCAAGTGGAGTGGCAATCTCTCGAAGAGATCTCAAGCATTCCGTTCGTTGGAGTTCACCCGTGGATGGTGGAAGTGACTGCAATCAAAAGAGAAGGAAAACAGGAAAATGAAAAACAAAACAGATTCATTAAACACTAGCAGAAAGCAATAAATTATATCATGAATACTCCAAAAAGGTATAAGGGTAAACAAGGCAAAAGAATAATGTATCTTTCAATTTTACTTTATATATTATAAAAACTAAAAAGTAAAAGATTTTTAAGGAACTCAGCCAAATCTCTACATCTTCTTTACCTCTCTAGGAACAAGTCAGAGCCTTCAGCAGAATGTATAAATTCAATTGACCAATTGATAGTTTATGAATGTGGCCAACCAGAAAGGCTTCTAATCTAACAACTGGCTGATTTAAGGCAAGAGAACTCCTTTTTATGGAAGAAAATCGTTAAACTCCATTTTATCAACTCAACCTTTCAAACCAGTGATACCAAAATAATACCTTAAAATGGTGGCTTAGGCATGTTTCGGTTTAGAATTTAGGGTTACTGAAGGAAGTGAGTTGTGTGATGGGCTCGCTAGTGTGGGTATGGGAGCAATTTTGGAACACATGTTGGGTTTTCTAAGAAAAAGATGAGAGTTTTAATTAAAAAATGTAGTGTACTTAGAATGCGGGGTGAACTATGGGTTCAAACTTCAAATAGAAAACTTAAATTATAATTTCTAATTTCGTGATAGAGGGCTTTGCAACCATTCAGAAAGACAGAAGACACACCTCAGATTCTTCAATCTTTGCTAACAGAATCCTAAACTCACTCGCTTTGCGTCCAGACTCCCCAAATCCAACAACAGGGAAGTTAAGAAGCCCCTCCTCCAATATATTCAACTGTGACAAAAAAAGAGAGAGAATTTCTCAATTTGGAAGTCATGTACAGATATGGTCACCCCCGTCCAATTTCACCAAACAGGACCAATAAAACGTATCAACAGAAAATGAAAGAGATTGTAAGGAATAGAACTTACCTGCCTATTCTGCCACCGTATATACGCCTTCTTGTCAGAGAATTCTGTTCGTGAAATACAGCATAAAAGTTCCAGAGGAACTAGTAAGGTATCCATTCTTTTTCCCACTTTTCCTGCTAGGGCATTAAGCAGCCCTTGTCTAGTCCTGATGTCCATTGCTTCAGATATCTGCATCCGTAAGTATGGCCAATGAGAACAAAAAGAAATACAGTTCAGCAGGACAGCATAAAGAACCATATCAGCAACCAGCAGGATTTCAAAAATCCCTCAGGCTGATGCCATATAAACTACAATCCAAATTAATGAGCTACAGATAGGGTCACTTAAAGAGGAATACATTCAGTACGTACCCAAGTATGGAAAGAAAAAACTGATCCTCTTAACAACGTTTACAGTACATAGCAGCTCGAAGTGATGGCCACCAATGTATACAAGATTAACATATGCATGTACCTTATCTAATTACTGGCCCACTGAAAATATAATTATACATCACATGTGCTAGGAACTAGCAGAACCAGATGATAATATGGTCCATACTCCATAGAACTGAGAAGCTTGTATATGATACTAGCAGTATTAACCCTCCAGCTTAAGGAAAAACATTCCATAAAGTCCTTCGTGCTTACATAGTTCTTAACTACTCTACCGGGCTTGTTTAGTGCACAGGACTGAAGTGTACAATTTCAGTCCGATGCTAATGTACTATTTTGCATTGTCTTAACCTTACTACTATCTGGTGGTACTGTACAGAACTAAGTGGCCGAATAAGCTGTACTGTGTTACGTATTGTACCATATAAGAGTACAAACAGGAATGTACTAACATAAAATATGTTTATAAAAATATTTTATACTTAGAAAACAAATATGCCAGCGAACATATTTGTAGCTACCATTAATAAACATCATTCATTTCTAATTCTTATCTAACACCGTCTATGTGATAGCCTCATAAAGAACTTCTCAAAATCCATACGCCAATTGCCTATCTGATTGGGATGATGGAGGAGTTCCATCTTTATAATAACAAAAGCTATCTCAACTTTAAATGGAGAGGAAATAAAAAAGGAAACAGACTGGTAATGCATCCTTTTGAAAAGTAAACGACTAGTAAATACCTCCATTTGAACACGCATAGTCTCCAATAACCCAACCAATCCAGGGGCTCGTTGAGACTGACTCAAAGCATTTTCATTTCTACTTCGTCCAAGTTTCCTCATCAGCTTGGACCTTTTGTCTTTCTTTTTCTCTTTTGAAGGCACAATGAGACCCCTGTTCAGACGAGAGAGGGCAAGCATGGATGGTGTCATAACAGAACATTCAAGGCATTACAAAGTATTTGCAGACCAAATACGAAACTGAAAGTATACCCTGAAGCACCAGCACATGCCAAAAGGACTTCATATGCAGTTTCACGGAGACCGTCTTCTGTGATAGCTGAAAAAGAAGGAAAAGAAGAAAAAATATTATGACAACCATGTCATGTTTCAATTTTCATCAGTCAACATAGGAGCTGGGAATGCAATCTTTGCTGCTGATTGCCACATGATTCATGGGCTATCTAGAAAAAGCAGATAGATCTGTCTGAACAGTATACCTGTCGGTTACTCTATAGTCTATAGACTATACCTCTTTAGTACTTCCCAATTTTTCTAATTTCTAACAAATGTATCCAAATTTCAATGAAAGTTATAAACAAATAGTGGTGTACAGATTGGTAGTAGTTATAGATTGAAATATAGCCAAGGCCGTAACACATGTTTTCACTCTTGAGGAACATGTGAATTAAGAATGCCTGTATGATTGATTATTACACCATATAAGTATAAAAATCTAACAGAAATTTGGCAAAAATGTACAAATATTGAATTATTGGTATACATGCACGTGCATTTAGTGTTCCGGCTATTTTGCACCTTGGCTCCACACAACACTAAAAGCATCATATCCACCTTGGCTTAAAAATCTAGTACCTGTCTTAAATGGAGGCAATCCAAGAGCAAGATCAGCAGCATCATTTCGTGTCCTTCGTGAAATGAGGACACTGTCAGCCTCATCGATATCATCATCCTCAAAATCCTCAATATCATCTACCGTAAGTTCTTGAACTTGTGTAGAGTTAAAAGATTCTGATTTTGACACACTTAATGCAACCGGAGATGAGTCAAGATCAGGAACAGATGATATTACACTTGGAGGCGGCACGATAACAGGAGGCGGCACAAATTCAGGAACAGGTGGCGGTGCCCTTTTTGGAGGAGAACCAGAAAAGTCAGGATTCGTAACCAAAAAGAACTCGCCAGCTGAACCTGTATTGTTCTGGTAAAGTGGAAATAATCAACAGAAAACATATAAAATAAGCAAACAAATTAACAGAAACACAAGGAAATGAACATGACAATAGGCAGAAGATTACTGATTAGGAATTTTTATGAATATCCCAATCCAAATTACAAAAGAAAATAAACTAATATCTGAGTTACGTATTTTAACCACAACCCAAAATAGATAAGTAAAAGCGGAGGAGCTACAGATGACCATATAAATGGGAATTATACATGCATGATGGGTCTTAATTTGCGACCAGATTCAAATCCTGAACCTAAAAAGAAAAAATATCCTCTAATTTGAACGAGAATAACTCACTAAATCATGTCATAAATTGCACATACCATTTGTGGTAAACCAGTATGGTCATGGTAGTCCCTAATAGCTTCCGAAAGCTCAAGCATTCCACCTACATTGTCAAAATCGTCAGTGTGTGCAAAGAAAGAAGCTCCAACAAAAAATACAACTTGAAAATCGACAATAAATAAACGCAAGACACCACCTTTCTTAGCACAATTGATCACATAATCAACACTAACTTGGTCTAGATCCACATCATCGAGCGTAACCGCACCGGGAGGCATTATAACCTTCTTTATCAAGCTACCGGCAAGTATAAAATCAAGAAGTATTCGCCTGTCGCGGCGAAACCGCTGTAAAAGCTCCACCGCATTTTCCCTACATTCCATCATCAAATCGAAGTTCATTTCTATTGATTTCAGCTAAAATAAGAAATACAATTAAAATTTTCCAAAAAATTAATTAGTAAAACAACACTTACTCTTCCATCTCGAAACGATTGCAATTATGCTACCTGAGAAAAAAAAAACACAAAAAACAATAAAACTGAAGCTTTACAGAGAGTTGCGTAGTTTGCTCTGTTTGGCAAGCAAGAAAATGAGAGAAAATTTGATCGAACACAAAGACGAAACTCCATTTTTTTTACCTCAATTTTCTCGGCAACCAAACATTAATTAGAGCATTGAGTTTGTTTGAGCGAGAAAGAGAGAGAGAGTCAAAGGCGGAGCTGAGGAAAGGAAGTGAAACGGCGTAGTTTGACTGCGGTTGAGTTGGGATGGTGAAGCTTGAAAGAGTGGAAAAACAAAAATCCCAGTTGGATGAGATTTGGATCTCAAAGGCCTTTTTTTTAATCAATTAATTAATTTTTTTTTTTGTTTAACCATTTGCTCACTCAAAATAATTAGATGGAATATCAAATTAACGGTCTCTGTCTCTGTGGTTAATACAATTAATTATCAGCATTTTATTAATTATCTCTAGTTAAGTAAACCATCACCATCTCACTGACTAATAAACTATTGTTGGAAATTTAATGCGCTACGGGAGTTTGAAAATCATGGATGTTTTTAAAGAGCCCTTTTGTAATATGAAAACGACATAAATTTTGTATTTTTATGATTTGAGAATGTGTCTAGTAGTTTAATAGGAGAATGGTTTTTGAGAATGAAACATTAAAAACTTTTCTGGTACCAATATCTAAAATCTCAAACAAAAATATAAATTTGTGTTTAGTAGTAATGACGGCGGTGGTGGTAGAGATGGTGGTTGAGCAGAGAGTGGTGTTGGTAGCAATGGTGGTTAAAAGTGTTGGTAGTAGTGATGGTTGGCAATAGTGAGGATAATGGGGTAGAGAATGTGGTGATGATGGTGGTGGTGGTGATGATGGCCGTAGCGGTGAGACAGTAAAGATGGTGTTGGTGGTATTCGCGGGTGGCAATAATGGCGTCAGAAGTGTAGAAGAAGGTAGGAAATGGTGGCGACGGCGATGGTACTTGGTAGTGGGATGTGGTTTTGTCAAAGATGATCGCAATTGTGGTGATGATGGTGAGACGGTGGAGAATCTTGTAATGGTGGTGGTGGTGATGGTAATAGTGCATACATAATTTTATTTCTTATTATACTCTTAACTTTGTTATATAATGTCCATTTTACTTTCTATTTAGAAAATTGTTCTTGAAAAATAGAGGAAACACCAACCTGACATTCTAAATGAAGAAAACTTATCCCGTTTAATCCTCCAAAAAAATTTATTGCGAGAGATTGAAACTGATAAGTTTTCACGAGATGAAACCTAGATGCATCAACCATGAAGTGATAAGTATCCATCAAGACTAAATCACAATCTACCTTAATTTGGACAAAATTTGGAAGTCAGCCTCCCGTTCTTCTTTGAATATTATTTGAATCTAGTGAGTTATCAAATCCGATTCCGGACACCAAACATGGCAGCAGGCATAAGGTTGGCGGCCCATACAAAAATACAGATAAATGATGCATCTGGAACTCACAAGAGATTAAGGGTCAGGATCATTTGCATCATACATAGTACAGATATTGACAGCCCTCCTCCTTTATCCGGGCTTGGGACCGGCTGTGTCTATATAGGAATCAAAACACAGGCGGAGTTATTCAACTCGTACTATATATATATATATATATATATATTAAACACACATGAAAGCAACGTGAACGACCACGGCCTTGTCCTTTCCCCAGTCTGTTTTTTTGAACTCATTTACCTTTTCGACCAATACCGAGAATATCTTAATACTTCACAGCACTATAAAATTTACGTTCACTCAATCAAATGCTAAATTGCACAGTTTATCCTTGTGGTTCGTGGTCATATGTCAATGTTACTCAAACTCAGAATTGCAAGGGTAAAATAGTCATTCGAAACAATAGCGACTGCATTACCATATGACCGATACCACAAGGATAATTTGTGCAACACAACCTTCATTGAACTACTTAGAAGCACAAAGTGCAAATTTACAAACTACTGCTGCCAGCATTTTGTTGAGAAGAAACGATAGAATTTTATGCAAAACTCGTATTTCTAATTGTTCTTTTATGCCACACATATTGATTTGGTGATTAAAGACATTTGGGTCTTGTGTTGTATTGAGATATCAATTTCGGTTCATGTTTTACAAACATTTTAATCCGTTACCGATCTTGGTCCTTTGGGTCAAATTGGCGTTTCGGTACAATCATGCAAGAGCTCAAAACTGTAACTATTCCTTTTAATTGAAAATACATGGACCTATATTTGAAAGTGAATGCAAAAAACACATAAGGAACAATTGTGTAATTAACCCTTAAAACTTCAAGCTTGTTTGACAGAAAAGGGAAAAAACCAAGTTTGATAACGGATTAAAACACATGGACCAAATTGAAACCTAATCAAAATGCACGGAACAAAAGCCTATATAACCTTTCATTTAAAGTATACGGTTGTACACTGGTTTGGTTTGCTTAATTTTTGTTTTAGGGTAAACTACTCATCAAGGACAAATTGAAAGTTTATCCATTAACTATAGGCTTCATCAAGTCTATACATTTTTGCATTGGTAATGGTTGAGCTAATGAGACATATTCAAGATATCCCTTGGTGTATGTTTTTCGCTGATGATATAATGTTGATAGATAAAGGAAGGGGGAGTAGATGCGAAACTTAAACTTTGACGAGAAGTATTGGAATCTAAAGTTATTCGCCTAAGTAGGCCAAAAAGAGTATATGGTGTGAGTTCAATGGAAATCAGTCTAAATGAGATAGGGACGAGGATTGAAGATCAAGAAGTACCAGAGAGTAAACGCTTTTGGTTATCTTGGATTTATCTAGCAAAAGAACGGAGAATTGGATAAAGATCTCAACCATAAAACACAAGCTAGATGGATCAAGTTGAAGAGTGCATCTAGTGTGTTGTGCAACTGTTGTATGCCACTACAGCTTTGGGTAAAAAAATTTAAGATGAAAATAAGGCCATCAATGCTTTATGACACAGAATATTGGGCAATCAAGCATCAACACTTGCAAAAACTGAGTGCAGTTGAGATGAAAATGCTTCGTTGGATATGTGGGCACACCAGAAATGACAGGATTAAGAACAAGGATAACCAAGGTAAAGGAGTGGTCGCAATTGAAGATAAGTTTGGACATGTGAAGCGAAAATCCACAAATGCTCTAGTTAGAAAAGCGATTATAGGATAGAGGCTCAGGGCGAAAGCGGTAGAAAAATACCTAGAAAGACTTGGAAAGAAACTTTAAGAAAATATATAGAATACTTGAAGCTAACGGAAAACTTGGAGCAAAACCGAGCTAAGTGGCATTCTATAATTCATACGGCCAACCTCTTGATGGGATAGGGCTATGTTATTGTTGTCGTTGGTAAAGTAAATTTTACATCATCAAGGTTTGGAGTCGGTTTCAAAATAGGCCACAAGATTTCCATTTTTTTTGTATTGCTGCCTGACGTTTTGACATCCAACCAATTTATACCTTTCGTTAGGTTGACGGCTATTAACTAATGACGTGAAATGCGAGACTCACCCCCAAAATGTCCTCTCGGTATTTTTTGTAGCATGGTTGGTGAGTTGGAGGGCTAGTCCAGCTCTGACACGAGTAGTTAATAGTTTACCACACAATCAAGTTAACAAAAAGTATAAAATGTACACATGTCAAAAGTCCGCGCGCAATGTGAAAAAATTGAAACTCATTCCGATTTAAAACTGACCCCAAACCTCGATGGTGTAAACTGTACTTGGCCTTCTATTTTTTTATAGGCTAGCTCAAATTTTAAGCCAAAGAGAATTGAACTGGTGTTGAAACAAACGTACAACACATTAAAGAGAGACATACCATACAAGAGGGCACAAAACAAAAGACCTCCGCCCAGCTGCGAAAGTTTGATTATCCTAATATTCCTGCAACCATAGAAAAAATAACAACACATGAAAGCAAAAAAATAAAATTTAAAGTAAATA
Source organism: Malus fusca (assembly GCA_035220775.1). Lineage (NCBI taxonomy): Eukaryota > Viridiplantae > Streptophyta > Magnoliopsida > Rosales > Rosaceae > Malus > Malus fusca. The sequence goes on along the minus strand of CM069060.1, from coordinate 32,496,645 downwards.
AAATAAATAAAAGGGATGGAAATCTCACACATAATTTATACGTTTGCCAATGAAACTATTGGTTAAAATAAAAAAAAATAAAAAACAATTGCAGATCAATTAGCCAGAGTATCACGTATTGTTCAGGCTTTTGCTAAATATTATTTAAGGATTCCCGTTAAATGGTAGTAAGTTTGAGTTCTTACTCTCCCACACTTTGCATCTAAAAATTACCAAGCAACTGTCACCGTTCTTATGGTAACGTTATCGGCAACATTCCGACGCTCATAGAACAACTTCTCCACTCCAGTCCGCAAAATAATGCAGGATCCTAGAAGTCACACATCATGCAAACATTTCTTCCTAGTTTTGTTACCCAGAAACAAATTGACGGGGTACTCACACGCACATCATAGATCTAAGCGACACACACATTTCTTCAATGCAAAGGGTAGTTGAATTTTACCATTAACTATAAACTATCAACATGCGCATTCAAGCCAATATATAGATTAAATTTCTTATCATTAAATAAACTTCAATAATGCATGTTTACACAAGATTTTATGTTCCAAAATTTGTTATGTAAGCAGTAAAACATTTAACCGATTTACAGTTTCTAAAGGGGAGAAACTCATCTGCAACACAGTGAAACCTACAAGAATGCACATGGTTCAGGTATATCTTTGACAAGCAGCCGAAATTCTCATTTGTGTGTGATGTTCACGATGGTCACATCACCCAATCTTTGATGTCAACCACGGTTCATAACCTGAAAGAGTATCAAACTTGCATCAATTCCCGTTATGCATGCTTCATCAGTTAAAATAGACTTGTACAAGTCACACTGCAAAACCCAATTTCTTGTTTTTCTTTTGGCACGAAAATGATTGTCAAAATATTTAAATCAATGGAAACCGTCCATTGAAAACTTATAATGCTAGTGGCACTGTTCATCTTTACTTGAATAAGTTTGTGATTCATAAACATACAATTGATGCTAAACCCAGCCAAAGGGCTCTGCTGTGACTCATCTGTCTTCTTATCTACAGTATCCCACGTATGCTCATCCAGCATGCCAAGGGGAATGTTTTGTATCGTGAAAGAACCATCCCAGCTCCTTCACAAGATTGCATGATTTTTAAAAACCACATTCAAACATTAAACCAATATAATTACATGCCGTATGCAGGCTGCCAACAAATATGACATTTTAAAAAACAATCTCTCAAGCATCCTGATCCTTTTTAAGGACCATATGTAGTTATTGAATAATCCTAATAATGCCCCAAATGTATAATACAATCCAAACAAGGGGGCAAAGTAAAAGGAATCAATTGCAATCATCAGGCCTTAGAAGATGCATTCACAAAAAACATAAGAGCAAGAAACTGAAATTTAGTGCAACAGCAATTTGTGCAGGACAAGAGCTGATATGAAGTACAAGAAATTGACGATTAAGAACAAAACATACCTCTGAGAAAGTATACTGCAACGCCAACAAAATGCAAGGCATAACTAAATGCGTAGCCTGCAAAAAACATTGAGTGACAATTTAGTATGAACAGAATCCAATTACATAACTCCATTGAAGGAAGAATTGTGTAAATTACTTACCAGAGAACTCAAATCACTTCCTAATTCAAAGATCCACGACACCTGAATAAAAGATATGATTCTTAGCAGTATACATAACCATAGGTTATTCTCCAAACCGTTTAGATACAAACTTTATGAACATATAATGAAGCAATAATATTTTTCTTGGTAGAAACACAAAAAAGATGAAAAAGACGACAAAATCAAAGAACATGTATTCTTGTAAGAACAAATCTTACTTTTTCGAACCACAGTTGCATGGAATCTTCTTCTCCTCCAAAGGAAACTTATAATTGTAAGTAATTTCTTCACCAACAGCTATATGCCGTTTTGCGTAAATGAAGATTCGTTTGTGACCATCAACACTGATAACTTTGGTGTAGCAGTTAGGCTGCAAAACAATTTTTGAGGAACAATGACTTCATATCACGAGACCCAAAATCAAAATAACTCTGATACCGCATATTTGCATTACAATCTAAAGAAGCTACCTCTACCTCACAAGAATGGTTTATAAATCTAGCAACTCCTCCACGTTTTGTAGCATCAACCTACACATTTCAGAAAGAAAATATTAGCCATTCGGTGATAGCTACTTTGCTCCAGTGGTGCACAGCTAACTTTATGAATGGAACAGGAGAAACTAGAGTAGAAGATTAATCCATGCACTGGACAACAACATGCAACAAATGTAAGCAGCAAATGAAGAAGCTAGCAGAATGCCCCATTTCTTGAAGCCAATTCATCTATAGTAATTGATCTTATTCTTATGAGCTATAAAGCCGTAAAAAATGCCTAGTTCCATGCTATAGGAAATGAAATCAACGAAGCCAAAAGTTCCCTGACCAGGTCCAGCCTACAAAGTATTAAATAAAAGAAATGCTTCAGGGAAATTGCTTCTATGCAAATATTACACACTCCCAGAAGATGTGTTATTCTCATTAGGTCACAGATTATGTGGTCATCAAATTCAATATATTCATAGAAAAATAATGTTCCATGCTATATGCTACAGTAGCTCAATTATGGACCTGAATTAAAAGAAAACAAGAAAAGAAAATCATTAAAACCAAATTCATAGTGTTGATTCACTAACCACATAACCATCATCAAGCCTAAAAAGATAACTGCTGCCAATTCCTATCTTCTCGTAATGACGCTCACGGATATCAGATATCTGCAAAGTCACAAACTAAAGTAATTAATGTACAAATAAAAGGGAAACCCCATCCTCAACTGGAAAAGGTAAAAAAGAAGGAAAACACACACATACACACAACTAACCAAACATTCTATTGATGAAACAATTATAGTCCAGTAAATATACCCTGGGACGAATCAGTTCTCCAACATATTCAATAACAAAGTCTTCTGCCTCAATTGGCTCCAATGCAACAAGACCCCAATCATGTATCTTGCTTCTCTGGAATTGTAGAAGCTTTTTCCTCGCCTAACAGTACCATGTAATAGTTTATCAGAATTATGTTCAGAAAGGCATATATATGTTATCCAAGAAATGATTTCATTCAGAAATGACCTTTAATTGAGTAGCTTTCAGAAGGTCAGCCCCATCAGCAGCAGCAGCAAGATTGCGCATCTTCACCCTATTTGTTCTTGCAGAAAGACCCTTGCCATTCGACCACTGTGATGTATTAATATCAGAACGTTGATACTCGGCATTAACATATTTAATTCCCCTAACACGGGCTCTTTCAGCAGGACTTGCGTTTTGTGACCATCTATGCCATTCCCAGCCATTAATGGACGCCCGGGCGCATCCAGAAGATTTAGGGCAAGGATTTAGTTTCTTGGATTTACCGGACTGTATATTTCTAGCTGCAACTGGCTTACATGCTGCTTTCTTGGGAGCACCATTGGCTACTTTCAAGATCTTTTCGGGACATGAAAATTTCAAATCATCCATTGCACGATACCTTTTCAGCTTTGATGGCTTAGTTACTGTATGCAAAACCATAAATACAGAGAAAGAATAACATAGCAAAGAGTTAAATTCATATTATTATATATAAATAAATAAAAATTGCATGTGCGAATGAGTGAAAGGACACTTACAAGGCTCTCCTATAAGCCTAACATCATGACCATTGCTATGCACAACTTTCTCAACATTATTGTGGTCCCCTTCGTGAGCTGAAACCATCTTTTTACTAGGTTTAGGAGTGCCTTCCATGGGCTCGCTACCTGGATAAAACAGTTCATATCCCTACTTATCAGAGAAATTCCATTCTGAGCGATAAACCGACAGGAAGCATACAATATTGAAACAAAAAAGAAATAGAAAAGGAAACTATATCCTGTTCAACAAACTAGAAACGCCAATGAACTCGCAACACAAATATACATGCGAGGGAAACAGCATACTTTTCACTGCATGGGAAACCTTCAATAGTTTGCTGCTACTAGAATTCTTAGCAATGGCTTGCAAAGATGTGGCGCCAACAGACGATTCAGTTTGGGGTTTGCTTTGGCTTCTCTTCTTAGGAATCACAGAAGCAATTTTTAGTTCTGCTTTCTCAGGCATACCTCTAGCTTGCAAAGACATGGTGCCACCATACAATTCAGTTTGGGATTTACTTTGTCTTTGCTTCTTAGGAATCACAGTAGAAAATTTTAGTCCTGTTTTCTCAGGCACATCTCCAGCTTGCAAATATGGGGATCCGACATGCGATTCAGTTTGGGATTTGCAGTGTCTTCTCTTCTTAGGAATCACAGTAGCAATTTTTAGCTCTGATTTCTCAGGCACATCTCCAGTAACATGTAATTTCTTTGACTTTTCCACTATTTCATTCTGTAACCCAGTATCACCTAAAGTTACAGACGGTGAAGACCCTGACTTTTTCCGCAACAACTTCTTGCGGTGATACGTATATTTACCAATCATTGGAGGAAGTCCTGCGGTGCCAGAATTGTCACAATGCTTTGATTCTTTTTCATGTTTTTCGAGATGGTCTTTATTCCTAGTAAATGCTTTTTCCTGCACCAAAAGAAATAGTAAACATTAACTAATATGATAGGGAATTCTAGTTATAATAATTCATAGAAAGAGATGAGTGCCAAAGGCACAAGCAGCATACCTTATAAGCATGGGTCTTCTTTGAAGTGTGCCATGATGCAAGAAACTGTTGAAGAGAACAGTCAATAAACAATGATTTCCAATCTCTAATGACATAATCATGCAGTTTTTTCCGGCACATTGCTGTGGCAGTATATTCTCCAATCTTAGGAATACATTCATCTGACTTTGAAGGTCGGAATTTGCAAGTGCGTGATGGCACAACAGCTTTAGCTTTGTCTACAAGTCCAGGGGGCAATGGCTCATTTATTTCTTGGTCAACAGACATATCATCTACATGAGAACATAATTCCTTAAAAGCATTTTCCAACAAATTGGACATCTGAATTTCAGGTACAGAATGATCAACAGGCTGTGCTACTTGCGATGGAGATTGGGGGGATACATCAGATGGATTCATCTCTGTAGATTTTGTACTTGAAATCCTCAATTCATCACATGAGTCTGAAGATCCACCAATGCTATTGATGGGACACTGAGAAGAGCCGACATTCTCCTGCAGCAACAACTATGTTACTCTAACATACTGAAATGATCATAAATTGAACATCTATGAGCTAGTACAGATATCACTAAAATGTTACAGTAAAACAGAAGGGGGAGGGAAAATTGATTGAATCTCCAGATCACCTTCATTAAATTTTCTTGCTTAGACGAAGTAACTAATTTCCCGACCTCCTCATCAACAAAAGATCCAACAAACTCAGTCAAAGCATTCTTTGCAGACAACTGGAGCTCGTTTTCTACATATTCTACAATGCAGTTCATGTCTTCATATGAGGGACTTTTCTGTTTAGATGAATTTCCTCCATTAAGATCCAATGAAGAGATAATTGATGGATGTGCATGATCAACTAATTCCTTTGCCATGACTTCAAAACCAGGTGGGTAATCACCATCATAAGCATCAGATTCTTGCCCGGGTAGTAACTGCATGACCAAATAGGACATTAAGAAACATTAAATAACTTATTAAATGAAAAAAAAATAAAGCATGCAAAAGACCTACAGCTTCATGAGGTAACTTATCAATCTTCTCAGCATCTTCACTAGAAGGTATCCTCCACACTGGAGAACCAGACCAAAGTTTCCTCCTCCTCCAAGAAGAAGAGTACTCTGCCACTGAATCATAGAAAACAGCATTCCACATGACTTGCATACAATAATCAAAAAGCATTCTACAAACAACTGCATACGACTCCCAAAAGTTTTCAATGCTTCCAACAGATTTCGTGCTTGGTGGAGGTTCGCTGTAATCTTGATTGATACATGTCTCATCAGCAACAGAGTCGGAAGCTGCAGCCTCACACAAAACAGCAGTACAGTTCTTCATATCTCCAGCAATCTCAGACTGTTGACACAAAAAAAAAAAAAATAATATTATCTCATAAAGCAAAGAAAAAGTGTTTGGGAGTACTTTTGGCATGTCAAAAGCACTTTTAGATAACCAAAACTGTTTTTTGTAGTGTTTGGTTGAAATAAACAAACGGTGATACTAGGATCAAAGAAGCAGTTTTAGTTCCTTTCCACTTTGAATTTTAATGAAATATTTTATGAGCCACTAAAGAGCTACCAAACAGATGAAATCCACTCAGACAACATGTAACAGGCTTTAAAGTAAGAGAATTAGTAGTCTGCTTTTGGATTTGTATGCATTACCGTTTTGCTATACGAGGAACAAGCCTTCACGGCCTGATTAACCCTTTGATTTTTTTTTGTGGTAAAAAACTCATTAATGACATTGCTGATAATCTCATCTAAGACAACCCTGCGAGCTGCCTTCAAAATTCCATGGTGCAGTTGGCTAGAAACTCCCTCAGAAATTTCAGATATAAAGCTTACAGAAGACCCAGTGCCATTGCTTTTGGCATCAGAGTTGGCGACAGTTTCAGTTCCAGGTTTCCATGCATTTGCAACAGATAATAGGGTGAAGGGCGCACACTTATTCTCAACATGATAAATCTGCGAAAAACAAGTTGACACCAGAGTCAGAAGCATCATAAAAATTTTCAACAGCAGGCTCATAGCAAATCCATGCTATACTAAATATAGAAGACCTAGCAAATTCTGTATACTCCATGATTCTAGACACATAAACTTCCATCACTTCATAAAGTAATTGGCAAACAACTTGCACTGCAGCGGGCCCAAATCTGTCCAAGAAGTAGCAAGAGAGAGAAACACTACACACATTAAGCCCTTTTGTTAAAAGTGGGTTTTACAGACGATGAAACAGTTCGAGGGCATCCACCTCTCACAATATAAAGGTAATTAACACTGAACATAAGAAATCAAGTATGCACCAGAGACATCCGTTCACTTTTCACCATCAATGCTTCTTTCTAACTTATAGAATAGAAGCTTGAATCGACATCATAAGCAGCTATTAACTTTCTGAAATGTCTGTTCTTTTCAGTTTTTCTTATTCGATAAGGCTTCGTAGGTTCCTGAATTGAGTGATCTTGTTCTAAGTTCTAAATAAACCGCCATAATAATGGAAAACCATCCAGTCATGATGTCGAAACAGTAGCATTTGTTCTAAACCCGACCTCACCAAAATTCACCAATTTCAATTCTTGGAAAAAATGTGATATTATACAACTAAAATGCCAATTCGATTGTTGATACGAACATACACATCACATTAGGGGCTCAAATCTTACCATGACCGAATCCTGAAGATATCCATATCGATACCACGAGTATAATTCATAAAGAGTATGCGGCCCACGTTTGTGCCCTTCACCATCCACATACAACCAACAAGACTCTTCATTTGGCTGCATACATACAGAGCAACAAAGGGAAAAAGGCAACTAATAAGACATTAATCAAAAGAACACATATGCTCAACTTTTCGACCCGAACAAAAGAACCAACTATAAGTACCAGTGACATGGGCTGATTGGAATTGGCATGGAAAGCAGAATTGAACTGGGAACCAGGATAAACAACAGGTGCAGGTGAAGGTGTCGGTCCAGGAGCAGGTGTGTCGCGGATAGGCAAATCGCCGCCGTGAGAAGATGGAAAAGAATCGGTGGATGTGGGTGTGGGTGTGGGTGTGGATGCGGCGGTTGAGATGCCAATAGAGAGATACGCGAACCCGGTGGCGACATGATCAGGAAACTGCTTGAAGTACTTCAATGGAACTGGGGCGATCAAGGTGCCATTGACCAGAGGGTACACAGGAAGCTCATCGGGGAGGAACCCAGAGGATAAACCCTCATACAGTTGCTCTTGAATGTACGGACCGCACATTTGTCCGACTTCATTGACGTACGTCCATCCGCTCGCAACGAAAGGTTGAGGCATATATACCAAACATCAAAGTCCCCCAGCAGCAAACACATACAATCAGAAGAACGACTGCGATCTGAACAGATGAGGAGGGAGAGGGGGAGAGGGGGAGAGGGGGAGAGAGGGACACAGGCGGCACGGCGTGATGGAGAGGAAATTAGGGATCGAGACTTTCTGAAGGGAATTGGATTTTACGGTACCAAAGAGGAAAAATAAGGGAAAAAGCTGGCGAAAAACATAAAAAATTGTATTTGACGAACTGGTCTACGGTAGTATTTGCCCTTTAAATTCGTTTGGGCCTTGCGGGTCGGGCCGAAATATACTTCAACATAAAATTGAAGAACGAGATTAGTTACACCTAGTAAACGAGATTGTATAATCATAGAGATTGAATTTTTTACGAATGTCCTTAACTTGAAGGTCTTTGGTCCTATTTATAGGCAACCAAGAAGGAGCAACCTTCTCCCAACAAATTTTTCTCTCCTCGAGTGAGAGCCTGTGAGTGACTCCGTGTTCGATTTTCTGCGTCGCCGCCGGCTCTTGCCATGACAGTCCCTTGATTTCCCTTTGTCTTGTTCTTTTTCTTTCTCCGACGGTTTTTTGTAATAACCCCAGCCCCATTTCCTTCCTAATCTTCCCACAATCTCATCTTCCCTAGTACTTTGTTTGCCTCTATTTTCATCATCCCAAGCCTCAAATCTGGTTCACCCGTTTCATCCATCTCATTCGGTCATTTCCCATATACCATCATCATCACTTGACTCCATTTTCTTTCCACCAATCCTAATTTCGATTCCACCAATTTTCACCGTGATTTATCGTTGTTCCATGGGAGAGTGTGTAGAGCTTTGGCTCAAGTGTTCGCAACACCATCTTTGTTGACCCTTGTTGGTTCTTCCCCTTGTTCGCCCTTGTTGGCGTTGTCGTTCGTGGGATCTTTCTTCCCGCAGGCTTCCTTTGTTCTATGGCGGTGATTGTTTTGGTGGTTCGTGGTAGGGGTGGGTTCAAAAAACCGAAAACCGAAAAAAACCGACAACTAAACCGAACCGAGGTCGAAAAAAATCGAACCGAAAAAAAAAACCAAACCGAAACTGTCAAACCGAACCGAACCAAATCTGGTCAGTTCGGTTTCAGTTTTTTAGGTTCGAAAACCGAACCGAACCGATATATATATATAATTGTTTTTTTCAATATTATAAATAATTTAGTCATACAATCATAACAAAACAGAACCTGTTGCCAAGTTGGTTTCAGTGAAACTTTTCACGTTGGAGCCCATAGGTTCGAACCCTCATGCCTTCAGAATTTATGAGAATTTTTTTTAATTTTGTTGAGAAATCAACAAAATCCTTTAACCCTAGCCACTAGTAGTAGCAGCCACACATTTCTATTTTTCATTCCCCTCTTCTTTCTCTCGTTCCCTGCCTCCATACTCCCTCCATGAACCCTAACCAAGTAACCCTCTCGCGCCGCCTGAGCCTCCTCTCTCTCTTGCTCGGTCTTCAACTTCAATCGCTTTGTCTCTCTCAATCTCTCAGGTAACCCGCGACGGCGCGACCCTTCTCACTCTTAATCCCTCACACCTCGCCCTCGCCGTTAGTCTCTCATCTCGCCGTTTCGAGTCTCAACAACAAAAGGTTAGCCTCCTCTCTCTCTTTCTCGGTCTTCAACTTCAATCACTCGCTGCTTCTCTCGGTCTTGAATCTCAGGTGACCCGCGACGGCACAACCCTTCTCACTCTCAATATCTCACACCTCGCCCTCGCCGTCAGTCCTTCATCTCGCCATGAGCTTCTTCTTACCGTTTCGAGTCTCGACTGCAAAAGGTTAGTCTCATACTCTCATTTCTCTGTGTTTAATTTTCTGTTTGTCATGTTTGAGTGTACTACCAGTCCACTATAGGATTCCCCTCCATTTTTACATTTCTAAATTACTTCTTACTGTTTTTCTATATTTTGATTTTTTCTTGAATTTTGTTCGTTCGCAGACGGAAGCTCTCTACTCCAAACTCTACGAAAAGTACACAAAAATCAAGGTGTTCTATGTTCTTTCCCACTTCTTTACAATTTTTTTTGCTCATTTATTTTTTTGCTTAATCAGTTAATTGTATGTTAAATTTGCTTAGGAGAAATTTGAGGTTAGGAAAATAGAAAGTAATTGTCTTTTTGTACTTCTGAATTTTGGGTATATTGTAAACGTATTTGTAAGGACCTACGTGTTGCCTATACTTTGATTTGGATATTTCTATTTAATCTAATATGTTATGTCGCCCTTTTTTCCTAATATGCGGTGGTTGTTATGCCATGGCAGATGAAGAAATGGTCGGAGTTGGATGAAATTGGTAGAGAACAAGAAGGAAAGTTCAAGCATTATGTATCTGGTATTTCTTTTTCCGTCTTAGGATTTGTTAGAATTATCATGCTTGATCTCCTTTCTCACGTCTTTTAAAAACATGATTATTTTCCATAACTGTGACTACGGCTCAAACTTTGTTGTTTATTTACTATCTTGCCGTTGCAAATGAGTATATACAACATTTGCGAAATCAAAATGAGAGGTTGCGCTTGGAAGTTGATGAGCTGAGAAGTGAAGTGGCTTCTATTAGGCAAGAAATTCTAAGTTATGTGGGATCCATTAGAATTCCAATTAGTCAAATTTTACTATAACAACCTAACAGGCTATGAAAAATGTATCACATGGAATGCAGGTCCACCAAAGATGAACAATGTACCGAGTACCAGAATATTTTGATGGAAGAGAACAAGACAAGCAAGAAAATGATGTAACTACAATAATCCATGTGAAAGTAGAGCTCTCTTTCTTAGCAACGGTTGCATTGTTAACCTCCCTCTTATATATATATATGCTTATTAACCACGTAGTGAGATAACGGTTGCATTGTTAATCTGCTATGTTGCCTCCTATACCGCCTAAGCGTTGAGCTTGAGGAGTTGAAGAGAAGAAGGGCGTGGAAGACATGAAATCTTGAAGGTTTATTTGAGTTTATGATTTTAGTTAAGTGGAATATTTCTGTAAAATTTTGACTTTTTTATGTTTTATTTTAGGTGTGGAAGACTTGAAGTAGTGTAATGTTTATTTTAAATCTGGACTTTTTGAAGATTTAAACTTTGATATGTTTTTTAAGTTTGGACTTTGGAAGATTTGATTGATGATTCTAGTTGAACTTTAAATATTTATTTTCATTGTGTAGGAATGCTTATGTTATGATTGTGTTGGAGATGTTAAAATTTTAGATTTCAATTTTTATTCATTAAAAAATAAAAAAATAAAAAAAAATAAAAAAAAAAACCGAACAGGCCAAAACCGAACCGAAAATAACTGAAAAAAAATTGAACCGAACCGAAATTTCGGTTCGGTTTCGGTTTTGGCAAAAAACCGAACCGTTTCGAACCGAACCCAGCCCTAGTTCGTGGAGGATGGAGCAGTTTTTTTCTTCAACTTTGGGACTCTAGATGGTGTGATGGCAGATCCTTGTGGCGGAGATGGCTTCGAATTGTTAGGAAGTGTCGGTGGCAGGAGGAACAACTACAGTAGATGTGTTTTAGGGTTTCTTTTGTTGTGTGTTGTGTTTGTACTGGGTCCCAAGACTTTCTTTGGGTTTTGTATCGTGTGTTTTAAGGGTCCATTTTTTCTTTTGTTTTTTAGTGTGTATTTGGGCCCTTCTTGTGTTTTGTTTCTTTGTGGGTAATATATTTCCCTTGTAGTGGAAGGGAACATTGACCCAAAAAAAAAAGAGGAGCAACCTCGATCATATCACTAAGTGGAAGTAGAGGTAGATCAGTCATTTGACGCTGATAATAACTACAGTTCGTTGTTGGTGCCTTTATGCTGAGATTTACAGCGCATCACACGATTATTGTGATGACATTAGCTTGTCTGTTGATGCATCATTTAAGGAGGTGAAAGATCTCGGGGTCTAGTTGTCCACTTGGTAGAAGCACTTTAGGGAGGATCGAGTATGAGTTTTAGGGTGTAGCAGGACGTGGACATCCCGAGCCCTAGGAAACTATCCTAAGTTGGTGAGCCGGTGTCGCACAACTTTCGTAAACAAAAATAGATTGACCCCATAACAGGCCTTATTTTTATTTATGACTAAACAAATTGATTTTGTATTGATGTATTCGTTTTACAAGGAATTGGACTTTGAATCTATCTTTATCAAAAGAGGTTTACCAATTCCAGTTTCCAAAAAAAAATTGAGGTTACACCAATTTCCCTTACCCCTCTTGTTTTCGTTTTTATGGGCACTTTTGTTTTGTACTAACATTTATGAATTTACTGTACGATGATAATTGTATTAAATTCATGCAAGTGTTTTAGCCATTCCCAACATTTATAGCCATATGAAACGTTATATAGCTCGCCTTCTTCAAATTCCTCCACCTGTTTTAGAACCAAATGCAAACGACCTGTTTGTATTGTTCTTGGTTAAAACTTGCTTAGATTTCTTTGATTTGATGAAACTTCTGCATTATTTCTCAAGAATTCGAAATGGTCTTCAAATTTTTCTGGTGCTTTAATTCATGTTTTGTATTTTCAAAAGAAATATGCTAAGGTGGTAGCAACCATGGTCGCTATCCTTTCATGCCCAACCACAAATCCTCCCTCGTATTTAGAGGAGCCACATCCAACATAGCTTGACGGGGGCGTCGTCTTCCACCTAAGTGACACTTCACAAGAGATGTATTCAATAAACACGGTACAAATAATTCCAATTTAGTAAGTTAATGTTGTGCGTACAAGTGATACTACACAACTTCAAGGGCTGCACTCTACATCAGACTTAGGCAAGTTAGGGTTGGGCTCTAAGTATTCTAAGATTTCTAAGGAAACTAGTGTCTTATTTTTGCACTGCATATTGTAAACCTACATAACTAACACTGCACTTGTCATGTAAAGCTTTTATATATAGAAATGGCCACCCCATCCGCGGAGTCTGGACCAAGTTATGTGGTGAAACCAGGATCTCGTACCATTATTACTCTTCAGTCTCGCCACTCAACTCCTCGAGTGATTTTCCCTTTGGTTCATGCACCAACAGTGTAAACAACATGCCAAAGAAGTTGATGGTGGTAAGCATAATAAGAGAATTTTTCATACCAATACCAGGTAGGTACCCTGCGCCTGTCTTCGCTGGGTTCGTGCTTTGTGCAGCGTATAAGAACCCAAAGCCGCCTACTATAGCTCCAGCCTTTCATGTTGCAGCTGATATTCCATGACAAGTAGACCTTAACCTCGCCGAGAAGATTTCTGTTGGCACAACAAAGGTAGTGGCATTGGGTCCAAAATTGGAGAAGAAAAACGTAAGGGAGTACAACACCACGAACCCTATTCTGTTCGGTTTCAAAGTCCAATGATGGTAAGGAATTGCAAGGGCAAACATAAATACTGTCATGAAAAAGAAACCCATTAATTGGATCGCAAACCTTCCAATCTGATCGATGAATGCCACTGTGAACCAATACCCCGGAACAAGACTGCACAATGCTATAAGTGTTTGTGCCCTTGCAATTGTATAGAGCTCTTCAATGCCGTTCATGGTTTATACGGCCGAAATCCACCCAATTGCGCTGAATATGTCATTTTGGAAAAGATTCTGGTTGTAGTACGTTATGTCAAATAAGAACCACGTAGTGGTGGTACCAAGTAGGTTAAGCTCGTGTCGGCGAGCAAATTCCTTGATGAACAAGCCAAATATGTTGTCTGAATCTTCATTGACATTAACCTCTTCGACTTCGAGACTCACTTGTAACACCTTGGACATGTCTGATGCAGCTTGTTTTGCATTACGGGCAACAAGGGCGGTGTACCGAGCTGTCTCGGGCATTTTTAATCACCAGAAATAAGTAAGAGCAGCAGGGATGGCTCCAAACATCAAAATAATACGCCAAACGTAATCCGTTTGTGGAACAAGAGAAGCATTTGGAGCGACTGAGTAAGGGGGTGCCTTGTATGCGCGATTAAACGCGCTTGAAACAATTATGGAAACAATCCCAGCAGCCAAAATTCCAAACCCCTGCATGGCAAACACAACAGCGATGAAGGCGCCGCGAGTCTTTTTGTTAGCGTACTCGGACATGATCGTAGCTGAAAGAGGATAGTCACCACCAATCCCGAAACCAAGCCAGAAGCGAAAGAAATAAAGCGTTGCCATGACACCCTCCGGCGAAGATCCAAAAGAGAGCCCAGATGCAATAGAGCTGAACACCATCAGCATGAGAGTTATACCGTAAACTTTCTTCCGGCCTAACTTGTCACCAAGCCATCCAAAGCAGAGTTTTCCGGCCAAAGTGCCGCAGAGAGCAAAGCCGTTTACAGCGGTTGAGACGTTGGGATGCAACGTGCCGGGCTTCGTTGCGCCTTGCTTCGTGTAATATATATGACCGAGGAGCTTGGTGACAAAGGAGATGGAGAAGATATCGTAGGAGTCTGTGAAAAATCTCATTCCAGCTATGATGATTGCTGTGAAATGGTACCATTGGGTCTTGGCAACGTCAAGTGCATTAAGCACTGCCGCTTGCTTATCTCTGGCTATAACTCAACTGCTAAATCTTATAGCTAATGCTAATTCATTAGTTGTAATCTTGGCAATTACACAAAGTGTGTGCTACAAAACGAAAGACGATTGTTAGTTGCAGCTTGGAACTGTGTTTCTTTCTTGGAGAGAGAGATAGAGAGAGATTTGAAGCTATTTTTTATTTGCAGTTGAGATGATTCATGACCATGGATACTGAAAAGCCCATTTATATAAAAGAAAAAGGGTAAAGTACAAAAAACTACCTCAACTATTGGCGTCAAGACACTTTCATACCTCATCTTTTAAAATTGATAATGTCATACCTCATCTTTAGAATTTGGTCCAATGTTATACCTCTGTTAGCTTGTCCGTGAATTGGTCAGTTAAATGCTGACATGGCTTGATCCGGGGCCCAGATCCTCACCTAGATGGATTCCACGTGGCACCACACCCAATGTTTTCCCGCCAAATGGCATCCAGCTAGATTCCTAATACATGTGGCTTTCTCATAGAATGACACGTGGATATTCCATTAAAATTAAAATTAAAATTTTAAAAATTTTAAAAATGCAAGGGAACGTTGTAAAGTGTGCCTATCGAATTGGTTTCCCTCCCCCCGATACCCAAATCATGTCGATCTAATTCCCCATTCCCAAATCCAGAAAATCAAGAACCCTAACCCTAGTTCTCGCGGCTCCAAATCTCGATCAATCAGATCAGAAATTCAGCGAATAACCCAAATCATCTTGTCGACTCACTTCCCCGACTTCGTTGGTGTTAGAAGGGGCTTTCATCTGGGTTCCATTGGCTTCGAAGGAAAATCGAAGGATTCGCCATGGGGTTGTACGTGCGCGATGATCCCGACGAAACGACGCCTACCTATTGTAAGTTTTTTGTGCTTTTGATGATTCCAAATGTATAGTGTGCTTATTTTTTGTTTATTCTTGTTTGAAAAGGTGGATTTATGCTTTGTTAATTCGAAACGGTTCTTACGGTGTTGGAATGGGTTGAATGTGGGTTTTTTTTTTATTCTTCTAGCATTGGTTATTCTTGTTTGAAAAGGTGGTTTATGCTTTCTTAATTCGAAATGGTTACTGAGTTGTTGGATAATGGGTTGGCTGCTTTGTTGCTTTGTTTATTGTTGTGAAGATAAGGTGGTTGGATAGTGGGTTTGTTGCTTTGTTGCTTTGTTTATTCTTGTGAAGATAAGGTGGTTTGTTGTGGTTTGTTGCTTGGTTTGTTGCTTGGTTTGTTGTTGTTGAGAAATGGTTAACGTACTTTGGCTGTTTACATATAGTTGTGGTTTGTTGCAATTGAATATAGTTGCATATAGAATGTTGTGCATTGGTTTTTGTTGTTGGCTTTTAAAATGCAATTAGTTGCATATAGAATGTTGTGCATTAGTTGCATATAGAATGGTTTGTTAGGTTAAAATGCAATTACTTATGTTTGTTGTTGGCTTTTAATTAGGGTTTGTTTTTGTGAATTTCAGTTGTTCCAGAACTATTCTCTATTGAATTGCATCATGGTGGGGAGATAAGTTATGACATGTACGTTGGGGGAAAAGTGACATATATAGATAAATGTGATAAAGACCTCATGTCACTGCCGGTGATATATGATATGGTGGAGGCAGTTGGATATATTGAGCGGTTCATGAACTATTATTTCAAGATTCCCAACATAGACCTTTCCAATGGTTTGAAGCAGATTCAAAGTGATTCCGATGTTCTGTCCATATGCAATTTTGTTCCAAAAGATAAAGTGATTGAGATGTACATCGAAGAATTGACGACAAAAGAAGCCGTAACCCAAGAGCAACAATTTCTGGAGTCTATGAAAGTCACAGGTCCTAGTAAAGTGGTTATTGAGGAGATAAGTAGTTCAGAGGAGGATGTTGGGCCAACACACTTAAACCAATAAGATATAAAGGTTTGCTAGCTATTGAAGGGCCAGAAATGGATGATTGTTGCACATCTCAAGTAGTGCAAACATGTGTGACTGAGGTAGGAGAGATAAATGATGAATAAGGGAATGGTCAGAAAGAGAAAAATTGTGAAGGGCCAGATAAGAGTAAGGGGAAATATGTGGCTGAGGTAGGAGAAAAGGATACTGAGGAGGATGTAGGAGAGGGGGATGTAGGAGAGTGAGATGTAGGCGAGGGGGATACTGAAGTATTCTTTGATGTACCTATTAGTTTGGAGGGGAATGTTGAAGAAGAGAATGAAGAAACTATTGAAGAAGATGATAGTGACTTTGAAGAGAGTGAATATGGGAGTGATGCCGATAACCCAATGTTTTCCAAGATTGATGAAAGGGATTCTGAGCAAAGAAGTGCAAGACAATCTGAGCAAAGAAGTGCAAGTGCAAGGCAATCTGAGCAAAGCCGGGAAAGAGAAGAAGAGCAAAGGGAAGAATAATTTGATACTGCAAATGTGGAACAAAATGTGGTTGATGATCCAGACTATAAGTCTGATGCTCTTGAGAATGTACACTCTTCAGATGATGAAGGAGGCAAAAAACATGAGTGATTTCCAGAGTTCATTGAGAAAACAGTCATGAAGAATCTCACTCTTACACTCGGGCTTGTTTTCAGGGATCATGTCCAATTCAAGCAAGCTGTCATCATGTACTCCCTAGTGAATGGATATGGAGAAATCCATTTTCCTAGGAATGAGAAATTGAAAGTCATAGCAAAGTGTGAAAAAATGTGCCCTTGGAAGTGTTGTCCTGGAAAAATGTATGGTTCGAACAACATACAGATCAAGACCATACTTGATGAACACACATGTGAGAGAACTTGGGCAAACAAGAACATGAAGGCCCATTTGCTAACTGATTTATACATGGACAAGATAAAACCGAATCCCACATGGCATGTGGATTCCTTTTTGGCAACTGTCGAATTAGAGTGGAATCACGGTTGTACAAAGAGGAAGGCTTACAGGGCTTTAGATAGGGCTTTAAATATCATTGAGGGAAAACATGCAGAGCAGTACACAAAGTTGTGGGACTTTGCTGAGGAAGTGAAGAAGACTAACCCTGGAAGAACAGTGAATGTGAAGTTAGATAGGGGGAGGTTCCAAAGGATATATGTGTGCTTAGTGGCTTGTAAAGAGGGGTTTAAGTCAGGGTGCATGCCATTGATAGGATTAGATGAGTGTCATTTAAAGAGTGTATATGGAGGTCAGCTACTTTGTGTTGTTGACATTGACCCAAATGATGAAACATGGGTTATAGCGTATGCAGTTGTAGAAATGAAGAAGAAGTCCAGTTGGATTTGGTTCTTAAAGTTATTGGTCGTTGATGTTGGGATTGTCAATCAACGGGGATGGACATTTATTAATGATCAGCAAAATGGGTTAATTCCGGCCTTTAAAAAAGTCATCCCTAATTTCCACCACAGATTTTGTATGAGACATTTGTATACCAACTTCAGAAATCTGTTCAAAGGGAAAACATTGAAGGATGCTTTATGGTCAGTAGCCAGAACAACAATAGTTCCCTACTTCAAAAAAGCAATGGAGGATATGAAAAAGCTCGATCAAAAGGCCTACGATTGGTTGGTGAAGTTGCATGCACATCATTAGAGCAAGTCCCATTTTGAAACACATCCCGAGTGTGACATGTTGCTGAACAATCTCTGTGAAAGTTTCAATGTTGTCATACTTATACCCAGGCAAAAACCTATTGTCACCATGTTGCTCCTTATTCACACACTCTTGATAAAGAGAATTCAGATGAGAAGGGATATAATGGTGAACAAAGTTTGAGATCTCTGTCCTAAAATCAAGAAAAAGTTGGAGGAAGCCAAAATTCAAAGTGGCAGATGCATTGCACAATGGTCAGGGGGCTCTAAATTTCAAGTTGATGCTTGAGGGGGGAGCAATATGTGGTTGACTTGGTTGAGAAGACATGTTATTGCAGAAAGTATGCCTTGACAGGAATCATATGCAACCATGCAATATCGGCTATAAATTTCAAGAGAGAAAAACCGGAGGACTATGTCGATGCTTATTATTCGAAGGCGCGGTACTTTGAGGTGTTTCTCATTTAGTAATGCCGATGAATGAGATGTCTTTGTGGGAGGAAACTAATAAACCACCAATATTGCCTCTTACATATACAAGGCAACCTGGAAGGCCGAGGAAGAAGAGAAACAAGGAAACTGTTGAGAGGGACAATGAGGGTGAACAAACTCCCACAAACCCAACCAATAATCCTCAATGTCCTCCTCAGCCACTTAAGCTAGGAAGAAAAGGGCAAGGCATTTTGAAATGTACCATCTGCAAAAAGGAAGATCATAATGTAAGAACCCATCATAGAAAACTTCCTCCAAGGGACAAACATGTAACATTTTCTACTTTATATGGTTTTTTAAAACCTTTAACATCATATTACACTCTTAATCCTTTAACATCATTTTCTACTTTGTAGGCATCCACATCTGCTCAAGGATAAACTGCACCTAAAAAGAGGACAAGGAAAACAAAGGTAAAAACTTAACCATTTCCTTAGTTGTAAAACATTTGGATTTAGTGAAAAAGCTTGCTTGGTCTCTGAATGAACTTTGGATTTGGGCATCACAATCAGTAGCTGAATCACCTAGAAGCACCAAGCAGAGAAAGACCAAGCAATCCACTAACTGAATCATCCAAATGCACCAAGCACAGAAATACCAACCAACCCAGCCACAACCACGTTTTTTTGCACAGATGGTCGTTTTTTGTAAAGGAATTGTAAAGTTAGAACATGTTTTATGCATCCAAGAGGTCTTTTGTGAATTGAATGGATGATGTAGCAGGTTTTTATGAATTCAATAGGTTTTGTAATGTTGGTTGGAGATGCTAGATGAATTCTGTTAGTTTTTTGAACATGTTTAACAATTTCTGGATAATTAGGTAGGTTTTATGCTTAATTTGGTCTATTTCATATTTTTCTTGCAAATGATGAGTAGTTTGTGCTTGAATACACTTGTTTTGTTGTTGTTGTGGTTATATCATTATTTTTGGGTGAGATTTTTCAAATTTGAGGTCAAGGATGATATAATTTGTGCTTAAAATGGTATATCACATGTTTTTTTTTTTTTTTTTGCGGGAAAATTCAAATTTTGAAATTCAAATTACCAAAAAAAAAAACCAAATATATTTTCTGACGTGGATGCTATTTGGCGGGAAAACATTGGGTGTGGTGCCACGTGGAATCCATCTAGGCGAGCATCTGGGCCCCGAATCAAGCCATGTTAGCATTTAACTGACCAATTCATGGACAAGCTAACAGAGGTATAACATTGGACCAAATTCTAAAGATGAGGTATGACATTGTCAATTTTAAAAGATGAGATATGAAAGTGTCTTGACACCAATAGTTGAGGTAGTTTTTTGTACTTTACCCAAGAAAAAAAAAGATTATTTTGACTAATCTACCAAATTAACATAATTTATTCAAATATGCCGAAAATAAAGTTCGGTATACTAAATGTTATAATATAATTAATTATATTTTTTCTAAGTATCAAACCATTACGACATTTTGCGTAAGTTATTCCCGACTGAAAAAATCTACATTATATCATTCATTGTACCACTAGCAAAATGCCAAGCGTAAAAACTAAAAACGCACAACCTTCTTTTAATGATGTGACAAAGTTTTGATGGGGTTGAATCTGCGTCTGTTTAATTGCTTTCTGCCAATTGATCTTTCATTGCCATTTGTCTTATCAACTAATGACTTATCAAAAAGCATTTGGTACTACCGCATCAAAAGACTAATAGTTCAAGCAATTGACCAATAAAACTTTGACTTATTATTATTATTATTTTATAATAATTTTGTCAAGAAAATCATTTTAATTGTTTTATATGCCCACGTGGTGCCACGGTGCTACATTTCTCTATAATCATCGTCCCGAAATCTTTCACGCCTACGCTAACGAAAGTTCAACATGAAAGCAAAACGTAACTTTAGATATAAAATTTAAAAGTTAAACAAAAAAAAACTAAGGGTAACAAAATGCAAAATTTTCACGATATTTAAGAGTAATAAAGTGAGAATTAATGAGCCAAGATTTCGCAACGTCATCAACAGAAGTATCAAAGTGGGAGAAAATCATACTTTAGGTATGAAAGTGAGCCCAAAAAAAATAACTATAGTAAAGTACAATTTTGACGAAACTTGAGAGTAGTAACGTGATAATTACTATCACAATCAATTTTAAATGCTTCAAATGTAGTGTCAAAAGTATATATTCTCGAACATATATGAATAGTTCACCTTTTCTTGGACTTAGACCAGAGAACCTGAAGCAATATGACGGGTGTGTATCTTACTTTGCTTCTTTACAGACACATACGAAATTCTTTACAAACACATACTTATATTGTCAGATTATCAAATTGGATGGTCTCTTTCATCCAAAAGTCAATCTAACAGATTCACGGGATGATAATATAGGTCTTACGTTGCTTAAGAAATAGTAATTTCCTAGTGACGTGGCAAAATTACCAATATTTCCAAAAGTTAAAGCTGGTAAGATGTTAACTAAAACCCACATTCAAAACCCAAAGTAAACAAAATCACTTTCCAAAAAAAAAAAAGTGTAAACAAAATCATACAAAATGAATGATCATAGGCAGAATTCAAAGATAATATACCAGGATATACCATGAAGAGATTACAGCTGTAAGTAGGTAAAACACCCAAAAAAAATATAAAACTTTTTAGTTAGATTTTTGAAATTGGCATAACTCCTCGTTTTAGTTTCTGAGATTTTAAAACAATAGAAGTAGTCCTTAAGATTGTCTACTGTCAATAATTTTGGTCTTTATGTGAAAAATCTCTTTTAAATTGAGAGTATTTTTGTCAAATCAATCCCTCTACTTGAACTGATAGTTTCTTCAATTTAACAGAGATTTTTAATAGAAGAACCAAAATAATGGTTTCTTCAATTTAATGGAGACTTTTCATAGAATAACCAAAATAATTGACAGTAGACAATCTCATAGACCATTTCTATTGACTTTAAACATCATAGATCAAAATGATGAGTTATGTCATCTCATTGATCATTTTAACTAAAAAGCCAAAATATAAACAATGTAAGAAAGCACTAGTAGATAAGGTATAAACTTACAAATATGCTATAAATGTCAATTTCTCACCATGAAAAGCAAGTTTTGGAGCATGTAAAAGTAAACAATTGACTTAATCGACTGAAGATTTAAGGTGAGCCTGAAATGATGAGTGTAAAATATTCTTTAGTAAATATATAACGACTTGTTCAAGAACTTTAAACTAAGGTTTTACACGTACACAAAATTAATAAGAATAAATAAAATACCTTCAAATTTGTCTATAACTTGAACTCCTCTTTAAATTTAATCACATGGACATGGGGCTAGTCCAAGGAAACAATGAATGGCTTCCATTTAGTTGAGAATGGTCCCAGAGGTATACTATTAATTACCACACACGTATTCAGATGTGACTTTCGCTTGTTGCTTCCACATTCCTTTTTTCTGAAATTTTGTTGTTTGAGGATGCCCCCGCTCATACAAATCTCTGGCTTCGTCCTGGGTGGTGCTGTACAAATGTATTAAATTATAAATACAATACTTGTTAATTATGAAAATCCGCTGGGGAGAAGAGTACTGTATGAACAGTTGAACACCATGGTTCGGGAAAAGTGAAAGGAATTGCTCTCTGGATGACATGCAAGGAGAAGAGCCTAGAAACAAAGAATCTTCACAAAGCGAAAATACACACTTCATTCCACCCCATTCCACTGCCAAAACAAAAAACCACCTTAGTTTTTCCTCCAAAACAATTAGGGTGAACAGCTAAGTTACCTTCAGTAGAGAAGGTAACTTCACAGCATGAAGAAAACCTGCAAGTCCTACAAATCCAGCATCATAGGCTCCTAAAAAAAAATAAAAAGTGTTTTATTCTTCATTTATTGAAAGCACAGCACAGTCTAACAGCGGGAAGATCAAATAAGCACTCATTCATGACCTGTAGCTCCTTATATACTATTTGAAAAAGAATTTTATATTTTCAGCCAAGCTGGTGTTCTAATATGATAGAATATACAATTAAAGCAGCTAGACAGCGGAGAAGTGAAAGACTAACCAACGAATTTATATTTTCAGCCACTGGCAACCAAGTGAATCTGCTCCAGCAAAATATGAACGCAGATCACACATCCTGGATACGAACATTTCCATGATACACACTCACAATTTGAGGTACTTGGTGGAGATATCTGGTCACAAATCTGTCCAAGAACTTCTTCTCCGTCGGTAGGAACACGGTACTCAAACTCAGGTTTTCAATATTTACCAATCCCTTCAACCGCAAAACTTTTACAACCTTACATCTCGGGATAATTCTCTTCTCCAAACTCAAACTCATGACCACCGGGTACTTGGTAATCATTCTTAGCGGCCATCCCATCTTGTTCACTAACAATTCCATTACTTGCGTTATTTTCTTCTCCGACTTAGTCATACACTGCGGGAACTGCCTGAAAGCCGTGAGAACCTCATCGTCAGACCAACCCCACCTCTTATAAGCTTCAGAATTACGATTCCATATGGACTTACTATTCCTACTACACAATGCTTTTATTGCCATCACAGACATTGATGTTTCCAGATTAAAGCCCATTTGCTTAACCTCATCCACAACTCTGCCAAAATCCTCAGGCTTTCGTAATAAACAGGTAGGAAAATGAGTTAGCAACAGAGAAATACGTGATTGGGGCATACCTAATTCTCTCAAAATTTCAATATTTGGTGCCACATTCTTCGAATGCCCTTCCAAGAAAATACGCGAACCGCCCTTCAAAAAAGCAACGAAGTTCTTCTCAGAAATGATACTCCTAAGGAAATTATAAGTGGGTGTAATCCGCTTCTCCAAGCTCATAGCCAAAATATGCGGTTCATATGCCAGAGTTTTTGCAAGGGCCTCCCTTGAAACTCCAGTCGACCTGAAAAATTCAAGCTTTGGCAAAAGGGTTTTCTCCGGATTGGAGTAAAGAAGTTGTGGGCAGGACCTGACCACCTTCGAGATCTGGGTGGCAGAGAATCCATGGTCTCTGAGGAAGGACAGAAAGGAGTCTGCAATTTTGGGGGATCGCAACTCGACCCACTTAGATGCTGAAATCGCACCTTCTGGGGACAGCCCACATGAGTTTATGAGGTAATTTACTGTAAAACTGTGGTGGGTTTCTGGGATTTTTGAGGTCAAGTGTCCGCAGAGTATCTGAATATGAGGAGGGAAATGTGAGGGTTTTAGATATTTGGATGCAAATGTAGAAGAAGATATTGAAAACCCTAATCGAAGGCTGTTGAAATTGCAGAGCGGAATC
This sequence comes from Malus fusca, assembly GCA_035220775.1. Taxonomy (NCBI): domain Eukaryota; kingdom Viridiplantae; phylum Streptophyta; class Magnoliopsida; order Rosales; family Rosaceae; genus Malus; species Malus fusca. Next base: position 32,472,772 of record CM069060.1, on the reverse strand, counting down.
ATGGTAGATGTCGATGGCGAATAACTTACGCTGTAGAATTCAAAACCCTAAACCTAAACCCTGTTTGTTACTTGAAATGAACCGTTTTTGTTTCTTGAATCAATTTTGTTTGCATTTGAAAAAATTAAAAAAAAAAAAATTTCTTTCAATTATTATTTATATTTTCAAAGAAAACCTAAGCATTTTCAATTGAAGATTAAACTTGTTTTTATATTTATTTTAGAAAATTGTTATTAGCACTCCAAAAATCTCATTCTACACTTCAAACTTTCTATATTGGAAAAGAAAAACACACTTGTAAACTTCCCTTATTTTATACTCATTTTATATGATAGTCCTTTTTATTTAGATACATCAGTAGTTTGTCTTTATAGTAGGCATTCACACCATTTTTACAAAACATCTTTAACGTATTATTTCTTGGCCAATTTTTTTAAGGGAGTTTTAACGAAAAGCCCGCGATACTGTTCACTTTAACGAAAAACCACATTTTTACACTAAAAAGTCAAACCTGGTACTATTCATTTTACCCTTTATTTTGTCCTTATCATTAAAACTCAAAGTTTTCAAGCCCTTTTCATTAGTTTTTTTTTTTTTTTAAGTTTGGGACCAAACTGTTAGACGAACGAAACAATGATGGTTCACAGTATAATTATCTCAAATTTATTAATTGGATGTGAAAGTTAAATGGTGCAAACATTTTAAAAGAGGGGTACTGTTGAAAGAAGTAAGAAATCCGCTAGCAAATGCACCAATTTGTTAAAGTAAATGCGTGAGGAAATTGTAGTAATGATATATCAACTTTAATTCAATTAGAGTAATGGTTATTTAAATAAAAATTCATGACTATTGTTCTCTTAACTCATCAAAAGGTGCTACTATGATTATTTTCGTCAACTCAGTTATAACTTTTGTCAAAATAAGTAACGTGCCACACAATTGAGGTTGAATAAGGGGCAAATATGAAAAACCAAATGAGTTTCTCAGTTTTAACTCAATTAGAGCAATGATCCCTCAATTTTAACTTAATTGGAGCAATGATCCCTCAATTTTAATCTAATTATAGCATTGATCATTCCAACATAATTTTTTTTGATAAAATTTTAATAGAGTTAACAAAAATGATCCTAACGATATATTTTAATGAGTTAAGAAACGAATAGATATGAATTTTTAGTAAAAAAATCTTTATTTCAATTGATTTAAAATTGGGCGATCATTTATACAATTTTCTCTAAAAACGCAGGTTAGAAGGGTTTCTAGAGGGTTTAAGGTTCAAAGTGAAGAAATACATTCCAATCTCTCTCTCTCTCTCTCAAATTCGTCATGGAAAAGAACGGCACCGAATACGAACCCACATTCACAGCAGACAACGACGACGACGAAGAATCCTAGGAGCTACCAAGACTGGAGCGATTGGAATGCAGAACCAGAAGAAGAAGACGATGAAGAATAAGAGGGCTCGGACTTGCTGTGCTTGTTCTGCGACTCCAGGTACAGTTCCTGCGACCACCTCTTCGACCACTGCACGTCGACCCACCGTTTCGACCTTCGCGCTGTCCGAAAAGCGCTGGGTCTAAATTTCTATGGCTCTTTCAAGCTCATTAACTTCGTTCGCTCTCAGGTCAGTCACTGAGCTGACAGACAAACAAAGGGAATGAAAACAATTGAAATGTTTTGTGATAAAATGTAGTGATTGGATTGGATTAGCGTTGTTTGATTAGTTCTTTCGCTTTCGGTTTTGATTTGTTTGAGTGAGAGAAATTTGAAGAATTCGATTTTACTGGGTGGTATCTTTGGTGGCAAATGCTAAGACCATCTCCTTTGGAGATGTCAGATTTTAAAACTTTTGATCTCCGAAATATCAAATTTTAAACATAAAATAATAATTTATATGTATTTTCTTTGCATTGGGAATGAAAAGAAACAAAAGGATAGTGGTTTAAATCAATAAAAAATTAATAAAAAACATTTAATAATTAATTAAAAAAATCTGAAGGTGCTGTCAAATTTGGCAGCGAGCGGAGAGATGTCAATCCATGTCATGTCACATCAGACTTGGCTTCTCAGTTAGAAAACATTAATGTTGTCTTTTGTTACCGTTATTACTGATTTGGATATTTTGACATCTCCTTTGAAGATGCTCTAAGAAGTCGAAAATCAAAGTTTGTTTCTTTATCTAATGTGAAGTTAAATTCATTGTTTTTATTAGTGTTGGGATATTAATGAGAAATGGGTTAAAAATAGTGATCTTCAAATCCTTACGCTCTGCATAACATGAAATACCCAGTTCAAATTCAAATTGTACTATGGCTCGTATGGGAAGTGCTTTTAAAATATTGAAACCGCTTTTAGAGAAAAAATTTCGCTTGTAAAGTAAATGTTTTTGAAACCAATCCCTAGTAAAAATGCAAGTTCCTGCAAGAAGCACATTACAGAAAGCACTTCAAGTGTTTTTGGAACCCAAATTCATTTTCTTTAAAAGCACTTTCAGTCATTTAAAAGCATTTTCCAAATGAGCCCCTAGTTGGCTGAATTTGTATTAATGTATGAAAAGCATTCCGGTAACCATGTTGTAACATTTGTAGTAGTTTTAATTCAAAAGTATCATTATTGGGAAACTGCTCACTTCCAAGAGTAGGTTTGTGTATTCACAATTTCACAGATGATGTTAAAAGTGTTTATAATTTCATCCTGATACTAATTGGACTCCATGGGAATGATAACAACAAAGAGGGGTGATTTTGGTTGGAATGTACTTGTTAGATGGAAAATTAGAGCCTTTCCCTTGTAATGGGTAGACACATCTTTGTATTGTTAAATACTCAATGTCTGTGCTCGGGTAGAAAATTATGGATTTATCTATGATTCATTTAAAACCAAAAAGAAAATTTGCATGGGATTTCTTCCTTATAGCTGGTTTTGTCGAACGGGCTGTTATTTTTATCTCTGTACTTCTTTGTTTCTGTTATTTTTATCTCTGTAATTCATAACATGTGATCAAGAAAATAAAACGTTTGTCAAATAGCCAGTCCGCAGATGTTAATTTCAGGCAATGACTATATGAAGTGTAATCGTTGTGATTATTATCAATGTTCCATTACTTAACTACAAACATTGCTCCTCTAACTTAATAATTTCCCAATAATAGTCTCTTTGCAGCCCAAGCGGGTGCTTCAAGGGTGATTGCAATTGAAGCAAGTGAGAAAATGGCTGCCGTGGCAACTCGGGTAAAAGTTCCCTGTTCTCTTAAACGCATTTCATGTCCTGACACAGTTTTTTGTTAGTAATTAGTTGGTTTTGCTAATTACAATTTACAGATTGCGAAAGATAATGGTCTTTTGCGGAGTAAGAGTCCTGGTGATAGTACTAACCATGGCACCAGGGTAGTTGAAGTGGTTCAAGATATGGTTGAGGAGCTTGATAAATCCATACTGATTGAACCTCATAGTGTTGATGTATTACTGAGTGAATGGATGGGGTACTGCCTACTACTTATGAGGCAATGCTCAGTTCAGTGCTTTATGCACGGGATCGGTGGTTAAAACCTGGAGTTGATCCTGATTGTCGGAAACGCAATTTGGCCTCAGTCGACATTGGTATAATGATCCTAAGATCGGCTCACTTAAAGCGGTTTAGTTTTGCATCGCCGTGTTGTTTCACTTTAATTTTTGTTCTGAAGATTTTTCAAGTTTGTATTATTTCCTCGCGGAGTCTGTTCAGTAGTGTAAAACAGACAACCAATTATGTCTTACCAATTGAGCTCTTCTGAATGGTTATTGGCTAAGTTTTCATTTATTTAAGCCGAAATCAGGCATTTGGTGTTGAACTTATCATCCACGAGACTTGCAATTACCTAAATTTCAACAATTAGCTAACGATAGGCCTAAAATTGCAATTGTTGAAACAATGTGGACCAAAATGAAACTCCACCCAAACTGCATTAAATGAAATCTATTTCTTTTATTTACTAAATACAACCAACATTTTTCATTCTATACAATAAACAAAGATGAAAATTTATTTCTCATCAAATGACAAGTTTATCTTGTTAAATTATAAAAAAAAGTTCAATTTGTACCAACTTTCTCCTTGTGTTTTGTAATTAACTACTTTACTTTGCATATAAGACCTTATCGCAGCAACGAAAAACAATCATGTCTATGCACTTAGTTGTGTTTTCAATTCTCCTTTTTCTAACAACTAATTTTTTTTATTTCATTAAAGTTATTGCTCTACAAAAAAAAAAAAAATTACTTACTCTTTACCAATTTTTTTTAACTCTCCATGTTAAATTTAATATGGGGGTCGAAGTAGAATTGTAGTTTATTTTAAGGGCAAATTTAGAGAATTAAACAGAAGTAGTTTATCCACAAGAGGTCCCACCCTTTAGATACCCCAAGATTCTCAATCAAATAATTGTCAAACCAATCCACACATCTTAAAAAGTAAGCCAATCGACGGCCAGGATCGACTCACCACAGATTTTCCCTCTACAGTGCACTAACAGAAAAATAGCTAGTGGGCACTCCTGCCGAGTCTCTCTCATAGTCCTGACTCAAACGACCGGAATTGGATTCCATCCAATCCACCTAAGATCCTTACAACTTAGGCATTTATCATGTATCGTGCAATCAGAAATTATTAAATTTTTTTATTTAAAATTAAACACAAATAGCATCTGACGAAAATTGATCGCATGATAAACGATTAAGATGTGAGGATATGAATTCGAAAAGAATCCTCTTCCGGACCCACATCTGCACCATAACACGTGGCGGTTTATACGTGGGCCCCAATCATCTCCCCAATACTTCTCATCTTCAAAACTACGTATGAGACCAGGTACTTTTCTCTCTCTAATCCAACCAGGTACTTTCTCTCTCTAGATTTTTATTTAATTTTTGGCTTATTTTGGGTTATTTAATTTTGGGTTTAATTTGGATAAATTTTTTTTGGGGTTATTTTGGATTGGTGTAGGTGGGAATTGCAGACGAAGATCTGATGTACTTGCTGGTGGATCTTAACTACACACACGATCATGATGGCCCTTGAACAAACAGGTTCGATTTTACAATTTTTTAGTGGGAAATTCGATTGAACTTTTGATTTTTTTTTAAGAAATTTGATCTCACAGTTACTGCTTTAATTCTCATTGTGAACTTTGTGCTTGTCGAATTGAATTTTGATGGAGAATTATGTATAATTAATTTGTTTTTCTGGTGGGCTTTAAATCTTTTTTTGTGTTTTGGGAGTGTTTGGGAGCAGTTTGGTTGGTGTTGTATGATTTAATTTAGGTTGGCTGGATGCAATTGGGGTAAAGTAGAAGTCTTTTGATAATGGGGTATGGTGTTCTGGGCTGTTGGGAGTGTTTAGAAGGATTGTAGCCTCTGAATTTATAGGGGGATGAATGTCGTAGCATATTGTCGCCGTGATGTTTCAAGTTTTGAATTGAGATGCCAATGCTGATCGGTTTGTTTTAAATTCAGACATCAATGAAACTTTCATCTTGCCCTCTTTTTTGTTGACAAAGCTATATCTAAAATTCTTGCGGAGTGCAAGAGTCGAACTTGGGTGCAACCATGCAAGTGACAGATTCACTGCCCTGACCGTTGGCCTAACCCACATCTTCTTCATCTTATCTAAACATACAAAATGATCGGGAAAAAACTTTTAGGCGTAGGTTTCTTCAATTTTAGTTGTAATTGTACAATTCAGTTGCTATGTGTAAGTCCAGTGGGGGGAGAATTTTTTTGTGATCAAGGTTCCATCGCAGCTGTACTTTCTTTGAGAGAAACCTACCAATTAGTTTTTTGGTATTTTAGTGTATTAGATTTTCTTATGAAATAATGAGGTTTAGTATAACTGATGACTCTACATAGTGGCTTGGAAATTCATTGACCCCTTGAAGCTCGTGTACATTGCGTAACCGAACTGATTTCTGGTGCAAATATGTTGAAATCTTTTTTGGCAAGATTTCTGATTACTAAATTATGACAACAATCAGTTAGTGGTCATTAGAAAAAGTAGCTGCTATGCTTCAACGGAAGCTAACCATGGTCCTGTATGCTGCAATGAATAGTAAATGTAACCAATGGGAAAGCTGGAACGTTACTGTTTTCCTCTAGGATTAGCAAACAATGAGGGTTAGATGGTGAAACATACTAAAGGCAGGAAAATGGTGGTAGAAATCCCATGAACTGAGCTATGTAGAATATTATGTTGAAAGCATCTTAATATTAGTATTTTTCACTTTCACAATAGTTATTTACTTTGACATCAGTCCAGTTAGTCAGTTACACTACCTTAAAATTATATATATTATTTGGGCAATGATGAGATGAACACGGAGAGATATTTCGTACAGAGGTATATTTTCTCTTGTCAAACTATCTGTATCTGGCATGTTATATTTTGAGTGGCAATCTGGACCATTAATCAGGTGGAATCTTGTTTAAATGGGTAGCTCAAATTGACATTCTGGTCGCATGTTATGCCGTATATTTACAAGAGAATGTTGCTATATATATTATTTCAATCGTGCTACCCTGCCAATAATTATGGGTTAGACATTGTACCGAGCATTTGTATCCACCTTTACGATGTGTCACTGCTTTTCTTTTAAGTTCCACTTAGTAGCCACTCAGGCCTGGCCTCAAAAAAGTTTTGATTCCTGTTTCACTTTCCTTTATGTTTGGGCTAGGACTTTCCTCGTAGTCCTTTTCAGCCCTGTTTAAGTGAAAGTTCAGTAATTCGGAAGAGAGGAATTGCATCCCAGATACCCCGGCGGTATTTTGATCGGCCTATGGATTTATGGGAAGGGTGAAGGGGTAGCCTCAATCATGTAGCTGCTTACTATTAAGTTAAGAAGAAGCAAAAAGAAAAGGATGCAAATTGATGTTTATTTATTTTTTTATTTTTTTTGAAAAATCCAGGAACTGCGGTTTAGAGATTTAGAGCAACCTTGGAAATTTGGGATATAGTGCCCATGATCGCTCCAATGGATTGCTTTCTGCCCTGCCCTCAGGTGTGGGTAACCTCCACCATGCAGTTGATGTACTAATAATTGAAAAAAGAAGACAATTGGAAATGAATGCAATTGATGCTGAAACTATTTTTCTGTGTTATTCGTTTTTTTTTTCAATTAAGACATACCCTTTGCTAGTCTCTGTAGCAACCTAGCTCTTCCCTCGATCTAATTCCTTCTGTGGCAGTGTACCTGGCCAGAAATTCTATACTGAGTGTAGGTGTAAATAGCAAGTAATAACGAGCAAACAAGAAAAAGCTAGGTATCCTGAGAGATGCAGTTCTCCTTTCTCTTTCCTGCCTCTGTTTCAGACATTGAAAGTTGATGGAAGTTTCAGAAAACCTAGTTGTTCTCCTCCGCACTGCAACTTATGTTGCTTGGTTTCATCTCATTTGGTTAGGATATTAGTAAAAGTTGTTTTTTCAGTTTAGCAGCTTTACATGTTACAATTTGATCGAAAATTAAATATTTGGCCTTTGAAGAGGACTCTGAACCCAGTAGAGTAGGTTTCTCCTGATTCTGAAAGATTGGACCTTGTGTTCTTGGATGTTGATGATGATTGGTGGCCAATTAACCATTTGCATCTTAAACCTCTTTTTCTCGGTGTTATACATTATTTCTACGAAAGTACACAAAAAATGTGATCTATAAAGTTATAGATGCTTTAATTTCGGTGCAATACTGCATGTTGTTCTGCAAACACCTTAAACTCTTGTCTATTATTTGTTGTTTGATCTGTTATGGTTTATGCCAGTTATCCAATGACATGGGTTTGTGTTTCGTCTAATTTTCTTTCTTTCCTGTTGCAGAAGATATGGAAAGGACCTGTGAGGCTTCCTTAAAATGCCTCCACAAGGGATTCCCGTACAACCTCAAGTGTAATGGGAATCCCATTGAAGGATTTCCAGAGCTTAAAGATGAAATTAGTAATCATCCAGCTGGGGATGTTCCTGAATCAGACCGTCCATTGGGCAGTGAATTTCTTGAACCTCCAACTGGATGTTACAACAAACCTACCTACCATCATGATTTTGGATACTGGTCAACTTTCCATAATGACTCTCAAAAGGTGCAACAGTGCCAGATGAATGCTTTTGAGAGCCAGTTTTATCCCTTTCCCATGGAAAATCGATTTCATTATGTTCCATTCAATATGTTTGCTCAAAGTTACCCAAATGACTTCCAGTTCCAAGACTTTCAGTATTTTGTGGTAATAGACTTTGAGGCTACCTGCGATAAGGATAGAAATCCCCATCCTCAAGAGATAATCGAGTTTCCATCTGTGATAGTGAGTAGCATGACAGGCCAACTGGAAGCATGTTTTCAGACTTATGTGAGACCAACATGCAACCAACTCTTGAGTGATTTCTGCAAGGATCTGACAGGAATCCAGCAAATTCAGGTTTGTCCTGAACTGAGCCTGCCTTTATTTATCCATAGGAACAAAATACTGTGTAGATTTCTGAGGCCGTATTTAGTGACATTATCCTAATTGTCTGACATGATACGTTCAGGTGAAACATCTTACGGGTCCATCATATGTTTTACGTCAGTGTTATATTTGCAACTAGATAGGAATGTTGGTTGAGTAATTTGTGGGAATTTATTGGTTCAATTAGCTTTGTCAACTGTAAAGTTGTCAATAATGGTTCCACCTATGCTTAGTAAATATTTTATTTTTTCCTTAATATGCACCTTCGTTGGGGTAGGTACTTTCATAAGCTATAATCCTGCTCCTGCTCTTTATACATCTTATATGCTATTCGCATAGTATGACTTTGCTATTTAGTATAGTTCAATTCTGGAAGAATTTGGATGATGATAAACTGCTGATTACTTTGAATCCTATGGTCATTGTGAAGATAAATTTTATACAATCACCTTGGATTGAATTAGGTCAAATATTATTATGGGAGTTTTAACGAAAAGCCCACGGTACTGTTCGCTTTAATGAAAAACCACATTTTTACACTAAAAAGTCAAACCTGGTACTATTCACTTTACCCTTTATTTTGTCCTTATCATTGAAACTCAAAGTTTTCAAGCCCTTTTCATTAGTTTTCCTTATTATATAAGTGGTGGACCATGCAATTCATGAATCATAGAATATATAGTAGTTCTCATTGTGGCTGCATGGAAGATTTTGATGCGACCATGCTTGAAAACATGCATCTTAAAGCTTCAATGTACTTGCCCACATGCATCTACACTATAGATACAGCATTGAAGGGGACTGAAATGGAGTAACTAGTATAAAGGGTAGATTGAGTTCGCGATTGATGCTATAGCACTGTTCTACAAAATGAGTTTTTTTTAACAACCAAGCACACTGAAAATCTATCACTCGGTATTAAAGTGGTTTTCTACCCAAAAAGCTGGATAGACGGCTCTAAGAAGTATTCTATCTTTCTTCTCCCTGATTTTCGTCTCAAGCTGAAGATTTCTTCTCTCTTCACTATAACAAGACATGTAAGGTTTGCTGCATTTTCTGTTACTATTGGGATTACTCTTCTAGGTTGGGGCCCTTTGGTAGGTGACTGTACTATAGTACTCTAATCTAATTCACTACATAGAAGGTTATTCTTTTATCGGGACATGGTTAATTAATCTTTGGCTAAGGGACATTGTTAATCCCTTGCTTGGGTGGACTTAAATGTTCTCTATTTTTTTTTCCCTCTGGTGCTTATGTTAGAAAGTGGATTTGGTGATGACCTGGCTGTGATTGGAATAGTTCTTAAGTGTTACAGTGGTTGGAGAAAAGTAAATTCCTTGTTAGACCATTCTGACCATTTTTATATGATACTATACACCATTTGGTAATTCTGGATTGTGTTTGTGTGCCATTAAGACCTGTGGTAGTAAAGCACATTTTGTCATTTTCATGCTCAAGGTTGCCGGGGTGTCCATGTATAAAACAGTAATAGATAAATGATTTCACGTTGTTAATTTTGAAGATTTGTTATGTTTCTCCTTTTCAAAGACCGCATAAGCATTTTGTGGCTTTGATTCTGAAAGTGAGTTTTATATGAAACTATGGCCATGTTTGGTACAAAGGATTGGAATGGATAAGTCACTATTTTCAAGGTATGCTGAAAGAAGAAATGTAAAGTTTATGGCCAACTTGGAGAAATATTACTCAAGAAGAAATGTTCTACTTTCCAATCCTCCCCAAAATGGGAGGATTAGAAGGGAGAAGTTTGTTAGTGTGAAAGGCTGGCTTGATACAAGCCAAGATGGGTGGGAAGAAAGTCCCACATCCGAGAAGGACAACAATAATCTAAGGTTTAAATTTAGGTGTTCCACTTCTAATTGCACCAAGGCCTTTTGAGATAAAACCCACACCTGAGGTCCATTGGGCTTGATAGCATCCAAGGGATTGGGCCTAGGTGGTTAAGGTGGGGACAATATCGATGCATGGCAGTAATTATCTGCTACCTTCAAAATACATTTAAAGGGTTCTCCATTCCAATCCAATCCTCTATACCAATTACCAAACGAGGCCTTTATATTTTAATTTGTTTTTCTTGTTGTAACGGCATGCTTTGTGGGTACTTATTAACTTAGAATCATCCAAGTCTCTAGAGCTCACCACATTCTTTGAGTACTGTATGTGATGCGAGGGAATTGTGCAACTTTATTTCGTAAAATTGTGTTATTAGTGTTTCTCTTCTTCCTTTACTATGATCCTCAAAATTTATTGATGATGAATATGGGTATTGGGTATTGGCAGGTGGATAGAGGAGTTACCTTAAGCGAGGCCCTCCTAAGGCATGACAAATGGCTTGAGAAGAAGGGAATAAAAAACACCAACTTTGCTGTTGTGACATGGTCAAACTGGGACTGTCGGGTCATGTTGGAATCCGAATGTCGATTCAAGAAAATTCGAAAGCCTCCATATTTTAACCGGTAAGAAATGCAGATAAAAGAAACTAGTGTTCATTGGAGTTATGTGTAGTGAATATAAGAATACGTTTTAAATAATTTTTATTATGAGTTTAATATGTACGGAAAGCACATCAGAATATGGTCTCATGTTTGCTTGTTGATTTTCTCTTGATAGATGGATCAACTTAAAGGTCCCATTCTGTGAGGTTTTCGGTGGTGCTAGGTGCAACTTGAAGGACGCAGTTCAAATGGCAGGCTTGGCATGGCAGGGCCGTCCTCACTGTGGCCTGGATGATGCCAAAAACACCGCTCGCCTACTTTCTCTTCTCATGCACAGGGGTTTCAAATTTGCAATCACAAACTCATTGGTCTGGCATACTGCTGACCGTCCTATGACAATGAAGCAATCCCCCGAGCACATGTCACCACCACACCACCCTCTGAAACTGAAGGAGATGGGTGTTCCCGTATTCCATTATCATCACCCATTCTGTTTCTGTGGGGTGAAGAGCAGCAGAGGTATGGTCCGCAAGCCAGGGCCAAAGCAAGGGAGGTTCTTCTTTGGCTGCGGAAACTGGACCGCCACCAGAGGCTCCCGTTGCCATTACTTCGAGTGGGCTTCTGCATAATCGAAAGTAAGAAAGAAATTCCTGATCTTTCAAGATCTTATCCTATGTGTGCTTTTTTCCAAAATTCTTCTGTAAAAAAAAAAAAAAAAAAAAAGAGACCGAAAAGGGGTAAAAAAGAGAAGGGACGGAAGTAGGGATTGTCTTGGAGTGGAAGCGAAATATGGTGCTTTTAGTGGGCGCAAATTGATTAAAATTATGTTTCTGCCAAATATTGAAGTACTCTAAGAAGGGAGAGAGCTTGAACCTGTGAAGCTGACTTTGGTGTTGACAGACAGGAGAAGTATTTGGGAGTGAATTTGGGTAGTGATTTTAGGTGGTGATATTGCTTCTGCATGCATGCCTGAGAGGTCAAAGGGGCATTGCCAAATTATCTTAAATAAACTTATGAAATAGGGGACACTTTGGGTTTTCTGATGCAAATTTCTAATGGGAATCTCAGTAGAGTTGATGTCCTCAGTTTGCTTGCTTCTTATTTCGTTGCGGTTTTCGATTGCTCGATGTTCGGTTGGCATGGCTGTGTGTGTGTGTGTGTGTGTGTTGTGAAACCAAATCATCCCCAGGCAACAAACGCATATTTAATTCGCGCAAAGGACCATTCTTTATGTTTTGCAAGTCTGTTTGGGTAACGGATTTTATAATTTTAAAGGAATTGAAGTTCAGTGGCAAGGCATGGTCCATAAAAAGTTAGACAAAGGGGAATAGGATTTAGGAAAGCCGTTCGTGAGCTTTACAAAGTTATGTGAGATTTGTAAGTGACTCTTTTCAAAAAGGGGTTTGCAAATCTCTTGCACGTGCCTTGCGTGTTGTAGCACATTTCTTACTAACTTGGCTTAAATCTCACGAGACTAGAAATTTTATTTAAACCCGGTGATTTTTATCTCCACACCATTAGTTACAGTGTGAAGATAAAAATCATTGGGTTTTATTTCAACTGCTCGAACGGAAGGGGAGTTGTATACCCTTGTTCGAACGGTTCAGATGTTGCTCGACAAACTTGTCATGCTCTAATCAATTCTTCGTTGTGAAATACTTCTCCGGTTATCAAGATTCAGGACATTTTGGTTTATTTCTACATTATTGAGTTTGAAGCGTTTATTTCTAAATTAAAACTTTTTCAAAGCTAGAAAATTTCGAAATCTAATTACAAGAAGGTACGATAACATCGTTGCAGTTAAGAGAGGGGGCTTCTAGTTCTACTGAGGCCGAGGGGGTTTAACCTTTCACTTGCACATAACTCATTGAGGACGATATAAGAAAGTCATGTTCGAATCCCACAACACTCTCATCACGCCAATCTTTGTTTCTGCCTCCTCAAATGAAACGCCGGTGGCCATAGACGGGTGCGGAAGCCTCGTCGATCTTCTAGCTTTAAGCTCTTTAACATCCACGACATACGCCCTCAGCTCTTCCAAGTTCCTACCGTACCATTGGCCACGCACCTGAAACACCTTTCCTATTCCGATCTGCTCTCCATTTGCACCTACCAGCACAACAGAGTCACCTTGCTTGCACTGTGCAAAATCTGCAGAACTGCCAACTGTTTCTGCCACGTTATTCTCGGCTACCTCTCCAATACCAGGTCTCAACATGATTTGTGGATCTCTCCTCGCATTTTGTTGGGCGGAAGCATCTCCACCAGGACTATCGGGGGAGACATTGGACCATTGTCCTCGCCCAGCTTGCTTTTCTGGCAAAGCATTGTCAGCCTCTGGTGTTGCACGAACATCCTTAGCTGTGCGGGCTAGCCTGGCTTTTCGATTGTTTAACCTGCGGACACAAAACAATGATTGTTTTCATAACAAGCAATACCGATCAAAATATCAACAGCATTAGGATACTAAAAATTGTTTTAAGCAATGCCGTGGAGAAAACAAATTCATCAAAAATGAGGATGGCTTACCAATTTTTTAGCTGTGCACATGTAACCTCGGAACCCTGGATAACACAATAGTACATTTCTTAGTCAAGTGAAGTTTGGTATTGTTGTTGATATATAGTGAATAAAAATTCAACATACGTTATTTATAAAGTTTGAAGTATCGACTTACATGAAAACTTAATTTCTCAGCCCATGATTGTACTGAGGCTGCATTTCGCTGCATATCAGGTTCATCCAATAAGGCTCTCTCAACAAGTTCCACCTGCATATCATTCATTATTGTTCGTTTCCGTTTTCTCCGCTGCTTTTCCTCGGACGGAAGAGTTTCAACCTTTTCATCCTCTGGGGTTCCCCCGTATCCACTTTCCTTTATGTGTGCACTCGTCTTTGGAAATTCACTGTTTTCCATCTGATCAACAGCATTTTTTCCTCTTGTTGAGCTTGTGTCTGAACCACTTGTTTCAACATTATGAGCATCTCTTTCGTACACCCTAAAACGTCCAGATGCATTCCCGGATAAACCTTTGTCTTCCTTGACATCAACTTGGTCCGCATCTTGAAAATCAGAATTCTCAGACATTTCCTCAAGGTTAGCACTTCTGTTATTAAGATTAGAAGGTTGTTTACTCAATAATGGCGGCGAGCATCCTCCAGTACTCTGAGCCTCCTACCAGGAATCAAACTTTACTTTCAGGTCACTATGTTGAGAAATAACTACATCACTGTTAGCAAACTCCACTGGCCAATATAGTTCTCTTAAAATATTGAATAAAGCATGTAACAGTGACTACTGATGCATATTTTAAAGATAATAATCCGTTTGCCTCCCCAGTGCTACGAGTCTCATGTTAAATTTTAATTGTGTTCGTGGAGCATACTGAAGTACAAATTGAAGCACATCAACTTAATAATGTGGCTACACAGTGCAAGTATAACTACCAGCATTTCCAGGCCACCTACCTGATGATCACTGATGTTGAGTTTAGCAAATTTATCTCTATACATTGACTCCTCGTGTTTCTTTGCCTGCCAGCATCATTGTTTGGAAACATTTAAACATAGGTAAGGGGTAGTGCGGAGGAACAAATAAAATGGGAAAGCTCATTTCTAGAAAATAAAAGCTTTACCTGAACTCGGGTTTCTTCAAATTCAGCCGAAGTGATTAACGATTGTAATTGCTTAGAGAAAACCCTAACATGTAAGTATGAATAAAAGTAAGCGATACTACATAGCTAGTGTACTGAATTATAAAATTGATAGATAAAACATATACTAATCTCTATATAATCATTGTAACATATATCAAGTAGATTCCAGGTAACATCCATTATACAACTACAAGACCAATGCCAGCTCTGCGGCGAAGACAATATTAACAGGGTGAGGTCAAATTCTAGCATTAATAATAGATTAAAAGACTACGAAAAAGAAACATGGTTGACAGTATATCACCTTAAGAGCTGCACGTCCTCCTCATTCAAAAAATTGGGAATTAATGATTCTGCATGACTTAGCAACGAACCTACACACAAAATTTACTTGTAAGGAAGGGATTTACTTCTGCAATTATGTTTTACCGAAAGATTATTCAGGGATCATTATTACGTAGATTTCTGCAAACAGTTGCAGCTTTAGGAGTATCAGAAGCAAGGGAAAATCCGGGCAATGTGTTCGATAAATCCATTTGCAAGTACTCCAGAAATTTATTAACAAAGTGGTTCCTCTCCTGTTCTGTAAATTAAAATAGAGAACTCCATTAGTAAGACAACAAAACAATGACATGTACCAGTTGAAGCGATAAAGAGGAATTACAAAATCAAGAACCACCTTCACAGACGGTGGGAATGAAACAATGGAGATTTGCAATTATTTTCACAAATAAGGCCGTTCTCTGATGTGAATAAGAAGCCTGGGTCACAATACTGGGAGTAACAGGAAATTCTAAACTTGTTGCATTTAGTTGGTCAACTGATGAGGATACATCCAAAACCCATCCAGCTGTTGCAAATGAGTCATACTCAATACTGCCATCTTCTTCCTTTAGAGGGAGTTCAGAAGAACACCAACAGGATACAAAATCTCCATGTGGGAGCAAAAATATTGCAGTGATCACTTTCGTCTGGAGGGACATACAAAAGGTGTAGTAAAACAAAATTTCATGATTAGAAGCTATTTTATACAAATGTAAGATGCGAGGTTCCTCAAAAAATACAAACGGATGATGCGAGCACACTAGGTGTACCAAAATTATGTGGATAATGCAATGGTTTCTAATGAAAAAAGAAATTTTAGCTTCTCCAAATGTTAGAGAATACTGAAGCACAATGATGGTAAAAAAGAGTGAAAAAAAAAAAAAATAGAAGAAAAGCATTAGCATGTAAGAGGATAACAAAAGTAAACCTAGATGAGAGAGAGATGATTATAGCTTACAAAGTAATGTGTCATGTAGGATCGAAAATTTGAATCATCGGAAAATATATCGGCTAGGCGCATTGCATTGAGTTGCAAAAGCCCCACTGGGTAACTTCTATCAGAAAATGCAGCAAAAGATCTGGGGTCTTTTCCAAAAGCAGTCTTCATTACCTCAAGAACCTGCATCAAAACTACTTAATTAACGGCAAGCAGCTGGAAAATTAAAAAATGGGCTGGCTGATCAAACCAACATTCCTGAGAATTCATAAGATGGAACAAACACTAACCTCCAATACAACAGACTTTGCCAAATCCAAGCTTGCTGGCGAGCTGGAAACTTCATCCAGGTAAGACATACTTTCTGCTTCACTCAGGCTCAATAACTGCAACAAGGATAGTAGTGACTGGGTCGTGAGGATTTGCACATGGGTATACGTACAATAATAATGTGTCCTAGATTCTAAAGCAGAATAAAAGTCCTGAATATATTTAAAGACAGATTTTCATAACTAAGACTCACCATTGAAAGTATTTTAGCTTTGAGCCTAGATACAGCAGCCACAACTCTAGCAGATGTTGCAAACTGAGGCACGACATTTAGCTTCAAGATGGCTTGAGCCAGAAACAGAACACCACCTTTTCCACATAGTTCCTGTGCAAAACCAGAAACAGACGACTTACTCAAATACAATTCCATATCATTGGGTATACAACGAAATAGCATAAGGCCAAAACCCTTAATCTTTAATAGGACCCATTCAAGACTGTCGTCTATGGAATTCCTGATATACTCTAATACTCTTCAACATTGTCTCATTATTGCAAATACTGAATTCTCCATTTCTCCCTCTAAGTACCAGCCCTAACTAGTCTACATACAAGTTCAGTTAAAGAGTGTCTGGTATCATCTTCTCAGGAATTGTCTGCTTTCAGTTTTGACCAGACTCACCTGTTTTCACTTGTTTTTCTTTCCCCCTTAACAAACTTACAGACAACAGAATCAATATTGTTCCAGCATAACATTTTCCCCCAAACTTTAAGAACAGAGAGATCTTGTTCAGAAACCTTATTCCTGAGTAATCGTTCCCGAAACAACTTTTGTTGGCACAGCAATTGAAGAAACTGTAAAGAGGCTTCGCATTGCTGGCAGAGAGAGTGAACTATTTGCTCACTAGTCAAACTTGATTTTGTACAGAAATCATCCTGTTGAGCTGACAGCTTGATCTTAAGAAACTTCATGGAAACACAAACTGCTCCAAAAGCAGCATCCATAAACACATCAACCTGTAGCAGACAAGTTTTAGAATCCACAAGATCAATATGTAGCACAAGAATAACTGGAAAAATACATATGACAACCACAACTACTACCACTACAACAAAAGCCACAAAAGCAGAAAACTGCAGAATAATCCCATGACCATAAATATATGGCTATAAGAAGAGCTTATAAAATTTCCAATTAAACACTGTTTCTATGAATGTGCTTGAAAGAATCATTTAGGGATAATGTTACCTTAGGATGTGCAAGCAATACTTGAACAAGATCTTGCCATTGCGAAGATATACAAACGGTTAGTAAATGTAGACTGCACGCAACCAGTGCAGATTGCATCAGGGGTGCCATACCAAAATTATGATTTTTCTGCATCATGAAAGCAAGTCTCAGTAGAGATAAAAGGAAAGGATATTAAATCTTAAAGGTAAGGATTAAGGAGAACCTGTTCATAACCACCAAAAACAATTAGTATATAAAACACCAGGTCAAGCAGCTGCTCTGACACTTTTACATCATCCAGCAAAACCTGAAACCATGAATGATATTTTTGTCTCATTGTCATATATTATTTCCATAAGAATTTTCAAACTGTTCCATAAGAAATTTCATTAAAAAGACTAGAATGAGAGGATAAAAGTTTATGCAACTACCCAGAAAACTATTAATGTCACATTTGTGTGCCTCCATTGAGGAAAAGGTTCCAAGTGCCATAACAAGTTTCAAACATCAAAGTTCATCAGTACCGGAATCATTTACAGGGTTACATTATAATCTATAATTACGGCATACCCTATGACTCGAAATGACAACTGCATTTTTGTTTTACATAAAGTCAGAGAAGCTACTGGCAATCCTTTATACAAGGACATTAAATTACCCCACCCTTACACTAACTTACGAAAATAATCATCGGCCACGACAGTGCATATAGAAAAGAGTGAAGATGTCAACATTGCATTAGAAAAGAGTGAAGATGTCAACATTGCATTAGAAAAGAGTGAAGATGTCTTGTTGAATATTCACCAAATGCTACAGATTATATGAAGTTTCATGTCACTGCATCAAAATTGAATAAGCATACTACACAATTCTTTTATGTGTACAACACAAGAAATGAAATGCAAACAATAAAACAGAAAGAGAATAAAACTTGGATCAAAAGTACTACAATCAACCTGTTCAAGTTTGGCATGTCGAGGTGCTAAATCACACAAGGAGTGCAATAGCCTGATACCGCATGATAGGTATTTGAACAGAGCTTCATCTCTGTCAGATGACATAAGCACTGCAATAAGGTGCAGAGGAAGGAAGCCCGCAAGCTTTTCCACATCAATCTGAAAAATAACAAGATTTTAGAAATGACACATCTATAAAAAGGTCAGGATACAAAGGCATGGTATGAAAATAAAATACTAACAGTGGAAATAAATTCTGACCTTTTTTGAAATTGATCCTTTTTCCGTAACATACTGAATAGTAAAACTTTCAGAGTCCCTCGGTAATTTATTAAGTTCCTGAGAGTTAATCCCATGTAACTCCTTCACAGCTGAAACTAAGTCAATAACCTGTCCATGCAAAGAAAATAATACTTATTCATGCAAACAGACTGAATTTGGAAAGAACAGACTAATTGGTTGCCTAATTAACAAATTTGGGTCCTCTCCTTTTCCAGGCTATCCTTGTTTCTTAACTATAGTGGTCCATTAGAAATCTCAAGATTCTTCCATCTTGCTTAGGGTTTGATTAAAAAACTAAAAAAATCCATGCAACTATTGGGATTAATAATAGGCCACTTGGATTACAAATCCAGGGCATACAAGACAATGTGAATATCTGGATCCCTAATGAACATATAACTACAAAAAGACAATAAATAAATAAATTATTCATACGGTCGACTATTAGTAGTTGAGAATCTTACTTGTGTAGCACTACATGACGCTTCTTCCTTAGCATGTCTCATTCTACAAAACCTATGCACAATAAGGGAAAAAAAAAAAGGAAATATAAGAACATTCATGCTCATTGGAGTAAAATTTTAGCGATGCCACCTCCAAGAATCCGTCAGATTAAGCTTGTAAATGTGTTTGAATGCACATAAACATACCACACATTATATTTGGTATCTTTTTGCTTACCTCAACGGAAAGCATTGCTAAAATTTTGGAACAATATAAGTTGTTTTCATACATTTCAGAGGTTGCAAACCAAATTTAAGACTTTAAGGAAAACTCAACGGTACGAGTAAATTTTATTAATAACAAAAAAAGATGCACCTGGTTAGGGGGACGTAGATACCAGATAACTTATGGCCCTTACCCCTCAAAATGCGTATCTATACATAAAAAACAACCGAAACAATAAAAAGATAACGAACTCACGAACAAAACAGCAAAATATCAATATAACAAACAAAAGCGCAATGTTATACAATGTAAAACTATTTAAATGCTGCCCTCCTCATCTTCAAAGCATCAAAAGCATAAATCACCAAATCCGTATCAATTCCATCAGAAAATTCTTTTTCAATATAGAGAATCACAATAGAGAATCACACCACCACACTAACCTAGTGATCAAATGCAGAGTCATTAGGATTCATGAACTTAGCATGAGAACTTTGAAATACGACTAAATTATTAACTAACATAAGACCAAAACGAAATCCATAATTTATAATTCCAAGTTAAATAATAAGCACTTAAGCAGCACTGCAACAGTTCCTAATTTTTAACCCTAAAACTTAATTTCACACTAAAACACCCCAATTTCAAATATGATTTTCGAAATTAATTATGATACCAAAATCTTCAAATTAAGGAATATTAAAACCTAATTCTTACATCAGAAAGAATAAAAATTAAGAATTAAGAAAAAATACATACCTGGGTGCATCTGCAGCGTGTTGTCGCACTGGGGAGTGGCTCGGTGCTGCTGCTTCCGACTGGCTGGCAGAGGTCGGCGGTGGCTGTCTGGCTGTTGAGCGAGTGCGTCGGTGGCTGTGGCTGACAGGCTGAGAAGCGGTGAAACGTAGTAGAAGAACTGGAAAGTTGAAGTCGCTGAATTCTGAGCGTAGAAATTAGAAAAAGACTAGGCGCAGTGGTCTCTATCACTAATTTTTTATTTTATTTTATTTAATATTTTATTTAGCCCAAACAAAATGGGCTGGGCCTGATGGGGGACAGTAACCTTTGGATTCTCTTCTCTCGAGAGACCAGATAAGAGTAGCAAAACGACAAAGATTTCCTGAAAAAGTAGTCATTTACCACTACAGAGCACCTGACCATTATTTTTATATGACACTTTTATTAAAATAATTTTTTTTACCACAAACGGTCTTTAAAATTGAATTAAGATGATCTATAAAATTGAAAATCAAACAACGTAGTTCTAGAAATAAGTGTCTCAAGTCAATGTGATCTTTCTGTTACAATTCTATAAAAAATTATGTTATATAATGATGTGGCACATAAAAGAGTTGCACAAATCTAATTAAATTAAAAATAAGTTTAATAATTCGATAACTAATAAAAAAAAGTTGTAAACCCAAAAACTCAATCACGCAATCACCTCGGATCCCAACGCACACTCATCTACCTCCATCTATGGTAGCCTCTGTCATCTCTTCTCTAAAAAATAAATTCTGAAGACACCCATCTTTACACTCTTTGATATTAGACCAAGATCGAGACCACCTTTGGTGGGAACTTGGATTGGCGACGACTGATCTGACATCACCGTTAACATTTGGGCAATCGATAACCTCACGACCTTAATCTCAAAGAGCTTGTTGTGCGCTCCCTCGATGATCTTGTTGACGCGTAGAGCGGCAAGCTTTGCCTTGATATGTTTCACTGGGCAAAAGGTATTTGACAAATTTTTTAGTTATTTACTAAATTAGTATACTCACATCAGCACATAACAAAACTTTTGATAGAAATGTGACGGAGATACCACATTAATCTGCAACACCTATTTTTAGAGACTATATTGATCGATTTTCAATTCCAATGATATCTTGATAGTGTGGGTCAATTTCAAGGATGATTGTGATAAAAAATCCTAAATCTTGCAGGACCCATTTATGTTACACATCAGCATATAACATAATTTTTTTTACAGAATTGTAACGAAAGGACCACATTAATTTGTGACATCTATTTTTAGAGACTACATTGATCGATTTTTTATTTCATGGACCATCTTAAAGGTGTGGACGAATTTCAAAGACCATTTGTGATTAAAAAAAAAAACCCCTTAAAATAATATTTGCGAGTACTAGGTTTTAAAACTATTGCAATTACAATTTTAATGATCATTTTATGGAATAATTGTGTTGGCATAAGTGGATTATGACTTTCGAGTGGAGCGGAAGTAATTTGTTTTGTAGTTGATGGTTAAAATTCTGAAGTCTTGGTTCTTTCTAACCACCAAAAAAGTAGGACTATTTATTATGTTCGTTGACCAAGCCTTACGTGTAGTTTGACTCGCTTAATTCATTACCATCATTTCCAACCAAAATAAAAACAGAAAGTGTTAGAATAATTGGGTTATGGTCATGATTGGGTTTACGAGAGAGTGATTTGACCAATGCAACTACTCCCACGTTTACTCTGTTGCCAGAACTTTAACATACAAGATTAAATACATTGTTTTTCAGGATGTGTGTCAATCGTGTGCATACGGGCATCTCCAAAAGTCAAATGTTGCCAAAAAATATACATCAATGAATACGGATTTCAAGTATCAGATACGTATTCGGGGTGTATCGAGCGAGTATCGGAGCATCCAGTACGGATATATCTGAAGACACGCACGTTCACAAGAACTCACATTCAACAGAAGAACGGCGATACAATTACTTGAAACGTAAAAAGGCCATGAAGAAAACAGGAGAAACAAAACTTTTATTCAAATTAGCTAACCTACCTAACATGTATCATCAGTACATGGAAAAGTAAGGGAGCCTGTGGCGGCCATTCTACGTAACTCCGGCCGCTCATTCAGAACCCCGTGTCATCAACGGAAAATGCATAAAATAACTGCGAAGAATCAAAGGACTAGATTTACAAAGAGGAAAACTATACAGCCGTTGGATTATGAGTCAGGTTGCTCAGTTTTCACTGGGGCACCGGGTGAGGATGAACAACTCCCATTTTGAAGGTACAGGCTGCTGGCCACCATAGAATCACTGACCAAGCCTACATCAACGTTGTCGAAGTTGAGAGTGCCTCTGAGCTTTCGGGTACTGAAAAGGGAAATTAATGCATCAGAGGAATCATTATTTAGTGACAATTTACCTTGGTTAATCTCATCCATAAACTAAAAGCATACCCGTTCAAGCGGTTGTTGATGGCAGTGAGATCTTTCGAAGGGCTCTGATAAGCATGAGTACTCTCCCCAACACAAGCATAATAGCTTTTTGAGCCATGTGATATCAAAGCATCCATCTGTGAACAGTTTGGAATCAGATTCACACACTCGAGACCAATAATTGATTTCTTTACAGAAATTAATTAAACATAATGCAAATACATTGAGAGAATCTCAACGTTACTACACTATCATTATCCCAAGAGTCTTGAAGACTATAGCCGAAGGGTAGACGTGATAGTATCTTCGGCTAACAATACATATTTGCCTGAGTTAAACGATTGGCTACCATGTCACATAGAACCATTAGCTCAGTCAAGCAACATGGTCCATGAAATACGTATACAGTATCCCGGAACTCTTGAAATAAAATATGTTTACCTTATATTGCATACTTGGTAGATAGATAGACCTTAGTAGCCTAATGAAAACATAAATGAGACTATACTTTCACAGAGATGCAGATAGTTGATGTACATCTGATATATACAAATGGTATGACAATGAAAAGAATGGAATCAACAAAATATTGACATGATTTCACTTGCATCACTTCAATCTATCTCTATATTGCATCCGAAGTGGAAAAACGAAACTGAACAATCCCTTGGCTAAATTGAGAGTCCTGAGACTTAAAGCCAGATGCTCATAAAGTATGCTCAAAGTGAGAATTCACGCATGCAATATATAGCGAAGTCCTAAGAAATACACAGAACACTTTGAGCCAAAAACAACATACTAGACCTTCCCCTTAATAAATTTATATAACCAGTTTGTATCTCATGGACTTGTGTTAAGGCCAATGGGCTTTGAGGTTTCACAAACGAAAAGAATAAGAGGCCGACACATCAAATGTTCACCAAAAAAGGGCATAATAGAACTGCAACGTTGACCCATCAAAGACTTGAGATTCAAAATTCCAGTAATATAAAACTAGTTATGTTAAATAAGTTGCAGATTAAAACATATTGAACAAGTTACCATAACTTTGCGTTGAACATGAGAGATGACCTCTTTTATTCTATGAGGCGACGTGTGTGAAAAAGAAAAATGGAATTCCCACGACTCTGGAAAACTAAACAAGTACCTTAGATGATCGCAATGGAGAGACGTAAACATTGTGCGCTGCAGAAACTTTCTTTGGAGACATATCAGGAAGACTTGGAAAAGTAGATACTTTAGGTGATCCGGGGCATGGAGCTAATTGGCCAGTAAAACAAGATGAGCTTATTAGGGAGTGGTAGACATGATTATCCCAAAAGAAACAGGAAATACATTAGGCAGTTACACATACGTTTTAACAAACATGTACCATCATTATTGTTGTTAACTTCAGGAACCACGTTAGCTCTTGTAGTTGCTGTGACAGCAGGTCCGAGCTCAACTAGCAGGGTCTTCACAGAAGGTATGAATATTTCATTGTAAAATGTTATGATATCCACATGTTCCTGTGCGGGTCTCTGTAACCAAAACATAAGAAAGGTTGGGATTTATCCAGGAAACTAACAGTGATAGAGTAAATATTAGGCATCGTACCCCATTACGGCGTGGTGAAGGCCACTCAACAAACACGCCTCGAAAAACTTCCGGTTTACATTGTGGTTGCTTTCTGTAGTTGTATATGATTTCCCGAAATGTCAGATTTAGTTGAGAAATCTGCAACCAGAAAACAGTGAGTAAGAAAAGAAGATTATTTCACAGCATTGCATAAAACTGTCAAAAGTAATATCACACCTTTGAAACTCCATAAAAACAACAAAGGATAATCTGGTCAATATGGCGGTTGAAAAAGAGAGATGTCCGCTGAACAAGTATTTGTTGAAAGAGACGATAAACATTCTCTCTTATCTGAGACAGTTGCATTCTTTCAACCATTCCATTGATTCTGACTGCCGCCAGCTTGTTTATCTAGATAAAGAAATTTATGGTTAAGAAGAGGATAAATCCTGATAAGGCAGAGTTATGAGGTCATGTGGTTAAACATGCCAAATAAACTGTTATTAGTATAAACTACAGTCTACAACACAAATCCTCTCCAATCAGGAAGACTTTCTACAATTATTTACAGGAAAAATAGATAGAGAACTAAATTCTTGGACTGCCTCGCACCTTGCTAAAGAAAATACTGATTCCAGTTTCTGCACATGTTTCCCCTCCACCCCCTGGATTTGGTCGTGTTGGACTGCACACATGAATATCAGAATTATATTACAATTAAGAGAACAAATGAAGCAGTAAGTTGCTACAAGAAATTGGATCTATTAGTTCCTAGGACTGGAGGCATACCTGGCAAATGCAGATTGTAAAGGAGGTGGTGGCAGCTTTGACTTAAGGTTACTTAAGGCCAGAAGACGATCCTTCACAGGAGATGTAAAGGAATTCCGCTCCAGCAATATACTCCTATAGTCTGTGCAGGATCTCTTTGGAGACCTGATATCCCCATTCTGACCTGAAAAACAATGAAAATATCAAATCACCACTTCAGCACATCACTATATCATCAACCACCAAGTGGATATGAATCCATTTCCATGTACTAACACTAACCCACATAAAAATGAAGGACCAAACTACCAACTTCATTCGAGAAGATATATATATATATATGTGTGTGTGTGTGTGTGTGTGTGTGAAATAAATACCTAGTGAAGTCTCATGCTTCTGTAAAGAAGGTACTGGAGGCAACCCTCCACAAGGGAAGTTAATATTCATGGCAATTGCATCCAAAGATGGCATGGGCTCTGCTAATAACCCGAGGCGATTTATTTCTGCTGAGAGGGCAGGTCTTGCAACAGTTAAAGAATTATACATTGAGGAACCCTTCTCCCATACCATGCTCTCCAAAAGTCGTTCTTCCAATGAATTCAGATGTCTTCTTAATTCTCTTGGGAGAGATTCTTCATGTCTAATGAAACTCTCTATCACCTTGCTAAGATCAAAAGCGGTAATACCGGTCCTCTCTAATACTGCTGGAAACAACATTGTGACAGTCTTATGTGTTGCCAGGACTAACTCTGCAGAGCAGGCTAACATGCATCTGTGAAACCTCTCATTGGTTAATAAGGAGGTCAAATTAGTTGCATGCAGTACTTGAGCCTCTGCCCTACACATTGCTTCCAAAACTCTATAATAAAGTTTGAGTGCTTCCAATCTTCGTTGCTCTTGCCAGATGTTGTCCATGAGGTTTGCACCTTGCAGGCTACCAGTTACACATCGCTCTCCCAGGGCACTATCTAGAAATATGGCCTCCAATATAATTTGTGCCCTGCGTATCACATCAGTAGTAATATCCCTATCACACGATGCCAGGAACCCCTCGAGCTCAGCTGAGGGTTTTGACGGAAGCGGAGAAATAAAGGTCCGAAGCCACTTTGCAGTTGTCATTGCAGCGCTCACAGGTGTAGCCACCATCTTTGAATTAGCACCACCATTGACATGAGATGCAGGAGAGCGATGGGGAGAGAGTGAACTTGTAATTGTCTTTGTTGGGGAAGCTATGGAATCAAATTTCCTCTAACATAATAGAATAAATGAAACTATCAACAAACTCCTCTACACAAAAGTGAAAGCAATGGGCAAAAAAAGAAAAGAAAATAGAATTTAAAATACCACATGTATGGTCCTGAATAGTGGAATTTATTAAAAGCATACCTTCACACCAGCTACACTCATGGATCCTCCAGCTACACTCATGGATCCTCCTGAAAAGCTCCCTGAACCAAGTAAGCTATCATCCTCGTTGATAAAGACTCTCTCATCAACTTCACCCTTATTCCGAATTGCATCATCGTAATTTTTTTCTAGAATATCTAAACTGGAAGACAAAGATGGTTCCTCCATGAGACCTTCAAAGTACGTCAAGCCATCTGCATTCACAGCATCATATCTTAGAATTATTGATAAATGACAAAAGAGCATAGCAGAAAATTTCATGCAAACCATCTTCTTTTGAGTTTTGAATCAAATCATTGTATATAGCAGAAACTTTTGATACAAACCTGGATCCATATTCTCTAGATTTTCAGTTTTACAATCAGACGCCGAAACAGGCTTCTTCTTCAAAATATCTGCTATTAAACCATTAGCCATTTCCATTGTTTTTCTCAACTCATCGTCTGAGGTGTGATAAGTGTTGCAAAGACATGCAAGCAGTTCCACACCTTTGTTGCCTTTCCTTGCTGAATTAGACACTAATCAAATCAGATCCGATAAAATGCCAAAATTGAAAAAGAAGAAAGAGGAAACACATCAAGGAAATGATCAAAATCAGAAGAAAGTTTCAAAAATTGAATATCCCTCCTTGAAAATGAAAGGAAAATCATTATACACAAAGTGGTGAAAATATTACCAAAGCGTGTTGAATCATGGATGCTGAACTTTCTGAAGCGAACAGGGACGTGAATTATTAAAATTCCCTGTAAAAAGGAAAACTGAGCAGTAAGAAAACCTACATGTTCAAGTAGGAAGCCAAAAAGGAGATATGTATATGGGTAGAAATATTACATAATATATATGTATATACACACTTTTTTCACACTTCTTCTAGGAACCTATTTCTTGTTTACTGTAAATTGGAAATCTATTAATTTCATGCAGGATACTTCAAGTAACTGATTGGGATCCTAGTACCACAAACTAACAAAAGTAATGCAGAAATGCAACTGACCAAAATTGCAACCAAGCCGTTTGTGCAAGTCACCAGGTCTTTAAATCGGCTGAATACGTGTACACGAAGGGCCAAAAACAGCAACCATCCAAAACGATGATACTCTGACACATAACCAGTTCCACTGGCAACAGCTGACTGTTTATTGGCATTTGTATCACTTGTCAAGAATAACTCCCGATACGCACGTTTGTAGTACCTTGAAGCATTAAATTTTTAGTATAGGACTCTACTAGATTAAAACCTCTCAAATAAATAAAATTAAATTTGTCTGAACAAATTACAAAAAGCATATTTGTTATGCATACAATGAAACATCCAGCATAATCTCCACATAAAGTGATGCAATACCAAATATAGTCACCCATACAAGGTTTGGATCATCTCAATGCGATTAACAATCTAGCTAGTCTGAATTAAATGGTAATCAAACTAAGGAAAGTTTTTAGTCATATAATGTTATTTTTCTACTAAAGGTCAGTGCAAATCATGAAAATAAAAAAGAAAGAGATTTCCAAACTGCACAGCTTTACAATGACCTTGTATGGGTGAGCAGGGAAAGCCACCCATGCAGGTGCTTAGTGATTTCAGTATACTCCATTAATGTTCATGAAACTGCACAGATTAAAGGGGGTGCTCATACGTTTATACAATCACCAATGGGGTGTTTAATGATGTACAATAGGTTTCAGCCATGAACTCAACTATCCTAAAAATTCATTAGAAACATTGCTTTGGCATATTTTTCTTTAATACAAGCATATTATTTCACAACATAACATCTCTAGGTTTTCTTTTAACATACTAAAGAAGAAGGATTTTCAATACAAGATAAGGTTGAGATCCAACAAATTATAGCTATTTAGTCAACCTCTTCTCTTTCTTTTTGTAATCAAACATTAATTTTAATCTATTCCAAGCCCTAGCACCCCTGCCAACCATTCCCATTACAGCCTGATAAACATCTTTCAACATCAAGCCACTACCAACAATTTCAAAATCTGACATCAACAGGCATGTAACACTGCTTACTTAGTTTCATCCTAACTACAGATAGCTCACAAAACATAAGGGAAACTTTTAAGTGAACGAGGAAAAATTCTAAAACCATCAGACAATATTAATATCAGGCATAATGGTGCAAAAGAAAGTAACTCACTTGCTTAACAGGCTCAAGTACACAAAATTTGCCTGCAGCTCTTTTGCCTGACAAATTCAGAGCTCAAATCATGAGCAAAGGATCAAGTAAGTCCAAGAAAACAGAACGTTGAAAGACATAAAAACACGGCTAATTTCAAAGCATAAACTATCTCTGACAAATTAATACCTCAAGTTTGTTTTCCCAATCTACGCCATAAATATTACTCAAAATTGAACCAGCCTTAATAACAAACTGAGGAAGCTCCTTGAAAAAATCTACAATGCTATAAAACAACCCCAAAAAGAAGAAAATTAGATGACAAGAATTCATGAGCAGCTAATTATAAGCTAAAGGAAAGAAAACAGATTGGCAAACAACATACTTCAGCTTCGTAGCTCTCAAAATTTGGAAGAGAGAAAATCCATTATCATCGGAGCTCTTCTGAGAATTATCTGAATTCTTGTTGCTCAATGTTTTCACAGAGTACAAAACAAAGGCAAACCAGAACCGTTCTGCTTCTTCAGGCTGCACAAAGAAATGCATTTAGGTTAAACCAAAACCAGAGCAAAACAAATATTCCAGCAAAAGGATCCTATAAGATATCACATCAGACCTTATTTCACCATAACTTATTAGTATGACAACAGAATGAAAAAAAACCAATACATACTGTTCCGTTGCCAATAGCTGACGCATTTGATATTAACAGATGTTTGGTTTCTTTGAACAGTTTCGCAGCTTGTGTGTAAGAGTTCTCGTCCAACGACAATACATTCTGTAGTCAGAAACCATATAAATACACAGAAACTAAAATCAAGAAACGACAACAGAAACAAAACAGAAATTCGAAAAGTAAATAGAAGAACAGTTTGTAAACTAAACTTTACAAACAAAATGACATCTACTACAAGAAAGAACAAGAGGATAAATTCGATCACAATCAAAAGGGGGAAAAAGTGGCAACCTTGCACAAATCAGTAAATCGATCTTGGACAGGGCCTGAATCGCTGCTCTCGGAATTTGAATTGATGGAAGGTGAAACTTCAGTCTTAGTATCTTCCATCTTCACCATAGCAGGTGGACTCATCTAAACCCTAGCTGAACCAAACCAAAATCAAAATTACCAAAGTTAATTTCTGTAAAATCATACCTCAAAACTTAAAACAAAACAAAATTGAAGGATTTATTTCCGAATGCAAGAATTTGAATTGCCAAAAACACACTACTTAAAAAACCCCCAAAATCCCGAGATTTATACCCAAAAAAGAAAGAAAATTTTCAAAACCCAGAACACCAATTCTCACTGTACGTTTACGAACTGCCGTAATTGATCTCTTCAGTCACTCGAGCAAATTTTCGCTCCAAAAATTCACTAAATCTACTTCGTAGAACAGTCAATTAAGCTTTAAAATAAAAATAAATAAATAAATAAATAGTAACCAACCATCCACAAGCAGAAAAAGCGTGACAAAAATGAAAAATAAAATCCAAAAAATTGCAGCTTTTAAAAAACAATTAAAGTAAACGAATTTTTATTCCGAAGCAAAACCCGCAGAGATCTACCTATATCTGATCCCTTTGTCGGAGCTCTCGGAGAGCAGCAGATCTGCCAATGTTAAGCAAAACGACGGCGTTCTGTTAAGCGGAGGCTCTCTCTGTCTCTCTCTCTCTTCTTCTCTCTCTGTGATTCTGGAACCCTATCTCTCTCTCTCTTCCTCTTCCTTTCTCTCTCTAAATTCGTTTGGTTTGAGGCCTCTTTTTGGGGAAACCCTGCATGTGGTAGCGCGGGAAAAACAACATAGCATCCCGTCATGACTCACATACATACATACAAAACATCCGCGGCCAATGGCGATGGGACACGTCATCAGGGTTAGGTGCTTTTTACCGCCAAAATTTCTCACCGTTACGTCTGACGAGATTCGCTGGGCGAAATGTAATGATTCGCGTTTCTGCCGTTACGGCCCGGGTGACGGGAGGGTAGGGACTGTTGGGGGATATTTTAGTCTCGTCGTCTCTCTCGGTAAAAGCGAAGCGGCCCACGGCCCACATGTGGGAGCTGTCGGGCGCACTTTGTTTATGTCTTCTTTCCGACGGGTCCCTTTCCAACATCTCAATGTCGTTTCTATTTTTTTTTGGGCCCACTCAACAGCCGGCATTTTTTTTATGGAACATGCTAGGCAAACATGGAAATTGATCATCTTCGGATCCCTTTCTTCTGATCCAACAAATTAAGGGATCCGGATAATTTAAATTTTATCTAATGGTTACAAACAACGGTTCACTTTAAAAGTTATAATAACTTTAGCAGTTAGATCAAATTTCAATGGTTCGAATCTCTTAATTTGGTGGATTAGGAGGAAGGGAGATGATCCATTTTTGGCAAACATTACTATATTTGTAAATTATGTGATGTTTTATTAATAAAAAATAAACACGTTCATAAAATTTTTAAGCAATAATTTGATTATCAACAATTACGTCATATGACATTATCTAATTCCTTGAAACCCAGAGAAAAGCTATAATTTTTAAATGAGATTTTTTAACATTAATCCCTCAAGAAGATTGAAATTAAAAATCCCTCAAGAAGATTGAAATTTAAAATAAACCTGGTGTTAGAATACATATTGATTATAATCCCTTGATGTGTCCTGAATTCAAAATAAATAATGTGCATTTTATTTAAAATCCCATTAAATGTTTAAATTTATTAATATACAAATTTTAATTTATTTTTTTTACCAAAAAAAAAGTTTTTTTTTTAATTTTTTTTAATTATATTTAACATTCTTCAAACTTAAAAGACTCAATTAATGTACCTAAATATATGTATCGAAATGTATTATATTAAACTAATGTATAATATATTAAATTAATGTACCTAAATGTGTGTACCGAAATGTATGCACCAAAATATTAGTACCGAAATGTATTATATTGAATTAATGTACCTAAATGTTTTTATCGAAATGTATGTACCGAAATGTGTGTATCTAAATGTATGCACCGAAATGTATTATAATAAATTTAATGTACATAAATGAAGAAGACAAAGTCCATCAAAATATGTTGTACAACAAAAATTAATTTATCTAAATGTTTACAACAAAATATATTACGATAAATGAAATGAAAATCATAATTATAATGAAATAAAAAGAGAAATAATAAAAAAATGCAAATGTAATTGATAAATGAGGTTATTAATGTATAAATGGACTAAAATTATATTGTGATCTTACTCATGGTTTTAGTCTAAAAGTCATATTTGTTAAGGATTAGAATGAAGTTTTGTATTTTTAAATAGAAAACTTCATTTTAATCCTTAAAAAAGATGAGTTTTAGATTATAACCGTATGTAAAATTAAAATCTAATTTTAGTCCCTAACATATTTAATCATATCATTTATTAGTTGTATTTTGATGTTTTATTTTTATTTTAATGTATTAATTACATTTAAATTTAATTTTTATTTCATTTATCATAATATATTTTAATGTCTACATTTAGGCAACTAATTTTTGTATAATATATATTCCGATAGCAATTTGATATGTTCTTCATTAGGTACATTAATACATTTGAATATTTTGGTATATCCATCGGTACAAACATGTAGTTACATTGATTCAATATAATGCATTTCGGTCAATATAACGCATTTCGTTACGTACACTTTGGTACACACATTTGAGTATTGACTTTTAAGTACATTAATTCAATTATTATATTTCGGTAAATACATTTAGGTACTAATATTTAGGTACATACATTTTTGGTATTGACATTTAGGTACGTACATTTCGGTACATACATTTCGGTACATACATTTCGGTATTGACATTTAGGTACATTAATTCAATATAATATATTTCGGTACATACATTTAGGTTCATTATAATATATTTCAGTACAAAAAGTGAATTTTATATATTTTGACGTAATCATTTATGTACACTTATGTATTTATATATTTTTGTATCACAAATTTCTTTTAATATTTTCTCATTTACATTCATTTCTAATTAAAAAAACTAAATATGTGCATATTAATAAAAATAAAATTTAATATGGAGAGATTAAATAAAAATACACATTAAATAAAAAAAATTGAATGTAAATTTTGATAAAAGTACACTCAAGGGATTAAATTGAATATTTAATCTAGCACCAGGTTTTTTGTAAATTTTAATCTTTTGCAAGGACTAATATTCAAAAACCCCATTTTTAAATTGGTATTATCTAACTTCTTTGATTTTATTTATATTTTGTTTTGCTAAAAAATAAACTTCATTTAAAAGGAGAAACTTTTGGTACAACCACTTTCAGTATAAACAAGTAAAAAGAGCATTAGAAGCAACGGTGGGGATACATCCATGCCAAAAGGCCCACATTCGCAATAGCGTCTGCTAGGACGTTTGCTTGCCTAAAGATATGCTTCCATTTGATACAAAGGAAAGAGAAAGCTAACCATTGAATGTCCTCAATTATTGGTCTTAGTACTGGTTTGGTATTGAGATACTTTTATAAAAAAATGGGTATAAATAAAAGTTGAGTTCAAAAAGGTGTTTGATAAACACTTAAAAACAGCTTATTTTCACAGTTTTGGGTGGAAAAAAAGCTGAAAACATGAAGCAGCAAAAATGAGCTTATTCTCACAGCACATCAGAAGCAGTTTTTTTTTCAAAACACAGCAATACCAAATCAGCCTTAATCTCCAAGAAATACTTCATAAGTTCTATATCGCATCAATAACAAGTTTGGAATCTCCCGCCACGCAAATCTGAAGGAAGCCCTTTTGTTTAGCACACCTTAAAGCATCCCGCAAAGCCTCTCTATCCGAGCATATATCGACCATAACATCACACGCCTTTAGATCCCAGTTCAAAGCATCCTTGTCTGCGTCTCTAACTTCTCAAAGACTCTAAAATATCGCCTTTTTGTAATTGGAACTAGATTTCTATTTCTTATATGTGTGCTAATAATAGTACGCTTAGATACTGCAAGTTTCTGCAATCCGGAATCCTTCCCTCAAGATGGTTCTTACGTGCTAATATTCAATCTCCTTTAACTTTTTCGAGCATTAGTGGTGGTCCTTCCCTCAAGATAACTTTTACCAAAAGTCTATAAATGCTCCAGTTAGAAGATGCGACTATACGACAAGGGCCAGGGCAAAAGGATAGAGGAACATCTTGGAAGACTTGGAAATGAGACTTTTAAGAAAAAATATGGAGTAATTGGAGCTAATAGAAAACTTGGCACAAAACCGAGTGCAGTGGTGTTTCAAGATTGATGCAACCAACCCCACTTAGTGAATAAGGATTGATTGTTGTAGTGGTGGTCCTTACAAGATAACGGGGGCGATCAAGGGTTGTTTTTTCTTAAAGATATAGCGTCCGAACAACGCCAGGGAAAGACTGACACAAGACATCTCACATTCCCCGCATAAAGATAGATGAGGAAGTGATCGAATGAGCTCTCATAGCAAGCTCGGTTTTCATTTCGCTTTCCGATCAAAGTCAGGTAAAAACATTTTATGCCTTTCTCAAGTAAAGTATCCCTCCATCAAGAAGTGAATTCCATTATTTCGACATGAAAAAATAAAAGGCCTAATTGGATTATTACATCCCGTGATAATAGGAAAGTCAGAAGATAAACCCGTGATAAAAAAAAAATGGATTTAAACCCCTGTTGTGAAGTCCGTTAGAATTTAGGTACAAAACTAAAAGTTACGTCAACTCTCCTTTAATTGTTAGCACATGAACTATACATATGAGGCCAAAACATAACTCTCATATAATTGTCAGCACATGAGGTTCATGAGCTAACAATTATCAAAGAGTTGACGGAACTTTTAATTTTGTACCTAAATTCTAACGGGCTTCACCACAGTGGTTTAAATCCTAATTTGCTCACCACAAGGGCTATCTTTCGACTTCCTATCACCACGGGACTAATAATCCAATTAAGCCAAAATAAAAACAAGCCTGCATAACGAAGCAGAATAAAATTAAAGTAACAATTCTCCCAAGTTTCGACGATTCCACTTTCCGTCTGTTAACGTTTTGGGACCTTAATAACACAAGCATGCAACAAAAAACATAACCATGGAAATCTGAAAGACAGAAATGTCAACAACAAACCTGTAAAGTCTCACACCTTTGCATTATATTCTCATTCCGAAAGAGTATACATGAATACTTGTACCATAACGATAAATACGGCGAGGCAGGATCCTTCCAGGAAAAGTCGAAACTGCCACGCCACACAGCACCCCACTGCCCAGTTGCTTAAAACAGAGAGTCCAACCTGGATGCAGAGTTGAGAACTAAATGGTCGCAAAAAGTGGGGTGAACGCGAACTCTTTTCCAAAATACGAGTTCAATTTGCAACCACAACTTTACCGACAAAAAAATGATGATGTAAATCATCATTGTATTTCTTCTAACTAAAGAGTTTTTGAGTTCCTTTTCGCCAAACACCTTTCACAGGCAATCCTCCAGCCGAGTTACTGCTCCTCCCATCTAATCCTTCATCACCGGCATCTGCTTGAGAATCAGAATTTCTGCTATCTAAAAGTGCTGCAGCATCACCCAAGCGGACTCTATCAAATTTGGAGGTTTTCTTCCGCTGCTTACTACCTCCGCCACCATCCACTAAATTTGGCCTAGCAGCTGGTGTGGAATCCTTTTGGCCCCTCGGTTGCACTAGAGGTTGACTGCGAGAATTCAACTCCTCCTGGTGCCCATTCACTAACAGATTTGATTTTCCTTTGGCAGCACGGTACCCATCCTTTGTCAACACCTCCACTGCTTCTTCCGTAGGCCTGTAGTTTGATTGAAGTTCCCGTACAGAGCTAATAATGCTATCTGCTAGCGTGTTCTTAGAATTACTGTTTTCAGACTCTGAAATCTTCCCTTTACCTTTCTTAGAATTATTACCATCTTTCAATTTAGGACTGTCCTGAGACCATCCGTTGCGGGTACCAGTATTGTAGGCATCAATAAGCTCCTTCTGCTTCTGAGAATCAGGGCAGAGTCTAGCCAAATCAAGGACAATATGAAGCAAGCCAAACTGCCGCACAAAATCTAAATATATTCCTGTGTCAACCAAACCCTGGCGATACTGTCCAGATATGTCTTTAAAAATAGTGTATTTTTCTTCGTCAAATTCAAGACCGGCACGAATCTTTTCCACTAAGGACTTGTTAGCAGTTTGAACATCCTCCACTTTCAATATAGGATGGGTAGTTGAAGGCAACTTACGCACTTGTACTGCAGAAACAGGCGGAAAATCAGAATTGGAGGGTTGAACAGATCCATTTTCGACCAAATTAGGAGCTGACGTAGAGTGGCTGATCCTACCAGATTTGGTGTTGCTTGAATCCCTTGAAGAACCTGATGATAACAATCCAGGTATTGCTGTCTGTTCAACATGAGCTGCAGAACTTGCATAACTAGATGGTCTCGATCCATTACCAAAGGCATTCTGTCTAGTCTCAACTTGAGCCTGAGTGGAACTGGCATAACTAGATTGTCTGGGTCCATTACCAAAGGCCATATTGCTCTGACCAGAAACACGAGATGAAACACTTGTCGCAGGCGAAGCCTGAGCTGAATTAGTAGGTTGTACTACAGGCCCCCGAGTTGCTGCTGGCCAAGCCTGTCCAGAACTATTAACAGCCACAGGCCCACGTGTTGCTGCTGGCCAAGCCTGTCCAGAACCATTAACGGCCACGGGCCCACGTGTTGCTGCTGGCCAAGCCATTCCAGAGCTATTAATAGCCACCTTGTGGTTGTTTTGCCGGCGGAGATGCGCTGCCATTGTGTTGCTAGGCAGACTATCCGAGTCTTGTTTGGGGTCTGAACTGTTGCCAGCTGCCATTGAGAGGGGAGGAAAGGAAGATTCTTCCAAACGCCCATTCCTAGAAATAGGCCCCACGGCTTGACGGTACCTTGAAGATGTTTCGATATCTGTTGCACTTAATGATTCAAATGAATCAGCGATCGGATCAATATCACCTGTATCCCCAATATCTGGAGGAACTTGCAGTCTGGAGGATGAAGGATCATCATATGTTCTATCAGCATGGGCAGTTTCCAAACTTGCTTGAACAGCCATAGAAAGTTGATTTTCAGAAGAATCGCGACGAAATGCCAGACCTCTTCCGCCTCTTCCACGTCGAAGATCTTGTTCACTACTTCGTTGATATCTGAAGCTGGTTGGTATCTGTTACAGATATACGACGAAAGATAATTATATTGCATAAAAACTGAATTACAAATACATAAAAAAATGAGAGAAGAACCGAGCCTCGATGCAGAAGGGAAATTGCAGAGAAGAACAAAAAACAGTATACTTACCTGCAGAGCAGCATTACGCTTGGAACGAGACATGCTCCCTCCATGTTCAAGTGTATTATGCCTCTGAAAAATAAATAAGAAAGGGAAGTCAAAAATTAAATACTACAAGAGCAGGAACGCATAAATTTCTCACATTTTATAAGTCACCTTCATTTCTGCCTCAGATTGGAAGACAACAAACTTTTTGCTGAGGCAGGACTCATCTTCACATAGAAAATGACCTTGGCGGAAGTGCATCTGTGACATACAATGAAAAAGCATTCAAAACACATAAATGGCAGCAGGAAAAAAATAATACAAAATAAATAACACTAATAACTTACCTCCAGGTCATCATAATTCTTATAATATTCATATTGTCCAGGATTCTGCCTGCATTGAACAGCAGAAATCTCATATGTGCTTAAACATTTTAAAAATTACAATCAAAACATAGCACTCTTCCAGTGAAAGACGGTCGAATACCTTTGGCATATATGACAAGTATAGTGATCAGTAGTCATGTGGGAGTACAGCTCATTATCCCCATAAAATGGGGTTCTGCAAAACTCACACATAGGATGTCCCATGAAGCCACCTCTTTCACTCTCACTTCCATCCACTTCAGAGTCACCTGTATTTATATGCCGCCTCAATTGAGCTCTAGTATATAGTTTTTGTTCACATATAAACACCTGCGTAACATGAAAGAAGCTAATTAGATAAATCAAATAAGAATCATAATACCTAAGAAGACAGAAAGAAGATAATAGAGCAAAAGCGCTGCTTGAAATGTAAATATACGATAAATATCAAGTCTCTTAGCAATCAGAGTAACAGCTTTTACCTTCCTCCCTTCCAAACATAAAGAGCACATCCACAACCTATGTTGGTGGAATAAATGATTCTTCAGATGATTAAGGTTCCGAATTTTCCCGCGACGCTTTGGGCCATCATTTGATTGCTCATCCATCTTGTCACATTCGCTGCATGAAAGCTTGCACATTGCCTTGATCATCTTGTAGTGGTCCACATCATCGAAAAATGCTTGAGTGTCCTCGTGGTACCAATACGGTCCCACGCGACCCTCTCTTACTTCAGTCGGCAAGACTGAGAAGTCATTAATCATCCTTGTATAATCTCCTAAAGCCTGAAAAGATCATCAAGGCACACACATAAGGAAACCAGAGGGAAGAATCAAGAAAGTGCAAAAAAGTTAATGCATCCCACTTATAACAAATTACAATAAACAGATACATCGACAATGAACAAAAATTATGTAAAGCTAGAATAATGTATCTGCTAAATTATGTAAAGCTAGAATTTTTTCACAATAAACAGATACATCGACAATGAACAAAAATTTAAGAAAGCGTGTACGGGCAAATGCATGCCACTTAAACTTCTATGAAAAACTCATCGAATAAAGCACAAATCATGCAGTCAAGAAGCTCATTACATCCAAAGGCAAAAGAACCCAATATGCACCACAATGATAAGTCAATAAATACCAAGAGAATTCAACCCGAACAGGCAAATCGAATGCGAAACAGCTCAGAAACACATAATCCTACAAATATGGACAAATTTTTCCAGCTTCTGCGTGTATCAAAGTTCTCACAAAGAAAATTCACATATCAAAAACCCACAATTATGGTTTGAAGTTTCATCACAAAATCCTAAGCTAAAAAGTAAGAATCTTTAACCCAAGATCAGAGAACAATACAGCACCTTGGTGATAAAAATGACGTCGGACTCGGTCTTGCAGATGCAGCACCGGCGATCGTTGCAGATGAAGCGGAGACGAACGACGCAAGTGGAGCAGACTTCGCGATGTCCACAGGCACCGTAGGCAACCCATTCCAGAGTATCGGCACACACCGCACAGCTGTCGTCCATGGCTATCGTTCAAGCTCTGTGCGTGCCTCTGGGATTGGAGAGCGGAAACCCTAATTCGGAGGTTGATTGAAGGTGGAGGAGGGTTAGGGGATCTACGGTTTTAATACAATTGATCGGAATTAAATTTTGGGAATGTTGTGAAATTGGTTCAGGGAAGCAAAAATTGAGTCGGTTGAGGATGAATTTGCAAAGGTTTTTGTTGAAGCCGGATGTTTTACAACTCCGCAAGAAGAAGATGTTAAGTCATGCTCCTGCCCCCTCAAGGAAAAAACAGAGCGGGGCAAATCCGTAAAGGGAAAATAATTTATTTTTAATTTTTTACTTTCCCACTTTTATTAACACATAAATTCGTAAATGTAGATAAAATTTACAAACTAAATAATATGTCTTAATAGAAATGAGCATGTTTATCAATGTTTAATTAATCATCAAATTATGAGCTTCTATGTCATTTAGTTTACAAAATTTTATCTACAAATTTAAGCTCTCTAACATTACCCTTCAAGAAAACTTGCAAAATAAAAAAAAAATTGAAAGATGAATTGAAAACATTGATGTGTTGTTTGCCAATGGGATCCGATGCTGAGAGAACTTGTGATTAGTAGTAGTGGCGGAGCTATAATTTTAGCTTAGAAGGCCCAAAAGTTTTCAATCTGAAATGTTTCACTATCTAACATAAGTTACCGTGTCATGTGGTAAGCAACCAATTACTGTGGTTTGAGTCTGGTATGGAGTCATGATCATCATCCTCTTCCATAAACCTAAACTCTAAGTCTCTTTGACTTTCTTCCTTTCTCTTTCCATTGATTCCCTTACCATAATCCTCTTCAAAGCTCACAAGCAACGGATTGTTTGAACTCAATAGGAGCCACCAACCTCAAAACATGCCCGACGAACGAAATTAAAGTAAAAATGTCGATTTGGGTCTTGAACCTAAAAAAAACCTAAAAAATTATAAGCACAACATTAAACTTTCCTGTATGAAAAAATGTCAAGATGATGATCCTTTCGTGGCTCCACCTTTGATTACCAATTTTTTGTATGACTTGTTAATCTATATGGAAGAAGTCCCTAAGTTGTGTGCTAAACTAGAGCAAGGCACACCGACAGGTGAGCAGCCCACTAACCGGTGGAGAAGTATTCCTTTGGGTTCTACGGGTTTTGTGGGAGTCCAAGTAAATCTTTACGATCCCGAAAGAGCTTGATCAGATAAGATCCAGCAGAATCTTTAAGGATAACGAGTACGACCATTTAGAATTGCAAAGGAAGGGAGTTGAAGTTTCTTTTTCTTTTTTGGGTCGGTAGAAAACTTTGTTGACAAGAGTGGGGCAAATCTTCAATAGTTTTGGCTATTAGACGGTTCGAATTTATATTTATTAGATTGTCAAGTAAACAAAAATATTATATCATTACAGTTCATTTTTCGTGCTTTTGGATAATTGGGACCGTTTATTAAAGTAAAAGTGTGCCACTTTTTAACTAAAGAAAAATGAAAGAAAAAGAAGTTCCTTGAACCTTACGCATCTTGAAAACCCATGCCTCATATGCAAGTTTTCTTTTAATTCAAAGATGATCAACTTGTGCAAAAGATCGTGTATTTTTTTTAACAAGTGATATTATTTGCTCAAGAGATAGGAAGTGGGCTTAGCCTCACAATGAGTTGACAATAATGTGGTTCAAATTCGTTTTTGGCGAGAATTGAACTTAAAAACTCTCACTTACAAATAAAGAAAAATATTACTAGATCGTAGTACCAAGTGGCAAAACACCGTGCATTTCGATATGAGTTTTCTTCCAAATCCTCAAATATCCCAAATTTTCTTGACCACAAAAAGAAAAAAATAAAATAAATCCCAAAATTGGGGAAGTAGTAGCACATATTTAAATGCTCTAACTGGTTTCTGGATTTCATTGTTCTTTAAATGACAAGTATTTTTCATTTCTCTCAATTTGAGAAGGAGAATTTGAGATGCAACTTCAATTAACTTAATTCAAAGTCAACGAAAATATTAATGTAATCAAATTCTCTTGATTAATGATGATTAACAAGGGAAGGTTCCTGCCAGTGCAGGAGCAGGACAATATGTGTATGTAACACCCCATGTATGTGTATGTAACACCCCGTATATGTTTTCTTTGCCTATAACTTACGAACATTAGCTATTCGAATTGCAGTTTTAATACCTCATCATTTTGATTAGTTTTCCAAACGAGCTTTAAATCTTATCACATAAAATTTGAACTTGATCTTTTGTAAGATTTGTGCTTCTTCTCTATCTCATATTTCTCGACAATAGATTAGAGTGGGGATGACAATTCTAACCATTAAACCCGATAACCGTGGATAACCGCCCAAATGAATTGAATTTGGATATGAAAATTCGGGTATATTTTGAGTATGGGGAAAAACCGTAAATATTATTCGGTTATAATTTTGGATATGGTTATAGGGGTTCCAAATCCATATCCGTACCCAAACCTGAACCGAATAATATATAATATTATTATATAATATGTATAAATATATATATATATATATATATATATATATATATATATATTCATTATTCACTGAATCTTACTTTGAGAATACAAAAATTGCATTGTGTGAGTTGCACTTTGTGACAAAGTTCAAAAGTTTTGATATAAATCAAAATCTATAAGAATTCAATGGTTCTTATGGGAGATATCAAAGATCAACCAACATTATCAATGTTTAACTTTAATTTTTATGCTCCATAAGATCCATTAATTAAATCATTTTATACATCAAATATTTAATGACGAAATTAATATTTACTAAATTATCATGCGTCAATTGGGCGAATATATTTTTTGTATTGACAAAGATGGATATAATCGTTAACCGATAGGGAATCTGTTATCCTGTGGGTATGGTTATGGATAATACCCGATAGTTAATTTACGGTTATGGATATGGTTAATTTTCGTGGTTATGGGGATGAATACAACATTCCGTCCCCAAATCAATCCATTGCCATCAGCCACCTCTAGAACTCCCTATTTTCATGTTGGATTTTGGTTCATGCATTTATTTCAGTATTTTGTCTTCCTGATTTATATGTGTGGTAGCAAAAATCCGTCTTCTTTAGTCTTGATGAATTTATACCTACAAAACAATCAACAACTTTGATAAAAGATCAAAGCCTCACATGCCCATGAGGTGAATGGTTTGCCAAATAGATGCCTAAGTCAGTAACTCTGAAAAGAGTGAGGGGTTTAGGGCTTGTGTGAGTAGCGAAAGCTTATGTATACATAAAGCTTCCTAGAAATTTTGGTTTCAATATTTGTCTTCGTGATTTATATGCAGATACGAATGCTAGACTTTGATGTTGTATGCTGAGTTACACTAGGCTTGAAGAGTGTATGTTGCTCGAGAAAACCTCAAGGCACACAGCCAATTTCACTAAAAAAACTTAAGGACTTATACAAGACTCAATTGATACTTTCTTACACCACAAAAAGAAGCTTGATCAAATACTCTTGTCTAGTAGAACACGCCCTCTTCACCTTCTCTTGGATGAACACCGATTCACGGAGGTTGATGATCTTCCTCATAGGCAAAGCTTACACAAAGTTCCATGATGAATGAATGATATGTTGTGCTCTCAGACTATCACCTATATAAATAAAAGAACCTAATAGCCTTTTGTCTCTCCCCCTTGACCTTATAAAACAATCTCACGATTTTGATTAGAGTGCAAAAGGTGTCGTGTAAAACTCCAAGCACAACCCTTTATATACTAGGTTAACTCTTTTACCTAATAAACAAAGAGATTGGCCTTATTTAAACCTCTTCCTTATTTAAGACTCTATGCAGATTTGTATAGACATCTAGAATCCCACACCAAATCAATCTTTAATAGGGAAACAAATCCTATATGAATGCAAATGATTCTTACCAGAAAAGAGCTTTGTCGTGTAACATTAGTCAATCATGCTCCTCATTTAGCACAAGCTCCAACCTTTGATGTTACAATTAATCCTAAGATTATGAATAACCAACTTACAGACTCTTTACATTTGCTAGGAAGTAGCCAACTTAATTAAACTTTCAATCTCCCCATTTGGCATTTCCTAGACAAAATCCCCAATAAAAAAAAATAACAACCGTTCCAGAGGACTTCATTTATCTGCACAAGCACAAACTACCGGTGAAGCACAAAAGATATATTTGCAGAAGATAGTAGAAGATTGACCGAACATATTCTCCCCCTGAATCTAACAAACATAAAACATATTACTACTCCCCCTTTTTGTCAAGGGAAATCCAAAGAAAGGGAGAAAAAAATGGACGAGAAAAAAATGGACGAGAAACAAAAATAACCAATCAACAGAGATCAAATGCAGCGGATCAGTAATCACATAGCTAAGGTATGCCATGCCAATAAATGGTAGTGCAAATTGCCAATAAGGAGATAAAGAGAGAGATATGCATGAGATAAATAGAAATAAAACTGCCAATCCCAAAGTGCAGTACTAGTTCCTCTTACAGGATAGTCCATTTAGTTTAACTAAAACCACAGGAGATAAGATGAAATTTAAAAGCTAGAAAACCAATGGAAGAGTATGGGAGTTTTAAACAACTTGTGTGAGGTAGTGTAAGTGAGTCTCAAGAGTGTGGGATTAAGGAATCATAGTCAACGCCCCTTACGAACCAAAAGAGCCCATACAAACCAACTGTTTTGTCCAAACTCTGGGCATTGTAAATTTCTATTAAAGCAATGAAACGAAAGTATCAAACTAATAATTTACACAGATGCTATCAGTTGTCACAACGTTTAGACGTTTGCATATCCTCGTTGTATGCCTTGCATCGTTTATTTGAGACACATTATTGCTAGCGATTGTCACAATGGTGAGACGTTTACATATCTTCTTTGTGCGCCTTGCATCGTTTATTTGAGACATATTATTGCTAGCGGTTGTCACAACGGTGAGACGTTTACATATCTTCATTAATTGCCTTGCAACAATGAACTTTCTACCACATGTCTTAGACAAGAGACCAATTGAATATTATTGTAATTGCAGTACATGCACTTTTTTTTTTTTGAGCAAAGTGCTCATGAAGCAAAGGGGGAAAAAACAAACCCTAGCGTAACTGCCCCACTAATTAGAAAGGTATGATTGATCATGAATTCATACCCTCACAAACACTTGAGATAGTGAAAAACTTGGACACAAAAAAAACAAACAAAATAGGAAAAAGCAATATCAGGTTCTCGATAGTCCAAATACCACCTTATATCTAATGGAGCAGTGAAAACATAATAGAAATCCAATCCAAGATCAAAAGAATCGTAGCAACACAGAGGGATTGAAACAAAAAAACTCACAATTTCTATGGCGCTCCTTCCACTAGCCATGTCAACCACGGCTCTCTCCAAACTTCCCTTCCATAAAGTGCATGTTTTGTTGATAACTTTCCACCGATCGTAAGCACCACCACCTTTCCTCCCACCGGCGTTACAGTATTCATGGAACTTATCAACGATTTTATCCCACAAAACCTTTTTATTTTGATTCGTGCCAATTACACCATCTTCGCTAATAGAAACTCATGCCAAGAATAAAGCAACATCTTCCTCACATGTCCAATTACGACCTCTAATATGCTCTCTTGCCATCTTGAAAA
The DNA here is from genome assembly GCA_035220775.1 of Malus fusca. Lineage (NCBI taxonomy): Eukaryota > Viridiplantae > Streptophyta > Magnoliopsida > Rosales > Rosaceae > Malus > Malus fusca. The sequence continues at coordinate 32,428,577 of CM069060.1, read as the reverse complement.
TTTTGGAAATGGGAAGAAATGGTAGAAAGAAAAATTGGAAGAATTGTAGGAGAAAAGTGAGTTTTGTGTGGATGTTTGAACAAATACATAAGTATTTATAGAGTTTTTGGGGTGAATTTTGAGTTAAATATTTTTTTTAATTATTTTAGCTGTTGGATTTAAATTGGCTTTTTATATTAACACCCCACAAAATGTTGAATGTACCCCATACTAAAATTTAATATTAAATGACTTATTTACCTCATTATGCAATGACAATTTTGATCTTATTAGGTTTAAAAAAAAAAAATTTCTAAATACATCCCAAATCACTTTTAGCGTATTATTTATCTTCTCAACTATCAAAACCCTCACATCCTTCATTGTTGAACAAAACCCTAACCAATGAAACTACAAACATTTTGATTGAGAAAATTGTTTTGACGAATGAAACACGAAATCAATGTTTCGGAAGCTTCACATGAGGTAAGACTTCATATTTTTCATTGTTTTAGCGACTTCGATGACATCGATAATTATTTAATCTTGCGTTTGCTGCGTTATTTAAACTTCTATATTCGTATTCATCTTTTAGGGTACAAACTTAGAGAAATAGCATTGGACTTGCTTTGTTGGACTATGTTGAGTTGGAGAAGTAAATTATGACCTAATGTATGTGTTTATTCGTTCCTTTTTGGGTCTCAGGTTCGTACCGAGGAGGAGCTAACGGAAGCGAGTGCAACAGCAGCGGGGGAGAAGAAAGACTGCTTATGCTTTGTTGAAGTGACTGTCTCAATGATGACACAATAAAAAAGCCACGCTTTAGAATGATCTCAAAAAATCCAAATTAGAATAAGATCTTAGTACTTTAGTAGATTGAATTATTTTATGGATTTTCTCATTTACTTGGATGTGGAGTGTATGTACAAAATATAAGATGCATATTGAGAATGTGGGGTGTGGGGGTATTATGGGAAAATATGTGGGGTGTATTAAGATAATTTTAAGTGAAAAAGCAAATGTGGGGTGTATTAAGTATGTGGGGTTTATTCAACAATTTGTGGCGTGTTAATATAATAAGCTTTTAAATTTCAACCATTAGATCTTTTTTTTTTACCATTAGATTTGATTATATTTGATCTCAGTCGTTGGATTCAATGTATTTTAAAATTACATTTTTTAATTAAACAAAATTTGAATCTGGATCGTTGGATCAACCAACGGTCCAAATATATCAGCCGTTGGATGAACAAAAGAGCCATTGGGCTCCTGATGGTGGCCGACAGTGGGCCCCCCTGTTGAGCGCTGCAGGCTTTAGCCCGCGTGGGGCACGTGGTTGGACCGAGATTGGGTTGGGTTTGGGCGAGTCTACGCGCATCTGGGCTAAATCCTGGGTGGAATTTGACTTTTGTTTGGGTTTTAGCTTTTAGTCCACTAATTTAGGTTGCGTTGGGTTTGGTCTTACTAGATAAACTTTCCAATGAAATGCCATATTAATATATTATGCCAACTAAGCATCTGCTAATGGTTAGGATATGAGGACATTATGTTAATAAACTAACCAAAGTTTGAGTCTTATTAATTAATTTAAAACTCTAGAGCATTTGCTCTTGCATCGATATTTTGTGTTCAAATCTTTCTTCATCAAATCTTTCTTCGTTCAAATCTTTCTTCATGTAGTTTAATATAAACTATCGTATCGTTAAAATAATAATAATAATTCAAAACTCCATCTAATCATATACATGCATAAGCCAGCATAATTATTTCGTAAACATCAATTTATTAAAAAGATAGTGGATTTATTAAAAAGAATATTCCTCTTGTGTGTAGGATTCGCAAATCAGTTGGTCCTTGATTGCAGAAAAAGGTTTTCATTAGTGTTATTGTGTTATTCACACACTTACTTTTGACACATTTCTCTTAATATTCAACCATCAGATCGAACGAATTGAAGAAATATAGCGCATCTTTTGGGATCGAATTTGCAGAAAAGGGTTATGACTTGTGTGTTCATTTGTGTCAAGTTAAAGGTTCAGATGGGTCCCACTCCCCGCTCACCTAAAATCCCTTTGAGTTTGAGCGCACGGATCCAATCTCTGTCAAAGAGTGTTTTGGGCAGCAACAAAGCCTAAAAAGCCGTGGCTTTTAGTTTTAGTTAAGTAAGGTTGCATTTGATCGTTATTGGCTCTAAATTTGGTTCCTTTTAGTTAATTACACGTACATAGAAAAATTTCTCAAGCTGAGCGATTTTTGGTTTATTTGGAACACCGCTATGTGATGTTAATAATTCACAAAATCATGTTACGTGTATTTATTCTCTATTAATCCACTAAATCATGTTATGTGATTTTCAGTTTGTTTGAAACACCTCAAAGTGATGATACTAGGCCACCGTAGTCTATAGCTGTATTCCAAACCAATCAAGTAGTTGCAGTGCTTGATTGTTTCGGGATACCGCCACAGCTGCATCAAGTCATAGGTCATCTCTCCATAATAGTGGAGTGAAGTGGAAGCAACATTTTAGAATAGGGTATTGAATGAGTGCTGTTTTTGGGTAGATTTCAAGTTCAAAGTCCTGGGTGTTGAATGAGTCCTATGCATTAGGTTAGATGCTAGAGTAAGATAATTTGGCTGTGCTAGGAAGACATATTTTAGACAACTTGATCAAATTCTCCTACCTAAGACATAAAATTGAAAGTTGGAAACTATCAACCAAATCAACTCAACACATAAAATTGAATCTTCAATTCAGACTGCCTATGCTATATAGAATAGTAGCAATAGTCACTAACATACGGAAAAAAACAGATAGCGGCATCTACCAACGTTCTCAGGCATTTTCAGAACAAACAGAATACATCAAAAACAAGCAACACTAAGCACTTCAGGTCCCTCCCTTTGCCAAATTCCAGCTCAAAGTAGAAAAAAGCTATAGGATGGCTAGAGGAAGTCAATGTCAGCACACGTCAGCGAGCGCTTAATCAATAAGAATTCAAGACAAAGAAAGAGATGACAACGGGGTAGGATTGAATTATGAACTTAACCACTTAAACATCATCATGAAACATAGCAGTCCATACATTGCAAAATATAAAATTAAACGTATGATGCAAAATCTATCTCTGGACCATCGCTACCTGACCAAGAAAACCCAAACGATGAGCAGGTTGGTTATGAATTGGGAAAATTATGTAGCCCAAAAGCAGAAACTAGTTGAGCAGAAGATGGTGAATAGGCAGGTTGAACCAGTTTAACGGCCATAAATGATATCAAGATGACTTGGAACATCACTTTCCTTCTAAGATCTCCCCTAGACATGTTTCAACGAAATGGTTGTTCTCCCCGCCAAGCTTATTGACCAGAGAATAACATATGTGTTCTTCCAGTGTATAACCTGCCCTAAACATAAAGTCTAAAACAAGTAAAGAATCATCCAACCTGTCTCTTTGTGAAAGACATTCAACTAGTTTCCCAAAAGTTTTCCGCTTTGGTTTAAGCTTACTCTTTAACATGTCTAAGAACCATTCCATTCCCTCTGCAGCATCTCCTTGATCACACAATCCAATGATGATATAATCTTGAGTGCCGAAAGTTGGTTCCAAACCTCTATTCTTCATATCATTCCACAAACTTTTTGCTTCTTGTATAGCTCCAACCTGACAAAGCTTTTCAATAAGTGGGGTGTAGGAGTAAGTTGATGGTTGTAAGCCTTGAGTCAGGAGCTCTCGGAATAAGTTCGTACTTTCTACTATCTCGCCTTCCTTACAGAAACCTTGGATTAGAGTGTTGTATGTAATCAAATCACGAACAATACCCTTATGGGGCATTTCAGTGAATAATCCATATGCCTCATCGGTCCTTCCATGTAAACATAGTCCTCTCATCATTGCGTTGTAACTGACTGTGGTTTCTTTATAACCTCTATCACACATCTCCTTGTATAAGATCTTGGCCTCTTCAAAACTACCAATCTTACAGAACCCCAGAATCATTGTATTGTATGTGTACTCATTTGGACGATATCCCTTCTCAATCATCTCAAACCACAGCCTCCTAGCTTCCCCAATATAATCCATTGTGCAAAGACCATGAATCATGGTAGTATACATGACAATATCTGGGGCATACCCCCTATCCTTAAGATCATTGAAAACCCGTAAACCCTCACGCCCCTTTCCTTTCTTACACAGCCAATTGATTACCTCCTGATATGTATAATTATCCGGGTCACGGTTCTTTGAAATCATGATGTGGAGGAGTTCGGACACTCGAGTATAATTCTTCTCCTTACAAAACCCAGAAATCAATTTATTGAAAGCAGCATTTCCAGGGACTAGTCCATCTACCAAAACCTGCCGAAGAAGCTCATATCCTTTCAAAACATTGTTATCAACACATAATGCTTGAATGAGATACCCAACAGTCTCAACATCAGCTACAACACCACATTCTATCATTTCTTGATACAATATCCAAATAATATCAGTCCTCCCCACTTTAAGGCAACCTGACAAAGCCGCATTCCAAGTCATTATAGACAGGCACACTCCAGCCCCTTTCAACCTATAAAACACATCAACCGCCTCCTGAACATATCCACCCTCGCAAAGACACCCAATATAACTTTCTAATGAAGCAGGATCAGGGCTAAAACCGGTATGTCCAAGAAGCAATTTTGCAGCATTGCAGGCCTTAGCCTCCACGAGCGCAGTGAAAAGCGCATTACATGAAACGGGGTTGGGCGAAAACCCATTCTGAGAGCTCAACCAGAAGAAAAACCGAAGCGAGAAAAACACATTCCTTTGGTGCTTCAAAAGCTCAGTGAAAAATTGGGGGTCAGTGAAATTAAAAGAAGGGTAATCGGATGGCAGAGTCTGCTCCCATCTGGGTTTTGTTCTAATAATCTTACAAATCTGTTGAGAAATATCTGTAAAGTCAGAATCTTTGGTTTCGGTTGTGAGGTATCTGATTTGGGTATTTGGGTTTTGCCGGGCGCGGTGGTTGTGGCGGAGGAAGTTTAGGATTGACGACGGAGCTCTGGCCATGAACTATTAGCTCTGTCTCTCTCTCTCTCTCTCTAGGTAAGAATTGAATAAAAAACTCTGTGTTGATGTGGAATGAAGCTCGAAATTATTGCACAAATGGTGGAAAAAGAAAGTTCGAGTGTGAAGTTTCACTTACTGGTAGATGGGTTTTGAAACAGAGTTGTGCAGACTGTAGAAAAAAATCCATGGCGGCAGTAAGAGAATCAACGAAGTTCGAAGAGGACCTGCTTTGAATCTATCGCCTCCGTCTCTGTCTCTCTCGATTGCCCAGGATGGGGCTGACGAGTTTTCGAGGGGTTTTTGTTTCGGTTTTGTTTTTGGACGATGGGTCGTTCGGCAGCTTACACTTTTACAAACGACGCGTCGTATTTCGAAATTGGGCACGTCTATTTTTTTTATATATTTTAAACTGTTTTTAATTTTCAATAGAAAACTATTTTAATATTTTTTTAACAAACATAATACACTAATACTACGTTTGGATAAAGGAAATAAACTTGTAATTTGGATAAAAGTCAGAATTTATAAATTGATATGCACCAATTCCTTTGTTTAGATTTATAAACATAGAAATATAGAATTTCCGCATGAAAAAAAACTTGGAATTTGGAGCTTCCAATTCCCAAGTTTAAATTCCATGTAAATAGGTGTCATTTTCCAATTTATATGATTGAAAGATTAAAATTAACAAATTCCATTCTCAATTCTATTGTTCTTTTAGATTAACCAAACAAGAAAATTCACAAATTCTAGAAAATAAAATCCCGTCATTTCAATTTCTGTCATTTTAAAATTTCTTAGTAATCTTAAATTTCTTCATCCAAATATAGTGTAAGGGAGTGAGCGAGTGGCTAAGCCTCACAATGGGTGTGGTTCAAATTCACCATTAGTGAGAATCGAAATTAACACATCTCACTTATAGGTGAAGAAGAATATGCTACTAAATTTAAATAGAAGGATTTCTTCTCATTTTTGGTGAAGTAAGTGAGTTATTTATTTTATTTTTTAGTAGAGAGATAGTGTTAATTGTTTGGGAAGGAGAATCGGTGGGAGAAACCGTATCAGGATAAATAGGCACAATTGTTTTCCATTATTGTTATATAACGTCATTTGCGCAAAGTTAGTGAGTTGTTATCTAAGAAAATGAATCTCATGGTAGTATCGTAGATCACAGTATTGAATTCAGAGTTTATCAAAACATCATATTTTATGTCACAGCCCGTCCCGAAATTTCATTTATCGTGGATGTGAAATGACGAAATTGCCCTTAAAGGTTGCTATGGTAAGTGTGACATGTTTATTTGAATATTGCATACTCTCCTAAGTTCTTGGAAAATAAAGTAAGTGGATTAAAATTGTATACATTTTTGTGTGGTTAGGGACTTAAAGAAAATTGGATTGTGGTTTGTTTTGGGTGGACCACACACACACGGGACACATACCCTCACCCTGTGCCCTCTCTCTCCTACCTCTCAGTTCACTCTCTTTCTTTCCCTTTCGAACTTGTACGGACAAGAGCAAAATCCCTCAAAACCTCACAGATCGACGTCAAAAAGGTGAGTTCCTTCATCCTTGCAACCTCCTGAATCGATTGGTACTATTTTTAGAACTGGAAACCCTCGAAACCAAGTTGAAACCGTAACCCAGTTTGATGTCACTGTTCATGCACACGTGAAATGTTGGTTTTCAGGGAATTCTAAGCCTATATGGAGCTTAGTGAGGTCCCAAGGAAACTCAGAGTACTTAGTTTGAAGGTTTTGGACGTCGGGATTGCAGGGTTCGAAGTTGGCCGGTTTTCTTGGATTTTCTCCAGTGAGATTTCGTGTGTTTTTTAGCCTTAAATTACTACATCGTGATTCTTCATATTTAGGGCTTCATTTTGGTGAAAATTTCGTGAAAAATGGTGCAAAATTGAGCGAGAAAAGGGCGATTGCAAGTCTGCCCAGTTTTCCAGCGCCGCCGAGATTTTCCGGCGTCTGGAGGTAGGGGATGATGCGCGTGGGGGCGCGTAGGTCCGTGCCTCTCTCGTCGCGTGGGGGTGCGTGCGGCATTGGAATTTTTTTCTAAAAATACCTCGACGTCAGTGACGTTGAGTAGGTCCCTGTGGTATATTCATATACCTAAATTGAGCATCGTATGAGAAGTTATTACGTATTGTTGGTTGTGTGCTTTAAACTAACATTTTTATAGTTGTTTCGCATATAGGTGAGACCTATCCCGAGGACGAGCGTGTTCAAGGGCGTTACGGGGGTTACGATCCTTCGACATACCAGTGAGTGGGCAATTATTTTCTGTTTATACCTATATACTACTGATTTTTCCCAGAAATTGAATTTAAATGAAAGTATGTTTTAAAATGCCATGCATACATAATATATGAATTATATGAATTAGTATTTGATGCATATATGTGAAATGGTGCTGTGGACGCACATGTAAGTATCAGGTGAGTTTTATGTGTTCATGTGAATTATTAATGATATGAATTGTGTTGAGAGCTCATAACCTGCACCCCTGGTGTTAGTGCTTATATTATTCACCCCGCACCACATGCTCACCTTGGATCCAAGTAGGTGCATGTCGAACAGATCATTAGAGGTGGTTCCGACATGTCGTACAGACCATTAGAGGTGGTTCCGACTTGTAGGTGACTTTAGATTATTATACAGCTGTTGATGAGAGAAGCACTAGAGCGTATTCTTACACCATTCTTGTCGTATAGACTACTTCAGGTAGTTCCGATTTATGTGCAGAGTAGTGCCGTACAGGTCACAGTGGTGACTCCGGTTGGGTTGGATATTAAGCTATAAAATTAACCGTACAGGACAGCTGCAGGGTCTCCGGTTGATTCCTCATTTCACCTGTTATATTGATGCATCCTTATCATGTTTGAAGCATAGCATGTCATATTTCTTGAAAAGTGTTAAAGACTTGTGATTTGAGTTTTGCTGTTATATATGGTTATATATATACTATTTTTCTGGGAAAGTATACATGTTTTACAGTGAGGGGTTAGAAGTGTTGTTAAATGAAATATTTTCGAAATGCTTTGTTTTACTGACCAACTCAATCTTGTTTTTGCGCTCCTCCAGGTTCTAGTTAGCAGTGTTGGTGGCCCACGAGGATTCCCACGGCGTACTGACAGACTACTTAAATGTAAGACTCACATTCGAGTGTTGTAATTTAGTAATGGTCCTACTTGACTGCACTTAGTACTTATGCTCTGAATATGTGTGTTTCACACTTAAACTCACTCTAGCATGCTAGTTGGATATTATTGCAAGTAGTTGGTTTTTATTCCTTCGTATTTCTTTTATCTTTTGCTTCCGCATCGCACTTTTGGTTACGTCACGCCCACGTGACGGCCAGCACACCTTGATTCTAGGATCGGGGTGTGTCATTTTAAACGTAAGTGAATTTTCTAAAATAACATGAAGTGGTGAAATTCGTAGTGAAAAAGACATAGAGCATATACCGATACAATTACTAAATGAATGATGGTTTTTGTTGTGAAGCTAAATAGGAAGTTGGTGTCAGGTTAAAGGTTGACATCGAAATCACTAGTGTCAGCTTAGCCATGAGTACATATATGAGGATGTTGGTACTTGTCTTGGCTAGTTCCAGAATAATCGTTGACACACATCGTTGCACAAAGTCACTTTGCGTAACGAAACTCTAAACTGCGTCACGCAAAGTCACCTTGCGCGACGATTTCGTCGCGCAAAATCACTTTGCATGACGAAAAAATTTAAACTTTGTCACGCAAAGTCCTTACAAAAATAAATAAAATAAAATTTTATTTTAAATCTTTGCGCGGCGTAATTCAAATATTTCGTCGCCTAAACCAATTTATTTTCGTTTTTTATTTTATACGCATAACACTTAAGAAATTGAACGGTATATATATTTATTAAGTAACTTTAAATTTATTATTGTAGTTCGGATCGGGTTTTTGTTAGAAAAATATATTATTGTAGTGCGGATCGAATTTTTGTTAGAAAAATATATTTTTAATTGACGATCAAATTAGTTCATTGTATTTATGTAGGGTTAAGGAGTGTAGCTGTAAAAAATCACCAAAATCGGAGTTGAAATAACTGTTAAATAATGATTTTTCGTTTATAATTGTTGAAAAGTTTTGTCCCGTTAGTTGATATCTGAATGTTTGTTTTTTGTGATTTTTGGTGTATATGATCTCGAAGTATATGCAAACAAGTTTGACGGTTGGATCATTGAAACTAGTTTCGTAGAATGCATATTCCATCAAAACAATATGTGAAATCCCGTTCCCGGATTTCACTGTTATAATATATGTATTTGTACTATTGAGATTTTATATTATTTCTCGAGAATTTATTTTAAATTGTTTGGATTTAGATTTTAATTAAACTAGTTACGAATAGTGAAGTTGGAAAATAATTATTTAAAATTCGTTGACCTTTTGAGGTCACAAGTAATGTTTTCGAATAGATCTCGAAGCCACGAGCGCATAGGAGAAAACCGTTTGCGAGTCCGAGTTATAACGGTATAGTTACGGACGTTTGAAGTTGTGAACTATAGATTGTGGGAACTATGTAATTCCCACTTGTGGGTTAAAGGTTAAGTGAGCTTAATAAAAGAGTGAGGGACCAATTAGAAAGAGAAAAGTTTTCAGAAAAAGGAAGGAGGGGTCTGGTTTTAATCCCTTTCTGGGGCGTTTTCGACCTTTTAACCCACAAACTTGACCCACTTGTATCTCCTTCATCCGAGCTCCGTTTTGGGTGATCTTGGTGTCCATGGAAAGCTCTTGACGAGTCCTACATCTCTATAGTGTTAGATTTTCCATTTTCTTATCCATTTTTCCAGTTCGAGGCAGCAAAGTTCAGTGGGTTTTCTGGCGGTTTTATCATTTTCCAATGATTTCGGCAATCATTTCCTTCGAGTGAGGTATGAAACTTCATCTACTCTTCATAATCTTCAAGTTGGTATGCTTGGTTTGTGCTTTCGTATTTATTTTAGAGTTGGGTGTTAGAACCCTAAAAACTCGGTTTTCCCCGATGAATTTGGATGGTTTCCGGTTAGAATTTGGCGTTGGTCTAGTTGTGATTAATGTTTCCCTTGTTGGGCTTTAGTTACCACGTAAATTTGAGCTCATATAGTTAATGTTGAAAATTTCGGTTTTCAAACCCTTCACCATGACTAGCATCATGTGTGGCGGTGCGTGGGACCGTCCACGAGTGTTGTCTAAGTACCAAATACCTTTTAGTGACCCTATGAACCTATGTCTAGCTCGGTTTCCCGAAATTCAATTGTTTGGTGTGGTGATCAAATTGGACCACCATTTGTTTGCACGATTGACAACAATCCGATCGTTGGATCGTCGTACAATTTTGTGAGCACCCCAGTTATCAGTTGTTGGACCTTAGGAACTTACTAGTGAAAATCTAGTGGTTGGATCTTACGGAGCAAGTGATGTAAGATCATGGACCATACCTTTGATTGACGGTTTGATTCTCATTAAATGTCGTTGTGGGAGACTTATGAGAGTTTTGGGTATGTGAATTTATTGAGAGAAATCTAAATGTGGACTTGTGCTTTGTTTTTGGCAGTGATAGAGCTTGATGCCTTCAATTCCATGCTAGAGTGCGTTAGTGTGGACCTCAGGTGAGTGACTTTAATATATGTGATATTGGTGATTACCTTGTTTTCGTAATTGTTATCCTATGTGGATATGACTTGGTCTTATAAATATGTTTTCTATTGAATTGTTATTTTTAATGTTTAGCCAATGATTTAAGTTTATGAAATGAGATTTGACATGTATATATTGAAATATGGTTTGATTGACATGGTGTGATGAAATGTGAGGACTAGTGGTAGACCGTTAACCCGTGGTGATGGGGATTTGTTGCTTCGATATGGTTTCATCTCCCGCTTCGTTGATTCGTTCTAAATTTAGTATTTGTGCCTTATTTCCCTTGGTTGAGCTTTTGTAAATTAAGTAACTTGTGCTTGTCTCATTTCTTTGAGTCGTTGTATATATGGTTGTTGGCCTTCCGCGATTCTATTGAGTGATGGTCCAGAATCGTATCCACTCGGATTCCGTTGAGAGATGGTTCAGAATACTTCCTACTCCACGATTTCGTTGAGTGATGGTTCATGATCGTATCCACCTCGTGTTTCATTGAGTTGGATTGAGATAGCTTCCAAGATGTAGGCTTCGGCCAAACTGCGTCCCTTTAGCCTAGTTTTTAATGTACATATGAACAATGGTTTTTGGGAATCTTGTTGTTTGTATTATATTTAGGGCCTCCGTATTTAGACCTCATATAAATACTCGGGGGACTCAAATGTAATTATGTAATAAATGAAGGGGCAAATATGTAATAAGTGAGGAGCCCTTATTCTATAAAAGGACTCCTCACTCTCCTCATTAGGGGAGGTCAAGGTTTAGGCCATGGGAAGAGAGAAAACATCTCAGATAGGGCAAACATAGAAAATAGGCTAGAGAGCACACTGGCTCTAGCCTTCGTGTATATTCACCATTCAGAGTGAAACAATATCAACATCAGTGTGGACATAGCCCAAACATTGGGGTGAACCACGATACATCTTGTGTTCTTTACTTTCTTGCAGATTCACGGTCGGATTTACGTTGGTCCAAGACCCCTCCGGTTTTGTGCATCAACATTTGATGCCGTCTATGGGAAACGACACAAAAAGCTATGTCGGTTCTCTTTTATTTTTTTCATCTCACCACCGTGAATCTGCACAACCCAAGAGCCCAGAACCTCCCTCCTTGGGCTTTTCCAGAAAACCTTCGCGGACCTCAAACTCTCCAGTCCTCTTTCTCACTCTGCTATCCTCTTACAGACAAGTCACAAAAAAAAAAAAAAAAACCTTTACTTATCTTTCAGTAATGAGTTGGGAGTCACAGGGTTTCTTCAGGTGATCATAGAGAAGAATCAATGGCAGCACAAGCAGCAAGGAACCTAATCCTCAAGGAAAAATCGCCACCACCAAGACCAAGAAGCAGAACAAGCCCGCCAGTCTGCTTCACAAGTCTATCATCAAATAGTCTTGGGCACTTTCTCTCTCTACTGTATCAGTCTCTTTCTCTGTGAGAATGGGGGTGGCAGCGTGACCCACAGTGCGAGTGACAAACATTCCACAAACCGTCACAGCCCAAGAGCTATTAACCTTCCTCGAGTCGAAACTTGGCAGTGACTCAGTATTCGTCGTAGAAATCAGCAGCGATCACAAGAATAGGAAGTCACGCAGCATCGGTGATGCGAAAATAAATTAACGCACAAATTTAAACCCTATTTGTGACAGTTGTAGTATATGGATAAGTAGGGATCGTTCTAGGCCGGGGATTAACTAGGGATGCTAACCAAAGTAAAATTAAATTAAAAACGTAAAAACAAAATTTAAAACACTAAACTAGACTCAAAACACTTAAATAGAATCACTCAAAATAAAACTAACAAATAAACTAAAACAAATCAAAAGACTCAAAATAATTCAAGACTTTTAGAAAACACAAACTAGATTGATTTCTAATAAATCTAACACTTTAAAATAAACGGGGGATTGATTTTTGATGAAAAGTAAATTAAACTTAAATAAATTACAGAATTGACAAAAACATAAAATTAAGGTAAAATGATAAATGACGGACTGGCTAGAGGATTATTCTCCACACATGCCACATATGCAACCTAAATTGATTTTCAGTTGTTCTTTCAATAAATTGTAAATTCTCAACGCCCCAAGTTAATTAGGTCCGCTTAAATTAACCTTCAGATTTTCCTACTTTTATTAGGTTGGATGATTGCATACGACAACCCAAAACATTCCCTACAAGTTCCCTACATGAATTGCATAATAGAGATACAAGCAAGAATCATTAAGTTTTATGAAAATCATAAGCATTGACGAGGCACTTGTTACTATGAATTGCATGAAACTTATGCCAAGAATTTACCTAACGCGATCGTTTATAAGCGACCTTCACTACTTGTGAATATAAGTTCATAACGATTAGGTGAAATTCACTTATATTCTAGCATCAAATTCATGCATGTAAATTAGGTATGCATCCTTAATCGACATACAAAAATAAGTTATCAATCAAGCAGTTAAGCAAATTAAATCACAACTCAGAAATCACAACTGAAGGTAATAAATTCAAATTACAAATATATCATGGTTTTGAATTAAACTCTAGCCAAAATAAAATTAGTTACACATTATTAAAATTAAACAGGAATAAAACTTGAGTTTAGGAACGAATTAACCGAAAGAGTAGAGTGCTTCAGTGCCCACTGTCCTTCCTCTTCTCCTCTTCGCGCTGACTGCACAAAGGCAGTCACCTGTCAGCTGCCAAGGGCTTCTGCTGTGCTGACCTTCCTCTCTTCCGCCAGCTGGTTCTCACGCTGCCAAGGCAGCAGTCCTTCACACGCTGCCAGCTGGCAGCTGTCCTCTCTTCGTGCTGTTTCTCTGTCCTTCCCGAGCACGTCACTCCTTTAAGTTCCTCTCCTTATTTCTTGCGATGCACCTCCACTTCCTGCACAGCCCTCGCGCCCTCAGCTCCTCCAACCTCTATCTCCCCACTGACAGCTCCCCGTGCGCCCCTCGCTCCCGCGTCTGCTCCTGTCCGTCTTTCCTTCTTCGCTGCCTAAGACAGCATCCCCTAACGCTGCCCGTCCTCCCTCACGTCTCAGCTTCTCCTCTTGGCGTCTCTCGCGTCCCGCCTCTCCGTCAGTCCCCCCTGTGTTCTTCACTGCTCGTGCTGCCCAAGGCAGCCCTCTCCTCGTGCTCTGACCTCCCTGGTTTCTGCACAGTTTTCTCGCTGCCTTAGGCAGCTTGCTCAGCGTGCCTCCTATTTCCTGATTCCTTCCCCCCCAAGAGCCTCCTGTGTGTCTCCAGCTAATTCCCTTCTCTCGGTCCTCTCTCTCCTCTCAAGTTCCCAAGTCTCTCTTTCCAAGCTGCCAAAGCAGCGTCTTCCCCCCCCGTCTCACCTGCTAGCACAGGATTTATTTTTATATCCTCAGTACACCCCCGTCAGTCCTACCCCCCACTGACCTCCTTGCCTTTATATTTTTTTTCTTTTCTGTCAGTGCACCTCAGTGCTCTCCCCACGTTTTTATTTTCTTTTATTTGCTCCATTATTTTTCTAGTGGTCCACCCATGTTCCATTTTCCTGTTTATTATTTTTCTCACATTTTCTTTGCCTTATTCTGTCACTCCCCCACTGCCCATTATTCTTTCTAATTCTTTTTCATTTGGTTCTTATTTTATTTGCTGCACTTACTCAACATCATATATATATATATATATATATATATATATATATATATTTATAATACTATCTTATTTTTATTAACCAAAAATAATGGGCAATGCAGTTTTGACGATTTTATTACTAAAAATATACACTTAAGCTATTATTAATTTCTTTGCTAGCCAAATCACATAAAACACGAAAATAAAGTAAATAGCTCAAAAATACAAGAAACTAACTAACAAAAGACAAGAGAATTTGATGTAAAATATATATAAATATGAGCTTATCAAATACCCCCACACTTAGCTTTTGCTAGTCCTCGAGCAAAACAAACGAAAACAGAAAAAGTAATAACATGAAAATTATTAGTTTCCCCTTATATGACCCTCATAGAATTTCATTCGAGAACACAAATCATCAAGAACCATAGCTAACACCAACAAGCAATTTAAGTTCATTTTCCTTACTCAAATATTAGCAGTAATCTTTGAAACATCCTTGAAGTGTAGTGTGTGAGATAGCCATGCTAATGCAATTTCAAATTTTTATTTTAAAATCACCATATGCAAACTAGCGACCTTCTCACCGGATACACACTCAATCACACATGTGTTTAGTTTTAATGTGTTTCGCTCAAAGAAACAAATGTGAAATTTCTACCATAAGCTTGCATAAAGATCACTTCTCCACAGTCATAATTGCAAAACTTAAATCAAGAGGACTTTTATTGGATGTAATGAGGCTTAGGGAAAGGGTTATTGAAACGAAAGAATAGGAAAACACAAGTTCCAAGCTACATTGCAAACAATTCTTTTCTTTAGATTTATAAGAACTCAAGCTCTCCAACGATTCTTCAGACATCTCCAACCAAAAACTTAAACTGAAACTTTAAAAACTTTTTATTTTCTTTG
The DNA here is from genome assembly GCA_035220775.1 of Malus fusca. Lineage (NCBI taxonomy): Eukaryota > Viridiplantae > Streptophyta > Magnoliopsida > Rosales > Rosaceae > Malus > Malus fusca. Next base: position 32,413,371 of record CM069060.1, on the reverse strand, counting down.
TATACAATCTTTCTTTTTTCTTTTTCTTTTCTTCTTTTCTTTTTTTCTTTTTTTTTTTTTTTTTTTTTTTTTTTTTTTAATACAAACATGAAATACCCCCACACTTATTCTTTTGCCAAACACCTTCAAAGTACTTCACAAACGTTTCTCATAAGACAATCTTGCATTGCTCGCTTGGAAATGGTAAGGAAAAATATTTATTTCAGGCATAAGGGTAGACATATCTGGTGATAAGAAATAAAAGGTTCACATATACGGCACAAATTGGCAATCTAATGATATCATTTTTCTTTGGGAAACAAGGTTATTTGGGCCATGGTGGTAAACCTAATGCCTCTATCATTTTCAAGTTCATGCAATCAATGACAAAAATTTCGAAAGATCGTTATGCAAGTTCTAGAGAAGTATCTCACATAAGTTCATCACACATGAAAAAAATAGGAGTGTATGAAAAATGCACACACTTTCAATAGGCTCAAAAACTCACATAGGATGTATATGGTCACTAAATTCACATATGGAGCTTAAAATCATGCTTTAATTTCACATCAACAAGGCTATGTGCATTTGGTTTTTCAAAGATGATCAAATATGTACAAACTAACACGAGAATAAGGAATTTCACACAACACATGTTAACTAAGTTCTTGATCATCATGGTTCAACTTTTATCCAATTATATCATTGGGTCGGGAAACTAACAAAAATCTAATTCAAAACAATAAGGAAAACAAGAAAATATTTTTGGATTTTTAAATTTTTTTTTTTTTTTTTTTTTTTTAATAAAACAACAACTTAATTAAGAAAACACAAAGCAATAACATGGAATAACATGGAAACAAATGAAACCAGTTCAAAGTCGAAGGTACAAAAATTTTCAATTTGGTCATTTTTATACTCTTTACCCCCACACTTAAACTAGACATTGTCCCCAATGTCAGAAAATATAATAAAATGCAAATAAAAATGAAAAAGATAAATATAAAGAAACAAAATAAAGCAATAGGACTGAAAACTTCCCTAATTTGCAGAAAATCAAGCGATGACCCCCCAAGCTAAAATTTTGCAATCAACTTCAAGGGTGGAAATAACCAAAAGTTCCTGCAAAGAAAAGAAATAAGTCAGTTAAGCACGCAAGAAAACAAACAAACGAAAAATTGAAAATGAAAATAAAAGATAATAATAAAACTAAAAAGTGATCATTGGTCCTGTTTGGTGACTTTCCACAGCTTTGAACTTGAACTGGCCTCGGAACTTCTTAGCAAGGAAAATGAGACTTGATTTGTGGTGGTGTTGAAGCTTCTCGAGCTCTTGGTTTCAACTCGGACTCCTTCTGCCGGGTTGATTGAGTCTGCAGGCTACATTCTTCTCTTTTTGTTCTTCTGCATGGCAGGTAGGCACGAGGCAGAGGTGGTGGTCTGCTTCTGCCTAGTTTATTATTTAATAGTCTATTATTATTTTGTGTTAGTGGACGCTTTACAGTATGCATATTCTTTGAGGACACCCACTACATCACTTATTATGCCGGGTCACAACACATACACATCATTACTGCTATCATTATTTTACTGTTATATAAATTGCATTGCTACCTAAACGAACATGGTGACATGTTATAATAATATGTTTCACATTATTATTAATGATTGATCACATGACTATTTTCCATAACATGTGGCAAGTCTGACCAAATTGGATATCAACAAAAATATAATATATATATATATATATATATATATATATATTATTTGTCACCTAGTGACATATATTTAACCCAAGTACATGTGCAATATTTATTCATGGCCTAGAATATTGTGACTGCCATTAAACTATGTCACTTATACAACATGTGATTTACCACACGACTGAATAAATTATTTATTTATAGAAGGCACATAGTACAATATTTTGCCTTGACAAACTTTGTCAATTTGATTTATTCATTATACGGTCATACTTATACTGTCATTTATTGTCAGGAATTATTGAGCAACTAGATTCACTGATCAACATTGTTGCTGACTAAAAGAACCCAATATGCGAACCCGACAAGCAAACCCGAATCATGTCAAGAATTAACTCATACTAAGTGCATGTCGACATAAAGTAGATACTTGCAATGAGGAATACCACGAGCCTAGCCGCCTCGCAGCTGATAAGCTCATATTTTTATATATTTTTACATCAAATTCACTCGTCTTTTCTTAGTTATTTCCTCATATTTATGTGCTATTTACTTTATTTTTGTGTTTTATCGAATTTATCTAGCTAAGAAAATAAAAATAGCACAAGTGTGATTTTATGTAATAATTTCGTCAAAACTGTTTAGCTTTTAAATTAAATAATATATATATATATAATAATTCATATTGTTTTGTAGAAAAAAAAATATAAAAAGATTAAATAAGAAAAAAATAAAATAGTGGGACGGAAAGGTGGGTTGGTGTGAATAAAAGAATAAGGAATAAGTAAAAAGTGTGTGCAGTGTGGTAGGTGGATTGATAGTGGGCAGCTGGCGTGCTACCTTTGCAGCGTGAGGATAGAAAATAAACAAGGGGGACGTGGGCAGAAAAGAATAAAGAGGAGAGGTCAGTACGTGAAGGAAAGGTGGGGGGAGAGAAGGAAAGAACTGTTGGGGGGGGAGAGAAGGAAAGAACTGTTGGAGGACGGGGGGAAGGTTAGACGCTGCCTTTCTGGCAGCAAGGAAGAAGAGAAGAAACGTGAGGGCCTTGAGTTTTGCGCAGGAGGGACGCGGAAAGAAAACTGGGAAGCTGCCCAAGGCAGCTTAGAGAAGTCACGGCGTGAGAAAGAAAAGGAGAGTCCTCGGGCAGCTGTACAGAGGGCTACCTGCATTAGCCAGCTGCGAGGAGGACGGAAAGCAAGGAGCTGCGAAGGCAGCTGGGAGTTTCTGAAAAGGAAGCTGCTATCGACAGGAATAAAAGCTGCCAGCTGGCAGCGTGAGGAGGAACGAAGGGGAAAGGAATCAACAACGTGCTGCCTTGTCTTGGCAGTCAGCACAGCAAGGAAAAACGTGGAGCTTGGCAGTCAGCACAGCGAGGTGGACTATGCAGGAAAGAAGGATAGAAAAACAGACCCTTGCATATTTCTATCGGTTAATTCGTTCCTCAAACTCACATTTTATTTCTGTTTTAATTTTAATAATGTGTAACTAATTTTGTTTTGGCTAGAGTTTAATTCAAAACCATGGATATATTTGTAATATGAATTGATTACCTTCAGTTGTGATTTCTGAGTTGTGAATTTAATTTGCTTAACTGCTTGATTGATAACTTATTTTTGTATGTCGATTAAGGATGCATACTTAATTTACATGCATGAATTTGATGCTAGAATATAAGTGGAATTTCACCTAATCGTTATGAACTTATATTCACAAGTAGTAAAGGTTGTTGACCACAATCGTGTTAGGTAAATTCTTGGCATAAGTTTCATGCAATTCATAGTAACAAGTGCCTCGTCAATGCTTTTGATTTTCATAAAACTTAATGATTCTTGCTTGTATCTCTATTATGCAATTCATGTAGGGAACTTGTGGGGAATGTTTTGGGTTGTCGTATGCAATCATCCAATCCATTAACTTAAGGAAAATCTGAGAATTAATTTAAGCGGACCTAATTAATTTGGGGCGTTGAGAATTTACAATTTATTGAAAGAACAACTGAAAATCAATTTAGGTTGCATATGTATCATGTGTGGAGAAGAACCCTCTAGCCAGTCCGTCGTCCATCCATTCACCTTAATTTTATGTTTTTGTCAATTCTGTAATTTATTTAAGTTTAATTTACTTTTAATCAAAAATCAATCCCCCATTTATTTTAAAGTGTTAGATTTGTTAGAAATCAATTTAGTTTGTATTTTCTTGAGTCTTGAATTATTTTGAGTCTTTTGATTTGTTTTAGATTATTTGTTAGTTTTATTTTGAGTTATTCTAGTTAAGTGTTTTGAGTCTAGTTTAGTGTTTTAAATTTTGTTTTTACGTTTTTAATTTAATTTTACTTTGGTTAGCATCCCTAGTTAATCCCCGGCCTAGAACGATCCCTACTTACATCTTTACTGCAATTTGACAAAAGAGGGTTTAATTTGTGTGTTTAGTTATTTTACACATCAGCAGCGAGCATAGCCTCTAGCCGAGCAGCCTCGCAATGAGCATCGCCTTCAGCCGAGCAACCGCCTCGCCGCGAGCATAAACATTCATGAGCATCACTCATGTCAATCATACATAAACATTCATGAGCATCACTCATGTGAACATTCATGAGCATCACGCATGTCAATCATACATAAACATTCATGAGCATCACTCATGTCAACATTCATGAGCATCACTCATGTCAACATCCATAAGCATCACTCATGTCAATCAACATAAACATTCATGAGCATCACTCATGTCAATCAGCTTCGAAAGCTTCATTTACAGAGCTCTAGCTTCGAAAGCTTCATTTACAGAGCTCCAGCTTCGAGAGCTCCAGCTTTGAAAGCTTCATTTACAGAGCTCCAGCTTCGAAAACTTCATTTACAAAAGCTCCAGCTTCGGAAGCTTTATTTACAAAGCTCCGACTTCAAAGCTTCATTAACAAAAGCTCCAGCTTCAAAGCTTCACTTTCAAAGCCTCACCTATAAAACTTCACTTTCAAAGCTTCACCTACAAAGCTTCAGTGCATGGTATACAAAGACCGTCTCCGAATAACCGCCACTTCGGCCCATACATGGATTGAATTTGAAGTCTCCATCCAACAGACTTGATTGACTGAAGACTTGGGGGACTACACTATGTACCATATATTGGGTGTCCGCAACTAGGCATCATGAAAAATACTTGGGGGACTTAGCCCATTATTTATGTATTGAGGAGCGAACCCTTATTCTATAAAAGAGATTCCCTCACTTTCATTAGAGAGCACCCATTATTCATGTATTGAGGAACGAACCCTTATTTTATAAAAGGGACTCCCTCACCTTCATTAGAGAGAGACTCTTAGCCCATCATTTATGTATTGAGGAGCGAACCCTTATTCTATAAAAGGGACTTCTTCACCTTCATTAGAGAGCATCGCCGCCAGCTGAGCAACAGCCTCGCCGCAAGCATCACTCCTAACCCATCACTTATGTATTGAGGAGCGAGGCCTTATTCTATAAAAAAGACTCCATCACCATCATTAGAGAGCATTGCCGCCTGCTGAGCAACCGCCTCACCACGAGAATTAACTCTAGCCCATCATTTATGTATTGAGAAACGAGCCTTTATTCTATAAAAGGGACTCCCTCACCTTCAACGCCACAAGCCAAGCTAACCAAGGCAACATAAGCCACAAGCCGAGCAGCCTCGCAACATGTGCTACTTCTAGTTGAGCATCATTTCACATTGAGTACCGCATCATATCGAGTATCAGTTCTAGACGACATCTAGTTACTTCGGCACACACATGGACTAAATTTCAAGTCTCCAGCCAAAAGACTCTCTTGACTGAAGATTTGGGGGACTACTGTTTGTACCATATTTAGGGCATCCGTATTTAGACCTCGTATAAATACTCGGGGACTCAAATGTAATTATGTAATAAATGAATGGGCAAATATGTAATAAGTGAGGAGCCCTTCTTCTATAAAAGGATTCCTCACTCTCTTCATTAGGGGATGTCAATGTTTAGGCTATGGGAAGAGAGAAAACATCTCAGAGAGGGTAAACACAGAAAATAGGCTAGAGAGCACACTACCTCTAGCCTTCTTGTATATTCACCATTCAGAGTGAAACAATATCAACAACAGTGTGAACGTAGCCCAAACATTGGGGTGAACCACGATACATCTTGTGTTCTTTACTTTCTTGCAGATTCACGGTCGGATTTACGTTGGTCCAAGATCTCTCCGGTTTTGTGCATCAACACTTATGGTTTGAATTAGAAAAGCCATTGGATGTCTAGGTGACTCCTTCGCAGTTTTTAGCGACTTGATTATGACTTCATATAACATGATTATATACTTGATATTTTGTTTCCATTGAGGGGTCTAGAACCCGATGTTGTTGGATTCCGTTGAGTGGTACGGAATCCTTGCTTTCGCTCATTCCCATAAGATTAGTCGAGAACCCTAGATTCGAGTGAATGGGAATTACCCACAATAGACCTTGTGAATTTATATACCATGTTATTACTCATAACCTAAGTAGAGAATTATACAGAGTTCTCTAATTGAATTGGTGAAATGGTATGTTATCTCATTGGTTGATTAATATAGTTAAAAGTTAAAATCATGCATCTTTGATTCATGAATTGATTAATTGACGGGATTGTGGAATGACGTTGGATATAGTTGCTCTTAATACGATTAGATTAGTTAATGAATGTGACTAGAGAAAAATAGTGATTGCGATATTATGTTGAAAACATAGTGACTTATATGATGGGTGGAATGGAAACCTTGATTGTCATATTGGATTGTTATGTAGCCTTGAATCTAGTACTTCCATACTTGTCAAGTTCTAATGATTGATTGATGAATGTTATATATTTCGGCTTGAATGTACTATGGTAAATGTAGATGGGTAGTGAGTGACGAACTACGAATGGCTTGATCCCTGTTGAGGGTACGTAGGTAGTTTAACGAGAAGGTTAGATGCAGCCATAAAATATATGGAAATTACTACGCAATTTGGACCTTGAGTGGTGCTTTATTCATATCCAAGAGGCAAGGTATGTTAGATATACGAGTATTTGGTGACGTCGCGTGTCAATCCTGGACGTATGTTAGGATCGGGGCGTGACACAATAGATTCACTAACACTTAAAGAGTTTATTTATATTTTCATTAAGTATAACTAGTGTAAATATTTTAAATTGAAGATTGAATTCAGTCATTGTATTCATATAGGGTCAAGGAGTGTAGCTGTAAAAAAATCATCAAAATCAAAGTTAAAATAACTATTAAATCGTAAATTTTCTTTTATAACCGTCGAAAAGTTTTGTCCCGTTAGTTGATCTCTGAATGTTTGTTTTTTGTGATTTTTGGTGTATATGATCTCGAAGTATATACAAACAAGTTTGAAGGTTGGATCGTTGAAACTAGTTTCATAGAATGCATATCCCATTAAAAACAATAGATTCACTAACACTTAAAGAGTTTATTTATATTTTCATTAAGTATAACTAGTGTAAATATTTTAAATTGAAGATCAAATTTAGTCATTGTATTCATATAGGGTCAAGGAGTGTAGCTGTAAAAAAATCATCAAAATCGGAGTTAAAATAACCGTTAAATCATGATTTTTCGTTTATAACCGTAAAAAAGTTTTGTCCCGTTAGTTGATCTTTGAATGTTTCTTTTTTGTGATTTTTGGTGTATATGATCTTGAAGTATATACAAACAAGTTTGACGGTTGGAACGTTAAAACTAGTTTCCTAGAATGCATATCCCATCAAAACAATAGATTCATTAACACTTAAAAGAGTTTATTTATATTTTCATTAAGTATAACATAAGATTTTGTGGTATCCACTAGTGTAAATATTTTAAATTGAAGATCGAATTTAGTCATTGTATTCATATAGGTTCAAGAAGTGTAGCTGTAAAAAATCATCAAAATCGGAGTTGAAATAACCGTTAAATCGTGATTTTTCGTTTATAACCGTCGAAAAGTGTTGTCCCGTTAGTTGATCTCTGAATGTTTGTTTTTTTGCGATTTTTGGCGTGTGCGATCTTGAAATATATTCAAACATGTTTGACGGTTGGATTGTTGAAACCAATTTTGTAGAATGCATATCCCATCAAAACAATAGATTCACTAACACTTATGGTTTATTTATACTTTCATTAAGTATAACATAAGATTTTGTGGTATCCACTAGTGTAAATATTTTAAATTGAAGATCGAATTTAGTCATTGTATTCATATAGGATCAAGGAGTGTAGCTGTAAAAATTCATCAAAATCGAAGTTAAAATAACTGTTAAATCGTGATTTTTCGTTTATAACCGTTGAAAAGTTTTGTCCCGTTAGTTGATCTCTGAATATTTTTTTTTGCGATTTTTGGCGCATACGATCTCAAAGTGTATACAAACAAATTTGACAATTGGATCGTTGAATGGTATATATATATTAAATAGCTTTAAAATTATTTATTTTGTACATATAACACTTAAGAAATTGAATGGTTTATATATTTATTAAGTAGCTTTAAATATTATTGTAGTGTGAATCTGGTTTTTGTTAGAAAAATATATTATTGTGGGTTTTATGTAAAAAAAAGAAAATTGAATTTGAAGGGAGTAAAGTCAAATTTTCAGTAAATTTTATTATTTATAAAAATTATTTTTATAAATTTTGCACGACGAACCAAAAATTTGTTGCTCAAAATCCTTAAATTTGGACAGAGCCAAAAATGGGACGCGAGAATTGTTTTTAAATTTTTTTTAAGACTTTGAGCGACCAACACTTTGTCACGCAAAACTCTAAAAATTTGGGTGGGCACCAAAAATGGGCCACGGGAATTTAAATATATTTTTTTAAAGTCTTTGTGCGACCAATACTTTGTCACACAAAACTTTATGTGACCAACACTTTGTCACGCAAAACTCTAAAAATTTGGGCATGAAAAAAAATGGGACACGGGAATTTTTTAAAAAAAAATTTAAGACTTTGCGCGACCAATATTTCGTCGTGCAAACTTGTATCATTTGTCGCGCAAAGTGATACGGTTTTTAAAACCAAAATAACTCCTCCACAATTTTCTCAATGTCTTTGTCTACTCTTACCTCTCCTCTTTCTTTCCCTCTCCCCAAATCCGACCCTCTCTCACACTCACTCCTCTCACTTAATCTCTCTTCTCTCTCTTCACTATCTCTCACTCTCACTCACTCTCTTATCTCTCTCTCACTATCTCCTTTAATTCTCTCACACTCACTCCTCCCTCTCATTCTCACTCACTCTCCATCTTGCCAAAATGTATATTCTCCCCAAATTTTAATTTTTTTTCATTAATGTGTTTTTGGAATTAGTTTTGAGTTTGGTGCGGGGTTTGGGGTCGAGCATAGGTTGAGGAGTGGAGTTTGGGGTCGGATTTGGGGTATACCAATTTTAGGGGAGATTATGCCAATTTTTTGTTATTATTTTGTTATTTGACCATATATATATAGATATATATATATTTTTTTTGTAGGGAATTGTTGAGACTTTGACGGCTAAAGTTGAGGATTATGACGCTATCGAAACATATCCCCCGCCACTACCACCACAATAGACTTGTATTAGGATTTTATTATTGTACTTTGTTAATTTATGTGTACATTTTGAATATATTATATATATTTGATATTTGATCACTATTTTTCATATGTAATTTTATTTTGAATATGTCAATTTAAATTCAAGTAATTAAAAAATAAAATCATACAATTAAATTAAATTAAAAAGGTAAAAATTCGAAAATCTTGCGCTGCCAAATATTTTGTTGTGTAAACAATTAATATAATTAAATTAATATAAGAGAAATAATAAAGCAAAAAGTCAAAAAACCTTGCGCGACAAAATATTTCGTCGCGCAAAATATTAAATTAATTTATTTTAATTAAAAAAATTTTAAAACAAAAATTTAAAATTTAAAATATTTCGTTGCGCAAAGCTTTGCACGACGTTATCTTTGTCCAGCAAAGTATCTTTGCGCGACAAACTAATTCGTACTAAGATTAATTTTCGTCGCGCAAACCCTATCGTCACGAGCTTTGCGAGATGAACCATGTGCGACCAAAATTTCTTCGCGCAACGAAATTCTACTTTGCGCAGCAAACTTATTTCGTCGCGCAAAGTGTTTTTTGGAGTAGTGCAAATAAACGCCTTCATCTTTGCTTTCCAAGCACCATAGTTCTCACCATTAAAGTATGGTGGATGTGAGATTGATCCAGCTGCTCGATCCATCACAGAAGTCCCTAGGATCTTTCTAAATAACTTTAAAGAACTGCTCTGGTGCCATTTGAAATTGTAAACCTGGATGGATCAATGTTAAAATGCAATATGAAGGATTGATAAGTGATTCAATCCTGGTACTTCATAACACAAATCAAAACAAAACAAACTGAGAAAATAAACGAAGATGGAGTTTTTGCACGAAATCTTGCACGAGGAAAAAACCCTCCACACAGGAGAGAAAAACCTCAAGGCACACAACCAATTTCAAAAAACTTAAGGACTTATACAAGACTCAATTGATACTTTCTTACACCACAAAAGAAGCTTGATCAAATACTCTTGTCTTGTAGAACACGCCCTCTTCACCTTCTCTTTGATTCACACCGATTCACACTCACAAGCAAAGCTTACACAAAGTTCCATGATGAATGAATGATGTGTTATGCTATCAGACTATCACCTAGATAAATCTAAGAACCTAACAACCTTTTGTCTCTCCCCCTTTAACTTATAAAACAATCTCACGATTTTGATTAGAGTGCAAAAGGTGTCGTGTAAAACTCCTAGCACAACCCTTTATATACTAGGTTAACTCTTTTACCTAATAAACAAAGAGATTGGCCTTATTTAAACATCTTCCTTATTTAAGACTATGCAGATTTGTATAGACTTCTAGAATCCCACACCAAATCAATATTTAATAGGGAAAACAAATCCTATATGAATGCAAATGGTTCTTACCATAAAAGTGCTTTGCCATGTAACATTAGTCAATCATGCTCCTCATTTAACGCAAGCTCCAACCTTTGCATGTTACAATTAATCCTAAGACTAGGAATAACCAACTTACAAACTCTTTACATTTGCTAGGAAATAGCCAACTTAATTACACTTTCAATAAATAAATAAATAAAAAGTCAAAAAAGGAATAAAGGAAGGGCATGAGTCATGACTGATAGGGGTACCGACCTTTTTACTTAGAAAATTAGGACTTTATCATTGCAACTTTTGTGTTAACTAGGTCGCCGAATCATTAGCTAACTCGCTCTAGGTCTAGTGGACTTTGTTATTGCAATCTTTGTGTTAAACAACTCGTCGACTGAATAACCAACTCACTTTGAGTCTAGTGGTACTTCTCTTCTCAAAGTTGAAAGAGATTGCAAGCAGAGATCCCCCTTTCTAAAGATAATGGAAGAAATATAGATTCCAAACGTTTTTCGTGTCTAAAATCCAGCGTCTCCCACGTCCAACCAACCTAAAAGGAAGCTTCCAATAATTACAACCGCCGCGTTCATGGCATTACAATGACAATGTCCACAGTTACATTTCATTGAAATCCTTTGCAATGGCTGCATCTCTAATTGGAGAGGCTTTTCTCTATGCTTCCATCAAGGTGTTGTGTCACGGAATTACTTCAACTGAGTTCATCGACTTTTTTCAGCGCAAGAAACTCGATGAATCACTCCTCATGAAACTGAAGATAATGTTGGAAATGTGCCCTAAAGCCAATCATATGATGATACTTTACGGACATTTCACATGTTAAACTAATCTAGTTTACATATAAAGGGCAAACATTATTGTTTGAGCCGTCTCATATAAATGTTATATGCTTAAACGATAAAGTCCAAGGAATATGTGATTGGGAGAATGCAATCTAATGAAGTTAGATTAATGAGACCATTCTTTCGTAGACACATCCTAAACGTTCCTGATCATAGGATTGCCAATTGGGCATTGACAGTCCGTTAAGATCAGTACGTGCTATGTCTTCTCTCAGGGAGAGTGACTAGTCTCGAGTCATTGGTGTGTGTGACATCAAGACAAGTACGTAGGTGCTCAATAGAGAATGAGTCCACTGAACACGATCAACGAGGAGTTCTCATACTCATGTCACATGAGAACTCATGGTTGGGATAATGCAAATTAGTCCTTTGACCTGAGGCATCACAGTTGTCTTGTGGTTAAGTCCTTGATCTTTGATTATGTCAAAGTCACCCCATCGGGGTGTCCACGACATCATTGGGGTTAAGCCACTTAGTTATGGAGACAAGTGAATGTGCAACAAGGGATCTCTAACCTTCAAATGGTTTGAGGGAGAATACTCTATGATATGATTAAAATCTCTGGCCAGAGTATGAATGAGATTTGGGAATGCGTTCCAAATCACATTCAAGGTAATCATATAAGCAAACGAATCACATTGGATAGTAGACATGAATAAATAAACTATCAAACCAAACAATGTGGTCAAGAGTATTAGATTAGAGAAAGACCGTATTGCATTTGTAATCCTAAACTGAATAGGTTCTCTACCTCTTCTGATTAGCTTGGGTAACCATGATATGCTGCTAGGTGTCACTCATGGTTTGTGGAAGCCCTAAACGTGTATAATCACTAAAGGGAGAATTGAAAGTAAGTTTCAATTCACAATTGATTTGAAAGAGTTCTAATCGCCCACTGCCTCGCTAAAAGGAACCTAATGGATCGTACACCATGTAAGGTGGAGATTGAAGAAACAATGGAGATGAGTAAGAATAATTAAATGGTTTAATTATTTATGGCAAGGATTAATTAATATGTTAATTAATCAAACGAATAAGTTCGTTAAAGACCTCGGGATAGTTTTGGACCTTAAGGCCCAATGGGCTTCGAACGTCAAGCCCATTGACTTAAGTTGTATGACAACTTAATGAATAATGATTCACAAAGGCCCAATTAGCCCAATAAACCCATATGGCCGGCCATGTTAGAGAGAATGAGCTTTTGGTTCTTTAGGTCACTTATTTGAAGGGACTATATAAAGGACTTTATAGCCAAAATTCAATTAAGGGTTTCTTTTGGGAGAATTAGAGAGAACATGTCTCTCATTTTCTCTCTAAAGAGGCCGGCCTCCTTGGGGGGTGCATCTAGCAATCCCACTACTCCAAGGTCACTCATTTCTTCTTCAATTTAACCTTGGTGTAGAATCTTTAGAGGTTCTCTATTTTGGGAACTTGGAGAATCCAATTCTTTCAACCAAATCCATGGAGCTAAGAAGCAAGGAATGAAGGCCCTATCTCTTGGGTGATTATCCTTTGCATATGCAAAGAGGAATCTACAAAGGTAAATATTTCTCAACTAACAAATGTTGTTTTTAAGTTGAGTCAAGGTTCACCAATCTACTAGGCTTTGAATTTCATGGTTGATGTTTTTGTTTTTGAGTGCATGCAAGCATGATTCCGCCTTTAATTTGTTAATTGCATGCTATTGATGTTGCTCAAATAAACATGTTTTTCACAAAATTTCCTTCAGATAACACTGCTCGCTCTTTACGCAGTGCTTAGTGATGCAGAAGAGAAGCAGATCGTGAACCCTACTGTCAGAAACTGGCTTGATGAACTCAAACATGCTGTTTTTGACGCGGAGGATTTACTGGATGAGATCGACACCGAAGTTTTACGATGCAAGGTGGAAGGTGAAGGTCAAAACGACAAATTAACTAGTAAGGTGTGGAACTTTTATTTTACTTCTCGTAATTCTTCTTATCTAAACATGAATGGTAGGATAGAAGAGTTATTTCAAAGATTAAAACAACTTGCAAAAGAGAAAGATGTCATTGGTCTGAGAGAAGTTCATGGGGTTAAGGTTTCACATAGAACTCCAACAACTTCCTTGGTTGATGATTCTCGTGTATATGGTAGGGATGACGATAAAAAATATTTATCGACAGTGTTATTGTCAGATGATGCCAGCGATAATGATGTATGTGTCCTTGCCATAGTTGGAATGGGCGGGGTTGGTAAGACTGCCCTTGCTCAAATCCTTTACAATGATGATAAGGTGAAAGAGCATTTTTCTCTTCGAGCTTGGGCTTGTGTTTCTGAAGATTATGATGCTATTAAGGTAACTAAAACCCTTCTCGAGCCAGTTACTTTAAAACCTTGTAATATGACAAATCTGAATTTGCTTCAACTTGAACTAAAGGAACAAATTAGGGGGAAAAAGTTTTTATTTGTGTTGGATGACCTTTGGAATGAGAAATATCTTGACTGGGAGTGCTTCCGAATTCCTTTCACTTTAGGGGCAAGGAGAAGTAAGGTCATTGTAACATCACGAAGCACAAATGTAGCATCTATCAAGCAAAATGTTCCTATTCAGAAATTGAAACCTATGTTCAATGAAGGTAACACGGCGAGTTAGTCGTTTTCTGGCCAAACCACATTGAGTTAGCCGTAAAAAAAGGTACCATTCTCTTTGTCTCGTCGAGAAGTATGATTTTCGTTTTTGAATTACTTGATTTCGTTGAGTATTGAATAAGTTATGAACGTTTAAAGTTTACCCAGTTTCTGGAGAGTTTTCAAGTTTTCACTCAGACCAGTCAACTTTGAGGCTATTTTTCGACAATCTCTGGCAACCACTGGGCTTCGAAATAGGTATAATCTTATTTTACATTTTCCTATCTTCATTTTGATATATTATGGGTCGAATTTGGTTAAGAAACGATTGAGTTACGAAGCTTTGAAAATTGCCCAAACTTCTGACCAAGAGCCTTGGGACACTTAACGGAGTTTTTAACGGAATGACCAAAATGATGGATGGTGGACAATCTCAGGGATCACTTTTATCGATTTGGAATCGCAGGGACCAAAGTGATGAGTTATGCAAATCTAAGGGACCATTTTGGCGATTTACCCAAAACTGAAAAACTGAAAATTAGAAACGAAATGGTTACCAAGTGGTGCCTTAGCTGCTTTCATTTGAAACTGGCATGTTCTACATGCAAGGAAGTTCTGTAGATTTGCATATAACCTGTACAAATTGATGTTACTTCTGCTACTCTTAAGACAAAGGAGAGGAATCGACACAATCTTAAAGAAATAGTAAATGATAAATAAATAAATAAATGGTTTTTTTAGCCAAAATGGTCTCTAAGATTTACATAACTCCTCACTTTGGTCCTTGAAATTTGAAATCAATAGGGAAGAGAATGGTATTTGAAAATTTATAATTAGGCTCTGTTTTGGAGAAATAATCTGTTTATCTATTTCTATTTGAAATGATACAAGAAACTCTTTATATAGGAGTACTGGAGTCTCACAGGCAATAAAGGCAGCAGCTCCCAACTACATGTAATAAAAGTTAGGCTATACAATAATGAGTGCCTACAATAGACCCTTGACTTTGTAATCACAAACTATGATTTTGCTTGACTTTGTATCCACAATTGAAAACTTGCTTAATTGTTATCTCCATCATTCTTATCTTCATCAAATAGAAATGTTCACCATCAATCATTTTGGTCATTCTTTTAAAAAACTACCATTAAATAAGGATAAAATAACTAAAATACCCTCAATTTTCGTCAAATCATTTTTTCCCATTGTTTATTAAATTGAGGGTATTTTTTTTCATTTAGTCATTATTTAACATAATTTTTCAAGGAATGACCAAAATGATTGATGATGGACAAATTTCTATTGATTTCAAATCTCAGGGACCAAAGTGATAAGTTATGCAAATTTCAGAGACAATTTTGGCTAAAAAGCATAAATAAATAAAAAGTCAAAAAATGAATAAATGGAGGGCATGACTCATGACTGATAGGGGTACTGACCTCTTTACTAAGAAAATTAGGACTTTATCATTGCACCTTTTGTGTTAACTAGATCGTCGAATCAATAACCAACTCGTTCTGGGTCTAGTGAACTTTGTCATTGCAATCTTTGTGTTAACCGACTCGTCGACTCAACAACTAACTCGCTCTGGGTCTAATGGTACTTCTCTTTTCAAAGTTGAAAGAGATTCCAAGTTCAAATCCTCCGTAATGGAAGAAATTTAGACTCCAAATGTTTTTCATGTCTAAAATCCAGCGTCTCCCACGTCCAACCAACCTAAAAGGAAGCTTCCAATAATTTACTCTAGCATTTGCCTACACACTTTGTGTGTATGAACACATTTTATTAGAAAATGAGAAGGAGAGAGGTTTTTGTTTTTGGTTTTTGGTTTTTTTAATTTTTTTTAATTTTTAATTTTAAATATTAGAGATATTTTAACATCACCTAGGTGAGTCTTCAATAAAAAACAGTAAAATTTAGACCTATGAAATTACATTATTGCCCATCATTTTTTTGTGTGATAGAAGACTAAGTTGTCTTTTTACCATCTTTTGATTAACAAAGAGATTTTTTATTAATTAATAGAGATAAGTATAACCACCACGTTCACAGCATTACAAAGACAATGTCCAAACACAATTTATAGCCAAAGTCAATGACATTGAGAGAGGGAGAGAGAGAGAGAGAGGGAGAGAGAGAGTATATATATGAAGCCTTTAAGGGAAGGGATCCCTATTTTAAAAAAAAAAATGGGGATATCCTCTTGATCGTTAAATTTGGCTTTAATGAAATTCTGTGGCCTGTGATTTAATCTCAACCACAGAATTTTATTAAAGCCAGATCTAATGGTCAAGAGAGTCCCCATTTTTTTTTTTGAAAAATAGGGATCCCTTCCCTTAAAGGGCATGTATATGTATGTGTGTGTGTGTGTGTGTATATTATTATTATTTTGGTTATAAATAGGCAAAAGTTAGAGATATAACCTTTGTTAGGGGCATGAACGAAGCGGATGCAAAACATTATACTGTTTAGTTTTGTAATTATAACACAAAAAGGATTGTAGATGAGAAAAAGAAGGGAGAGATACTAATATTAGTGCTTTCAGTTCTTTTTTTTTTCCTTTGTTGTGTGTATTGATTACACACAGAGCACTCTATTTATAAAGCCACATCCGTGGCAAACAAAAAAGGGAAATCATTAAAGGTCGTACCCAATGCACAAGGCTCCCGCTTTACGCAGGATCTGGAAGAGGTGAATGTTGGCTAGCCTTACCCCCATTTATGGAGAGGCTGCTCCCAAGTCTCGAACCCGAGACCTACCGCTCATGGGCGAAAGCACTATTAATCTACTATTATAAGGTTTTCTCTCCATTTGCCAAAAACGTGTGGGCATTCACCAGAGAGATAGTTCATTACCAGACTTTGACAATTTTTTTCCAACTTCAAACAACTGCAAAATTTACATTTCATTGAAATCCTTTGCAAAAGGAGGAATGGCTGCAGCTCTAATTGGAGAGGCTTTTCTCTCTGCTTCCATCCAGGTGTTGTGTGACAGAATTACTTCAACTGAGTTCATCGACTTTTTTCAGCGCAAGAAACTCGATGAATCACTCCTCATGAAACTGAAGATAACACTGCTCGCTCTTTACGCAGTGCTTAGTGATGCAGAAGAGAAGCAGATCGTGAACCCTACTGTCAGAAACTGGCTTGATGAACTCAAACATGCTGTTTTTGACGCGGAGGATTTACTGGATGAGATCGACACCGAAGTTTTGCGATGCAAGGTGGAAGGTGAAGGTCAAAACGACAAATTAACTAGTAAGGTGTGGAATTTCTATTTTACTTCTCGTAATTCTTCTTATCTAAACATGAATGGTAGGATAGAAGAGTTATTTCAAAGATTAAAACAGCTTGCAAAAGAGAAAGATGTCATTGGTCTGAGAGAAGTTCATGGGGTTAAGGTTTCACATAGAACTCCAACAACTTCCTTGGTTGATGATTCTCGTGTATATGGTAGGGATGACGATAAAAAATATTTATCGACAGTGTTATTGTCAGATGATGCCAGCGATAATGATGTATGTGTCCTTGCCATATTTGGAATGGGCGGGGTTGGTAAGACTGCCCTTGCTCAAATCCTTTACAACGATGATAATGTGAAAGAGCATTTTGCTCTTCGAGCTTGGGCATGTGTTTCTGAAGATTATGATCCTATTAGGGTAACTAAAACCCTTCTCGAGTCAGTTACTTCAAAACCTTGTAATCTGACAGATCTGAATTTGCTTCAACTTGAACTAAAGAAACAAATTAGGGGGAAAAAGTTTTTATTTGTGTTGGATGACCTTTGGAATGAGAAATATCTTGACTGGGATCACTTCCGAATTCCTTTCACTTCAGGGGCAAGGGGCAGTAAGGTCATGGTCACAACACGGAGCACAAATGTAGCGTCTATCATGCGAAATGTTCCTATTCACGAATTGAAACCCTTGTCCAATGAAGATTGCTGGTTTCTACTTGCACAACATGCATTTGGAAATCAAACCCATGGTTCACGCCCAAAGTTGGAAGAAATTGGCAAGAAAATTGCGGTCAAGTGCAATGGTTTGCCTCTAGCTGCAAAAACAATTGGGGGTTTGTTACGTTGCAAGATAGATGCTGAGGAATGGAATAGTGTCTTAAATAGCAATATTTGGGAGCTACCTTATGAGAGAAGTAATATCCTTCCAGCTCTATGGTTGAGTTACCATTATCTCCCAGCTCAATTAAAACAATGCTTTGTTTATTGTTCAATTTTTCCAAAGGGATATAGATTCAAAAGGGAAGAAGTGGTTTTGCTTTGGGTTGCAGAAGGTTTGATTGTACAAGTTGAGAATATGAAAGTGGAAGAGGTGGCTGAAAAATATTTTGATGAACTGTTATCTCGATCGTTGTTTCAAAAGTCACGGAAAATGAGTTTTAAAATGCATGATCTCATTAGTGGCTTGGCTACGTTCATGGCCAGGGGGTTTTGCTACAGCTTGGAAGGGAATGAATCACATGAAGTTCCTAAAATAGTTCGTCACTTTTCGTATGTGAAAGAAGAGTTTGATGCTGCATCAAGATTTGGGCCACTGTATGGTATGAAGTGTTTGCGGACCTTCCTACCTATGGCTTTAAGATTAGAAATGAAGTTTTATGTGAGTAACAGGATTCTGCAAGATTTGTTGCCTACTCTAACACGTTTGCGGGTGTTATCATTATCAAAATACAAAAATATCACTGAAGTACCTAATTCTATTGGCCACCTCATACACTTGCGCTATATGGACGTCTCCTATACCTCAATTGAAAGGTTACCTGATATAGTCTGCACTCTCTACAATTTGCAGACATTATTGTTATCAAATTGTTCCTCTCTTACAAAATTGCCTGCTGGAATCCCAAAATTGATTAATCTGCACCATCTTAATTTTAAAGGAACAAATATTGGAGAGATGCCATCGGAAATGGGTCGACTAAAAGGTTTGAGGACATTGACTACTTTTATTGTGGGGAAATCTACTGGTTCATGCATTAAACAGTTGAGGGAGCTTTCACAGCTTCGAGGGAAACTTTCTATTTTGAAGCTGCGGAATGTACTAGACCTTGAGGATGCTGTGCGGGCCAATTTGAAGAATAAGAAGGATCTCAAGGAGTTAGAGCTGGCATGGGGTGATGAGGACACCAATGATTCCGAAAAGGAGAGACATGTACTTGACAAGCTCCAGCCTTCCGTGAATTTGGAGAAACTGGCCATCAGCTTTTATGGTGGAATCAGCTTTCCGAATTGGTTGGGAAACTCTAATTCCTTATCTAACATTCAATTCATGCGTCTCAGTGATTGTAGTCATTGTTTATCCTTGCCAAGTTTCGGGCAGCTACCCACTCTTAAAGTACTCTACATTGAAAGGATGAAATCTGTTATGACAGTTGGCATTGAGTTCTATGGTGGAAATGGAACTTCTGTAATAAAGCCATTTCAATCTTTGGAGAAGCTAGCGTTTAAGAAGATGCCAGAGTGGGAGGAATGGCAACCAAGTTCAAGTGGAGGCCAACAACCAGACTTTCCTCGTCTACAGGAGTTGATTTTAGACAACTGTCCGAAGCTGAGAGGCTTGCCTTATCATCTTCCTTGCTTGAAAAAACTTTCCGCGTCTGAGTGCGGGGTTCTACAAGGGGGAACGGCTACTTTCACAATCGATTGCTTAAAGCAATTGAGGATAAATGAATGCCCAGGTGTGTTAACTTTACTAGACACAAAATCCCTGTCCTTGCTTCAATATCTTAACATTCAAAATGTAGTTGGTGTAAAGTGCTTGCCCAAGAAAATGGTGCACAGCCGAAATTTCCTTCACCATTTGGGTCTCTATAACTGTCCATCCCTGGAGTCGTTCCCTAAAGATAGTCTACCAACTACATTGACAACTCTTATTGTAGCAAATTGTAAGAGATTAGAATTCCTACCACATGAGATGATGTCCCAATTGACATCTCTTGATTATTTGCGGATAGAGAATAGTTGTGATTCACTGAAGTCCTTCCCGTTGGGCATTCTTCCAAATCTTTCTCATCTTGTAATCCACACCTGTGAGAATCTAGAATCTCTTTCCATTGAAGGAGTAGATGAAAATCTCAGCCATCTCAACAAATTGCAGATCCGGAGCTGTCAAAATTTGCTCTCTTTTCCCCGCAGTGGATTGCCTACTCCCAACTTGACTGACTTGAGAGTCTTGCAATGCAAGAATTTGGAGTCAATGCCTAAAAAAATTCACACACTGATTGCCCTTCGCCAATTGGAGTTATCCGATCTTCCAAAGCTCGTGTCATTTGCACGAGAAGGTTTGCCTCCCAACCTACAAGAATTTGAGGTCAACAATTGCGATGAACTAAGGCATGTAGATGTGGTGAATGATTGGGGTCTGCAAGGACTGGTCTCCCTTCAACAATTTCATATTGGTGGCAGGGGAAGTGACGCTATTTTGGAGACCTTGCTCAAGGAAAAGCTGCTCCCTACAGCTCTTCACAGTCTCCACATCTTTGGACTATCAAGTCTGAAAGTTGTTAATGGGAGGGGACTTCAACACCTCACTTCTCTTCGACGGCTAAAAATAAATCAGTCTCCAAGTCTTGAGTTCCTGCCAGAAGAGGGTTTCCCAGCATCACTTTCTTGCCTAAGCATTCACAGATGTTCTTCCCTCACAAAAAGGTGTCAGAATAAGACCGGAGAAGATTGGGCCAAGATATCTCACATTCCTTTAATAAAGATAGATGACGAAGTGCATATCATATGATCTCTACTTAACATAAAGTTTTAGCTTTTATTTCACTCTCGAATCCACATCAGGTACGTACATGCCACGACTTTAGTTTCGTTAAATTGCTTGTTCTTGAACTTAAATCAAGTATTACTTTATTCCTTCTTATTTGCCGGGGTTTTGTAAAAGCTGTCATGGCATCTATCTTCTGATATTTCTCTTTAAGCCTGTTGTAGTTTTAACACAAGAAATCAAATAATATCCGGGCTTTAGTCTCGGGAGGTTTTCTTTAATTGTTCCCTTTCGGCCTAACTTTGTGCAGTCCGAAACTTGTTAATTAGTTTAAATTATTGTAAAAACATGCAGCCATTAGGTACCGTAGATGATATTCAAATCTGTTTGCTTGTGTTCCAAGATAATATGTAGAGTCTAATCCCTTCATCTTCACATGCAGCGGCATCATGTAGAGCAGAGATGTGAAAAGAAAACACTTCCAGTTGACATTACAGTGAATATAATGAAGAGAAACATGCTCTTTGCAATTTGATGTGAAATCCAAGTTTAAGGAAAAGCATCAAGGTCTTTGCCTCTAACTTCGGAAGGACTCTGAATGCATTAAGCAATTGGGAGACAGTAACCCCGTTGAAGATTCAAACATTAAAGAAACAGATAGGAAACTGGACTGCGAAGTGCAATGGTTTGCCTTTAATAGCACGAGCACTAGGGGGTCTCTTACGGGGCACAATTTCTGGCTTTGAGGAATGGCATCACATATTAAATAGCAATACTTGGGAGCTACCCTCAATTGCTCGCATACTCCCAATTTGTTTACTACAACAATTAAGGCAGAAGGGCAGAGAATCACATTAAGTACGCCACTCTGCTAGGACAGAGGTAATCCAACTTCATTTGTTAACCAATATTTTGTTTTGCTGCATATACTATACTTTTCGTTCTTCCAATTTGAACCGTGTTCCACTTCTTTCGCTACAGTTTCTACTTAGCAATCATATCATACCTATATAGTTGATTAATGATCATAATTTTGTCCGAAATCCCATCTCCGTCAAATTTATTGATGAAAATACCATTTAGGCATTGATCAAGTGAAACTACATGTTAGTGATTTTGCTTACGGACTTCAGAATTTTCTTCGAGTTTATAACTTTTGGTGGCAATGTTTCTGTCAAACTATGTGGAGAAAATGTGATTTCGGACACAATTGCAATCCCTATCAATTGCATGGTATGACTGAGAAAACTGAAACTGGAGAGATTAAAGTGGACTCAATTTAAATTTGAGTGACAAAAATACAGTTTCGCATTTTCATTTGCACAGTTCTTGCTAGATCTCTCAAGTTTTAGATGAATTCATGACTAATTTCTTATGTAGGGATACTCAGCAGAGTGGCTCTTTCTAGTCAGTAGCCTTCGCATGGAATTTTGTCAGCTGCTTGTGTTCAGGTGTCTCCTCAAGTACGCATCGGTATGCGTTGTTCGATGTGCTCTTGGCTATTGCAGCTCAACTCGCATATGGGAGCTGATTTACAAACGTAGGTAAAAATGTTGCGTGGAGGAAGAGGGGGTGTTACATGCTTTTTGGTTCTGTCATTGAAAGTTATGGGTTAGTCGGAGCCATCGCTCAATGTGTTTGCTCGATAATTCAATACGTATACTACATTCGGCGTGCTGATACTACTATCAAACTGTCCCTTTTGCCTGCCATCTTTCTCATGTGTTTGATTGCTACAAGATTAAGTAGGAAACGAATGCAGACTGCAGATGAGACCCCAACAGAGAGTTTACACAAAGATTGTTCTAAACAATCATATTTCCAGATTGGAAGAAGCTTTTAATTGCGGTGGCATACAAGAAATTATAGTGTGGTACAGTAATACCACGTCACTTGTGGTACCCCATTTAAAATCTGACATGTGTTCCTATTTTGGAGAAATTTTTCATTGTAACGGAAACACGAGAGGTACATCACGTGTTTTTATGTAAGTTGTGGGAAATTTTATTTTTTAAGTTATTAAATTTTTAACACACATCCTACCATTTGTATAGTGACACGTGATGTACCATTTCGTGTTTCGGTCACATTGAAATAATTAAATAACTTAAAAATTCAAAATTGTGAAAATCGAAGAATGAAATTAAAATAAGATAAACGGGGAGAGAGAGGGAGCAGGAAATGGGAAAATGATCCCCTCCGGATTCTCTTAGTGAGGATCGGTAATAAATCAATTATGTTCGTTTATTATATATCGTGCGGTAAGTTTTCATTATGTACTATTTATATTCAATTTTAAATTTTAAATTTTAAATGATTTTTAATCACAAGATGTATGATAAACGGACATGCTTAATTGATCTCCCGAATACCACAAAGAGGATCCGGAGATGATCCCTTTCCCAGGAAATAAGACAGGAAGCAAAAGAAATCCTGGTTTATTTTTATTTTTTTTATTTTTTACCGAATATGGGCAAGAAAAGAGGTCAGGGGAAAGCCCAGAGGAGGATAATTGTTTGCCAAACTGAAGTTTGGGTCATGTTTTGCAGAAAGACACAATCTTTGAGAGACCCAAAGGAGGGGAAGAGACAGAGATGGGTTGCTTTCTTGTATGTTTTGGTTCTTCCAAAAACAAAAAAAACGCAGGAGTAATAGGATGTACTCTGTGAGTATGTTCTTGCATCTTTGAGAGACCCAGAGGAGGGAAAGATAGAGATCGAAATCATGGGAAGGAATACGATATCCTCCTTTCTGTTTTATCATTTTTTAGATTTATTTAAAAAGTAAAAATGATATTAAATTCCACCTGTGTAAAAATAATGACCCATCGCGTTTCTCATAACAACACGTTTCTTTAATAAAAGTATAGTCCACCAATATATATAGATTTCATCTCTATTAAAAAGATGATACAAATATTTAGTTATTTTTTAAAGGAGGTGGAATGAATACACTGAATAGTATATGAAACTTTTTAAATGACCATTCTACCCTCCCTTCTCTCCCTCCTAAGATCAAATCCAATTTTCTCGACTCAGTCTATTATGCATTTGTAGCCTTCGAATCTCCAATACCCAATTATTTGGACAAGATGGGATTGATTTCAATGATGAGTTTAATTTGAATTGGAATGATCGATGGATGTAAAGAGATGGGGGCAAGAGAGAAGAGGAAGTTGGTTTAATTCTAAGGTGTGTTTTATAGTAGTGAAAAGGTAAATTCCTTACGTCAATAAGATTACAATTCCAATATGATAATATATAGTAGAATCACTTTCTCTTGAGTGTATAAATACTCAAACAAAACGTTGCACTAGGTCTTTAATTCTCAAAGTCCTACTTTGTCTAGGACACGGCCACGCCACTAGCAATTCATTACTGGGCCAAGACTCACAATCTCCTTTCTAAGTTGTCAACCTACTTGGCGCCGTCCCTGGATTTCAGGCCGAACAACTCTACTAACTTACGAGTCTGGATAGGGGTATGACCCCATGGCTCTCCTAAGGGGTATTTATCAAATATAGCAAAAAACTAGTCCTTCGTTTTAAAAATATCAGTTTTTATAAAAACTTTTAAATATATTCAAAATCTTACTTAAATAGGCATAAATATCATCAAATTTGATAACAAGATGAATTAAAGATTTTTTTAACTAAATTGGTCATGAGATTGACATAACTCCTCAATTTGGTCCCTAATCAAAATTATTCTGTTAGTGTGATGATCGTCGCGTGGGTCCCCAAATATTTTTTTTCTTCTGTTTTTTAAGATTTAAAACCAAAAATAATAATTTAAAAATAAAAACTTCATCATCTTAATCTAAGTGATGAAGACTAGATATCATCGCTTCTTTCCAATCAAAATCTTCAAATTCTACCACCACCGCCGCCTCAAGCTATCCAACTTCACGTTTCCTTCTACCCTCCACCACCATAATCTCATCCCCTTCGACCCCCTCATCATCGACATTGAGCGTCGTTGCGATTACCGCAAATTGGGAGTAGCATAATTTTAATCATGCCTTCAACGCCTTCTCTTTTTCCCACGACCCAAGTCTCTGCTCCATCGCCAATTCATGAACACATAAACTTTTTCCGAATCACATCAATTCTCTATAATCTTAGAAATAACACTAAATTTATCTCAGGGGTGTGGAAATTTGGATCGAAAGGTTGAGGATTTGGATTGCTAGAGAATGATGGTTTAGGTAGGTTAGGGTTTTTGATTTCGGCATGTCTGTTGGATTTACCCACCAAATGAAGAAGGTGACGACTTCTTCTTTTTTAATTTTTTTTTAATTTTTAATTTTTAATTTTATAAGTTTTATTTTTCTTACTATTATCTTTTTAGTTTTAAATATAAAGAAATAGGTTTTAAAGTTCATTCACATGTCGCACTAACAGAGCATTGAAATATTTTTATGGAATGACTAAAATGATTTAGAATAGACAAATTTAGAGATTACTACTATCAATTTTCATTGTTAAGGATCAGACTAAGGAGTTATACCAATCTTACGAACTATTTTGGCAAAAAGTCTTTTATTTATTTGGTTATTAAATTTGAAGGTATTTTTTGTTTATTTAAATAGAATTTTGGATGTATTTGAGAGTTTGTGTAAAAATTGACATTTTTTAACTTAAAGGTTAATTTTTGGCTATGTTTGATAAATTCTCTCTCCCAGGTGCAGTTATTAATTAGATCAAGAGGAGGTTTGATAATGGATGTTTGTTCAGGTATGGATTTATTTAGTTTTCAATTATTTTTATTGAATTAAGCTAATTTTTTACTGTTTGTATTATTTAGTAATATCCTTTTTCTCTCTTTTATTTTTACCTCTTATTTTGAACAGTAGTTACAATTGACTCTGTTAGAATATGTTTTCAAAATTGACTTCTTGGGAAGATGTAATCTGGAGCATTTTTTCTCACGACCATAAACTATGGTGTATGCTCACCATACACCTAATCATTTATCATGTGTCCTTTTACTTAACATTGATTAATTTTTTTCAAAATTGAAAAAGTAACATTTAATGTGAAAGTTAATTAGAGGTAAGTGAAATGCTACGTAATAAATGATTAGATTTATGATGAGCATACACCATAGTTTATGATGGCGAGCAAAAATGCTTCCTTTCATTTTCTTTCTCTTCTACTTTGGTCAAATGTGCAGATAGTTTAATCATTATGTATTTTCGAGTTTGAATTGGTGCAGTGGTTGTATTCAGCACTTTATGGTTGTAAGCTAGTCGCTATGTAATTTTCAATTTCAATCCCTGTGTTGTTTTTCCCTGTTTCTTTAGTAAAGAGACTATGTAATTTAATTGCAGTCCAAGTTTTTTTTTTTTTTTTGGCAAATAATGGCGGTCCAAGTTTATCAAGCTTGCAAATGTAGTTTTCAATTTCAATCCCCGTGTTGTTTTTCC
This sequence comes from Malus fusca, assembly GCA_035220775.1. Classification (NCBI taxonomy): domain Eukaryota; kingdom Viridiplantae; phylum Streptophyta; class Magnoliopsida; order Rosales; family Rosaceae; genus Malus; species Malus fusca. The sequence goes on along the minus strand of CM069060.1, from coordinate 32,387,142 downwards.
CTGTGTCTTTAGTAAAGAGAGTATGTAATTTAATGGCAGTCCAAGTTTATTATTTTACACTTTTGGTTTATTCAGTTTTTAAATTTTAAATTAGATTGTAAATACACAAATTACTCTGTCCCATTGTTTTTAGAGTTTTGAATGAGATCTTGGTTTCATCTACTTGGTAAAAAGAACTAACGAAAAGTTCAAAAAAACTTTAGTTTTAATGACAAATGACAAATAAATGTGTAATGAATAGTACCAGAAAAAGGTAAAAATTCACTAAAAATGAACAGTATTGAAAGTTTCGATCGTAATTTTTTCCTTGGGAAACTTTGATTCCAGTCCACTAATTCGTATCCGTACCCATATAATGATCCATAATATAAATGGGCTTGAAAAAGAAATAATTGGGCTTAAAAGAACATTAGTAAGATTGGGTTTAAAAGAAAATTGAAGAAATGGGATTCGTCCAATCCAGAGCTTGCTTTGTGGTGACGTAAAAGGTGACCATGAAAGCAGTGAGACCCAAAAATGGTCCCAACCCAACAAATAAAATCAAGAGGTTGTGACGTGGGAGATGTTTCTGTTTGGAATATGCTATTTCCGTGGTCTCGTGTCATTGTGAATATTCATAGCATAGTATATACGACTAGTATTTCCCCGTTATATCCGTATCCGTATGTCTTTGCCTCTTATATTTTCTTACCTTATTTTTGCCATTATCGTAGGTGATATGCTTGGTCACGAAGAACTCCAAGGAGACTATTCTTCTTAAGATCTTTATTATCGCTAGTAAGAAATTCCTTGACTTTTTATACGAAAACAGGTTCAATGGATTTTTAATTTTTTTTTCTCAAATTTGAATATTATGAAATCTAAATAGATTTTTTATTTAAAAAAAAAATGTCTACAGGTAAATTATAGTAAAAAAAAAAAAACATTTTACATTAGAAAAGGGTAAATTTCACATAAAAAAAATGATACATTTTACATAACAAAGTAGTACATTTTTTTATGAAAAATGGGTACATTATAAATAAATTATGGATAAAAATTAAAAATTAAAAATAATTATGAGTACAAAAGTTTTAAAATATGGGCACTAAAAGAAAATAAATATACGGGTACAAAAACTAGAAAGAAAATTAGCACAAATTTAAAACATTGGTTGCAAGCAAGTGGCCATTTACCACAATGGTAAAAAAATGTTGAGTCTTTGCATGATGGTGTGGATTTGAACCTCGTTAGTGGCTAATTTAACACCTAATCTAATAAAATCAATCGTTTGACAAAGAAAAAAAAAAGGTTGCAAATTGAAAATAGGTACAAATTAAAAATAAAAGTGTATGACACAAATTTTATCCATAAATATAAATATGCCAAAACACTAAATGGATATATTTATTTCGGTTGATCGATGAAATGAAAAGTTAGTTTTACAGTTTTCAACAAGAATATATTATACGTACAAATGAATGTTTTCACTACTAATATCGAGACTTTTTATGATAAAATTAACCCTGGTTTATTAAATTGTGAAAGTAATTAAGTTGAGACGATAACTTCACAAACACTCAATTTTATCTTTCACACATCAAAATTGATGTTTTGCTCAAAAAGACGCTCCTAATTAGAGTTTACGTCGTCGATACCCCTGAAAAGCATGAAAAAGAACAAAAAATGTTTTGATGTATTCTAAAATTGCAAGAATAAAACTTGCACAAATTCGACCAAAAAAAAACTTGCACGAAAAATTACGTCTTGGTTAAGCTCCTCTTTATATTCGGAAATTTCCATATCCAAGTGATTAAACCTGCGGTTCTTAATCTCAGAAATAATGGGTTTCTGGGTCAATTTTCTTGTTTTTCATTGTATTACATTGGCTCCGGAAGGAGCTCTTTATATTACAAACTATACAGCTAATATCTAATACCATTAACTACATGTTCCCACCTCACCTGAAAACATTTAATGTGAGGAGTAATTAACATTGACAATTGCCATGTCCATGTTGACAGACAGCAGCTTCTTTTGTTGACACTTAACGTGTGTGGACCACTGCATTATTGATCAAAACAAGATCTAGTAGTTCCTTACTTCAATTTCTGTGATTCAAGAATTTCAAATCACTAGTTTCCAGAAAAGAAAAAGAGAAAGAAGAGAGAAAAATGGATGCAGAGGCCTTTCTCTCTGCTTCAATCCAGAGGCTCCGCAACAAGCTTGCTTCTACCGAGTTCATGGACTTGTTCCGTGGCCTAAAACTTGATCATTCACTCCTGGGGGAACTGCAGCTGTCTTTTTTGACCCTTGATGCAGTGCTTGATGATGCAGAGGAGAAGCAGATTGAGAACTATACTGTGAGAGCGTGGCTTAGAGAGCTTAGACATGCAGTCTTCGATGCAGAGGACCTAGTGGATGAGATTGATGCTGAAGGTTTGCGTCGCAAGGTGGAAGCTGAATACCAAACTAAGAAAACCCATGTGTGGAATTTTCTTTCTGATTCTCTTAGTCCTTCTTATCGAGGAGTGAATGGTAGGATTCAAAAGACTTATGAGAGATTAGATTTCCTTGCAAAACAGAAAGATGTTCTCAGCTTGAAAGAACGTGCTGTTAGAGGGAGTGTTTCGTCACAGAGTCCAACAACTCCCTTTGTTGTCGAGGATATTTTTGGTAGGGATGAAGACAAAGAGGAGTTGAAAACACTGTTGCTATCTGATGATGCAAGTAGCGGTGATATATCTGTAATCCCCATAGTTGGGATGGGCGGTGTCGGCAAGACAACCCTTGCTGAGCTTCTTTACAATGATGAAAAAATAAAAGAGTATTTTGATGTCAAAGCTTGGGCCTGTGTTTCTGAAGATTTTGATGCTGTTAGGGTAACTAAAAACCTTCTCGGGTCAATTACTTCAGAACCTCGCGAGATTTTAGATATGAGCTTGCTTCAAGTTGAACTTAGCGAACAAGTGAGGGGGAAAAAGTTTCTATTTGTGTTGGATGACCTTTGGAATGAGAACTCTAATGATTGGGATCTTGTACGGGCTCCTTTTACTTTTGGGGCGAGGGGAAGTAAGGTCATAGTGACAACAAGGTACGCAAATGTCGCATCCATTGTGCATACTGTTCCTATTCACTACATGAAACCTTGGTCAGATAAAGATTGTTGGTTGTTACTTGCAAAACATGCATTTAGAAATGAAAATTCTCGTGTGCATCCAGACTTGGAAGAAATTGGTAAGCAAATTGCAAGCAAGTGCAATGGTCTTCCTTTAGCTGCAAAAGCACTTGGGGGTCTCTTAGGTTGTAAAGTAGGTTACAAGGAATGGAGTCACATATTGAACAACAATCTTTGGATGAGATCCTATAATTTTGATTTGGAGCAGAAGACATTTGAGATAATAGATCACCTTGCAAAACAGAAAGATGTCCTTGGTTTGAAAGAACGTGTTGTTAGAGGGAATATTTCACTACGAACTCCAACAGCTTGCTCTGCTGAGGATATTTATGGCAGGGATGAAGACAAAGAGAAGTTGAAAACACTGTTGCTAACTGATGATGCAAGTAGCGGTGATATATCTGTAATCCCCATAGTTGGGATGGACGGTGTTGGCAAGACAACCCTTGCTCAGCTCCTTTACAATGACAACAGAGTGAAAGAGTATTTTGATGTTAGAGCTTGGGTACGTGTTTCCCAAGATTTTGATCCTGTTAGGGTAACAAAAACCCTTTTCGAGTCAATTGCTTCAAAACCTGTTGGAAATTTAGATATGATATTGCTTCAAGAAGAATTTAGGGAACAAGTAAGGGGGAAAAAGTTTCTATTTGTGTTGGATGACCTTCAGAATGGCAACTATAATGATTGGAATTTTCTCCAAGCTCCTTTCACTTATGGGGCAAGGGGAAGTAGGGTCATTGTGACAACAAGGAGCACAATTGTGGCGTCCCTCGTGCACACCGTATCTATTTACCACTTACCACAACTGTCAAAAGAATGTTGTTGGTTGTTACTTGCAAAACATGCATTTGGAAATGAAAACCCCAGTTCATATCCAGAATTGGAAGGAATAGGTAAGCAACTTGCACTTAAGTGCTTCGGTATGCCTTTAGCTGCAAGAACACTAGGTGGCCTCTTGCAATGCAGTACAGATGTTAAGGAATGGAACCGCATATTAAATAGCTTGCAGCTAATCCACGACGATAATCTCGTGGCTCTTAGATTGAGCTATCATTATCTCCCAACTCATTTAAAGCAGTGCTTTGCTTATTGTTCAATCTTTCCACGCGATTACGAGTTCAAAAAGGAAGATGTGGCTTTACTTTGGATGGCAGAAGGTTTAATTCCTCAATCTGGAGATGGGAAAAGAATGGAAGAGGTGGCTATGCAATATTTTGATGAGCTATTATCCCGATGCCTGTTTCAAAGGTCAGGAATTAAGTCGTCAGTTTTCAGAATGCACGATCTCATTAATGATTTGTCTATGTTCGTGTCAAAAGAAATTTGCTACAGACTAGAAGCGGAGGAATCAAAGGAAGTTCCTGAACGAGTTCGTCATATTTCTTATATTAAAGAAGAATTTGATATTGCCCCGAAATTTGAGTCATTAAACAGAGCTAAGTGTTTGCGGACCTTCCTACCTTTGGAATCATATAGGCATCGGCAAAATTTTATCAGTGAAAGGATTCCACAAGATTTGTTGCCAGCAATAAGAAGTTTGCGGGTGTTATCATTGTCAGGTTATAAAAATGTCACTAAGTTGCCGAAGTCAATTGGTAATCTCATAAGTTTGCGTTATATCAATCTCTCCCACACTGGAATCAGAAGGCTACCTGATAGAATATGCACTCTCTACAATCTGCAGACTTTACTGTTATCACACTGTTCCTCTCTCATTGAATTGCCTGCAGATATGCAAAAGTTGATTAATCTGCGACATGTTGATATTAGTGGAACTAACATAAAGGACATGCCATTGCGGATGGGTAGATTAAAAAGTCTGAGAAAATTGACCACTTTCGTAGTGGGTAAATCTACTGGGTCAAGCATCAGAGAATTGGGGGAGCTTCCATATATTGAGGGAAAACTTTCTATTTTGAAGCTACAAGATGGTGTCGATGCTGAGGATGCTTTGGAGGCCAATTTGAAGGATAAGAAAGGTCTCAAGGAGTTAACATTGGGGTGGAGAGATGGTGCCCGAATTTGTAAGGAGTACCGCAATGACAGAGATGTACTTGACAAGCTCCAGCCGCCCATAAATTTGGAAAAACTAACCATCAAATTCTATGTTAGAAACCGCTTCCCCAGTTGGTTGGGAGACTCGTCATTCTCTCATGTACAATTCATGCGTCTTAGTCAATGTAGTTGTCTGTCCTTGCCATCGCTTGGGCAGCTGCCAGCTCTCAGAGTGCTCTTTATAGGGGGGATGAATTTTCTTGCAACAGTAGGCCCTCAGTTCTATGGCGACGGATCTTCTCTAATTCAACCATTCCAGCGTCTGGAGAAGTTGATCTTTATGGAGATGCCGGAGTGGGAGGACTGGCTACCAAGTGGAGGACAGAGTTCAGTCTTTCCTCATCTCAAGGAGCTGGTTTTAAAAAAGTGTCCCAAGCTGAGAGGAAGCTTGCCTAATCATCTTCCTTCCTTGAGAAAACTATGTGTGTCCGGCTGTGGGGTTTTACATGAAAGGGCCACCACTACCTTTAATGTGGAGTTGCAACAATTTTTTGAAGAATTAACTCTAGATGGGTGCCCATTTCTGTTATCATTACTGGGTAAAGAGTTCCTGACCTCACTTCAGAAACTTGAGATTGGAAATATTGTCAATTTAGAGGGTTTGCTCAATAACATGGTGCACAACAGCAATCATCTTCAAAAGTTGAGTATTTGGAATTGTCCATTCTTGACGTTGTTTCCTAGTGATAGGCTACCCACAACATTGACAACACTTCATTTACAAGAGTGTCCATCCCTGTTGTCGTTCCCGAGAGATGGTCTACCCAGTATGTTGAAATTACTTGAAATAACAAATTGCGGGAAATTAGAATTTCTAACCCATAAGAAGATGATACCGAAATTTGCCTACCTTGAAACTCTAAATATATCTTGTAGCTGTGATTCACTAACGTCCTTCCCGTTGGGCCTTTTTCCCCAACTGAAGAATCTTTCAATCTGGAGCTGTGTGAATCTTGAATCTCTTTCCTTTGAAGCAGTTGAAGGAGAAATCAGCCATCTCAAATCCCTTTCAGTCTTCGGATGCAAAAATTTGAAGTCATTGCCCAAACAACTTCACGCCTTCAATGACCTTCGGCAATTGAGAATATCCGCTCTTCCAAACCTTGAGTCAGTTGCAGAAGAGGGTTTGCCTCTCAATTTAGAAGTCTTCGAAGTCTGTTATTGTGATAAACTCAAGCCTTCAGCAAAGTGGAGATTGGAAGAAAGCTTTCTTCGACAGATTTCAATTGGTGGGAGGGGAAGCGAGGATCTCTTCCGGACGTTGCTGAAGGAAAAGCTGCTCCCTACCACTCTTGAAAATCTCTACATCTATGGACTACCTAGTCTTAAATCTTTTGACGGGAAGGGACTTCAGCACCTTACTTCTCTAAAGAGGCTACAAATTCATTGTTGTGATAATCTTGAATTCCTTCCAGAAGAGGGGCTGCCAATATCTCTTTCTTTTCTAAGCATTGAACGGTGTCCTTCCCTGAAGAAAAGGTATCGGAATAAAAGAGGGGACGACTGGTCCAAGATAGCTGGCATTCCTTGCATAAAGATTGATGAGAAAGTGATCATATGAGCTTCTGGAGTACGTTTTGGTTCTCATTCTGCAAATCAAAGTCAGGTATGTAGCCTCACTTATTTAATTTTGTTGTTCAAGTGCCTATTCTTGAGTTACCTATGGAAATTTGTAGGTTATGTAATCCAATACTTGTATTAGATAATTTCGGTGTATGATGAAATAAAGCCTACTAAATGATCTTTAATGCATCGATTTGTTAGTTGGACATACATGTTTCATATTCATGAAGCGTAACATTATTAGCTAAAGCAACCTTTGACTCTCTGCTAGCTAAAACAAGACTCATATAGCTGAAAATCGAACTTCAGACTTCCTTGTCATTATTATTTATTACTCAGTTGAATCAACTATGGTTTCTTCAGTTTGAATTGGCATTATTGAGGCTTTTGTAGATTATGCAATATGTATCTGCAGAAATTTCACCTTGACTATTTAGACCTTAGTCACCTTACCAATATTATTATCAGTCATATTAACACTGCAATTTCAACTACTATATCCCTTCATACATCTTTCCCTCCATTTTTCACTAAGATTCGTGACAATCTCCTGGGACTTATTTATGTGCGGGATTCATTTGTGCAGAGAACCGTGAAACTATGCAAAGATAGGTCTATCCAAGGGCAGTTGTTGTTGACAGAGTGGTCCTTGAATGGTGCTCAGGCATGAATATGATTATCCGGCCTGCATGGGAAGAGTTAACCCGGTCCCTCGATGTTATTTTTCCTCATACTGCTGTTCTTTGAATGCGGCGGCGTGCTTTCTCATCATTCTTCAATGTCACAGTAGCCACTGTCATTTTCTTGTTGGTGTTGGTGTAGACATGTTTTTCTGCAACCTAACAGTTGAAGATTGCACCTCGCCACCTCGGCAAGTTTAATTTACATGTTGTTTTCCTTTTTCATCATTATTTAAATCGCTTTGTTGAGCGTGTGAATCCCACAGTAGGAATTAAAACCTTGCATAATATTAGAGCAGGCTATTTTTGTGTTTGGCTTGAGTGATGCCACGCGTGAAGAGGCAATTGGTTTTTGGTTGATGCCTCCCATTTTAGTAACACATATATTTGCATTCCCTTTTAAGACATGCAACAAGTCTTCTTGTACAGTCTAGTCGGAATTTAGTTTAAAAAGCTGCAACAACTTGGTGGAAAATTCCTTTAGCAACTGGAATCACGTTTAGCTCTTTAGCATTTTGGTTGGTTGTCGTAAAACTATTATAAAACTAATGTGAATACTGGAACTGCGATGTCGAGCGGTCTGAAACTCTGACTGAACGGATTTGCTTCTGACGTGAAGGAAGCTCCATCGACCTTCTTATCGATTTCCTATGTGAGGTTCTCCGGAGGAATACATATGCATTCAGCAGGTAGGAGGGAGGTTCTTTGTAAAATTCCTATGTTATTAAGAATTTAGACAGAATCATCTGATTAAAAAACATAAGTTGGAGCTTGGAGGATTCTTTGTAATGTTGTGTACAATCATATTGAAAACGTGGGAAAAAATCATTCAATGATTGTATAATATATAAATATTTGTCCATCTATATTTAAAAAAACATACAATTGTTCAGGGATACATAAATTGTAAAATAAAACGACATAAATATAAAATATTTGAACATATTGAAAACGTGGGAAACAATCATTCAATGAGTGTTTATCCAAGTATTTAACAAGTTTTTTTTTTACAATTTATTGAAAAAATAAAATGCAAAAAATGAAAGTTATCTATTTTCTGTTTAAATAAGAGTCGCGATCTAAGCGTGTGTAGACAGCGCTTAGGCGCCTTTTCTTGTTTTTCAAACGGTTATAGAATAATCGGGGTGATGACCAATCGCTTAGTGCCTAGGCGGGAATTTTTAGAACAATAAATTATATACACATTTAACTCGTAAGTTCAGTAAATCTAACAATTTCACATTTTTGGTTAAAACTATTGTACAATTTGTTTAGTAAGTAAGTTGGACTACTCTTCGTATTGCCAATTTGAAGTTCAATGGCACACGTGCGCCACGTCATTCGATTTGAGTTGTCCATGTGTTAGGCTTGAATTTTTCCATGTGAGGCCCGTGTTGTGAGTATAAATCTAATTGGAGAAAGAATTTTTTTTTGCATGTGATCCAATATTCTAGTGAATAGAGTGCTAAGTTTCTACATATGTGTCTTTGGTTCGAAACACCCCTCACTTTTATTATTATAATAATTTTGAACCCTATTCCATCTCCTTAATAATAATAATAATAATAATAATAATAAAAATAATAATTTATAAAAAATGTAATCCATTGGATGCTTACCAAAAATGATGATGCTCAGATGCTCATCCTCAAATTTATCACTCTCCTCTCAAAGTGAGTACAAATAATTTGCAGATGGCTCCCACTAAGTTAGAGCAAGTCTAGCCCTAGTTTTTAGGCTGGTTCACAGCTCCCTTTTTGGCCCGGCACCCAGCCAATTCCTTCCAGCTCAGCCTAAGCTGGCCTATAGGCCGACCTAGAATGTGCTGAGCCAAGGCCCAGCCTATGTGATGTCATGCTGATGCTAGAGTGACGTCACATGTCGTTTTAATTTTTTTTGTGCCAGGCGCGTGGGAAACACGCGCGAGTGGGGGCACGTCCTTGCTAGGATCTGGCAGTGGCGCCCACATGCCAGGCGCACTAAGGGTCCAGATGGAGAAGCCACATGGTTCATTCTGGGCTGTTGGATTTCCAACGGCTAGTTTTCTAGACCATTGGATTTCCAATGGTAAAAAAAATTTGAATTTGAAAACCAACGGCTAGTGATGTGGCGTGATCTAGGCCGTCCGATCTACAGAACAACGGTCCACGTTTTTAGCCCAAAAAAAAGGCACAACAGTTAGAATTATGACCATTGGCCACATGGCTTCTCCTGGGCTGTTGGATTTGAAAAAGATTCAAATCCAACGGTCCAGATTAATTTACATAATAAAAAATAATAAAAATTGTTAAAAATACAGAAACAAATTTAAAACTTTTATTATTTTTTCCTATAAATACCTAACCATTAATCTTCCACCTTACACCACATTTCAATATTTTCAACACTTTCTACCAAAGCTTTCATATACTTTTTGTGTTAAAAAAATGGCTACGTGGAAGCTCATCGAAGATGTCACATTGTGTGAATGCTGGGTTCAAATTACTCATGACCCGATTACGTGTAATGAGATGGAGTTGAGAGAAATGTGGAGTAGAATTACGGAAACGTTTTGCACTAGGCTTGGAAAAGACGCCAGAAGTAGTCAAGGTTTTCAAGGTCGTTGGAAAAAACTTAACATATTCTTCACTTGTTGGAGAAACGCTCTCTCGATTGCTTCCTCTAGTTTGCGTAGTGGGACAAGTTTAGCGGATCAAGTGACAATATTTTTATTTATTTATATGTATTCAACTCACATCAATATTTTAATTTATTCATTTGTGTTACACCCGCATTTTATAATATTGTCTTATCCCAAATTTTGTAGACACTACAAGCACAAGCATTCTACAATCCAAAGAACCACAACAAATCATTTACCAAATGGGAATGTTGGGAAATTGTCAAAGATTGTCCCAGATACAAAATTGTGCCAACAGGTTCAGAAGTTGTCATGTGCAGCGTCCCTCTACACAGTTCGCTAGAACCAGACACGGCCGCACAGGAAGAAGACACATTTGAAGAAGTGTTGAAAGGGACGCCCGAAGAAGTACCGGAGACCCAGCCGACTCGTCGGTCCCTAAGGCCTCAAGGTAAAAATGCGGCAAAGAAAAAGAGGAGTTCTTCCAAAAATGACTACATAAAATATATGGACGAACTTGCTCGCCAAGGTGAAGTAAACATGGCGCGTGAAGCGGCTAGAGATGAGGAAAAAGCTGCTACTATGGCAACAATATTAGAAGCTTCTGAGAGACGTGATGCGGCGGCTGAGAGACAAAGAGAAATAGTTAATCGAGAAAACGATAAAACGAGATGATTAGAGAAGCACTTCATCGAGAAAACCAAATGCTTAGAGAAGAAAGGATGGCTCAAGCAGATTGTGACACAATGAACAAACCTCTAGTAGGACTGTCTCCGAATTCAAAATATTTTTGGACATCGGAAAAAAGAGACGTGGTGCGAAGGAGGCGTGCAAGAGACACGGAAACAAGTGGAGGGGGTTCTAGCTACACAAATCCTAGCAACGAAGATCCTAGCACCACATATCCTAGCTCCACAGACTTTGTATAATTTCGTATTTATTTGAAGTACTTTATTTAATTTCGTCTTAATTTTTAGTAGTTTATGTAATTTCGTCTTTATTTTTAGTACTTTATGTAATTTCTTATTTATTTTTAGTACTTTATGTAATTTCGTCTTTATTTGTACCTTATGTAATTTCTTATTTATTTTTAGTACTTTATGTAATTTCTTATTTATTTCATCTTAATTTTTAGTACTTTTAGTAATAGGTGTCATTTCTTAAATATTTGTAGTACTTTATTTAAACACACCAAATAAAATTACATAAACTCACCAAATAAACTTTACAAAACACACTAAATAAAATTACATAAAACGTCCATCCTGTTCCAATGGCTCGTGTTGCACATGATCTTTAGTGTGCTCATGAGCACAATACATGTGTGTTCTTGAGTTGTTCATCGTGTTCGGCCCGTATTCATCGATGACATCATAATCATACTCATCTTCCACAATCATGTTGTGGAGGATGATACACGTCATCATAATGGATCGAAGATCCTCGACAGCAAACATTCTGGCAGCAGCCCTGATAGTCGCCCAATGAGCTTGCAAGATACCAAAACAACGCTCCATATCCTTCCTACACCCCTATTGACATTGTGCGAAGTGTTTTTCTTTTTCACTTTGTGGATGTGGCACTGTTTTGACAAACGTTGTCCACCTTGAGTAAATGTCGTTTGCAAGGTAGTATGCTCATTCGTACATATGGTCATTGACCCAATATGTGACTTTGGGTGCTTTTCCTTGCAGCACTTCGTGGAAGATTGGAGATTGGGCAAGGACATTTAGGTCATTCTAAGCTCCTGGAACACCAAAAAATGCATGCCAAATCCATGTATCAAAAGAAGCCACCTCTTCCAAAATGATACTTTTGGTTCATTTTCTGTTGTCCCAATCATGTCAGGGAAGCCTCGCATCTCACCCTTCCTCAGCAGCCTTCGCAGGTCACTTGGTGTGGGTTTTCAGAGGTACTCATTGGTATAGAGGGTTTCGATTGAGGAGCAAAACCGCATCAGGGACTCTAGAACAATTGATTTTCCCATCATCATTATCTCATCCACTTGATCTACAGATGTTCCATATGTAAGCATCCAAAAGGTAGCAGTAATGTTTTGCTCAGGAATAAGACCTAGAACATGAAAAGCATCATTTTTTTTTGCACAAAGTATGGATCATGGTTGCAAATAGCAGTCATGATTTTGTCAAACAAACTTCATTGCATTCTAAAACGACGTCTAAAAACATGATCAGGGAATACACAGTTGGGGATAAAATAATGTTCCAAGAGACCTTTACCTCGTCTTTCCCTCTTTCTATCCAAGTTTGCAGCACGTCTGGTTTAGGATATTTGACCCATAACTTCCATGACATGGCGGGAATGTGAGGCCCTCTGCCTTCTATGTTCATCATCATCATCCTCCTCCATTGCGAAAGCCTTATCTCCACCTTCCTCGAGATTGCACAATTCTTCCTGTTGTGACAACAATCTTTTCTGTTGCTCCTCAAACTGTTTCGACAATCTCCTTGAAGAAGACATTGTAAGAACTCAAGATTTAAAAACGATGAAGAAGGATTTTGAGCTAAAAAGAAGGATTGAGTTTGGTGTGTGAATGATGATGGATGTAGGGATGTAGGGATGTAGGGTTTATATGGACAAAAAAAGAAAGGATGAGGTTCTGGATAATGCCACATGGCACTACGTGATTGGTTGAAAATCTTATCGAAATCTTGGCTAAATTATTGTAAACAGATAGTGACACGTGGCGCGTCGGGATTGGTTGAAAATCTAATTGGAAATCTATCCACAAAATAGTACGTTCGGATAATGACACGTGGCATGACAAGATTGGTTGAAAATCTTATCGAAATCTTGGCTAAATTATTGTAAACAGATAGTGACACATGGTGCATCGGGATTGGTTGAAAATCTTAGAGAAAATCTATTCACAAAATAGTACGTTCGGATAATGACACGTGGTGTGACGAGATTGGTTAAAATTCTATCCGAAATTAAAACTAAATTTAAATTTTATTATTTTATTAAAAAAATTAATAATATTTTATATGAGCTGGATGCCAGCGCATTTTGTAGGGGTGGAGATCGTTTGTGCCAACGTATTTTTAGACTTTGTGCCAGCGCATTGTTTTAGGGGTGGAGAAGCATTTGGCCAATTTACTGTTCATGGGGTCTATCACTATTTACTGAATGAATTAAATGGGCTGAGTACCAGTGCATTTTTTAGGGGTGGACTTGCTCTTAAAGAAAGCAATTCATGGGCGCCACACGACGCATCTTGATTTGGTTTGGTACGACATAGTTCTCGCCGTCCTCTGAATTAAAGAAAGCAATTATACTCGTGTTATTCAACATAAAACAACTTATATATAACGTTATTGATTCCTGTCAAAACGAAACAATTTGAGTATGAGTAAAAGGTTTTCATTTTTATTTTATAGCAAGTCTACCCCTAAAATCATGCAAAGTTTGTACCATATAAGGATTTCTAATTTTTTTCTCAAATTTGAATATTGTGGAATCTTATTAGATATATTTTTTTTCAAAAAATAAAGCTTTATGGGTACATTATAGTTAAAAATATAATATATTTTACATTAAAAGAAAGGGTACATTTTACATTAAAAATTGGTACATTTTACATAACAAAGTGGTGCATTTTTTTTATGAAAATGGGTACATTATAAATAAATTATGGGTACACCAAAGCTTCACCTATAAAGCTTCAACACCAAAGCTTCACCTATAAAGCTTCAACTCTTCAACACAAAAGCTTCACCTATAAAGCTTTAACACCAAAGCTTCACCTATAAAGCTCCAACACCAAAGCCTCACCTATCAAGCTTCAACCCCAAAGCTTCACCTACAATACAAAATTTCAACACCAAAACATATAAAAGCTTCACACACTCTTCATCAAGCTGCCGTAGTGTTTCGAAGATCTGGAAATATTCAACCGTTAGTTTGTTCTGCATTTTTCATATGTTATGGAAGAGATGATGAGGAACAACTTTGATGAAGAGAGTATGTTGATCTGAACAAGAGAAAATGAAGTTTCGAACCTCACAATAAATCTGACGGGTTAACATAAAAATGATGAACAGTCACTCATCATACCTGAATATCTGGAGTTGTACTACTCCGATGGATCTCAAATTTCGATATGTTGTAGTTCACAAGCTAAGGAACAATTTTCATGAAGACAACCTTGCGATTTGAGCTACAGAGAATTGTGTTATATTGAAGAGCTACCGCTCCCTCTACGTTAGCTCCCTCTACGTTAACTCCCTCCTTCACTTCCTTGGCTCCAACACCCACATTTCCTTCAACATGGCTTTGGAATAATTCAAATTTTTAGTGGAAATGAAAACCTTGAGCAGTTTTGGGCTACACACAAATTTTGGGCCCTCGCAAAGCTAAAACCAGCTTGAAATATTTTTGGATCAGGCATATATGAAGGTGGGACGTCAAAACAAGGCTTTGTTACTTTGACAAATTAGTAGCAAGCAAGACACCTCATTCGGCAACTCTCCTCGCCTGAAGACTTGGGGGACTCCCACCATATGCTACTGCACCTTGATACTCGGAAATCTCACGACCACTCAATGACTTGGATTTTTCAAGTCTCTAAACGAGAAGTTTTCCTCACTCGGGAAATTAAGGGAACACTACCTCAAACTACATGCTTCACTCACAAAGCTTCAACAATACAAGTTTCAACAAAAGAAAAAATTCAGAGAACTTGCTGAAGAAGGCTTTGGTGTATTTAACACAATACGTTGAAATGAAGCAAAGCTTATTTATTAATATTTCCGATAAGCTACAAATATGTACATATACATGAGTCAAAATAAACAAACAAGATGGAGCCTTCACAAAGGTTGCTTAGGGGAAGTCTCAGCAGTCAGTAGAGCCCCAGAAAGAGAAAGCACCAGAGGGTGGTTATCCGGAGCCTCAGTACTGGACAGAACCCCAGAAGGATGAGGTATTGGAGGTTGATCATTTGGAGCTTCATTATGCGGTACAACCCTAGAAGACGAAGGCAATAAATGCCTTTGGAACAAACCCACAAACCTTTGATGATCAAGTAAAGCCTGACCATCAGATTCCTGCATCTGGTCAAACTTCCTCTTCATGTTTGTAGCATAGTCATGTGCGAGCCCGTGCAACTGTTTATTCTCATGCTTGAGCCCTCTGATCTCCTGTTTGAGACGTATCACTTCAGCCACCAATGATTCAACTTGGCGGGTTCTAGCAAATAGGCGTTGGGCCATATTAGACACAGAACCTGCACACTGAACACTCAGAGCCAGAGAATCCTTAACAGCCAACTCATCAGACCGTTTGGAAAGTAGTCTGTTATCTTTGGGAGTGAGAAGGTTCCTGGCCACCACCGCAGCGGTCATATCATTCTTCATCACGGAATCCCCAACGGTAAGAGGACTAGTAGGGGATAAGAAGGATGGGCGCCATATGTTATCTGGAGAAGGCGTGGCTGCCTCTTCAGCAAGGTTCAAATCAAAACGACGGTCAGAAGGGCCAGACATTTTCAAAGGTGTTGAAGAGAGAAGATGTTGGACAAATCAAGATCTTGGAAGTGCAAGAAGGGAGCTTCTACTGGTCGAGATTCAAGTATGTTGTGGAACTTAATGCCAGCCTCTATAAAAATCTGCACTCGTCGGAGCTTCAGAAATCGAAGAGGCGTTTGCTTTCTCAAAAGCTGGGCTGCTCAGAGACCACGATGACCGATCTCAGAAATCGAAGAGGCTTGCTTTCTCAAAAGCTGGGCTGCTCAGAGACCACGAGGGCCGATCTCAGAAATCGAAGAGGCACCTGTTTTTTCAGCCTCGTCAGCACCTGTCACATGCACACTCAGCTTTGCGGAAATTACGGGCAATCTGTCGAAGATTTCTAGTGAAATAGAAAGCACGTGAATCTTATTGTTCAATCACCACTCTCTACACGCAACATCAATTCCTCGGGTACCACATATAATTTTGCCAAAGATCTCTGACAAAGTTTAGGCACGAGAATTTCGAAGTTCCAGCTACCCTACTATTACCCACAAGGGGAAAGGAACAGCACCATTGCTTGACAACTGGAAAGTCCCTATGTGTGTCGACCTCCGTGTTCCGTGGCAAGACAGACTGGCAAGAACGTCCAACCTTTACTCATATTCGA
Source organism: Malus fusca (assembly GCA_035220775.1). Lineage (NCBI taxonomy): Eukaryota > Viridiplantae > Streptophyta > Magnoliopsida > Rosales > Rosaceae > Malus > Malus fusca. Next base: position 32,370,926 of record CM069060.1, on the reverse strand, counting down.
GAAAAGATTCCCAACATAATTACTTTCTCAAAAAACCGAAACGGCGCAACTCTCCGAATCTCGAGGGCCAGACTCCCCACGGAATTACTTTCTTGAAAACCGAATAGGCACAGCTCTCAGAACTTCGAGAACCAGATCTCCTTAGATAAAGCTTGTCTGTAATCTTCACACGCAACATCAGCTTTCCAGATACCACACACCACTTTTTCAAAGTGCTCTGACAAAGTTAAAACACGTGAAGCTGGCAGCTCCCACTACATTGCTGTGACCAAGAAGGGTAAAGGAATAGCATTACTACTTGCTATTGGGAAATCCCTATATACGTCGACCTCCCTCCTCTAAGGACAAGCAAACCTGCAAAAATGCTCAACTCTTTCTCGCATTCGAGAAGGCACCCTCAACATAACTTCTCGAAATACTCAGCTTTATTTCCCCCCGATAATACCTCAGCAAATAAGCCACACCAAGAACAAGAGTATCTCATATCATCAGGGTCGAAAGCAAGAGTATCCCATATCATGCTTTCTCCCTATCCTTGTCTTTGTCCTTGTCCACACCTGCAGGACAAGGAGAAAGAGAGCAGTCAGTCGGAACCTGAAATCAAACCTCCAATCGGGAACTGACTGCCTGAGACCTTTGCCCGGTTACTTACTTAACATTTCTCTCGAGTACTCATCCTCAACTGCTGTCAAGGTCACGAATTCCACCGGTAAATACCTCATGACAGTTGATCAGATATTGGCTCTTTACACTGAAGCTGCTAAGCGTGGATGAGTCACTAGGAATGAATGTTCTGAATGACCATTTAAATGCAAAGGGTACACACCACTTCTGCCAGGCAAAAGATTGAAGCAGAAGGTTCAACGATGAGCTAAAACAGATCGCTACAACACGAGAAGCTTCAACAACCTTTCGCTAGCACCGTCGCCGAAGAGCAAAACCTCGCCATACCACATTCATTACTTTGTCAACAGCAAAAGTATCCCATATCATCAGGGTCGATCATACTCTAGATTTGATGGACTTGTTTTGACCCTCAAATTCTTGAGTCGACTCACTAAGGCGTCGTGAACTGCACGTGTTGATTCATCACCCTTGAATCAAATCCTTAAAGATCATGTCACCAACGACCCTTGAAGATATCACAAGCCCGATTCAAGATCAAGTGTCCGCCACCTTGAATCGAATCCAGTTCAAGATTAAGTCTGTGGAAAGTCCTTTGGAGGAAACTAGAAAACCCTCCAACACAGTTCAAGAATAAGCATGTGGAAAGTTACTTCTTCAAAAGCAAAAGTATCTCATATCATCTCTTCTCCATTTGCTTCTCCTTATCCTGGCAGCTGAATGAGAGACATGGAGAAGGAGAACAATCAACCAGAAGCCGAAGTCGAACCTCCGATCCTGGGTTGCTTGCTTGGAAGCCTGACTGCTTACCTTGTCGGTCACCTCCTTCGACAGATCTCCTAGCTCGGCGACTTGGGGGACTCCTACTATAGGGTTTGTATCGCACTTGACCAAGCCTGAAACTACAAGTAAGCTTCAAGTGAAATTGTTTGTGCATCTCCACCGGTTAAAGACACCGCCCCTGAATGGAGGAAGCGTACTTCCAGAGAAGATGCCACATCTACCTATGAGAAAGATAAGGCAAATGAAGACGATACCACACCTCGGTACTTAGAAGTTTCGTGATTACTCAGCGGCTTGGATCTTGCAAGTCCCCAACCGATGAGCTTCCCTCACTCGGGAACTTAGGGGAGCACTGTTTGTACCATACTTGACCAATCCCGAAACTACTGAGCACCGGTCAACGTTATACCGTCAAGGATCCAGAAGAGCTTCCCTTCAACCAGGAGGCCAATCACAGCGCGACACGTGTCGACATCAGAAACCAATCACAGCGCGACACGTGTCAACATCAGAAGGCAATCACAACATGACACGTGTCAATGTCAGAACAAAACTAGAAACTCTCTTCTATAAATAGGGATCATTCTCCCACAATAATCTCTAATGTCATTTTGTACTAAACTATTCACTAGAACTCATAAAAGGAGAGCTTGAACCAATGTATTTGTGTAAACCCTTCACAATTAATGAGAACTCCTCTACTCCGTGGACGTAGCCAATCTGGGTGAACCACGTATATCTTGTGTTTGTTTCTCTGTCTCTATTCATTTATATACCTATCCTCGCTAGTGACCGAAGCAACCAAGCGAAGGTCACAAAACCTGACACTTTCTGTTGTACCAAAGTCCTTGCTGATTTTGTGCATCAACAGGTACGAATTAAAATTAGAAAGAAAATTTGCACAAATTTAAAAAAAAAATGGTTGCAAATTGAAATGGGTATAAATTGAAAATAGAAATATATGATACTAATTTTTAGCCATAAATGTGAATATACCAATGTAATGTTTTTAACACTAAATAAATATATTTAGAAAATAAATTTAAATATGTTGACATGTAAATATTTATTATGGAAATAATGACTTAGATAAAGATCAAATAATCTTGATAAACATTAAAAATAAATAAGGTTTCAATTAATAAAATAGAAAAATAAGGGATAATAACCTAATATATCTAGCAAAATCATAAGCATAATCTAATCGTGTAGACAGTGATTACTTATCGTAGATATACCAAACATGATCACCTCTAAAATACGTATGGTTCCCATTTGTAGAGATTTCTGTATCCAAGTAATTAAACCTACCTACTTACTCATTGAGTCCGACAACTTATAATATAACTCCAATCTATTAATTAACCAGGTCTAATTGCCGTTTACATGCATGATTAACATGTGGGGTCCACTGAAAGTCACCTAAATTGTTGACTTTAGGGAATAAGAAACTACTAAGAAATTGCCAGTTAAATTATAGTGAATGACACTATGATTCACGCAAGGGGTTCACTACATTATTGACAAAAAAATATATCAAGTCGTCTCTTTCTAAAACGAAATTAAGCTTATACAATAAGGTGGGATATCCACACATCTTTTTTTTATTTCTCACACACCTTTTATTAATTTTTGTCATTTCATATTTTTCAATTCATTCGATTCGACGGTCTGAAATTAAGGTGTATGAGAAGTAAAAAGTGGGGTGTGCTATACAATAAATCTATACTAAGGAGGTGAGAGAGTGGATTAAGCCTCACAATGGGCTAACAATAATGTGATTCAAATTCGCCTTTGATGAGGATCGAACATAAGATTTATCACTTACAAGTGAAGTGAAATACCATTAAACCGTAGTACTGAATGAAACCTCAACACTTAAATTGAAAGAGAGGATGTTTCAATTAAATTACTTCAATTTCCACTTAATATGCAACTGAACCGTCGAGCAGCTCAGACTGACTTGTCATTCTTATTTCTTACTCAGTTTAATCAGCTATGATTGCTTCAGTTTAAATTTGGCATTTTTGAGGCTTTTGTAGATTAATGCATATGTATCTGCAGAAATTTCACCTTGACTATTATATTCTTACCAATATTATTATCAGTCGTATTTAACAATGCAATTTCAACTACTCTATCCTTGCATACATCTTTCCCTCTATTTTTACTAAGTCAGGACAATCTCCTGGGACTTATTTATGTGCGGGATTCATTTGTGCAGAGAACCGTGAAAGTGTGCAAATATAGGTCTATCTGTTAGGAGTATAATGAAGAATGTGATGTATTGGGTTGTTGACATTTGTCACAATCCTAGATTAATTAGTTAGCTATATTGATTAGATTGATGAGATTGGGGTATTGAGATATAAAACTGAAGTTGTAGAGCAGAGTGCTCATTATTCAGAAATAGGAATAACAAAATACATATTGTTCTCTCTGCCTCTCATTTCTTTCTTTCTTCTATCTTCTTCTTCAACTATCTTAACATGGTATCAATTGCCATTAAAGCTTGATCAGCTTCTTCGATCCTTTCTTTTGCTTCCGCTACATGAAATTCTTTCTTCTTATGTCTTGTGGGTGTATCAAGATTACCCAGTTCTTCATTCTTCACTCGGAAAGATTGTGCATGCCAGGTGTTTGAGTCTTTTCCTCAGACAGATTTCTCTACAATTTTCCAAAATGGTAACTGCGAATCAACTTCAAATCTTGCAATCACCGATCATTGGATTGATTTCATCCGTTTCCACGTTTGTTAGTGTGAAACTGGATGAGACCAACTATCTACAATGGCATTTTCAGATGCAGTTGATGTTTGAAGTCCATGGACTTATGGGGTTCGTTGACAGATCAAATCTCTGTCTTGCTCAGTTTTCTTCTACTTCTTCAAGAGATTCAGAGGTAACATTTGGTACTTCATCTTCAAGAATTGAAACTGATGAGTACAAAATCTGGAAAATGCATGATCATTCCTTGATGTTATTAATTACTGCCACACTTTCTTCATCCACTATTTCCTGTGTGATTGGTAGCAAGAGTTCTCAAGAGATGTGGGTTTGTCTTCAAAACCAGTTTTTCTTACCAAGTACAAAAACCAGTATAATCAAATTACAGACTGATCTTTACAACATTAAGAAGGGATCAAATTAAATTTCCCAGTATCTTCAAAGAATTAAAGAAGCAAGGGATGGACTTTCTATTCTTGGTGTCACATTTGTTGATGAAGACTTTGTGATCATTGAGTTGAATGGACTCCCTCCAAAATACAACACATTTAAATGTGTACTCAAAGGGCGTAAGAGTATCATTTCACTCAAGGACTTTCGTGCACAATTGCTCGCTGAGGAAGCCATTGTGGATTATGCTCTTGTTAAATGTGAGACAAAAGGTTCTTTATTTCCTCTCTTTAGCTCTCAATTTCATGCTGGCTTCAATGGTGGTTATCATGCTCAATCCAATTTTAGTTTGCCAATCAAGCTATGGTAATAATGTTAATAGTTATAATGAAATTCTTGGCTCACCACCATCTCCATATCTTAATTCTCTACCACCTGAATTTCCTACATATCAAATTTGTTCACAGAAATATCATTTTGATGTTGATTGTTATCACATACATAATGCTCAATCTTCAGTTTCAACCCTTGAATCATGTCAAAGCACATTGGATCAACAACTCAAACTAGTGTGTCCAGTCATCCTGCAAAATCATGAAACACCTTTACAGAGCAATTCTAATGTTGACATTCATACAACTTATGATCACAAGTTTGGTTCTCTCTCTCACTTCATTGTTTCAAAAGATGAAATGTTTTTAGCTGATGCAGAAAAACAAGTTTTGGAATGTATTGACAAGGAAAGTGCAAACTCTCAGTTGATTTCAGTGGGTTTACAACCGTGTATTCAAGTCACATTTCCAGTTCTTAACTTTGACAACAAGGCGAAAATTGGTGTTCCTACTCAAACTGTTGTACATAAGTTCCGAGGATTTTATGTACTTCGGTTATGCAATGGTGGAAATATATTTGATATTTAGTTACGCTACCATATGAGAATTTTTGATAAGGGTGGGGGCACCAAGTCTACGTTGATTTGGGTAATATGGTATACACGATATAATGGTGGTAAAATACAAGCTCCAGATGCTAGGAGGATTTCTTATTGCAGATTATGTGTGCAACAGTGACCAGATACTCCATTCTCCAATTGCAAGGAATACTATAAAAAAAGAGTTTAGATTGCCAAAGCTCATGGTTCATGCTAAAAGCCATATTTTTTTAAGTTTCTACTAGTGGCTGGAATAACAACAACAGGTCTTCATCAACGAGTTGTCTACACTCTGGATTGATGTTTTTTTGACAACCTGAATGCTTCAACCTCATGATTGGGTGCCCCAATCTTGAGTTTGAGAGGGGATGTTAGGAGTGTGGATGCAAATTTCCGCCTTCTTCTTCTTGGACAAAATTGCACCTACAAAACAATTAACACATTAGGTCAAGGCCAAGAGCCTCACACACCCACGATGAATTGGGGGGGGGGGGGCTTTGGCCGAAGAACCTCCAATGCCAAAGTTAGAATTTAGAGAGAAAAGTATTTGGAGAGTTTTTTGGAGTTTTACAAGAGTGTGGACTTAGCTTTTTAGAAGAAATAGGGTCATATATATAGGGAATGGGGTGTGGCCGGCCTTTAAGTGTGTTTTGGGGTGTTATTTTGGTGATTCAATTAGCAATTAATATATTAATTAGGTATAAATATAATAATTGGCTAATTATCATAATAAAAGAAATGTTTTGGGAGGTTTTTGGAGGTTATGGAATGAGGATGGATGAGACAAATTTGAACTTGTTACCTATTTTGGGTACTCCTAATTTGGTTGATGGATGATTCTCCACTGCTCGCATGTAGAAGACCCGGTATGCCTCGAGGGTAAATTTGTCATCTTCACCCAAAAATCCACGTGTCGCTTTGTGATTATTTTTTGCTCCACAAATGCCTCTACACCTGCTGGGCTGTTCGTAGGAAAGTGCAGCAGGTGTAGAGATCTTCTTGCTCTAGGAAACTTAGGACTGCTTCCTGTTTTGATGTAGATTCCCTCTTTAATATGAAATTAGATCCTTCTAGGAAAAGGAAATAAATTTCTCTCAAAGCCTATTTAAGTCCACCTTAAGTGGGTTATTAAATTAACTTTGGAGAGTGATTTATTCTAGCCTACAAGAGAGAGAGAGCTTAGAGGATATTTGTTCCCCCTCATCTAGCAATCTTCTACATCTTGCCCATGCAAATGACCGTCTTTCGTAGCTTTCTTCGTCTTCTCTATGCCGCACCAATGTAATAAAAACTTAATTTCTTCTTGTCTTCTTCTTAGGTGGTGCTGCCACGGGGTAGTCGTCGGGGTGGTGCGGCACGTCGGCTGGCAGGGGCCAGGAGTCGGCTTGTCATAGGCCAATGAGGTGGTGTGGCAGGGGCCATTGCTTGTGCTGCTCGGCTTGATTGAAGCCAAGGATTAACTCAGCATGGGCCAAGGAAGTGGCGTGGCATGGGCAACGATTTAGGCTGCCATGTCTGGGCTGCTTGCCAAAAATGAGGAAACTGCTTGAGTTTGATTTCTCAGCTGCCGTAAATGGAGCAGTCAAGGATAAAGCTGCCAAGATCGGAGCTGCTGAAGATGAAGTGTCAAATGAGTGAACTATTAAGTGCAAAAATGGTTGTTACCCCTAACTATTTGCTGCCTAATTGATCTTCAACCATTCGATCTTTTAAGCTATGTGGCATTTTCGCATTGGAGAGCTTACCCAGATGGGTGTTGGGGAATTAGTTTACCCTCTCGCACTAGAGAGCAATTAGTTTACCCTCTCGAACTGGAGAACAATTAGTTTATCCTCTCGCACTGGAAAGTAGACTCATATGGGTGTCGGGGAGTTGGTTTACCATCTCGCACTGGAGAACAATTAGTTTATCCTTTCACACTGGAGAGTAGACCCATATGGGTATCGGGGAATTAGTTTACCTTCTCACACTGGAGAGCAATTAGTTTATCTTCTCGCACTGGAGAGCAGACCCATACGGGTGTCGGGGAATTGGTTTACCATCTTGCATTGGAGAGCAATTAGTTTATCCTCTTGCACTAGAGAGCAGACCCATATGGGTGTCGGGGAATTAGTTTACCCTCTCGCACTGGAGAGCAATTAGTTTATCCTCTCGCACTGGAAAGCATACCTAGAAAGGGTTTTTAGCAGTTGTTGTGGACAGCAGTTGAGCCAGGCTTATGAGTAACTTCTTGAATCTTCATTGAGAATAAAGAAATAAATCAACTGTGCTGGAAGGTAGAAACTGCATAACAAACTGGATAATCTTTGGCTTGCGAGGCCTTGTTCGTCGAGTTGCTTGAGACTTCGAACTTATTTGGAAAAGCCCAAACAGGGTTCAGGGGGTGATGGAGACTTCCCTTGCTTGTGTAGGCTGTTTCGTTGACTTATCAAAATACTCATCGCATCAACCCTCATTTGTCAGCTTCTTAAGGTACTGCTTCCACTTTAGGCAGCCGTTGGTAGTGTGGCCTGGTTCTTGATGGAATGCGCAATACTTTGTATGATCCAGCCTGGTAAGATTGCATTTCATGGGTGGCGGCAGTTCGAACCAAGGTTCGTTCTTGAGTTTGCGGAGAATTTGGCCGATTGGAATTGTGAACTTGGTGAATGTTTCAGGCCTTGAGTCTTCTTTGGTCGAGAAACGTTCCATGTGCTTCTTTTCCGACTCGTTTCTGTTAGACTGCTTGGCCTCGTCCCATAATGCATGTTTTTCTACCAAAGCATACGAAGCTGCTAGGGTCAGTTCTTCTCCCATGATTAGTTTTCCGAATAAAAGATGTTCGGTGGGAAGTCAATTTCTGAATTCTGCCGTTGCTATGTCTTCGTTGTAACCAACAATCTTAGCCTTCTCTGCTTTGAATCTCTTGACATAGTCACGAATTGTCTCCCAATGGTCTTTTACGATGCTGAAGAAATGGTCGGATGTCCTTTTGATTGAGCGGTTAGACGAATACTCCTTAGTGAAAACAAAGGAAAGTTCGTTAAAACTCCGGATCAACTGCGATGGCAGAGTGTGAAGCTAGTCTTGCGCCTTGCCTTGTAGAGTTGTGGCAAAAAATTTGCACATAAGCGCATCATTGTTCCTGTAGAGGATCATGGTACTGCGATAGTGCTTGAGATGTCGATCTGGATCTTCGTCTCCCTTGTACGGAATGAAGTGAGGCATAGTGAACCCGCGAGGTGGATCTGTCCGCTCGATCTCATTCGTGAATGGTGACATGCTTATGTTGGTCATGTCTCGTCGAAGCGCATCATCAGCAGCCTCGTTATGTTGGAAATTGTGCAATCGTTCGGTTATTCAACTTCTTCTTGAATTTGCCTCTGCTAGGGCAGTGGAACTTTCGGCTGGCTCCAATCGTGACCTATGGGTCTAGGCCGCTCTTCCCTATGCTCGACTCGTCCATGTCCCGGCTGCGGCGCATGTGGCATGTACCTGGCAGGCGAACGGGTCGGATTGAGTGACTGCTTCTCTCCGTTTGCCGTGCTGCCTACTCCGATGTGAGGTGGAGAATGCTCCTTGCGAGCCTAGTTGTGAATGAACATTTCGCCTAGAAGGTTGTCCATGTTGATAATTAGAGTGTGACCTCAACCATGAATGTATGCTCGTCCGTGGGCTTAATTGGGAATGCACACTCTTCTGCGCGCTAAGACGAGAATATATGATATCCCAAGGACCCAGGCAGAAGCGTAAACTACCAGAACGCTTGGAACGTGGCTGGTTAAAGGGTTGTTTGACGGGACGCTGATGGAGAGGTTCGTCTGCCCTTGTCCTACTTCGGGACACCTCGTCCGGGGCACGTTGGATCTCGATGCGTTGCAAGAGTTGATTCACCAAGGTTGTCTGTTGTGCAAGGGCGCTCGTTAACTCTATGACTTGTCGAGACAAGTGTTGTTCGCCATTTGAATTGGAAGAGCTTGGAAGGAATGTGCCTCCTTAAGCAGTGGAAGTGTGATAGACTCCGGGTGCAATATTTGAATTGGGAAATATCAAATCCGCGGAGAAATATGGTGAAAATGCCCATGGCTCGATGGTTGCTCCGGATAGTTAAGATATTCTCGGGCCAACTTGAGCTGCTTGGGAAACCATAGGAGGCAGGGATGCGGGAGCAGGTAGGGCTGCAGGAGTAGGCTGGGTCACGGGAGCAAGCTGCTTAATGCGTGGTGCATGTGAATGTGAGGCTTGGGCTCGGGCGCCATGCAAGCTTGGATGGCATGGCTTGGGCCATGGTGGAACCTTGTAGTGGTGGTGCCACTCTGCTTACGACGGCATTTTGCCTCATGAATCTCCGCGATCCCATTTCTTGATTATTGGAATTTTCACTTATGGAATTTTCTAAATTTCTAGCCATTATATTTTTCTTATACGTTTTATCAAAGAACTTTTGCAAATAAAAAATTCTAATAATAAGAACGTATGAAAAATATTCAAATGGACTAGAAAATAGAGAAAAAACCTTTTTTTGCGAGAGTCTTATACGAGTATGGATTTCAACTCTCAATGAAAGCACCAATTTGTGGATGCAAATTTCCACCTTCTTCTTCTTGGACAAAATTGCACCTACAAAACAATTAACACCTTAGGTCAAGGCCAAGAGCCTCACGCGCCCACGATGAATTGGGGGGGGGGGCTTTGGCCGAAGAACCTCCGATGCCAAAGTTAGAATTTAGAGAGAAAAATATTTGGAGAGTTTTTGGGAGTTTTGCAAGAGTGTGAACTTAACTTTTTAAAAGAAATAGGGTCATATATATAGGGAATGGGGTGTGGCCGGCCTTGAAGTGTGTTTTGGGGTGTTATTTTGGTGATTTAATTAGCAATTAATATATTAATTAGGGATTAATATATTAATTGGCTAATTATCATAATAAAAGAAATGTTTTGGGAGGTTTTTCAAGGTTATGGAATGAGGATAGATGAGACAAATTTGAAATTGTTACCTATTTTGGGTACTCCTGATTTGGTTGATGGATGATTCTCCACTGCTTGCGTGTAAGAGACCCGGTATGCCTCGAGGGTAAATTTGTCATCTTCACCCAAAAATCCACGTGTCGCTTTGTGATTATTTTTTGCTCCACAAGGAGTATAATGAAAAATGTAATGTATTGGGTTGTTGACACTTGTCACAATCCTAGATTAGTTAGTTAGCTATATTCATTAGATTGATGAGATTGGGGTATTGAGATATAAAACTGAAGTTGTAGAGCAGAGTGCTTGTTATTCAAAAATAGGAATAACAAAATACAGATTGTTCTCTCTCCCCCTCATTTCTTTCTCTTTTCTATCTTCTTCTTCAACTATCTTAACACTATCCACGGGCAGCTGTTGACGTAGTGGTCCTTAAATGGTGCTCGGGCATGAATATGATTCTCCAGCCTGCCTGGGAAAAGTAAACCTGGTCCTTCAATGTGACTTTCCCTCATACTGCTGTTATTTGAATGTTGCGGCATGCTTTCTTATCCTTCTTCAATGTCACAGTAGCCACTGTCATTTTCTGGTTGGTGTTGGTGTAGACATGTTTTTTCTGCAAACCTAACAGTTGAAGATTGCACCCTGCCACGTCGGCATGTTCAATTTACATTTTGTTTTTTTTTATTTATCATTATTTAAAAGGAAAACTAATGAAAATTGTTTGAAAATTTTGAGTTTTAACGATAAAGACAAAATAAAGGGTAAGGTGAATAGTACCAGGATTGACTTTTTAGTGTAAAAATGTGGTTTTTCTTTAAAGTAAACAGTATCGGGAGCTTTTCGTTAGGAACAATACCGGGAGCTTTTCATTAAAGTTCTCTTATTTAAATCGCTTTGTTTGAGCAGGTGAATCTTACATTAGGAATTAAAACCTTGTATAATGGTTTAAATGATATTGGACCTCTCCACTTATTGCTAATTGGTTTGGAGTTGGATGTTTGCATTGTATCAGAGCAGGTTATTATTGTATTTGGTTTGAGTGATGTCAATGTGAAGTTCAATGGCCACATTGCTCCACGTTATTCGATTTGTGTTGTTCACGCGTTAGACTTGAAATTCGCCACACGTGTATGAATCTCGCATTGGAGAAAAAAGAAAATATACACATCTAATATCTTGGTGAATATGATGTTGAGTTTCTACTCATGAGTCTTTAGTTCGAAACTTCATCTCTCCTTAATTATTTGTAATAGTTTTAAATCATTTTCATCTTTTTAATAATAATAAATAATATAAAAAAATAAGTTGAGATGCAAGAGTAATTTACATTTTCATTGGATGCTCACCAAAAATAAAGGTACCCAGATGGTCATCCTCAAATTTATATTTATGGATTTGGATCCTCTCCTGGGCTAATGGAGAGGATCCTTCTGACCCATCATTGTGGGCCGTTGGATAAAAATCCAACGGCTATAATTATTATAACTTTAAAGGGACCTCCCTGTTTGTAGCCGTTGGATAAAAATTTAACGGTCCAAGATGATGGGTCAGGAGGATCCTCTCCATTAGCTCAGGAGAGGATCCAAATCCTATATTTATGCCTCCTCTCAAAGTGGAGTACAAATCATTTGCAGATGTCTCCCAAAAGGTTAAATAAAGCAATTTATGGGGCCAAACTGAAGGAAAAATTTTGTCCTAGCTAAGAACATGTAAGAACATTTGAATACATATGCTAACTATTAACTCTTTAAAGTAGGCATGCATCCAAAAGCAATTCATAAAACCCATGACTTTCAAAGCCTAGTATATGGTGAACCAAAAGACTCTTTAACAACATTAAAGAGAATTAAGAATTTAGAGATTCTTTACCCTTGAAGCTCATCCTTGATTACACAAGGGATTCACCCAAGTGGAGGGTCTTCAAGTCACCTCCTTGCTCCTTGGATCTTCCTTGTGATTTTCCTCCTTTTAGTGCTCCTTTGCTTCTTTGAGGATTTGAGGATTAGTTCTCCAAAACACCAAAAGTTTGATGTCTCTAAGTCTCTTCACCAAGGATGTATTTTGTGAGGATGAAAATTGATCACTTAGGGAAGTAAATTTGCTAGATAACTATCCCTAAGTAGCCAAGAAAACCCTAATTGAAAACAAAGCTATAAAGATGAATTTATACTTCATTTCTTAGGTGAGTGGCAAACTTGCAATTAAGCAAGTTTTGACATTCCTCACCCTAAATGGCCGGCCATATATTGTTATTGGGCTTATTGCCCATTTTGTTTTAGTTGTCATACAACTTAAACATAATGGGCCTTGTGGACCAAAACACTTTTGGGCCCCGAAGCCCCAAAACCAACTTAAAAGCCCAATACGAACATTTCGTATAATTAATTAACTAATTAATTAATCTTGACCATTCTTCAATTAATTTCTTCACATACATCCTTATTTGGTGTGCGATCCATTAGGTTCCATTTAGCGAGGCAGCGGGCGATGTTACTCTTAACTATCGATTGTGAATTGAAACCACATTTCAATTCTCCCTTTTTGATGATTAGTGTTTGCTAATCAATAGGGCTTCCACAAACCATGAGTGACACCTAGCAGTATGTCATGGTTACCCAAGCTAAGTAGAATTGGTTGGAGAACCTATCCAGTTACAACTACAATGCAATACGGTCATTCTCTAATACAATACTCTTAATCACATTGTTTAAGTGATAGTTTGTTTCATGTCTACTATCCAATGTGATACTTTCTTATATGATTCCCTTGAATATGATTTGGAACATCTTCCTTAGTCATATTCATTTGCTTTGGCCAAAGACTTTAGAATCATATTTTAGAGTATTCTCCTTCCACCATGGAAGGTTAGAGATCCCTTGTTGTGCATTCATATGCCTACATGACTAGATCGCATGACCCCAACAATGCTGTGGACAATCCGAAGGAATGCCTTTGTCATGATCAAAGATCAAGGACCTAACCATTAGACATCTATGATGCCTCAGGTCAAAAGACTACTTTGCATATTGTAACCTTAGAGTTCGTACATGACATGTATGTTTGAACTCTTATTAATCGCAGTTCAGTGTACTCGATCACTCTTTCGAGCACCTATGTGTTTGTCTTAGTGTCCAACACCAAATGACTTGAGACTAGTTCATACTCACGTTTGAGTCAACATAACACATACTAACCTTAGCGGATTGTCAATGCCCAATTGGCAATCCTATGGTTAGGAACGTTTTAGGAATGAACATAAGAGAAAGGTCTCCTTAATCTAACTCATTAGATCACTTATCTCTTATGTCAAATACATCCCTTGGATTCTCTTATTGTTTAAACACATGATACAATAAATAGTGAATAACAATAAGTATTGCCCTTCCATTAAACATATAAAAGTTTAACATATTAAGTATTCCAAAAAGCTATTACATCAAATGAGTGGCTTTGTGGGCATACTTCCAACAATCTCCCACTTGCACTCAAAGCCATCCTCCCATGTATCTAATACCCATCTTATCCATATGACGATCAAGCTGGATTTGAGTCATTGGCTTTGTCAGTGGATCTGCTACGTTATCGGCTGAAGCAACTTTGAGGATGTTGACTTTCCCCTCGGCAGCATATCTTCTTATGATATTAAAGCGCCTATCAAAATGCTTGTTCTTTTGATGAGCCCTGGGTTCCTTGGCTTGAGCTATCGCCCCACTATTATCACAGTACAAAGTTACTGGTGATGTTATGGTTGGAACCACTCCAAGTTCAGTAATGAACTTCTTCATCCAGAACGCTTCTTTGCCGGCTTCAGCTGCAGCGACATATTCAGCCTCTGTCGTGGAATCAGCAATTACACTTTGTTTCTTGCTTTTCCAACTGACAGCCCCACCATTCAGAGTGAATACATATCCGGAGTTGGAACTTCTATCATCGACGTCAGATTGGAAATCTGCGTCTCTATAGGCTTCCACTCGCAACTCTGCCGCTCATCCATAAACGAGGAACATGTCCTTAGTTCTTCTTAAGTACTTAAGGACCGTCTTGACAGCTGCCCAGTGTTCTGATCCTGGGTTAGATTGATATCGACTAGTAATGCTCACAGCATATGCGATATCAGGCCTTGTGCATATCATGGCATACATGAGACTCCCTATGGCGGAAGCATAAGGAATTTCATTCATTAGCCGTATCTCTTCAGGAGTCTTAGGTCCCATGGACTTAGAAAGGTGAATTCCATGTCTCACAGGAAGAAAACCTTTCTTAGATTGTTCCATCTGGAACCTACTTAGCACCTTATCAATGTACATCGATTGGGATAATCCAATTAATTTTCTGGATCTATCACGATAGAGCTTTATCCCAAGTACATAAGATGCATCTCCTAAATCTTTCATGTGGAAGGTTTTAGACAACCACACTTTTACAGAAGAAAGTACTGCAGTGTCATTCCCGAATAGTAATATGTCATCTACATATAACACTAGGAATACTACTGCATCCCCAACGACTTTTTGATAAACACAATTGTCGTCTTCGTTTTGAGTAAAACCAAACGTTTTGATTTCAGTATCGAAACGAATGTTCCAGCTCCTGGAGGCTTGCTTAAGTCCATAAATGGACCTTTGAAGCTTGCATACCATAGTCTCTTCAGACTCGGACACGAAACCTTCGGGTTTAGTCATATAGAGCTCTTCATGTAGGTAGCCGTTCAGAAAGGCCGTCTTCACGTCCATTTGCCAGATTTCATAATCATGGTACGCAGCTATAGCAAGCAAAATCCGAATAGACTTAATCATGGCTACAGGAGAGAAGGTTTCTTCATAGTCAATCCTTTCTATTTGCCTGTATCCCTTGGCTACTAGTCTAGCCTTATAAGTCTCCACGTTCCCATCAACGCCTATCTTCCTCTTGAAGACCCATTTGTTTCCAACAGGTACAATACCTTCTGGAGGGTCTACAAGAGTCCAGACCTGATTTTGATACATGGAATCCATCTCGGATTTCATGGCCTCTTGCCATCTCTTTGAATCAATGTCGGACATTGCTTCAGTGTAGTCTCTAGGGTCCTCCTTTGTTTCATTGTCACCTAGAAGGTACAATTCATCAAAGTCATTATTTAAGCCAAACCTCATAGGTGGCTTACTAACCCGTTCAGATCTACGTGGAGCTAGGGGTTCAGGAACATGGTTGTCAATATGTCGAGTGCTTGTTTGTGGTTCATTATTAATCTCATTAATTTCCATCTGTTTGCTTATAGTTCCTTTGAGAACAAATTCGTCCTCTAGAAACTTAGCAGTTCTGGCGACAAAGACTTTCTGGTCGTCAGGATGGTAGAACTCATATCCCATCGTTTCTTTAGGATATCCCACAAAATAGCATCTTACTGATCTCGCTTCAAGCTTAGTAGCCTCAAGCTTCTTGACATATGCTTCACAACCCCAAATCTTAATATGATTAAGACTTGGCTTTCTTCCATGCCATATCTCATAGGGTGTTTGTGAAACTGATTTGGAAGGTACTCTATTAAGCAAGTAAGCTGCTGTATATAGAGCGTATCCCCAGAATGTTACTGGTAGATCAGCGGAACTCATCATAGAACGAACCATGTTCATCAAGGTTTGATTTCTCCTTTCAGAAACTTCATTAAGTTGTGGAGTTCCCGGTGGAGTCCACTGTGATATTATTCCACACTCTTTGAGATAATCTAGGAACTCATTACTCAGATATTCACCCCCTCGATCCGATCTTAGGATTTTTATCTGTTTCCCAGTTTGCTTCTCAACTTCATTCTTGAATTCTTTGAACCTTTCAAAAGATTCTGACTTGTACTTCATAAGATATACATAGCCAAACCGAGAGTGATCGTCGGTGAATGTGATATAGTATGAGAAGCCTTCTCTCGACGTAGTAGACATAGGTCTACATACGTCAGTGTGGATTAACCCTAGAATTTCAGTGGCACGCTCTCTTTTTCCAGTAAATGGAGATTTGGTCATCTTCCCTTTCAAGCAACTTTCACAAGTACCCATCCGGTCATTACCTAATGGGCGGAAATATCCGTCTTTCGACATCTTGCGAGTCTTATCAAGGTTCACATGTCCAAGTTTAAGATGCCACATTTTTTCTTGGTTAACTTCTTCTCTAGCCCTTTTGGGTTTTGAGGTATTCCCGCTTTCAATACAGTGCATCCCACTATTCGTCTCTAGGTGAAAAAGTCCCTCTATCATATTACCATGAGAGATAATACGACCGTTCAAGTATAAAGTGCAACTCATTTTGTCAAACAATACTGAGTGCCCATCTCGTAAAAGCTTAGAGATGGAAATCAAATTCTTTATACATGAAGGAAAATATAAACAATTTTTAAGTTCCAGGACTTCCCCAGAGGGTAGGTTAAGCATATAGGTGCCTATTGCTTTTGCAGAGATTTTAGTGACTCGCACAACCATCTCCTCATTGCGCAGTGACATGCTCCCTGTTAGTCCCTGCAACGTAGTACAGATATGTTGACTAGCACCTGAATCAAATATCCAGGAATTGGAGCTCACTGTAAAAGCACTCTCTATGACAGAAATAGTCTCTTCAAAAGTCCGTGTCATAAGGCTCGCAATGCGCACCCTGTATTTCTTCTTCCAACGTTCATCTTTTCCACAATGAAAGCATGTTCCTTTGGATTTCTTTGCCTTCTTCTTATGCAACCCTTTCCTTATCATTGCATTCTCACTCCCACTGTCCCTTTTGAAACCTTTTTCAAATTTACAGCACATGTCAATCATCTCTTTCAAAGAATGATTGAATCTATTCACTTTATAGTTTACGATAAACTTAGTGAAATCATCCGAGAGAGATGCAAGGAAAAAGTCTTGGGCCATTTTCCCATCGATGGAAGTTCCTAAACTTTGAAGATCTTGAAAGATCCTTTCCATCTTTTGTCCATTTTCATGGACCGATGTCCCCTTTGCCATTTTGGCATTCATTAGACTACAAATATTTGAGAATCGTACATTACTAGTCTCAAGGTCATGCATCTTATGCAAACTTTCAACCATGGCACAAGAAGTGTCCATGTGCTTATGTAGCTTCATAAGCTCCTCACTAAGTGAAGTGAGGATTAAGCATTTGGCTTGTAAGTCATCCTCATAGTGTCTAATATAATTTTGACACTCCTCCTTTGAAGCTAGTTTCGTAAGAGGTACATGAGGATGGGATTGCTTAAGTACATACAATATGTCTTTCACCTTTGAGACATTCTCAATGTGGCGATACCAAGCAAGGAAACGTTGGCCCTTTAGGCCCTTTTTGTCAAGTATAATGGTGGGTATAATTTTAGGCATGTCGTTCACTACATAACATAACAGAAATCGAATTAGCATTGTTGTTTAAAACTATTTTGATTGGGTCTTTGAATCAAATAGTACCACCCACTATTTTTGGCAAATTCCACATCCCTCAATAGAATTCGAGAGTTATATTGAACTCTTAGTGGGTTATGGGAGACTCACCATTACCAAGCCCACCTCACGATGATACGATGTTGGCTAGCAAAAATAATGATGAGAGAATAACGCATTATTCATTTACAACTTTTGTAATTACCCATCCGTTTGGCCTCTAGAGAATGTTGCCTCACGATGATACGATGTTGGTACCATTGCACTTAGTTTAAGTTATTCCCACCATGCTTAGTTCGTGAAGGGGTTCAAGAATAGCCTCACGATGATACGATGTTGGCTATCCTCGTTGCCTACACTCACCTCATCATATGTAAATGGATTCCTCCTGGATGTAAGCACATGCTTTGTACTCCCCCATGATAGGGTGAAGCCGGTGCATGAGTCACAAACGCTTGGAACCCACCACGGTGGAAGGCCTACGAAGAGATATTCTAAGCATCTCTCGCTTATCAACTTAATATTCATTTGTTGAGGGAGTAGTGTTGGGCTACATCAAAACATTTTAATCATATTAAAAGAACTTGGGCCTATCACAACCATTGGTCCAAGTTTATATGAATTAGTAGTATATAATACTCCCACTGTTTCGTTGAAACAAGCGAGACTATATGGAACTACTAACGAATGCCTTGCATCCTCATATGGACTATATAGTCATATTAGGTTTTAGGATGATTATGAACCGTTTGATTTGATCCAACACGAGCCTTGTGTTGGACCTTGGGTCTAAGGTAGATTGTTGTTGATTTTAGTTACGCGTTTAATCCAATTAAACCGTTATTTCCTATTGGGCGTTGGACCCAACTATTCCATTTTGCATACATTTAAACAAAAGGAATACATGAAATAATAATAAGGGCTTATGCCCTTTTACAACACAAATGATGGACTTATGTCCATTTACAACAATCTTGAACTAATCAAATTACATTCAAATCTACACTACCAAGCCCAAACATTCATAATGTAAAGCGGCCAATCACATAGCTCAATTATCGAGGCATTTGGTTCATAATCACCCTTCTCTTAATCAAACACATTTAATTAAGAAAACAACTTTAAAACAATTGGTTTTCGGATCCATAGAATTGATTTAAATGAAACTAAATAAAATGAAAATCCAATTCTCATTTAAAGAGACAAACCATTTTGTTCTCATATAATTTGGGCCAAAAAACAATGACCACAACTTTTGGGCCATTTTCTAAAAACAAAAAACTTTTGGGGTCATTTTGTAAAAACACAAGAGTCCACAACTTCATGTAATCACAACTTAGAACCCAAACATTTTTAATAATGTCAAAACATCATTAAAGGAGCAAAACAATTTGTCCTTTAAAGTTTTTGGACCTTAACGTAAAAACGTAAACTTTTGGGCCAAAATGCAAATACACAAAAGTATCAAAACTTTATGTAAGTGCACAAAAGACCCAAAAATACCCTATTTTAAAAGGGTGGCCGGCCATAAGTGTTTTTAGTGATGAAAATTCAAATTTTATACAAAGTTTTGTAAGTGGTTTTTGTTAGGTGAGGTAAAGATGAAATAAAATTTTGTAAGAAATGATTTATGTCATTCTTTAAAACAAAGTTTGTCTCCCATTAAAATTACTTCATTAACTATCACCCACTAAAATAAATCAAAACTTTATGTAAAAACATAAAACTTTTTGAATCAAAACTTCAAAACTTTTTGTTCTTGGCAAGAACTCCAAGAACATTGAAGAACACTTATGAAAACTCAAAATACAAGGCACCAAATTTTAGTTCCAATATTCATGCTTAAATGAAATACATCTACAACATTTGAGATGCAAAATTTTCTAGCAAAATTTATATTCAAAGCAAGAACAAAGCTTGTAACATTTACAACATTTAAATCATAAAACATGAAAATCACAAAACCCAAAAGGATCCACCATACACTAGACCTAGGCTCTTGATACCACTTGAAGGAAAAATTTTGTCCTAGCTAAGAACATGTAAGAACATTTGAATACATATGCTAACTATTAACTCTTTAAAGTAGGCATGCATCCAAAAGCAATTCATAAAACCCATGACTTTCAAAGCCTAGTATATGGTGAACCAAAAGACTCTTTAACAACATTAAAGAGAATTAAGAATTTAGAGATTCTTTACCCTTGAAGCTCATCCTTGATTACACAAGGGATTCACCCAAGTGGAGGGCCTTCAAGTCACCTCCTTGCTCCTTGGATCTTCCTTGTGATTTTCCTCCTTTTAGTGCTCCTTTGCTTCTTTGAGGATTTGAGGATTAGTTCTCCAAAACACCAAAAGTTTGATGTCTCTAAGTCTCTTCACCAAGGATGTATTTTGTGAGGATGAAAATTGATCACTTAGGGAAGTAAATTTGCTAGATAACTATCCCTAAGTAGCCAAGAAAACCCTAATTGAAAACAAAGCTATAAAGATGAATTTATACTTCATTTCTTAGGTGAGTGGCAAACTTGCAATTAAGCAAGTTTTGACATTCCTCACCCTAAATGGCCGGCCATATATTGTTATTGGGCTTATTGCCCATTTTGTTTTAGTTGTCATACAACTTAAACATAATGGGCCTTGTGGACCAAAACACTTTTGGGCCCCGAAGCCCCAAAACCAACTTAAAAGCCCAATACGAACATTTCGTATAATTAATTAACTAATTAATTAATCTTGACCATTCTTCAATTAATTTCTTCACATACATCCTTATTTGGTGTGCGATCCATTAGGTTCCATTTAGCGAGGCAGTGGGCGATGTTACTCTTAACTATCGATTGTGAATTGAAACCACATTTCAATTCTCCCTTTTTGATGATTAGTGTTTGCTAATCAATAGGGCTTCCACAAACCATGAGTGACACCTAGCAGTATGTCATGGTTACCCAAGCTAAGTAGAATTGGTTGGAGAACCTATCCAGTTACAACTACAATGCAATACGGTCATTCTCTAATACAATACTCTTAATCACATTGTTTAAGTGATAGTTTGTTTCATGTCTACTATCCAATGTGATACTTTCTTATATGATTCCCTTGAATATGATTTGGAACATCTTCCTTAGTCATATTCATTTGCTTTGGCCAAAGACTTTAGAATCATATTTTAGAGTATTCTCCTTCCACCATGGAAGGTTAGAGATCCCTTGTTGTGCATTCATATGCCTACATGACTAGATCGCATGACCCCAACAATGCCGTGGACAATCCGAATGAATGCCTTTGTCATGATCAAAGATCAAGGACCTAACCATTAGACATCTATGATGCCTCAGGTCAAAGGACTACTTTGCATATTGTAACCTTAGAGTTCGTACATGACATGCATGTTTGAACTCTTATTAATCGCAGTTCAGTGTACTCGATCACTCTTTCGAGCACCTATGTGTTTGTCTTAGTGTCCAACACCAAATGACTTGAGACTAGTTCATACTCACGTTTGAGTCAACATAACACATACTAACCTTAGCGGATTGTCAATGCCCAATTGGCAATCCTATGGTTAGGAACGTTTTAGGAATGAACATAAGAGAAAGGTCTCCTTAATCTAACTCATTAGATCACTTATCTCTTATGTCAAATACATCCCTTGGATTCTCTTATTGTTTAAACACATGATACAATAAATAGTGAATAACAATAAGTATTGCCCTTCCATTAAACATATAAAAGTTTAACATATTAAGTATTCCAAAAAGCTATTACATCAAATGAGCGGCTTTGTGGGCATACTTCCAACACAAACTACGCGTATTGATTTGGTTTGGTATGATTTAGTTCTCGCCGTCCAATGAATTAAAGAAAATGAACTTTAACGAAAAGCTCATGTACTGTTCATTTTAACGAAAAATCACATTTTTACATTAAAAAGTTAATACTGGTACTATTCACTTTACCCTTTATTTTGTCCTTATCGTTAAAACTCAAAATTTTCAAATCATTTTCATTAATTTTCCCTTTGATTCTAATGATAGAATAATATTATTAAACAAAAACATCGTCAAAATGTAAGTCCTCACCCATCCAACCAACGCTCCCACGACTTCAAGTTAGTTGACCATAAAACCAAATGAATTAAATTTAAAACCAAAAAGCACGGCTCCAAGTCTTCAAGTCGTCAAGTCGGTCAATTATACTGACACTATATACAAATCTCAAAAGAAAGGATTTTTTTTTTTTGGTCGAATCAAAGGAAAGGATTTAGAGTTCACCTGAATCCTTTGCAAAGAAAACAGAAATGGCTGGATCTGTTATGGGACAAGATTTTCTCTCCGCATCGGTCCAGGTGTTGTGTGACCGGATGGCTTCAAGGGAGTTGCGCGACTTATTCTCCCAAGGGGATCTTGACTACGATTCACTTGACAGATTGAGGGGGAAGCTGTCGACTCTTTGTGCAGTCATCAACTATGTAAAACAACAGCAAGTGACAAACCCTGCCGTGAGAGACTGGCTCGGAAAGCTTCGAGACGTCGTCTTTGATGTGGAGGACCTACTGGGTGAGATCAACAGTACTAGTACTGCACAAGTTTTACAACGACCAACTGATGGATTAACGACAAAGGTGTTGAACTTCCTCTCTACTTCTTTCAAACTTTGTGGTAATAATCGAGGCGTGAATTGTAGGATTGAAGAGTTATTACAAATCTTAGAACATCTTGCAGAACAGAAAGATGGCTTGTACGACGAAATGGTTAGAGCTCTATATTTATGTCTTTAATTATATAAATATTATACATATTATATATATATTGATATTGTGGGCTAGGGAGCTTTGATTGTTTGGTGTTGCAGTCCAGAGATTGGAGTAATATGCGATGGAAATGATAACCACACATATTTGTTTTTGCTTCTTACGCATCGCTGTTTAATTATGTTAGTTGTTTCTGTTTGATTTATAATTTCTTTGATAAGTCAACCGATAGCAAAACCACTTTTTAGTTCTTGTAGTTCTCACAAAGTAAGTGCAACTTTCGTCCCTATATTTTGAATTTGATCGTTTTGGTTCATGTGCTTTCCAATCAGTTTCAACTCAATGCCGCCATCCGTCAACTTCTGTTAATTTCTTGTCCCGCGCGCTTCCATTCCCCCATTTTCTCTCCCCACACCAACTTTTCCTCCGAAGAGTCATAGAGACCATTGCTGCAGAGTGTAGCCACCTCCTCCACCTTGTTGTGTGTGCGTTATAGTGAGCTACAAGCCGATAACTTGCGCTTATTATTCCTTTTAGTGAAACTTAATTCACCATTTTCTACTGCTGAAGCCTGCGCGAGGGACTTCCGAGACCCAATGAACATTTCGAATGCATGCACGACGGATTTTAAAATCACTAATTGGAGAAGTCATTAACAAATCCCTCATACATACCTTCACAACAAAAAATTTGCAACTTCAAGCCAAATTCCCTCCCCAAACCTCTCGCTTGAAGAAGTACATATCCTTTGACCAGCTCCCTTCTGCAACTTCAATGCCGATTCATCTTGCTTGAAAAATAAGAAACATCATACCTTCATTTCTCTAATTTTTAGCCACTATTGCAACACTGAGCTCACACACACACACACACACAATACTAATTCCATCTCTGTATTTTCCAAAATGTAGCCGGATCTTTGGGATGAGAGACCTGCAAGCTCTTTTCTCTTTGGTGTCGACTACGGATCAGGATCTTCACCCAACAATGAAATTTACGAGCTTAGACACGGGAAAAAGGTAATGAACACAATTGATCACTAGTCATATCTTTAAAAGAAAAGTAACCATATATAATTTCCTTTACATATTCTTGCTAGATTTTCACATTGGTTATACTTATTACTCATTTCTTTTGTAGGCTGCTTCAGCAGAATGGCCCTTTTTATTCATTAGCCTCTGCCTAGAAGTTTTGTCCGTTGCGTGTGATCAGGCGTCCTCTCCAAGTAAGCCCCGGTATGCATTATTTGGTATGTTGCTGGCTATTGTGGGGGTACTCATTTGCGTCTTGGAGTTCATTTACAAAGGTATAAAAGGAAGAGTTGAACTGAGGAGGTGGGGAAAGCTATGGTGGTTTTATTATCCTCCGCCTCACTGTTACAAGCCTCTTGGTACCGTCGTTGAAATTTCTGGATTAATCGGTGGCATTGCTCAGTGTGTTACGTCTATATTTCAATATGTCTACTTCTCTCAGCATTTGGATAGTCCTTTCAAAGTCTCCCTTTACCCTGCCATCCTTGTCATATGTTTGATTACTTCAAGATTAAGTAAAGATCGAAGGTGGATTAGAGAAGGGGCAGGTGCCTGTAAACTTACAAAGTCCAAAATGGTTGATTAAATTGTTGCACCAATTTATACTTATGCACTTCTACCAGATCCCTTAAAATGCTGGAAACTGATGCAGTCAAGAGTACACTGTGGATGGGAGAAGGGGCAGGTGCCTGGAAAATTTACTTTTAGCAGTGGAGTTGGCTCATCTGAAAGAGGCTCCCAACTGCGTGCATTATATATGCTTGAGCAAGACAATAAACTGGATGTATTGCTTTCATTTCATTCTTCTCAATGATTATACGGCATCTGATAAAACTCTTCATGTTCATAACTTTACCTGTCATTCCAGAGCTTTCAGCTTGCAAGGATTTCTTCGTCTGTCATTGCGCGAGGAGGGTTTTTTCTTTCATCAGTTATGTGAATGTGTAGAAAAATCCTGTAATATCTGTTAGACGGTTGATTTCATGGTCCGAAACCGAAAGCATTCGTTCTTCTCAAGAACACAACAGTTTACAACTAAAATGTGGTAATACAATCTTTTCATCATCATTATTTCCCAAATTTTTTCTGGTATACTGTTCTCGCTGTATCACCTCGAGGCCCAAATTTAAGAGTGAGCGTGTAGAAGGTGAAAAATTGTGCAGAAATCGCGTATGGGTGCAAGGTGTAAAGCGACAGACTGAAATCTAAGAGGTGAACTGAGACTTAAGGGGGGAATAAAACATGAGGCGGAACAAAACGTATACCATATTCAAATCACCACTAACAACAGTACTATAGGCACCATAAGTTTTCTAAAATTTAGTTACAATATTGTGTAGCAGATAAGTTCTTTTAACAAAATAAGTTCGAAAAACGGACCGGAAATAAACAAATCAAGCACATCCACACAATTACAATCTGAAGTCTCAAAATCCAGCTCCAGTGGGTTCGATCCCTCCTTTGTTGCATCATATCATGCTTTCTGTGAAGCACAAACATTACAAGCAATGAGTGGACATCGAACGACATGGTACAGAACCATAATTACGGGCATTAGAAGACTGGATCAATCCAAATTACCTGCATTGGGAGGTACAACTTAAACTCAGGAGGAAGTTCCTCTTCGGAGTACAAACGGTCAGAGAAATATATCCTCCTCAGGCGGCAATTTGCATGAACCTGTACTCGCAGTGTCTCCACATAGTTTGTTCCATAGGCTCTCCTGGTAAAATCAGCCAGATTAAACTGGATTTGATTCCAGCCATCATCCATCCTCAGCGGCATAGTGCAGATATACGGCTTCACTCGAGTTACAGCCTACAAAACAAAAATAAATACATAACCTCTTGTATCTTTTATCACTTCGACATTTCTACAGCAGCACGATCACTCCAATGCGGAGCATTATTAGTCACCACGTTATAAATTCAAATCAGAATCCTTCAGCAGTCAAACTAATAGCATGTAAACGTTCACCAGAACTCCTACTAGTCCAAAACTTTACATACTTCAGTCATAAATCCCAAAAGACAGAATACAACACACACACACACTATACTAAGAATCACTAAGCAACAATCTACTAGGTGACCAATGAGTTTGTATCCTCCACTGCTCAACTCGAAATAGCAGGCAATCTCCAAGGAAGCATATCAATGAGATTTTATACTCCCAGTTAGTCAACCCTGTCAATGCCACATTTATTCGCCATATTACTCTCCCACCTTGGACTGAACCTCGGGACATGATTTTCCCCAACATATTCATGACACGAATGCAACACACCAGACATTGTGGATAATATTAACAAAAAAATCAGAATGAAATATGACCAATTTTATGCCAAATGAATCTTAAAAGACAACCATTAACGCTTTAGACTTGTTTGCAAAATATAGATATCTTTGAGACAGACATAAGAAGCATTATGGTGTACCAGAATATTCCCTGAAATACCAAATGGAAAAAAGTAGAAAACAGAGAACAACAAGATCAACCCATTACGCAGTTGATAAACATCAATAAACATGGGCAAACTTACACACTTGAAAATTGGAAGCTCGAAAACGTCGCCTGACATTCTTGTCATCCAGAATTTGAATCTCAAATGTGAAATATTTCTTCAGATTCTTCACAATCATAACCAGGAATGGAAGCTTTATACTCAGTGTAGCTGATGGGTCTGCCGGGCAAGTAATGTATGTGGACTGGATATTCGACCCAACTATTTCAAGAACATTGGATTGTATGTCTTCATCCTGTGGTCTTTTTATATGCCCATCAACAACTGCTCAACAAAACAAACACATAATATCAACCCAGGCACAAGTTACTCCATCATCATGTTGATACCTCAAAGGCATAGACCTACCAATAACGCCTGAAGTAGAAAAATAGTTGTTTTCACTATAGCATAAGAAATGCCCCACAAGTCCAATACAAACATAAATCTACATACATTCCAATATGCACATGCCTCATTATTTCCTTTGTCAGGAACACACTTAAGAAACTCTCAAATTTAATTGTATATCAAAGTGTTAAGGGATCCATCCATCTGTCGATTTTTGTAGCTAATGCTCCTATCAGAAGATTAGGTGCTCAGCAGTCACCAATGTTAACAGAAATACATGGCGGACTAACATGGATGTAGCATCCCAGGCATAAAGACAATAAATCTCCATACTTAACTGGATTAACACAATATTAACTCAATCAGGAAACAAGGTCTTGGCCTACACATTCAAACAGAAAAGACAAACTCCTTTGACGATAAGAGAGATCGATAGCAATGACGGAGACAATATTGAACCATGATTAAGCACTTTCAGGTACCAAACTATTATAAAAAGCATACAAGCCATGTTGTCCTTGTGCTACCACTTCAAAAGTGTTTGATCAAAAGTGTGATTAAGATTACTTCGTCAACTCAGCTCACAATTTAGGAGAAAAAAAATGCGAAAGACGTAAACAACACTGAAGAGTCATAATGCATCATCGCACATTGATATTCGTAACAGGTTGCATTTCACAAGAATCTCAAAATTTAATCAATATGTTTAGAGTCAAAACCACTAACCTTCTTTATCCCAAATCTGCAAAGGTTTACTCCTGAATATTCAAAACAATGCACAGCTTAACATCAATGTTACAACTGCAAGGATGAGAAAACATTCCAAATACGAGAGAAAAAGACATCATACCCGAGGCTGTATAGAATGGACAGAAATCCGGATTGAAACGTGTTCTTGAACATTTTTACTTCTAATTCGAGCTGCAACGAAAGAACAACCATCTTACATTATAAATTAAAATGAAAACATTGGAATCCCACTAATTTGAGCTACATAATCAATAACTTATACAATGAAACAGAATATTAAGTATTTTCTATGCACTAAAATTACTCAAAACGCAACTAAAGCATGATTAAACAAAGTTAATTACTTCAAAGCTAATCAATATGGATCAAAACATACCTAAAACGGAAAAAAAGAAATCTAAAAAGTGTTTAAAAAATTCAAACATTCTTTATATTTAAAAAAGATAGGTTGCTACTTTGTGACCTAAAGGTCACGTGTTCGAGTCTGGGTACAATAGACATTCCCCACCCTCGCAAAGCGGGAAGCTTTGTTGGCTTGGATCGCCCTTTTTCTATGAACAATACTAATATCTACACTAAATTTCGAGGACGAAGATACGAACTCGGGTGCAGAGAGCTGTAGCCAGTATTCTATCAATCATAGAATATGAACCCTAGTTATTCGTTCTTGCAAAGAATTTGTACACAAATCTAGAAGCTGTCTCTAACCCTAAATTAGATTAGCACTAAGAGAAAAAAATTGAAGTCGGACCCGATTGCAATTTACCCGGGAAACAGTCCTCCTTTCAACACCGACGGGAATTGCAGGACTTTGCGAGCCTCTCAAAAGCCCTAGCGCTCGCTCACACACCGATTGCAAATTCCTCTCCTCTCCTTCTCTTTAACCTTTTTTTCCTTAATTTCGTAAAGACTAAAATACCCTTGTTGGTAACGTCCTAGTTAGGCAATATTGAAGGACAAAAAGGGAAAATTGGCTCTACAGAAGGCCATTTTTCAAATTTCACGAGAAAAAGGCTCGTAGTAAAAACAGGACCGCCGCTCTGCCTCCGTCGGCGGTTGATGAGTCTGACTTCGCAGCTTCCATCTCAGTACCGGCCCCTGTTCGCCGCCGTCACCCAATACGCCCGCCAAAAGGACCTCCAAAGGGGCAAGTCCCTCCACGCTCATTTAATCAAAGCCGGTTCCATATCTTGCGTATACATCGCCAACGCCGTCGTCAACCTCTACGCCAAATGCGGCGACTTGCCCGGAGCCCATCTTGTGTTTGACTCCATTCCCGACAAGGACGTCGTCTCCTGGAACTCCCTCATCAATGGCTACTCCCAGCAGGGTCTCCGAGCCTCCTCCCTCGTCGTCGTCGAGCTTTTTCGGCGCATGCGGACGGAGAACACGTTTCCTAATGCCCACACTTTTTCCGGCGTCTTCACGGCGGCGTCCAACGTGTCGGACGTTTCTTGCGGCCGGCAAATTCACGCGCTTGCTACCAAAGCTTCCAGCTTTTATGATGTGTTTGTTGGGAGTTCTCTTTTGAATATGTATTGTAAAGCGGGTCTTGTGTTGGATGCACGTAAGGTGTTTGATAGAATGCTCGAGAGGAATTCAGTTTCTTGGGCGACTATGATTTCTGGGTATGCAATGCAGCGGATGGCTGGGGATGCGTTGGCGCTTTTCGGCAAGATGCATAGGGATGTGGAGAAGGAAGAAGAGAATGAATTTGTTTTGACGAGTGTTCTTAGTGCCTTGGCGCTTCCTGAGTTTGTTGATACCGGTAAGCAAATTCATTGTCTTTCAGTGAAAGACGGGTTGATGGGTTTCGTTTCTGTTGAGAACGCGCTTGTAACCATGTATGCGAAATGTGGGAGCTTAGATGATGCACTTAGAACTTTTAAGTTGTCTGGTGATAAGAATTCTATCACATGGTCAGCAATGATAACTGGTTTTGCACAAAGTGGGGATTCCCAAAAGGCTCTGGACTTGTTTTCACATATGCATTTTGCTGGGGTTATCCCGAGTGAGTTCACTTTTGTTGGAGTCATCAATGCTTGTAGTGACATCGGTGCTCTTGAAGAAGGAAGACAAGTTCATAGCTATTCATTAAAGATGGGTTTCGAATTCCAAATATATATAATGACAGCTTTGGTTGACATGTATGCCAAATGTGGTAGCGTTAGTGATGCTCGTAAGGGGTTTGACTATTTGAAAGAACCTGATATTGTTCTTTGGACTTCAATGATTGGAGGGTATGTGCAAAATGGGGAGAATGAAGCTGCTTTGAGTTTGTATTGCAGAATGCAGAGGGAGGGAATGATGCCCAATGAACTAACTATGGCTAGTGTCCTCAAAGCATGTTCGAGTCTAAGTGCTTTTGAACAAGGGAAGCAAATCCATGCCCGTACCGTCAAGTATGGGTTCAGTCTTGAAGTACCAATTGGAAGTGCTCTTTCAACCATGTATGCAAAGTGTGGGAATTTGGAAGACGGCAATCTGGTGTTTAGGAGGATGCCAATGAGAGATACAGTAACTTGGAATGCAATGATATCAGGGCTTTCACAAAATGGGAGGGGCATCGAGGCTCTACAGCTCTTTGAGGAGATGCGGTTGGAGGACGCAAAACCGGATTATGTTACATTTGTGAATGTTCTCTCTGCTTGCAGCCATATGGGATCCGTCGAGAGAGGGTGGATATATTTTAAGATGATGTCTAATGAATTTGGCATAGCCCCAAGGGTGGAACATTATGCTTGCATGGTTGACATATTAAGCCGTGCTGGGAAGTTAGATGAAGCCAAAGAGTTTATAGAATCGGCAACTATTGATCATGGTATGTGTTTATGGCGTATTCTTTTAAGTGCTTCTCGGAACTATCGTAATTTCGAATTGGGAGCCTATGCTGGCGAGAAGTTAATGGAGTTGGGCTCACAAGAATCATCAGCTTATGTGTTGTTGTCAAGCATATATACTTCCTTGGGTAGGAGGGAAGATGTTGAGCGGGTAAGGAGCCTAATGAAACTCAGAGGAGTGAGTAAGGAGCCTGGGTGTAGCTGGATAGAACTGAAGAGTCAGGTTCATGTGTTTGTTGTTGGTGATGAAAAGCATCCACAAATTGAAAATATACGTCATGTGATCCAAAGGCTACTCAGGCATATGAAGGATGAAGATGACCAACTTTCGTCTACCATCTTCTGAAGCTCATGATAACTATAAGTTATTCAGCAGGTTCCTGCATCGATATTCCATTGTTCTTCAGGATTTTTTTGTTTTATTCTTTTTCCTGGAAATTAAATTTGAGGATAACAGGTAGCCATCTCTTTATTCCTTTTTGACTTGGAATCATAAAGAATAGAATTAGAACATGATACAAGAAATTTCATTACAAGTTGCAACTAGAGATGATTTTTCTTACGTATCTTGACTTGTTGTGGCATTATCAAAGTCTTGATCATTATTTATGAACAGATCTGTGTGGTTATTGCAAAATCTTGATCATTATATATTGTCAGGCATCTAAGTGAGTTTTAAGTTATAGCACAGAATGCTGAATCATGAGCCTTTTTCTCAGAAGTTCTAAACCATGGAATTATTACGATATTGGTATTAGAACCCCAAGGCTTCTCTTGTTCTGGGGGAAGTCTTATCGTGATCAAGATGATGATGATACTAAAAGCGTGGACCAAGATGATATAGGTTAGTGGAGATTATATGGAGTTTTTTGCCCTTCATTGTTGTCGATATTTGGAAATTCATCATGGTATATCCTTGTTCTCTTGTAGTCTCACTCTATTTGGTTGTTTTTTGTCGTGATAGTGGACGTGATTTTTGAATTTTGTATAAAATGATTATGATGATATGAGTTTGGTGGGATCTGTCTAAATCTGCATTTTGGGTTTGGTAAGTTGGGTGGGTTTGATGTGTACTCATAATATGATATGAAGTTATTAGTTTATTAAGGTGGTTCATTTGAAATTGGTGATTGAATAAGACATTGGAATTTTCATGCATTTTGTAATTCTAAGTTGATTGTAGGAAGGGAGAGATTAAGGAAGCCAGTGGGGAGGAGACTCTGTGATACCGGGCACCTACGTTTCAAGTAGTTA
Organism: Malus fusca; assembly: GCA_035220775.1. Classification (NCBI taxonomy): domain Eukaryota; kingdom Viridiplantae; phylum Streptophyta; class Magnoliopsida; order Rosales; family Rosaceae; genus Malus; species Malus fusca. Next base: position 32,339,652 of record CM069060.1, on the reverse strand, counting down.
ATTCAACTAAGAGGAGTTTAATGGGGAATGTAGTAATTCTACTGTTTAATTTAGTAGTATTGCTGCTGGAATCCCTAATTTTCGACTACGTAATTATTGGAATTTTTCCATCCAATTGTGGTTCATGTTCAAGTTTATACATATTTAAGGGATTTGGTAACACTCTGTTTCTGATAATGGGTCAGTAAAGATACCTGGAGTAGCGAAGATGAGTTGTTAATAATACCTCAAGTAAAGTTGAAATCCTTTAAATTAAATCCTTGCACTGTAAGAGTAAGTTGTTACGGAATAACTCAACAATGTATATCTAGTTTGGGACATAATCACTAACAAGGAAAACCATATGAGAGGTGGTTCTCCATAAAATAGAATTGAAAAATTAGCACACCTCCTCATATGCTTCTCGATAAAATTACTTAAGTGGTTTTATGGATAAACACATTTGACCGTGAGTTTGATTGATTACACTAGTGTCATATTGGTGTGAGCTTGATATGAGTGGGTTTCATATATATTAACTTTGGGATCAATCTACTATATCTTCTTTTTTTCCTACCTCTTTTCTCGTATAGAAATCACATTCATGAATTTAATATATTGAACTAAAAAAATCAAAATCACTTTCATAAAATGTAAATTTTCCAGTCCATTGTAGGAGTTTGATTCCTATATTATTGATATGGCGCTCAATTTTCTGGCTCACTTGGAAGCCTTCGGCTTTCCACAGTAGTTTAGTTTAGTATGATGACTAAATTTAAGAATTAGAAAGAATGAGTTTGATTCGTATTACACTACTGTTAAAGTGGTTTCAATTTGATAGGGTTAAGTTCTACATATTAAATATGAGATCTCTCTACTTGTTCCTTTTTTTCTGTGTTTATGATGTTTACGTCTTTTCTCTCTCTTATATTTTGTTACATAGATACGACAATCACGAATTTAATATATTAAATTAGAAAAATAAATCACACTCATATCATTCAAATTCATAGCCTACTGCCAAAATTTGACCTATGTCATTGATATTGGAAAAGAATCCGCGCCGTCTCTTTTTCCTAGGAAAATGATCCGGCAATGATCCTTTTCCACTGATATCGCTTAAAATTGCAGTCTAACGTGGAAAACCTTACTAATGATCCGCTCAAAATCCAATTGAGACTCCTTTTTTGAAGAAAATTTCACTCTGTTCAAAATACCGACCTCTATTTATATAATAATATAAACCGTACCACTCCCTATTATAAGTCACCTAAAAAAATCTCTCCTTTTCTTGTGTACCAGGAATCCTGGCCCCTCATCTTCTGGCAATCTTCATCCGACTGTATCTTATCCCTATTTCCACCAAATACACCAAGGTACAACTTTTTGTTTTGTTTGCAGTCCTCGATTACCTCAGAAAACGCCACGTGTCATTCACTCCTCCCATATAAGGCCACGTGTCGGAGGCCCAAGCATTTCCAGCCACGTGTGTGCGTGGAAATCTATGCGGGTCCATCGAACGTGAAAGCCTTTACAGCTCCCAATGTTTAAATGACCATTCGGGCCACGTACCCCACCGCCTCTTTCTTCTTCGAGACGTCGGTACTGCCAAACAAAATGGGGGTATTTCCGGAATTAAAATATCAGACGCAAGTCGCATTTCACGGCATCCCAAGCGCAATCATCCACCAAGTAATAAATCGGACCTGCTCTCGGTGGGACCAGATTCGGACACGTGGGCCACTGAGAATGCAGATTTAGATGGAGCCCTCAGCCACAAGAAATCACAGCCACCAACTTCTCTCTCTCTCTTATTCTCCATCTGCAAGTTGTTTTCTTTAGACTAAAATAAAATACATAAAAGCCTGGCCACTAAAAAAACCACGGCCGCCTTGTTTGTTTTTGCAGCTCAAACACTCCAAATCCCAAATAAACCCATCTGAATTTTCAATTTTCGAAATCGATTTCTTCATCTCGGCTATCTTGAATTCTGAATCACACACTGGGTCCCGTTCAATTTCCCAAATAGTCAATCAAAAGGTATGTTTTCTCTTCACTTTGATTTATGTCACTTGTGTAAAATCTTGGGTTTTTTTTTTGTTGCTGTGATTTTTATGTTTGATGTATTGGATTGACCTTTCTATTCACTGCTGTTATGATATTGTTTGATGATAGTTGATAAAGTGGCTTGAATTTTCACTTTTACTTGGTTTGATGAGTTCTGGATGGTTCAGATGCTGTGCAAGTGTAGGAAAGAAATGAAATTCTGAATTTTAAATAATTTTGAGATATATTGGATGCAGTCAGTACTGGAAATCAAAGAAATTGTGAAGTTAAATGGTTTAATAATTAATTACTTGGATGTGAAATTAAAAAAAAAAAATTGTGTGTTTTTGTCATGCTTCTGGTTTACCTGTTTTGTACTAAGCAGATCTGGAAACTAGATTTGAGCTCTTGCTAATTTGGTCATGCTGTTCATGTAGAAGAACCTTCAATTTTATGATTATCCAATCCAATCCAATCCTAAGCACCAAACAAGACATCTAGATCTCTGTTTGATTACAAGAAAATTGAGGATGCAGGGCGTTTAAAGAATAGATGAAATTTTGTTGCTTTGTTATCTAACTGTATAAGACTTGAAGTGCATAATTAGAGTGGAGAACCGACATGAAGGGGATATAGGATTTCTTCCCCTTATTTGTTGACTTGTCCTGATACAAATAAGTTAATCAAAATCTGAAAAACAGAATTACCTGTTGTGATTATTTCAGGATAAGTCTCATGGATTGGTATTACGGCGTTGATGATCTTGTTGTTCCAAATGATGGACAATTGGATAGGCTTCCATCACCGGACAGTTGGTCAAGATGGGGAATAAGTCCATCTGAATATTTTCAGTCGACTAATAAATGCTTTTCAACGTATCCACAATTCAACAAAGAGTCCAACTTTAGTGGTAACAGTATGTTTGGTGAAGTCGAGATGGAAACTTCTGCTAATGAAAAAGATCGGTCGAGCAGTTCAAGTGCATGTGAAGGATTGTCCGAGGCCTCTCTTCAGCAGACCACTCTTTCATACAATCGGGCTAATAATCAACTTGAAGACCTAGCAGGACTCGAACAGATGGATGACATTTTCCTGTACAAGCGTAACCTCTGGGATTAAGATTCTTGATGTAGTTTCTTAACTGCCTTCATTTGTCATAATCAAGTATGGCATCATAGGAAATCCAATGGACATTGAATTGCTCCATTGTGTTTTCATGTCATATTCTGCACTATTTTATCTTGGGGGTTTGTGCCAGTACGAAAGATGGCATCGGCTATTCGGCTGCATGATACTGAATAATTTAGAGGCATAAAATTCAAACTGTTTTTATAACACCATTCTTGGAAGGTCTTAATTTTCTTTTAGACCTATTTTAGACCCTAAAATTTTATCATTGCTGATGCACTACAGCCATTCAATATCCTTGTTTCTTAACATCTGATTTCCCCTTCTTGCAGGAGTTCCTTACTTGACGATCTTCCTGGGGCAGAAAACGCACACAAATCATTCTCTTTTTGTTCTGATTCCAATGGCATGTTACCCACTGATAGTATCTCGACAAGCACGAGTTTGGAAGCACCAAGTATCTCGAGCAGTGTGCACAGTGCAGGAAATTCAATGTATCTTCAGACTCATGCATTTTCACCAACTGGGGGTTCTGATAAACGGGTTGCCACTACTTCACAGTTTAATCAGTGCAACTCGGAGAACAAAAATTTTCTTCCAGTAAAGGTAATATTTTTTTTGAACCATTAGCTTGCCCTGTTTGGATCCTGGGGACAGCAGTCTTAAAAAATGCTTGGGTTACTAACAATCTGCATGCATCTGTATGTTGAAGTGTTTAAGTGGTTATTACTTATGTATTGCGTATAACTTAGTTGCAACTGAAAATCTTTTTTTTTTTTTTTTCGTTAACAGGAAATGCATAATTCTTTGCAGTTTCCAGAGTGTAAGATGGTCTGTATGTAGTCTTAGAAACATAAAAATCCCGATTTTATTAAAAGTCAGATTTTTCTGGCTACGTACGTGGATGCAGACTTTGTTTAATAATTTTATCAAGAACTTCCATCTTCAGGGAAAGATTTCATTAAACTACGATATGATAACTTGAATGAACTATGATATGATAACTTGAAAATTTTGATGGCCTCAATCTGATCTGTGTTGTGGCCTTGTAGTTACTCTGTAAGACAAGTAACACTACAATCTATAAAAGATCATTGTTCATGCTTTAGGTGTTTTGCACAATTTTATGGCAATGTTCCAAGTGCTGTTATGTGTTATCTGTTTTTATTGAATACTATCCTGAGGTTGCTGTTTTTTGGGATTTTGTACCTTCTTATTTTCCTTGGTTTCAACAACTATATAAAATTTAATTTAATTTTTGAAACAGAACTCCTTGCTGAACGTTTCTAGCATCTGTTATTGCAGCTGATTTGTTTTAGCATCTCGAGTTTTACGTACTAACATTTGTATATTTCTGCGGTACTAGTTTTCTCGACCAGTAGTATCTTGTTAATGTAGTTTTGTTTATGGTACAGACAGCAAGAGTTTTTACCCCACCTGAGCAAAGCAACAGGAATGGACTCGATGGTGAGGAGTCATCAGTTGAAGAGTCTGTATTACATGAACTGGAAATGGTGATGAAACAGGTAAACTTAGACTTCTAAAGTAGAATAATGCACATGTTGTAAAGCACATCCATCACATTCATTTTTTGTTATGGAATCTTACCCTGTTATTTGGATGATCAGTTGAATGAGAAGACCCGAATTTGCTTTCGAGATTCCTTGTATCGTCTTGCAAACAACTCGAACGGAAATCACACTACACAGAGCCAAGATGGAGATGAAGCAATGGAAAATGAAAAACCCTCATCATGGACAGCCCAGGATGAAACAGTCAGGTATATTTTGTAATACTTGATACATTACTTCTGTCTTGTTAGAATATTATTGTCCATTTCATGTTAGAAAACTGGCCTTGCTGAATTGTGATGGTCAAATTAAAAGCCACAGGTTTCATGTTGGTGATAGGGTGATTGTGGTAAACTATTTATATGATTCCCTTTTGGGTGTTCATTTCTGACAATGTTAGAAGTTCTATCTCTGCCCGAGAGTTAAATTTGACAGCCCTGAAATCTCTTGATTGCAATAATTGCCAGAGATGCTTCTTTTGGCAGGGGAGGATACTATTTTTATGTTACTCAGTAGTGAAAAACTACTTCATTCTCCAAATATGAAATTTTCATATTTGCCCTAGTACTGCTTTGAAGTACTCTTAAGGTGTTCCTACATTGGCATGTAGTTGCAATGTACAGACCAAACTGGGCGTTGGGCGCTGGTGGGGCGTTGGGCGCTGGTGGGGCATTGAATCCTAGTGTGATAGTGTGTTCTTTACATTAGCTTGTAGTTCAGTTTGTTAATGTAGTTTAGTTTTTAGTGTTTTTGCTGTGTCCTTATCATGGTTATTGTCTCTCAAGCTCTTATTGACCAAAAAATAAATTTCATATTCAGGTCAGGGAGCAATAAAGGGACGGAATCAGAGACAAACGCCATTGACAGAGCCATCGCAAACCTCATGTTTAATGAGATGGACTTTAATGCACAGGACCTTTCTGGAGGCGCATCATTAGACTCCAAACAAGAAGTCACTGGAGCGACTGGGCAACAAGCTGACGACGCTTACCGGCCACAAATCTCTCATTCACATATCCACTCACTTGTACCACAAGATGCTGAAGTTCCAACACTAGGTGAAATAAACATGGATGTGGCGACAGATGATGACATGCACATCAGTTTCTCGTCATGTAATGCTGTTGGGAAGCAAAAAGCTCCAATGAGGGAGTTCGAGTCTACAACTGGGTTCTAAAAGGCTATTCGACGGCATATATGGCAAAGGTTTGTGGTCAAAGAACTTTGCTCGAATTGCTTTGAGAACGTTTGTTACTTCTCTTGTATATACAAATCCCGTCTAGTTAGTGTGCAATGTTCAAAGATTTGATATATCTCTGTTCTGCTCAGTTTTGAATGACATGTGAATGAGCGAATTTAATTCAGTACCTCGTCATAGACAAGAATTTACGCTTTCCTACTGAAGGCTCGTTCTAGTTATACGCTATAGTGTGTTATATTCAGAAGACTTTACATGCATCCTCAAGTGTGTGCTGTAACTTGTTTGGATTAATTATATGGCAAGTTACATTTGTGGTCTCTAGTGTCTGGGATTGGTATCACTATAAATCTCTATTTCGCTTTCGACATCATGTTTCAGTTTCTTTAATTTCAAACGGTTGTGCAAGCTTTATTTTGTGGGTGTGTTGTAACTTGCGTATAGGGATGGGCAACGGTTATGGCGGGTGGGTAACCGCGGTTATTTAACAATAACCGTTTATGCTCATACCCGCATAATCGTTTACCTGTTGGGTAATTGCCTAAACGGTTATACCTATACCCATAACCGTTTATAAACGGTTAACCATACCCATAACCGCATGCCCATTTAACCGGAACACTTTTTAACCCGTTTATCTTTTTTTTTTACCATTACCCTTTTTTCACTCGCTACATCTTTTTTTAACAACTTGAAAATTAAAAAAAAATTGTCATAGTTTTTTTTTTTGACAATTAAATACCGTTATAGTTAAATTCATCATACATTTCTGTATTTTAATTTTTTATGTCTTTATATCATTCCAATAATTGAAATAATAGTTTACGGACGATATTTTTAACTGTTACCAATGAAGGTAAATATAATATTTGCTAAGTATTATTGGGTTACAAAATTTGTTTAGAAGATATTTCTGTCAAAGCATTTCTGTCAATTTCACGGTTACCCGCAAGGAATTTAAATTAATTTGGCGAATTCCTTGATGATGAGAATCATCATTCCTGTAGCAGTGTTATTGAGAGAATGACTGATGAATTCCTTGCTAATTTATTGGGTGCCAAGTATTATTGGATCGAGAACATAGTTTGTGTTAGTTTTACATATATAAAATAAATGGGTAAACGGTTAATACCCATAACCGTCAATTTAAATTTCGCGGGTAAACGGTTGTACCTATAACCGTAACCATTTAATTTAAATGGGCGGGTAACCGCGGTTACCCATAACCAATGGGTATTTGCCCATCCCTACTTGCGTAGTGACCGACTCAACCTCCTCTCCATGTCCTCCCCCGCCCTCTGTTCGCACCGCCTGTGATAGCCCGGATTCTCGTTAGAAATCGGTGGAGAAACCCATCCCAATTTTTATTAGAAATCGATATGATGTTATAATGTTGGCATAGAGATTGACATTGAACTGTGAGCTTGGATCTCTAGCCCAAGGCCATGTTCTTACCTTAATCCTTTGATTTGTGGGGCGCAGTGTAGTATAAACTAGTTTAGGACTTGGCAATGGGGAAGTAAACGATTAAGAACATAAACAATTGCAGATAGAGAGGAGGCAGAAGACCTATCAATGATTCAATTTGTCAACTTTGACTTTATAGTTTATAGTTTATGCTCCTCGACATGCCCTCCAATTATTCTAAAGTCAATTTATAAGACATTTTCTTCACCTTGATCCTCATTTTTTCTTGATCCAAGTTTGCTTACTCCACACATTTACATTTGCTCAAGTTCCTCCCATGCCCTATCTTCTCATAGTGCATTACTTCATACTAGTAATGACAATGAGAAGTAGACTCGATTCAATCAAAACAACAATTGATTTTAGACTCAGCATGATCCACCATAAAAATCACCGATATTACTCTAACTTGACTACATATTAATAGGTGTTGAGTTTAGTTGACCATCCCACATATAAGCTGTATATTATTTTGTCATATCTCAAAAAGCTTTGATGCTTTTTATGGATTCATTTGGAAGTGCTTTTAGAATGATTGAAACTGTTTTTAGAGAACATGATTTTGGGTTTCAAAAGCACTTGAAGTGTTTTTCCAGAATGCATTTGTGTTTTTACTAAGAATTAGTTCAAAAAGCATTTCCACATAAAACACTTTCAGTCATTTAGAAGCACTTCAAGTGCTTTTTTTTTCCAGAATTCACTTGCGTTTTTACTAAGAATTTCCAAAAACATTTTCACTTAAAACGGTTACAGCCATTTTAAAATTACTTCCAAACGAGTCCAATAATGAGCCACGCATTTTCTCATATCTCAAAGTGTACCAAACTTGATTTCAGGGCCGGTCCAGAGATTTTTGAGGCCCAGGGCGAAGCCAAAAAAAGTGCCCTAACTTCATATAAGAAAATTATTTATTTTCACACGTAAGACATTGATACAATTATACTTAGAAAAGCACTTCAAACTCAATAATTTAGAAACACAAAAAAACTAATTTATTTTGTATTGAGAGAAGAAAACCAAACAACTCTGGGCTTATAAGTAGATAGATGATGAATTTTGTTTTCCATTTGAACTTTGAAAGTGTTTTTGTATAAATCATGAGGTGTTTTTTCTTATTTACTAACCTTGTCAATATGGGACTAAAAAAATAATGATGTTTTCGAGTATTTAATTGATATGTATTAGTAATGAATGGGCATTAAATTAAATATTTTGATAACACGTCATATAATTTACAAATTTGCGCTAAAAATTTGGTCTACGTATTACTCATTGTTGAAGATTAGACTTGAATTGAAACGAATATTTAAAAATAACAACCCACATAGCTACTAGCTAGTAACTAAAAATAAATTAACAACCAAACAAAAAATAAATTAACAACCAAACAAAAATTTGTAAAAATTGAAAAAAATAAACATGCACATAGCGTTTCGAACTTAGGACCTCTTGTTAATTTTAAACAACAAAAACCATTGCTTCTAATTAAACTTCTTGATCCTTTAACCAAATTTTATAAATTTATACTCTTATGAAAAGAAATTTGTAAAAATTAGAAAGTAAATAAGCACATGTGGTGTTTTGAACTCAAGACCACTCATTATTTTCAAATGACCAAACCACCTCTTCTACTTAAATTTATGTGTCATTGAACCCAGTTTTATAAATTTATACTCTTATGAAAACATATATAAATATATCACCCTAATAATTTTGGTGCCCCCAATATTTTTGGGCCCCGGACGGTTGCCCTGCTTGCACTGGGCCTGGGCCGGCCCTGCTTGATTTTCAACTTTCCTCTTCGTGCGAGTTCCTTCTCTCCTTTCGTGAGAGTTCCTTCTCCCCTTGTGAGAGTTTGTTTTTAACTGCTTCCTCCCTCTTCCGTAGTTGGCCCTGGCTGTGTCCAGGGTCGGTGGCTGTCTCCCGTTTCTATTTTTCTTCTTTTATTTTCTGCATGCTCGTTGGCCTGCGTTTTGTCCCCGTTGTTTCGGCCCAATTTACCTGCACTCCTAGCTCTGATCCCCTCTTCTTCCAAACTCAGTTTCCCATTCACTTACTTATTTCTCTTCCTTCACCATCCTATCCAACAAACCTTGCTTTTGTCATTCCTCTGTCTTACTCAATTTGGGCTCTGCATGCCATTTTTCTTCACGCGACTTGTCCCGACCTCTCGGAAGGTGCGTATAGCTCCAGCTTCAGTGGAAACACAACCATCTTCCATGTGTATGCCCTTATTGGCATTGTTACTGGTGGGATCTCCTTCCCTCTGGTTTTCTTTAATATGTGGCTCAGATCTATTTGGTGATTGATGGAGGCAGGTTGGAGCTCTTTTTTCCACCACTTATGGGACATCAGTTGGCTATATCTCTGGTATTTGCCGGGGATGGAGGTGCACGATGGTGGATTCCGATCGATGGCGGTTGTGGTGCAGGCTGCTTTGGCTTGTTATCCTTTTTTTGTTTTCCTGTTTGGGCCCAATTCTCTGCTTGGGCTTTGTTTTGCTTGGAGGCCTTATTTTTATTTTGTGCTGGACTTGTAATTCAGCCTCCTATTTTGTATAGTTGTTGGGTTGTTAATGAAGTCACATTTGTCCCAAAAAAAAAAAAAAAACTTAGACTTGTTGTGCGACAACCTCAAAAAACTGCCGTTCTCGAGCTCCCTGACATTATCATCTTGCGGATATCTTTTGAAATAAATTAAACACAAGTATATTCAGCATCTGGAATTGAGTAAGACAATATATTCATTGAACTAGACATTATTAAAAAGGTAATCACAAGCTGGTAGCTCAATGATAAATGACGGATTGCGAGGCTTCCTTCAAATTAAAAGCGGGAGGTCTTGAGTTCGAAACCTACTGCTAGTATGGAAGCCAGACTTGTGGCCAGGTGAGGTTGAAATGGTGGATAACCGTGGTTTGCCACCAGTTGTCCCTTTTTTTTAAAAAAAAAAAAAAAAAAAAAACATTATTAAAAAGGTTAGCTAAACGAGAAAAGAAACCTAAAGTAAAATATATCTTCATAGTCAACTAACAAGAACAAAAGTCACCAGCAGTACCGGACGGCTGATTAGCTTACCCTTCAAATATTGCGTGACAATTTAAAATGAAAGAAGAATTAAAAGCAGAAATTTTACGTTAATCATATAGGGAAAAAAACGTTGTATGTGTTACAATTTATTGAAACCGGTTTGTATGGATGGGCTGTATGTATGAGTTGTCATCTTCACTTTAGCTTGTCATTCACCAGTCACTTTCCATAGCTTGTCATTCACCTTACATCAACCTTTCCATAGTTTGTCATAGCTTGTCATTCACCTTACATCAACCTTTCCATAGCTTTTCATTCACCTTACATCAACCTTTCTTAGTTGCTTGTAAAAGCTTCTTTACTTGTAATTTGGTTTTTGCTTTTCCACTTGTTAGGGCAGATTTTAGGGATTGTGTTTGTGTAGTTATCCTACAATCTATTGTAGCTTTCTTTTGGCTCTCTATAAGAGTTGCCTTCACTCTCTTGTAACATATATAAGGAAATATACAACAAATATTGAAACCAAAACTCAACATGGTATCAGAGCAGGAACCATAGGGTCCTAACTCTGTTCATTTTTTTTTTACTTCTTCATTTGCTCATCATCGATAGAGATGGCAGAAGAAAATGTGTCTAGTGCCGACAATGCCTCATCCTCCTCCCCAAACTTAACCCAAGGGGTTGAGAACAATCCAAATCAACGACTCTGCTCGGTGCTACTGAACGAGTTCAACCACCTTCCTTGGTCAAGAGTTGTGTCACTTACTCTAGGAGGAAGATCGAAGCTAGGGTTTATCAATGGAAGCTCTGAGCCCCCAGAATCCATTTCACCAACTTACGATGCATGACATGCTACTGATCAGCTGGTCATGTCTTGGTTACTTAACTCCATGGAGCCAAAATTGTCTGAGCTTTTCAGCTACTCAGAGTCTTCTCTTCTCTTATGGGAGTCTGTCAAAGACATGTATGGCAGCCAAAACAACTCAGTTCGCATCTTTCAACTGAAGAAGAGTGTGGCTAGTTTAAAGCAAGGTGATCACTCATTTGTTTAACACCTTGGAAGTATGAAATCCATGTGGAATGAACTCGATATGTATCGTCCATACACGACTGATTTCGCTGTGCTACTGAAGAGGGCTGATGAAGACAAGGTTTTTCAACTCTTAGCAAGCTTGGGAGCGGAGTATGAAGACCTGCGTAGTCACTTGTTAATGACTCAAGAGCTGCCCTCATTTACCAGTGTGTGTCATGCAGTCCAAAGAGATGAAACTCGACGAAGAGTGATGAACGTTGAGCCCAAATCCAACTCTGAAGCTAGGGTGTTCACGACAAATCACAAAGCAACTGGTGATAGGGTGCTTGGCAAGAAAGCAGACTGGAAATGTTCCTATTGCAACATGAAGGGACATTTGAGAGAAAAATGTTGGATTCTTCATCCGGAGTTAAAGCCTAAGTTTGATAGGGAAGGCAGGATGATCAAAGATGGGAAAGGTGGAGTCACTCCAAAAGCATTTCATTCAGCTTGTTCCTCAACTGATGGGATGGCCAATTTCTCAACAAATCATGTGTCCTTGATCAATAAGTTTGCTGCTTTTCTTCAAAAGAAGCAAGGAAGCACTGAACCTGATGAAATGACACCTGAAAACCCTACTGCAATGCTAGGGAAATTTGCTGGATTCTTGGCTGACTCGGAGAACACATCGAAAAGCAATATTCCAGATATTATCAGTGCCATTTCCACTGCTCTTAATGCAAATGTTACACATGATTTTTGGATTATTGACTCTGGTGCCACTGATCATATAACTAATAAACCCTCTAGTCTCCACGATTTTCAAAGAACTATTGATCCAATTCATGTATCTGTTGCAAATGGGAAAGGGGAATCTATTCTAGGGAAATGAAAGATTAGATTGCTAAGTGAGCATACATATTCCACTGCTCTCTATGTACCTTCTTTTCCTTTTCAGCTCTTGTCAATAGGAAAAATCACAAAAACCTTATACTGTCTTGCCATATTTTCCCCTCACAATGTTGTGTTTCAAGACCGAGTTACTCAGAAGAAGATTGGTGAAGGGTTCTTCTTGAATGGACTCTATTATCTCTCAAAAGAGTCCAATTTTGTCAAAAAGCTCAGTGTCAACTTAAGTCAAGTTCAGGAACACCAACTCTGGCATCAACGCCTTGCCCATCCCTCAGAACATGTGATGACCAAGTTGTTTCCCTTTTTTTGTAAAAACACACTGGAGTGTGAAACTTGTCAAATGTCAAAAGCCACTAGACTTCTTTTTGTTTCCTCTAATTCTAGAACTAGTAAACTTTTTGAGCTTGTTCACTCTGATATTTGGGGTCCTTCTCGTGTAGAATCCTTTTATGGGTATAGATATTATGTTACATTTATTGATGACTATTCTAGAGTAACCTAGTTGTATCTTTTAAAACTTAAAAGTGATTTGTTTGATGCTTTTAAGGACTTTCACAACCTAATCACCAATCAATTTTCATCTAAGTTATATATGTTAAGATCAGATAATGGTACCGAGTACACTTCCAATAACATGAGTAATTACTTGAGCAATCATGGCATTTTGCATCAAACTAGCTATGTTGGTACACCACAACAAAATGGTGTGGCAGAGAGAAAGAATCGAGACTTATTGGAGAAGACTCGATCACTTATGATCCAAATGAATGTTCTTAAGAAATTTTGGTCTCAAGCTCTACTCACTGCCACATACATCATTAATAGACTGCCAACTCGGGTGTTGAATACTAAATCTCCTTTTGAAGTCATGAAGGGCATGCCTATAAGCTTGTCTCACCTCAGGACCTTTGGTTGTACTTGTTATGTGCACATTCAAGCTCTCCATTGTGACAAACTCGACCCTCGAGCTGTCAAATGTGTGTTTATGAGATACGCCAGTTCTCAAAAGGGTTACAAAGTGTACAACCCTAACACGGGGAAGCTGGCAGTCTCTAGAGATGTGCGATTTGATGAACATTCACCTTATTTCCACAAAGGGTTGAAGATTAATGCTAATATGGAAGATCTTATGGACCTATTTCCACTACCTATTCCAGCAGAAATTCATGAAGTCACTCCTGCTCATATCAGCACTGATAATTCTCAACTCACTGAGAGTGTAATTGATGCGGTGCCAAGCTCCTCTAAACCATCAGAAGCTCAACCAAATCAGCAAGCTATAAGTGCAGCAAGAAGAAATCCTACACGAGATAGACATCCACCAGTGAGGTTACAAGAGTATGTTACTTACACTACAAGGCATCCTATCTCTGCAGCCATTTCTTATCACATATTCTCATCTTCTCATACTTCTTTCCTTAACAAATTGTCCCACTCTTTCAAACCAAGGAATTTTCATGAAGCCACATGCATGCCTGAATGGCAAGATGCTATGACTAAAGAGCTTCAAGCTCTGAATGACAACCAGACATGGAGTGTGGTGAATCTTCCAAATGGCAAGAAGGTCGTGGGAAGTAGGTGGATATATAAGACCAAATTCAACTCCAATGGAAGTATTGAAAGACACAAGGCACGGTTAGTAGCTCAAGGCTTTACTCAAACATATGACATTGACTATAAGGAGACCTTTGCTCCTGTTGCCAAAATGAACACAGTGAGGGTATTGTTGTCTGTGGCAGTCAATAATGCATGGCCCTTATTCTAAATGGATGTGAAGAATGAATTTCTTCATGGGGATCTTGAAGAAGAAGTGTACATGAAGTTGCCTCCTGGTCATCCAAGAGAAAATGAACCCAACAAGGTCTGCAGACTTCACAAAGCCATATATGGTCTCAAACAGTCCCCTCGAGCTTGGTATTCGAAGCTTAGTTCAGTCCTTGAAGCTGCAGGGATCAAAAGGAGTCATGCTGACTCTTCTTTGTTTGTTCGAAGTAGTATTGCTGGCAAATTGGTTGTGCTTATATATGTTGACGACCTAATTATTACAGGTGACAATATAAGTGAAATCAAGACGCTTAAGCAGTCACTTAACCAAAAATTTGCCATTAAAGACTTGGGGCCCTTGAAATACTTTCTTGGAATTGAGGTGGCTACCTCTTCAAAGGGATTGTTCTTGAATCAAAGAAAGTATGTTCTCGATCTTCTAGATGAAGCTAACATGATGGAATGTAAACCAGCTCGGACACCCCTAGCTAGCAAACTTCAGTGGCATGAAAAAGGTGAACCTCTCTCGGACCCTAGTGTTTATCAGCGAATGGTTGGGAAACTTATTTATCTCACCATTACTAGGCCTGATATCTCATATTCAGTTAGCCTAGCCAGTCAGTTCATGCACTCTCGTACTCTAGTTCACTGGGAAATCGTCAAGAGAATACTTCGATATCTCAAGGGCTCAGTAGGAAGGGGGATAATTATGAAGAACAATGGATCAAATCACATTTTGGCCTACACAGATGCTGACTGGGCTAGAAATGCCCTTGATCGAAAATCCACAACAGGTTTTTGCACATTTGTTGGAGGGAACCTTGTCACTTGGAAGAGCAAGAAACAAACTGTTATTGCTCGATCTAGTGCCGAAGCTGAGTATAGGGCTATGACAGCAACAGCCTGTGAACTCATATGGTTGAAAGGTCTTCTTTCCGAGCTCGGATTCACAAGCATGGCACCTATGTCCTTGTATTGTGATAACCAAACTGCCATGCACATTGCCTCAAATCCAGTATTCCATGAAAGGATCAAACATATTGAAGTTGACTGTCATTATATTCGTGCTCAAGTTCAATCCAAGGTGATAGACACCGTGTTCACATGCAGCCACGATCAACTTGCTGATTTATTCACAAAAGCACTATACTCTACTCAGTTTCAGCGTTTGTTGTGCAAGCTTGGATCAATCAATCCCCTTGATCCAGCTTGAGAGGGTGTATTGAAACCGGTTTGTATGGATGGGCTGTATGTATGAGTTGTCATCCTCACTTTAGCTTGTCATTCACCAGTCACTTTTCATAGCTTGTCATTCACCTTACATCAACTTTTCCATAGCTTGTCATAGCTTGTCATTCACCTTACATCAACCTTGTCATAGCTTGTCATTCACCTTACATCAACCTTTCCATAGCTTGTCATTCACCTTACATCAACCTTTCTTAGTTGCTTGTAAAAGCTTCTTTACTTGTAATTTGGTTTTTGCTTTTCCACTTGTTAGGGCAGATTTTAGGGATTGTGTTTGTGTAGTTATCCTACAATCTATTGTAGCTTTCTTTTGGCTCTCTATAAGAGTTGCCTTCACTCTCTTGTAACATATATAATGAAATGTACAACAAATATTGAAACCAAAACTCAACACAATTTGTATAAAATTCGTTTTGAACATTACCTTCATATAATAGGGCCTTTCAAATTTGAAAGGAATGATGATCAATGTTCTTCTTTTAATTAAGAATACTTACTTATCAAGTTGATTAGTAAATAAGTACTTCTGTAGAAAATTAAAGAGTGCTTCTGTGATGTAGAAAAAGGTGGCAGTATGCATCCAAAACCAACCCGGCAAACGCAAATTCAGTAACAAAGTCCTTACAATGTAGATTTGGACTCCAAACTCTGATTTGGCTCTATGACTCGCCGTTTCGCGTCACGGGTGCAACTCAATCTGATTTAGACCAAAATTCTTCGTTTCCTATGTTAAATTCGGATTTAAAGTTTTCAGGATGTTTCGTAATTTGCTTTCAATTGTGATTCCTAGCAAGATTAGGGTGAAGATAGACTATGAAACCATCGTTTGTGCGGTGCTAGGGTTGGTATCTTTCTTTTTTCAATCTTAAACTTTGAGAGGTCTTTTATGGTTTCTCGTGGATTTCAGTTATCGTTTGATTTCCTTCTATTGTCAAAATGTGTCACTTTGTTTCCCACCTTATGTCCATTTCTCCACCCAATTTTTATGTGAAAGCTTTAATGATAAGTTCATCATTTCGTAAACGACTTGTAAATACCTGAGTACAAATATTGCCAAAAATGACAATTGACATGAATGATCGAACACCACTCTCAACCTATTCGATCGATTCTGTTATGGATATGGTTACTTAGACTTTGCTTATTGCTATCTTTTATATACACAATGCCTAGGGCTAAAGGTTTCCACGTGTGAGTCTTTCCAGCCTTCGAGAGGTACGCAAATTGTCATAGCTTGTTTTCCTTTAAAAAAATAAAACAATAGTTATCTATCTTTAGCTAAACCACCAAACTAAAAGCCTAACCATCCATAAACAACGAATAAAACAATCCATATCCTTAATTCCCTGTTAAACTATTCAACAATACTCGCAACGTGCACACCACAAAATCACAAACTTAAAACTCCTCTTCTTATACACCCTAGCTCATTTCCACAACCAAGCTCTCACCAAAGTCATCTCTCAAGCATTGCCGTCTCCAGCTCCACCTACCACCAGTTTTTCTTATGGCAGCAGCGGAAACACAGCCGCCACCGCCACTGCTACCAGCGTCGTCACCACGGTCTGAAAACCCCAAACCAACTACACCAACTATGAATACACCTCCGCCTATCTCCCTCCAACCATCCACGAAAAAAGGTCCATCAAAACCTACAAAACTATTCCGGCGCTTTCGCGCTGTTTTCCGGTCATTTCCAATCATATCTCCTTCATGCAAGATTCCTGTTTCACTCCACGGAAACCGTATTGGAGATGGACACCTCCACGGAGGGACACGGATGACTGGAACCCTATTTGGGTGCCGTAAAGCTAGGGTTAACCTCGTTATCCAGGAAAGCCCTAGATGTCTTCCCATGCTTGTCCTTGAGCTTGGGATACCCACAGGAAAGCTCCTCCAAGATATGGGAATGGGGCTTGTTAGAATAGCCCTAGAGTGCGAAAAGAAACCGGGCCAGAAGACGAAGGTCGTTGATGAGCCGATATGGGTGTTATATTGCAATGGGAAGAAATCAGGGTACGGAGTTAGAAGGGAGCCGACGGAGGATGACTTGAGTGTGATGCAAGTGTTGCATGCAGTGTCCATGGGAGCTGGGGTGCTACCAAATGAAACTGAGTTGCCAGATGGTGACCTAATGTACATGAGAGCACAGTTCGAACGTGTTGTTGGGTCTAGGGATTCGGAGACATATTATATGATGAATCCGGATGGAAACAATGGCCCTGAGCTCAGTGTGTTCTTCGTCAGGGTCTAATTCGATCAAGTGAAGTCTGAGGAAAAAGGTTAATCAATATTGCTGGGAAAGAAAAAAACAATGGTCCACATGCAAAGCACGAAGTGTTAATGTCGTTGAAAGGGTTCGGGGAAAAGTACATACACCTCCAAATTGGTCCTCAATGGAGGCAATGTTGGGATTGTAGACCGTGTATATCGCATCTTGCTTTATTTGGGTAGACCCTACGTTTTGGCCCTGAAATATTGCGTCGTGTCTTTAAGTCGTAATGTTCTTTGTTTGTTCATGAGAGAAAAGGCATACAATTTTTTTTTCACTTCATGCTTTGTAACATAAAGTAATTTTCGGACTAATCAGAATCAAATCAGTTGACTAAGAAGAATATATTCTGTATAATCCATATGCGGATTTTGTTCCTTTTGTTTCTTTGTTTGTTCTTCATTAGTGTGCATCAATTATTGTAGCTAGTGGAAAAGATTTGTAACTCAAGTGATTAAGAGCATTC
Source organism: Malus fusca (assembly GCA_035220775.1). Taxonomy (NCBI): domain Eukaryota; kingdom Viridiplantae; phylum Streptophyta; class Magnoliopsida; order Rosales; family Rosaceae; genus Malus; species Malus fusca. The sequence continues at coordinate 32,321,560 of CM069060.1, read as the reverse complement.
GTGTTTGATAATTCACGTTAAGTGAGGATAAGGTAGGGTGGGTGGAGGGAAGGAAGTTTGAGCTAAGCCACATTTAGGTCAATTGTAATAATTAGGTATCGTACTTACTATGCGTCAAACATTAGGCCTCTAGCTTACAATAATTCTGAGTTATACGTAACTCATGTCTTCAAGGTTCCTTATAGTACTTGATTGTTGCAGTCATATGGTTCATTTGGAAATGCTTTTAAAATGACTGGAAGCGCTTTTGGTGAAAATGTTTTTTGAAACGAGTCCTTAGTAAAAATACAAGTGAATCTTGAAAAAACAATTGAAGTGATTCTAGGACCTAAAAATATTTTCTCTAAAAGTGCTTTTATTCATTTAAAGCACTTCTGAACGAGCCAATATAGTTAGAATGTGTTCACAATATATGAAATATTAGGCCTAGTAAAGTCCTATTTGCGCTCCAACTATGCTTTGACAGAGGGTAGGATCCTGTTGAGAGTAAGAATCCCAAATCAGGGAAAGGAAAAACTTTGCATGTGCTTATAAGTAATTGAGCCTCTCTTCATATTGCTAATTGATTTTATGGTGAAACTCCAACTTTCTTCATGGTATCAGAGTATGTTAGGTTTGAAAATTCGCCACATGTGAGGGGGTGCGTTGAGAGTATAAATCCCACATCGAGAAAAGGAGAGACACTGCATGTGCTTATAAGTAATTGGGCTACTCTATATTGCCAATTGGTTTTATAGTGAAACTTCAACTTTCTTCATTTCTTTAAGTAATTCATCATCATCATCATCATCCTTAATAATCTGGGCATGGAGCTTGTAAGTGTTAAAATAAGAGCCTAGGGTTTATGAGAATATTTTTTGTTTTTTATCTCCATGTGGAGGCGAATATTTTATAAAAATACAATCCTTGTAGGACAAAGAAACAATAACTCTTAACCTATTTACAAAAAAATAAATAAAATTCTACAAGGAAATAAAATAAAGAATATAATTACTCCTATTTTAAATTGGGCTCATGCAAACATTTCACCTCAAATTGGTGCATAGATATCGCTCATACCCAACTTGTTAAGTTAGTATTGGAATACCTTACTTGATGCAGCCTTAGTCAAGATATCTATTAGTTGATCTTCAATCTTCGCAAATAGAAGTTGACTAATATGTCCCTTCCACTTCTTCTTGATAAATGCCTATCCACTTCAACAGGTTTGTGCGATCACGTTAAACTAAATTGTAAGATATGTGAATTGTAGCCTTATTATCGGAAAACAAGTTCATAGCACAGACCTCAGATATATCTGTCTCTTCTTAAATCTGCATCAGTATATCTATCTATTCTCAAATGGTCATTCTTATAAAACATAATCTCTTTCATGGCGCAAACCTCAGATATCCACATATATGAAAAACTGCTTCATATGATCTTCACTAGATAAATTCTTTCAACTAAAACATAATGTCCAAAAACTGGCTTACAACACATACTGCATATGCGATGTCTGCTCTGGTGTGCGTGACAGATTCTTCCAATTAACCTTTGATAATGATCTTTGTTTGATGCAACCTAATATGGACATTCTCCAAGGTGATGATTCTGAACAATAAGTGTATATGGCGGTTTACAGTCTAGTAGGGCGATTTCAGCGAACAAGTCTAAAACACAATTTCATTATGAAAGAAATGTGTCTTACTCTGAACAAGCAACTTTGATTCTCAAAAAGTATTTCAATTACCAATATCCTTTATCTCAAATTCGACAGCTAGATACTTTTTTTGGTCTTGGAATCTTTTGTTGATCATGATCTTTAGTTACAATCATATCCTCAACATAAATTATGAAAGCAGTTACCTTACCCTAATGATTATTAAGGAAAATAAATGATCCGAATTGCTATGCTTGAAACCATATTTCTTCATAGCCGCATAAAATTTTCCAAACCAAGCTCTAGGTGACTGCTTTAACCTGTACACGATCTTCTTCAATTTACACATCTTTGGATTATTAGACACAACATATCTTGAAGGTACATTCATATAAACATCTTCTTTCAGATTTCTATGAAGAAAAGCATAATTCATATCAAACTGATGTAAAGGCCAATAACAGCAAAAGATGAAAACATGAGCCTCATTGATATTTGCCACATGAGCAAATGTCTTGTTGGAGCAGAAAATTTTGGTTCCTCTAATCCTCCAACAAGTAAATCTTGTAACCATGTTGAGAAGCCTACAACTCCATCTTCGCTCGCCATCAATGAGGGAGGAGGGGACCTGTAAGAAAACACTCCGACGCTCAAGTTAGTATTTGTTCAGAATGCTTATAAAATATAGAACGATCTTCTCCCCTCTTTTCTCCATATTCTAGTTCCTTTATAGGCATAAAATACTTAGGCTCCAAGTCCCACTTTCCTTCTATTTCTCCATGTTCCATCTTCCATGATCATGCCCCTTTATTCTAGCCCCACTCCCCCAAATTTAGGAAGTGGCTGCTTGCTTAAGCCTTATTTTTTGCACCCACATGTCTTTACTTAGTTAATTCCATAAGTTTGAGTGTAGGCCTTTGCAACTAATCTTGCCTTGTATCTCTTCACCGTACCATCTACCTTGTAATTCATAGTATACATGCATGTGCAACCAACTACCTTTTACCTCTATGTAATGGAACCAAGTTCCAATCCTGATTTTTCATAATGCCTCAATCTCTTCCATCATTGCCTTTCTCTTTTTCACGGCCTTTCCCCATTTGGGATCAAACTGAATTTTCGCTACATTACTTGGAATATGTGCCACGCCCCGATCCCAACATACGTCCAGGATCGACACGCGATGTCACCAAATACTCGTATATCTAACATACCTTGCCTCCTGGATATGAATAAAGCACCACTCAAGGTCCAAATTGTGTAGTAATTTCCATATATTTTATGGCTGCATCTAACATTCTCGTTAGACTGCCTACGTACCCTCAAAAGGGATCAAGCCATTCGTAGTTCGTCACTCACTACCCATCTATATTTACCATAGTACATTCAAGCCGAAAGATATAACATTCCTCAATCAATCATTAGAACTTGACAAGTATGGAAGTACTAGGTTCAAGGCTACATAACAATCCAATATGACAATCAAGGTTTCCATTCCACCCATCATATAAGTCGCTATGTTTTCAACATAATATTGCAATCCAATCATGTAACATATCAAGGATCAACCAAGCACAATATTTTTCTCTAGTCACATTCATTAACTAATCTAATTGTATTAATAGCAACTATATCCAACGTCATTCCACTATCCCGTCAATTAATCAATTCATGAATCAAAGATGCATGATTTTAACTTTTAACTATATTAATCAACCAATGAGATAACATACCATTTCACCAATTCAATTAGAGAACTCTGTATAATTCTCTACTTAGGTTATGAGTAATAACATGGTATATAAATTCACAAGGTCTATTGTGGGTAATTCCCATTCACTCAAATCTAGGGTTCTAGACTAATCTTATGGGAATGAGCGAAAGCAAGGATTCCGGACCACTCAACGGAATCCAACAACATCGGGTTCTGAACCCCTCAACGGAAACACAATATCAAGTATAGAATCATGCTTTATGAAATCATAATCAAGTCGCTGAAAACTGCGAAGGAGTCACCTAGACATCCAATGACTTTTCTAATTCAAACCACAAGATTCCCAAAAACCATTGTTCATATGTACATTAAAAATTAGGTTAAAGGGACGCAGTTCGGCCGAAGCCTACATCTTGGAAGCTATCTCAATCCAACTCAATGAAACCCGAGGTGGATACGATCCCAGACCATCACTCAACGGAATCGCGGAGTAGGAAGTATTCCGAACCATCTCTCAACGGAATCCGAGTGGATACGATTCCGGAACATCACTCAATGGAATCGCGGAAGGCCAACAACCATATATACAACGGCTCAAAGAAATGAGACAAGCACAAGTTACTTAATTTACAAAAGCTCAACCAAGGAAAATAAGGCACAAATACTAAATTTAGAATGAATCAACGAAGCGGGAGATGAAACCATATCGAAGCAACAAATCCCCATCACCACGCGTTAATGGTCTACCACTAGTCCTCACATTTCATCACAACATGTCAATCAAACCATATTTCAACATATACATGTCAAATCTCATTTCATAAACTTACATCATTGGCTAAACATTAAAAATAACAATTCATAGAAAACATATTTATAAGACCAAGTCATATCCACATATGATAACAATTACGAAAACAGGGTAATCACCAATATCACATATATTAAAGTCACTCACCTGAGGTCCACACTAACGCACTCTAGCATGGAATTCAAGGCATCAAGCTCTATCACCGCCAAAAACAAAGCACAAGTCCACATTTAGATTTCTCTCAATAAATTCACATACAAAGCAAAAGTCCACATTTAGATTTCTCTCAATAAATTCACATACCCAAAACTCTCATAAGTCTCCCACAACGACATTTAATGAGAATCAAACCGTCGATCAAAGGTATGGTCCATGATCTTACATCACTTGCTCCGTAAGATCCAACCACTAGATTTTCACTAGTAAGTTCCTAAGATCCAACAACTGATAACTGGGGTGCTCACAAAATTGTACGACGATCCAACGATCGGATTGTCGTCAATCGTGCAAACAAGTGGTGGTCCAGTTTGATCACCACACCAAACAATTGAATTTCGGGAAACCGAGCTAGACATAGGTTCATAGGGTCACTAGAAGGTATTTGGTACTTAGACAATACTCGTGGACGGTCCCACGCACCGCCACACACGATGCTAGTCATGGTGAAGGGTTTGAAAACCCAAATTTTCAACATTAACTAGATGAGCTCAAATTTACGTGGTAACTAGAGCTCAACAAGGGAATCATTAATCACAACTAGACCAACGACAAATTCTAACCGGAAACCATCCAAATTCATTGGGAAAAACCGAGTTTCTAGGGTTCTAACACCCAACTCTAAAACAAATACGAAAGCACAAACCAAGCATACCAACTTGAAGATTATGAAGAGTATATGAAGTTTCATACCTCACTCGAAGGAAATGTTTGCCGAAATCACCGGAAAAATGATAAAACCGCCGGAAAACCCACGGAACTTTGCTGCCTCGAACTGGAAAAATGGATAAGAAAATGGAAAATCTAACACTACATAGATGTAGGGCTCGTCAAGAGCTTTTCATGGACACCAAGATCACTCAAAACGGAGCTCGGATGAAGGAGATACAAGCGGGTCAAATTTGTGGGTTATGAAGGAAAACTTTTGTCCTAGCTAAGAACATGTAAGAACATTTGAATACATATGCTAACTATTAACTCTTTAAAGTAGGCATGCATCCAAAAACAATTCATAAAACCCATGACTTTCAAAGCCTAGTATATGGTGAACCAAAAGACTCTTTAACAATATTAAAGAGAATGAAGAATTTAGAGTTTCTTTACCCTTGAAGCTCATCCTTGTTTACACAAGGGATTCACCCAAGTGGAGGGCCTTCAAGTCACCTCCTTGCTCCTTGGATCTTCCTTGTGATTTTCCTCCTTTTAGTGCTCCTTTGCTTCTTTGAGGATTTGAGGATTAGTTCTCCAAAATACCAAAAGTTTGATGTCTCTAAGTCTCTTCACCAAGGATGTATCTTGTGAGGATGAAATGGATGACTTAGGGAAGTAGAAATTGCTAGACCTCTCTCCCTAGGTGGCCGGCCTCTTTAGAGAAATAGGAGAGAAAATGTTTCACCCAATTTCCCCAAGAAAACCCTAATTGAAAACAAAGCTATAAAGTTGAATTTATACTTCATTTCTTAGGTGAGTGGCAAACTTGCAATTAAGCAAGTTTTGACACTTCTCACCCTAAATGGCCAGCCATACATTGGTATTGGGCTTATTGCCCATTTTTGTTTTAGTTGTCATACAACTTAAACATAATGGGCCTTGTGGACCAAAACACTTTTGGGCCCCGAAGCCCTAAAACCAACTTAAAAGCCCAATACGAACATTTCGTATAATTAATTAACTAATTAATTAATCTTGACCATTCTTCAATTAAACCATTTAATTGCTTATCCATTTCATTTAATTTCTTCACATACATCCTTACTCGGTGTGCGATCCATTAGATTCCATTTAGCGAGGCAGTGGGCGATGTTACTCTTAACGATCGATTGTGAATTGAAACCACATTTCAATTCTCCCTTTGATGATTAGTGTTTGCTAATCATTAGGGCTTCCACAAACCATGAGTGACACCTAGCAGTATGTCATGGTTACCCAAGCTAAGTAGAATTGGTTGGAGAACCTATCCAATTACAATTACAATGCAATACGGTCCTTCTCTAATACAATACTCTTAATCACATTGTTTAAATGATAGTTTGTTTCATGTCTACTATCCAACGTGATACTTTCCTATATGATTCCCTTGAATATGATTTGGAACAACTTCCTAAGTCATATTCATTTGCTTTGGCCAAAGACTTTAGAATCATATTTTAGAGTATTCTCCTCCCACCATGGAAGGTTAGAGATCCCTTGTTGTGCATTCATATGCCTACATGACTAGATCGCATGACCCCAACAATGCCTTGGACAATCCGAAGGAATGCCTTTGTCATGATTAAAGATCAAGGACCTAACCATTAGACATCTATGATGCCTCAGGTCAAAGGACTACTTTGCATATTGTAACCTTAGAGTTTATACATGACATGTATGTTCTAACTCTCTTTTGATCGTAGTTCAGTGTACTCGATCACTCTTTCGAGCACCTATGTGTTTGTCTTAGTGTCCAACACCAAATGACTTGAGACTAGTTCATACTCACGTTTGAGTCAACATAACACATACTAACCTTAGCGGATTGTCAATGCCCAATTGGCAATCCTATGGCTAGGAACGTTTTAGGAATGAACATAAGAGAAAGGTCTCGTTAATCTAACTCATTAGATCACTTATCTCTTAGACCAAATACATCCCTTGGATTCTCTTATTGCTTAAACACATGATACAATAAATAGTGATTAACAATAAGTCTTGCCCTTCCATTAAACATATAAAAGTTTAACATATTAAGTATTCCAAAAAGCTATTACATCAAATGAGTGGCTTTGTGGGCATACTTCCAACAGGTTAAAGGGTCGAAAACTCCCGGGTCAAAACCAGACCCCTCCTTCCTTTTTCTGAAAACTTTCCTCTTTCTAATTGGTCCCTCACTCTTTTATTAAGCTCACTTAACCTTTAACCCACATGTGGGAATTAAATAGTTCCCACAATCTATAGTTCACAACTTTAAACGTCCGTAACTATACCGTTATAACTCGGACTCGCAAACGACTTTCTCCTATGCGCTCGTGGCTTCGAGACCTATTCGAAAACGTTACTTGTAACCTCAAAAGGTCAACGAATTTTAAATAATTATTTTCCAAACTTCACTCTTCGTAACTAGTTTAATTAAAATCTAAATTCAAACAATTTAAAATAAATTCTCGAGAAATAATATAAAATATCAATAGTACAAATACGTAGATTATAACAGTGAAATCCGGAAACGAGATTTCACAATATGAATGGTAGAAAGCTGATGGACAAGCACCTTTCTTGAAGGTGAATGTCAAGAACCTTGAAAACACAACCAAAAAAAGGCAATCAATCATCTCTGCACGATTGTACGAAAATAATGATTTTCCTTCATCACCATCTTCATGAAGGCTTGAATCTGAGTACCTTGGAGTGAAGGATCTTGCTGTTCTTTGGAATAATTTGGAAGAAAGATCTCTACGAAGGAAAGCATAATTCATATCAAACTGTTGTAAAGGCCAATTCAAATTACCAGCCAGAGATAAGAAAAGTCCTAAGGATTTTGAGAGAATATCTACAAGGGTTATCCCCTATTTATATTGAAGCCTTGTGAGGAGCAAAAAGGAATCATTTTCTCACCAAGACTTGGATCCCTACCTTGCGAAGAAAAGTACTAATCAAAAGGAACTGCATCTCCTTTTTTTTCCTAATTAAACACAAGTAGCTAGATGTGCAGGCATTTGTGTATACTTCAATTAATCATGTCTAATAGGTGAATGACACGTGGATTAACAGTTCACTATGAAGAATTTGTCCTTGACATCTTGAATAGATCATACATGATACTTCAGTGGTTAAGCATCACCTACCCTATAGGTCTTGGGCCTTCGGACTAGGTACATATCCCTACTCCTACAACCGTGCCCTTTCAGGTATATGTTCTTACTCTTCAGAATCTCCCTTAGAGTAGTTCCAGCGGAGGGCATTTTACCCAGCACCCAGCTGAAAAACTGCCCAGCCCCCTGTGAAACCCCTCCACCCGACCCAATTGACTGGCACCCAGCCCAAGCTGGTCTCTAGCCCAATCCAAAATTGACTGAGGTGTTGCCCGGTACATCTGACTCATGCTGACGCCAGCCGGGTCATGCGGAGGAGGAGGTCCATTTTTCGAGGAGCGTTGGTGTGGAGCACCTCCACTGCGAGATCCGACTCCCTGGGTGTGGAGCACCTCCATGGCGAGCTCCGGTGAGGAGACAACAACGAGGTGCATGCGAGCGTTTGTGTGGAGCTCCAGCGAGGTCCCATCAGTTGGTGTGGAGCACCTCCACGGCGAGCTCCCATTTTTGGGGGAGGAGGTCCATTTCAGGTGCATAGGTTCATTTGAAGAAAAAAACATGGAGAAAAAGGGGGAAAAAAGAGAGGGTAGAGAGAAAGTGCCCTGCCGGAGATGAAATGGAAGCAGGAGAGAAAGAAATTAAATGATAAAATATTAATTGATATGAATAAAATAATATAATATTAGATTGACTGGGTGCCAGCGCATTTTTAGGAGTGAAGATGCTTTGGCCTATTACTGTTTATTGGAGTCTATTACTGTTCATTTGAGTGGATAAATGCGTTGGGCGCTGACACCCAGTCTTAGGGGTGGAATTGCTCTTAGCTGTCCCTCGGTCTGGCTAGTCCATCTGCCAAATACCGAGCCTACCGCTAGAAATTTGATCAAATGGTCTGCTCAGTAAGGTACCATCCTAGCAAAAGTCTACTTAGCATGATCTGGAACCCTATTGTCAAACTGCATATGAGAGGTCTCTCCTATAAATAGACAAGTCAATCAAGGAGATCGGTAGTCGTTACTCACTACCTAGAATCTTCTCAGTTCAGTTTCTCTAGAATTATTTTCCTGACTTAGGCATCGGAGACCATTTGGCAAACACCCTCCCCCTTTGCTTAGGTGTTCGTCAATTAACCTAACGGTGTAAATTTATTTTGCAAGTTTTTCGTCAATCTATCCTTGACGAAAATTTACATCCAGAGTTACAATGATCAATTACCTGATATATAAGAAAGTATAATTACGGAGAAAAATCCATAATCAACGATTCTATTCTAACGAATAGGACTGGGGTAGAGCTAAACACACTGCAGTAAGTGGTAGTCGAACCGAAGCCTTCAACTAAACTGCGGTAGGTGGCTTGATAATCTCAATTTTGGCATAAACTTTTTCACTATCATTGAGTGGCAGAGTGTCCAAAACAAGAATAAACCAACCAAATTATGGGTCGAGTTTCTGACTTTTAGAAGGCCATATTTTGCCTTCGTGGAAGGCCTCCTAAATAAATCTCTTAACCCCACTGGTTTCACCTACCCTCTCTTATCCTAATTATTTCTAGGCCACCTGCTGGCCAGAGCCATTGTCTATGTGCGATGTCGCCTGCGATCTTACAGTTCGGATCAGTTTTCCAGTTTGGCGGTTTTACTGCCTATCCTTATTGTCTCTGTGGAAGGGAATCCCTTGGGAGTTAGTCCCAACCCAAGTGGTGAGCGTAGTGGAAGTTGGTTAGAAATATACAAAATTCAATTACCTTCCATTATTAACCCAAGTGGTGAATTAGAAAATTTTGGGGAGTGAAAGGTCTATTAGTAAGCAGAAATAAAGATGTGCAGAGATATAATCACCCAAATTAAATCAAAAGGCGACCACTAAATTCGATCCCTTGTTTCTTTCAAGTTTTAACTTCAGATTTGCCCTAATAGTGGCGTGCAATATATATTGATACTGATTTATATTATATTATGAAACAAACACGACAACCTGATATGGAACAATTAAACTGAAAAGATTTACACTGCATAGCATTTCATAATTAAAATGATAAATCCACTTTCTTTTTGTGACAGAAACTTCACATGATCCACCTTTTGGTTACAGTAACATAAAGCAGACATGAAAATAGCTGGATAGATTGAATAATCGAGACCCAAAACCACTGCAACTAGCTAGGGTTCTGTAGGTCCTAGGGAAACACTTTGAATCTCAAACCTGAACCACATAACTTGTCTTCTATGACCCTGGACAGCCTCTCCACCATCTTTGGGGACAAATAGTTAACCCAATCTCCGACCTCAGCTTTTCTAAACAGGTTCTTATTCTCAAAGTTCTTAATAGAAGTACCAGTTTTATTAACCTCCAATTTCTTCATGTTGTCAAAGCAACACAGCTTCGAAATGCTTTCTATCACACCATTTTTCTCCTCTACCAGAGTAAAAGGGCAGCCCAAAAACTTGGCCAGTTTTTTGAGTTGAAAGACACCATCTTCCTTCAGGTCCTCATACTTCAAGAAAAGCACCTTTTGGGGCCTAAGCAAGCTCTCATTCCAGTACCCCAGCATGTGGTCCCAGAAGGGACCAAACCCTACTATGCCCTTGCAGTACATGTCAAATGCCTCCTCCATAGAGAGTTGAGCTTTTGATTCTGGCTTCACTTTGTTAAGGAAATGCCAAGAGGACACAAATGTGTCAAAGGGGTTCCTGCATATGTAAACAATCTTTGAGTTAGATTTTCTGATGGAGTTAGCCAGAGAAGCAAAAGGGATGTGGGTTCCAAAGAGTCTTGGCTGATCATCAGGAAGGTTGGTGGTGGTGAGATCAGGAATCTGGTTGTTTGCATAAAGCTTGTACTCAAAGAAAGGCACAAGGTCATGAGGGTTGGAAGTGAGCAAAGGGTGGCTCCTTGAGTTTGTGGTGAAACGGTGGCGGTTGACGGTGGCGAAAGCCAAGGCTTTCAGCCATGTGGTGCCGGATTTTGGTATGGTGGCTAAGACTATGTCAGTGTCAGTAGCTTGGAAGTGCTTTTGGAAAGTGATTATGGACTGGATCTCAGCTGCCTGGCACCAAAAGCCTTGGAACTGATAGAGGTGAAGGGTTCTCCAACCTCTCTCCTTGGGGAGAGAGAGAAGCATTTGCTTGCACTCATCACCGATTTTTTCTTCCTCAGTGGGTGCCATTGATGTGGTTGTGGAGGTGGTAGAGGACGCAAACACCCCACGAATATATACTAGAGCTCCCACACATACATGCATACACTTTGCATGTACAAGATCAACTGTTCATTTGTGTGCTCCAATCAAGCACGTGCCTTTTGAAATTGTCATGCTACTTGTGCTCTTTGTACATCATCCCTGGGACCATACCTATCCAACATGTGAGTCTGTGACGTGATGGTGACATTTTACATATGTTGTTGGAAGTTGGAATTAAACAATAAAGAGAAATCGGTGGAGCGGTTGTTCGTGAATTTCTTTTTTCTTTTTAATTTTTTACAACCGATAATGTTTACCGTAATTTTTTTTTAACATAAAAAGGAAATTTTAAACTTGAATGCGGAGGAGGAATACACTGTTTTAAAGTTAAGGACGAATCCTGAGGATAATATAGTAAATAAATGTTTTAGTAAATCATAATAGTTACCAAGTTAGTTAGAAAGTTGTAAATATTCTTTTACTTTCCTTAGTTTGTAACTTTAGCTTTTCCTAAAGTGTAACTATAAATCCTTGAGATTAATGAAATGAAACATTTTATCAATATGGTATCGGAGTAGGTTGAGGATAATATAGTAAATAAATGTGTTAGTAAATCATAATAGTTCCAAGTTAGTGAGAAAGTTACCGTGGTAAATATTCTTTTACTTTCCTTAGTTTGTAACTTTAGCTCTCCTAAAGTGTAACTATAAATACTTGTGTAACTTATCCTTGAGATTAATGAAGTGAATCATTTTCTCAATACATACTGTTTGGTATCCTTTACAACTATCGTTCACTCATATCTTTTCGAAGCCAATGTAACATACGATGAAATGACTAATAATTTTATCATCATAATTCTGCTATGAAGTTCTCGCAATTTCTCACAATTATACCAAATGCAACGTTCCTAACACTAAATGAATATATTTGAAAAGGGAACTATTATTAGCACTTAAAAAATCTCATTTGACACTCCTCATCAATTTATTTTTATTTCTAATTATAGAAAATTTAGAATGTAAAATGAGATTTTTAGAGTGCCAATAACAATTCTCTTTGAAAATCGTACATAATTTTTAAATATAAAATCTGAATATGTTAACAAGTAAATAAATTTGAAAACAATAACATGGGTGCAAACCAAAAAATCTTATAAAAAGTAAAAAAAAATAAAGTTTTAATCAATAAAAAAATGAAAGATAAAAACATAATTTCTCCTAATTAACGCGATCAAGTTATATTCTTCCATTGCAATCGCACCAAAATTTTGGATGTTTATTGGAAGTGGAGAAGTAGGTGGGTTGGTATGTGTCTCTAAAATATTTAAATTGCAAGGGGTCTACATACATCTCTATGAATAGGTCATAAGCATCACGGGAGCTATATTCCTATCATAGAATATGGAAAGTGCAGTTTTGAATAATGTGTAACATATGCACCCATTCTTGGCATGCCATTATTAAATGTTGAGAAAGAAAAAATGAGAAACAAATCAACTGGGTTGATCAGGGCTGCCCTGAGGGTAGTCGGAGTAGGCTGAGTCAAACATTTGTAGGATTTCATTGTTTTATATAATTAATTTGTACATAAAAGGTTGAAAGTTAGATGATGTAAACTTAATTAGTGTATGTGTATCTAAAAACGCGAGGCGTATAGTATTTGATTAATGTTTGTATGTGTTTCTTATTTTGATATTAATTTTAATGATATTTGATGTAGAAGAACTTAATAGCACAAGTAAACCTCTTCAGTCGTTTCGTGTCAGTGAAATAAAGACACGTGTAAGTTTTTTATTTACATGTTTTTGTTTCATTAGCATGAGACACCACATAGCAGTATACTTTTGCCATATAAGTTGTTCTCGCTAGTGAGAGGTTAGAAGTTTGAATTTCATGGATGGCTTTCATTGTCTAACTTAACACAATTATTCACCCCTTATTGTAAATACATCGTTTTATCAAAAAAAAATTCAATCACATTATCTTTTGTTGTTGAGAATTTTGTATAAATACCAATTGGATGTTCAAGATGTATGCAATTATCGCCCAAAGACATTTTTTTTTACAGATGTTGCTCAAGTTTGTCTGTTTTTAGAGGCATATCTTTGTTAACATATAGCTGAAGAAGAAGATAGAAGAGAGAAAGAAACGAGAGGGAGCGAGAACAATGTGTTTGTTATTTGTATTTCTCAATAATGAGCACTCTGCTTTACAACTTCAGTTTTATCTCAATACAACAATCTCACCAAGTTAATCAATATAACTAACCAATTTTGGATTGCGACAAGTATCAAGAACCCGATATATCACATTCTTCATTATATTCCTAACAATCTTCATTTCATGACGCTAGACGATTTGGGGTAGAAAATATTTTTACAAAATATAGCTCGTCACCTGGGGTGGTCAATGACCGTCCATAAATATTTCATCATCATTACCGGCACAAACACCACCACTTAATACCACAACAAACATATATCGATCTAACTTAGATGGACTTCTACTTAGCTAAGTTGGCAATACAACATAATTCCAATGACGTTGTTTTCCTTTGGTTGATCCTCGCATGAATGAGTAAATACAAATCTTACCCCCGAGTCATCTGTGCGTCAAGAAATTAGTAAAATAGCAAAAATGTCTTTAAAACATGTGCAGATCCATGACCCCCGATGCGATTTTACGTAAAATAGTGATATTTGAGCACACCCTCCCTTTATTAGATATTGTTGGGATAAAATTGAACAAAAATATCCAGAGAGACAAAGAGGGGACATAGGGTAATGCGAGAAAGATTAATTTTTTTAAAGCAAACTTGCAATTAAATGATGTGGTTATTGATGATTAGAATATTACCTAAATGTCGATTAACGTGTTTGTTTTTTATTGATAGCCCATTATTTTGTTTACAAATGTTATTTAAAAATTTAATCCCTCTAACATTATCCGAAAATATATATCAGATGCGTGCGGTCTTTTGTCTTTGGAGTGGTTATGTGGGCACAATTTGTTGCGTGGTGGATGTTAGGTAGCGCGTCCACATGCCTGCCGTAAAGGCAGCGTACGTCGGCCATAAATAAATACTACGAGAATCGAACTGCCTATATTACTCGCCGAAATTACCAAAAGAAAGAGAAAGATTAAGGTTCTGGAGGCATCTTTATGTCACGGGGACCTTCTCACGTCACATATGTTGCCGACAAAATTTCAATCGTATAGTTTATGTGTAGGAATGAAAAGTCCATTAACTCGTTGAAATTCAGATTCACGTTTATTTATCCATTTTGATATTCAGATTCTCCTGTATATCAATTAATAAAGGTTTTAAAGAAAATACCAACTTAAGAAAACTACCATTCTTTTCACATTCTATTACTTATAAGTACAGGGACATTTATATTTTTATCCCCACATGCCACCGGTGTCTGCAATTGCCGTCGGTCACCGTCATTGTCGGCGGAAATGTTTTCAGTTGTCGAAAATCAAGTCATTGTTCACTAGTAACTTACAAAAAAAACAAAAAAAACAAAATGTGTAACTTTTTCATCTTCAATTGTGTTTTGATGTGTGGGTTTATTATTATTTTTAAATGTATAAAATTAGAGAACTTATGAGAGAATTCATTACTTAACATGTTTGTTTGAAGGTCATTGTTGGACAGTGACATTGAGACCGAAACATGATAGGATTGAGTGACAATCATGTAATTATTTTGAATTATAGTAGTATTTATATAATTGTTTTGGTTGACTTATTCATTGTTACCTAAACTAAAATCATGGTATTTTAGTTTAAAGTTTTCTTAGAATGGTATTTAAATTAAGATCCCTTAAAAAAAAACCATACAAAATGGCGGTAGCGTTGTTTAAATAATAAAAAATAAAACATGTTAAGGTGTTTAAAGCAGGAGAAATTACACACATAGTCAAATTATAAGGCTACATTTTGGAGAGAGATACAATTTTGAATGATAACTTGGTTGTATACAATGAAAAATGAATGGAGGTCAATGGTTAAATGATAACTTGGTTATATAGAATGAAAAATGTATTTGATTATATTGATAATGATGTTGTAATATGACGTTTCTAAAATATGAGAAGATGTTGCCAATTATAAATAAAGGTATATTTAATTTTTAAAAACTTCTTATTCAATTCGTGACCCTATTATAATAAATTTATGATTCCACTACTGAATTTTCCTCTGTTTTTGTATTTCAGTTGTCCCGCACAACAACGAAGTGCATAACACTTTTCCTTCCATAATAAATCTGCACGCAAGGCAGATCTGTGATATGTCATCACAGGCATATGCACCCATATAAACGATAAAAAAGAACATTAATCCATGAGACGAATCATATAAATATAAAAACTACTAACAATAAGAAGTATATGGACGTATATGTTATATAAGCATCTAATATGTAAAACTCCCTTGATATGAACCACAAATTCTTCGCACAGCAAGACAGACAAAAGCCATGAATGGTATGTACCAATTTGATAGCTGTGGTAGCAATCGGTAGTTAATGAAAGTTGGTACAAATAAAAAAACTCGAATTGTATAAGAGTGTGTAAGAAAAAAATTATAAAAGTAAGAGACAACTCAGACAAAAGAGAGACGAGAAATTTGAGAGTGATTGGGAGGAGAAATCAAAGTATAATTTCCCTCTCATTAGACTCCTTTATAAGGGTAAGGATAACTTGAAAGAGAAGCTCAAGTATTCTTGTTTACATCAATAACTTAAATGAGTAATCAAACTAATACATTATTACAGAACGGTTATATAGTACGGACATCCACATAGAAATAATATTACAACAATATATAGGGGTGAGTCTGTGGCACAAACTTTTTACACAACTTTTGATGCTCGTTTTTGTGAGACCTACTTTAGACATACCAATATATATGTATGTGTGTGTATATACACCCTTGATGATGAGAATGAATTTAGGTGGTGCTATCCACACACCACTTGTTAATTTTTGTTCTTTTAATCTTCTTCAATTTATTCAATCCACTGATCGAAAATTAAAGGAGTCTGTATGAGAGGTAAAAAAGAGTGTGTAGAATAGCACCATCCTTGAATTTATACCTAGCTAATTGTATACAATCAATAATACATAGTTATTTCAAACTGAAACATGCAACTTTTGTTGTGGCTCATAAACTAAGCCGAATTTGGTGAACCACATGCAAAGAATGACTCCAACAACTTCAAATATCTCCCCTTCGAATTTTTATACGATCCCTCTAATAGCTAAGGCAAACAAAATAGAAAGACCATTTATTAATATATTTTTTAATTAAAACAAAATAAAAGTGCAACCTTTCTAAAATAGGGAGAGTTTTTTTAGCGATCAATAATGTGAAGAATCCACATCATATGAGAAATCAATGTTGAATGATCACTTGTTGTATACATTGAAAAATGAATGGAGGTCAATGTTTAAATGATAAATTGATTGTATAGAATGAAAAATGTATTTGATTATATTGATAATAATATTATGATACGACGTTTCTAAAATATGAGAACATGTCGTTGCTAATTATAAATAAAAGTATACTTAGTTTTCAAAAACTACTTATTCGTGTAAAATTTATCTCCGTTATTATATCTTCCTCTATTTTTGTATTTCAGTTGTCTCGCACATCAACGAAGAGCATAAACTTTTCCTTCCCTAATAAATCTGCACGTAAGGCAGATCTGTGATACATGATCGTAGGGATATGCACCCACAAAGGACGAAAAAACATTAACCTATGAGACGAATCATAAATATATAATTATTATTAACAATAAGAAGTATATGGATTATATAAGCATCTCGAATGTGTAAGACTCCCATGATATGGACCACAAATTCTTTGTACAGCAAGGCAGACAAAAGCTATGAATGGTATGTACCAATTTGATAGCTGTGACAGCAATCCATTGATAATGAAGGTTGGTACAAACAAAAAAAATCTCAAATTGTACGAGGACGTGTTGATAACGTATTAAAAATAAGTTTAAGGGTAAGACACAAGAGAGAGACTAGAGAAATTAGAGAGTGATTGAGAGGAGAATACGGACATCCACATAGAAATAATATTACAACAAATATATATAAGACGGATTCGGAACACCACTTTTCTACACAACTTGACATGTTTTTGTGAGACCCACTTTTGACATACACACACTCCTTGTTAATTTTTGTATTTTAATTTTCTTCGATCCATTCGATCCAATGATCAGAAATTGAAAGAAGTCTGTGAAAAATAAAAAGGAACGTGCGGAATAGCACCATCCTTGAATTTATACCTGGCTAATTGTAAACAATCAATAATACATATAGTTATTTGAAACTGAAACATGCAACTTTTGTTGTGGCTCATAAATAAGTAAGCCGAATTTGGTGAACCACATGCGAAGAATGCTGGCCGGTTCTTGTGTTTTCTGCTACAAATTATTCAATACAAAATTTAACTAAGCACCTCTAAATCGTAAACTAGGTGCTTAAGGTAGGCACGTTGAACAACTGATAAATTACAAATACATGGACACATCTACTGCCTACGGTCGCCAAACTTACGTATGTGCGGTCGCAAGCTTAGGAATCGCCATATGTGTATCCTACAAAATTACAAATACATACATCTACGACCAATGCTGTTGCAGAAACTGGTAACTTTATACATCTTCACTCACTTTTGCGGAAACTGGGATCTCTGAGATCTTAATTGTTGGTAAAGCGGGATGACCTTTATCTGGAAACGGAAGCAGCTTACCTAAATACAAGCTTTTTATGATCCAGCTAACTGGCTGCCACAGGTGACCAACTCAATTCAGAAAAAAGGTGGAAGCTTAATTTTATAGGAAAATAGCATGTGAGCCAATGTAATTGTAAAAGGAATTAATAATTACTTACCATCACTGCTATCTTCTGCTCGGACGCGCACTGCCTCAAGTGACGTGATGTCCTACCTTCATCCTCAGCAACAATGGCTCCCAAAGTAACTTTCTCTTTGTCCAAACTGTGGACTAACCACTGGAGGGTTTTAAAGACCTTCCCGCCTCCGTGCTGCACAACCCAGAAATATTAACAGAACGAATCAGACTACAGCAAAATGTATCTTCATTGGAAAGCTGGAAACACATATGATCCCACTAGATGATCCAAATGAATTGGAAGATTACAATTTTCTCCGTTCTGCATCACTTATTGACTCATAGAAATTAAACATTTAGTAAGACCGCAGAGTAAGATGCATGCCATGACCAAAATTTATGACAATGAATTTAGTTCCTGCCAAGAGTACCAATATCACAACTTTGACAGCAGGAGATACACCTTCATTCTACATTAACTCGACAACATTACATGGGGTAGGAGGAGATGGCAACTAGTGAGAGGGAGAACTTAGAAATGAAACTAAACTAACCAAGATGAAATATGTACTGTTTGAATTTCGGTGACAGATTAAGGTTATAACAACATTAATGACCCCTACCTTAATTATTTTTGCCAATTTGCTGTAGAAACTGTGCTTTCCGTGAAGCATGATTCCTACTTTTTCAAAGACATATTCGCAGTTGTGAAATGGCTCCCCGATAATGATATGCTCTGCATCAGCTCGATTCGGTAGTATCATGTATCTAACAACGATATTGATTTAGAATCATGAACCATCGAATTATAAAAACTTACGGTACAATAAATGCCTACAATAACCAATTAACATGACCACAAAAAGTTAAAGCCCCCAGATCAAAGCAAATAGATCTGGAAAAAGGAGCCTAGGAAATCTATTTACTATATCACAAAAGAACAAGGCTCCTAGTGTTGCATTTTCCTGTGTCACATGCTCCAACCAGAGCTGCGAAACACAAAGCAGATGCTCCTTTCACCAATACTCTAAGAATCTAAACTGTAACCAATCCCCACGACTAAAACAGATGGTAAAACTCCAAGAAAAATGCACCACTTACTTCTCAGGTGGTAAAATACAGCCTGCCGAAATTGAATTAGTAAGCCAATCAACTTTTAATATTAAGGAGTTCACTGCACAACCATACAAAAACTTGGTGGTCTGTAGCTGCAATGCATAAAGAATAACATGTTAAGAGTAGAAATAGGGCCATTTTCAAACACATGATAACCAAGTTTGAACTTCAGTCATAAGAAATAAAGTAAGAAAAAACAACCTTTTTCATACATAGAATAACGGGAAGATGGTAGCCATTGGATCGTACGCTTCTTTTTGCCCTTAAATTTGGAGAAGGAATATCAGAAAGAACAATGCCACCATGTTTCCATATTTCTCGTTCAATGTCCTTTTCCTTCTGACTAGAAAATCCTGTAAGCAGGAAGTCTATACCATGAAACAGTAATCTCTTCCCAGACTTAAGGTGACAATTTGTACGGCTACTTCTCTCATGACTTCGAAACTTGGGATGTTTCCATCTTTTACTTACTCTAGCATTTGAGCCTATACATTTAAAGTTTAGCAACATAATAAATTAGAACGATTTGTAGAGTTCATCAATTTGGACCAAATTTTAGAGAATCAATAGGCATGGCTTACAATATTTGGTTGAAGAATCTAGCTTTTGGAGGTTCTTGTTCCGCTGAACTGCAATATCTGCTTCACAGAAATGAACTCTCTTTTTCACTAACACATCTCTTTCAAGGAAGTTCTTGCATTCAGATTGTATAGTTTGGAGTTCCTCGTTTTGTTGAAGCTTAACAACATTTTCCGGCAGCAAATCAAGTTTGAGATGTTTCTCCATAGTGGAATTGTTCATTAAAGGTTTAGAAGCCTGGATACGGAAACGTGACCTATGATTAAAAATAAGAGGCTGCCTCCTCTTTTTCAATGCTTGAATAGGTAGCTCATTCCCATTTCCTTCAGTCTCATGATAACTTCTCTTCTGATTTTTCAGTGTTCCAACAGGATTCGCATCTAAGGTAGTTTCACCGTTTCCCTCATCGTCTCTTCCAGCAGAATATGAGGATACAGTATTGGAAGGAAGCGACTCTTTATAACTCCTTTTATCAGAAGATCTATTGCAGGGGACATCCTTATTCAAGGGATTCAGCCTCTGATCGAGTTCTAGTTCAAATGACTGATCACGATAAAAGCTTCCCCCATCGAAAATGGAAACAAGGTTTGGGAGAAGCGTACTATATGTCCTGAGTGAAATCATCTGCCTACGAACTGTGACTGGAGAACGCTCACCATTAATTATGGGCATAGATGGCCCGTCCTCATGGGGAAATTTAATAATTGGATTTGAAGATGTGTGTGAATTCTCCACCGCAAGTTCCAGTGTGGGTCTAAAGCATTCTTCATTATGATTTTCCTTATCCTTCTGATTGTGAGCTAATGTAAGACTAGCATTTTCTGAAGAAATACTACACGGGACAACGGAACAAAGAGGATCTACTGGAGATAGGCTAGAAGATGTCACCACATCTTGAGAGAGCATTATCCCATTGTTATCTTCGTCATGTAAACCAGAAAAGGCTATGCTTGACTGTGATGTTCTATAAAACTTGGTGTCATGCACTTGCACAAAAGAGTTTACGTCTGGAGCAATATCTGCCGATTCTGAGAAAAAACTCGTCTCACCAGCAAAACACTTCATCACACTTTTAGTATTCTGTTTCAACTCTGGAGTAGCAGATGCATCCTGCCAAAAGGTATATTTGAAAGAGAACAAAAAACAAAAATATTATCAAAAACAAGAGAAGAAACTACAATAACAATGATGCTAATGATCATATAAATGTTGCATTAAATAGTAAGTATGAATGACATAACATAAACCTCACTAAAGCCAATAACACCAAAATCCAAAATAGTAAATCTGCAACCTGAATAACTGCTTACAGGAGGTTTAATTTAACAGTGGTATGTTTAATCTTGCATATTAATGTCAGGCAGGATGGTATAATGCATACAGTAGATATGCTTAAAACAGGAAAGGAATCTTGACATGTAAAAGAAGAAAAAGTGGTCACGTAAAGCTTCAAAACTATAATAGTTCCAACTGCTAAAGAGTATTCTGTGGAATTGAGAGGGAAAGTATATGGCACATTCAGAAAGTACAGGAAATGGCAAGTGACCCTTTGCCACAGTGGTGGAAAAGTATTGAGCCCTGCATGACGGCGTGGGTTCGAACCCCGTCGGTGACTAATCTAACATCTAATTGAACAAAATCTATCGTTTGATAAAAAATAAAAAAAATTAAAAAAAATGGAAAAAGTACAGGAAATGTGAAGAGATAGTAGCAAAATAGAAATAAGCTTGACGATATTGGTATCTTAAGAAGCCATTGAATTATATGAATAAATGTAAGTGGTAGACCAAAACTTACCAACAGCACGGGCCTCAAAACTTAGATGCATTTAAAGAATGAAATTAAATAAACCACGTTTTAACATTGTAAAATGTAAAAGTGATCTTAGCAAATATGGTTGGATTTCTAGTCTGTATGTGATTAAGCTGGCTGAGACAAAACAAAGGGGAAATATTAAAAGCAGTGATATAAGAATAAAAATCTTTAAGGTATTCTAGAATTTTGCCAGAATCTAACGGGTTACAGCATAAGTTTCTAAGCTCTCATCTAGGTCTAGAATAATACATATAGAATTAACTTAATATTTGGGTAAGTGTAGATGCGTAAGATTGAAACTGAATTGGGACAAATAAAAAAGTAAAGCACACACCTGGCCTGTCCAACCCCCTAACCACCGGCTCCTGAATCTGTTCGAAGCTAAGTAACTTACTGTATCTTCTCCCTCTACAGGACATAGAAAGCTTAATAAGAAGATAAATAAATAGCAAGAAATAAAGAATACACACATATGCCTAATCAAGAGTAGGGAAAAAGGAGGTGCATGGAAAAGGAAACGTTTCTCACTAGAGTTCCCTGAATCCCAAGCTTGTGGGCAGAAGTTTACATTGTTTTGATGCTGAAATGATGCTACATCCACCATAGCGCCAACTGTCTGGAAGCTAAACTTACAGAATTAGTTAACCCAATTGGAATGAGATAAAAAGTCCAACATGCAGGCCGTAGCGAATCTTTTCCATATTAAGTGCACAGAGAGAAATGACAGTCTAAACTGATTGCAATAAAAAAGATTTTTTTAGTTTTTTTCTATAACATATATATATAATATCAGTTTTATATATTAGATAAGAGGAGAATGGGAGATCAGAGAAGGTGAATGTGATTTTACCTGCTTCATGATAAAACCATCTGAATTTTTTAGAGCTGAAGGATCATATCTGGCCACACTGATATTTGAACCCAGAACAAGCTTATCATGAAACTGTTCCCTCTCATAGTTGACGGATTCTGGATGGAAGTTCTCTCTTGATTTGAGATCCATAACCAAATTATGTCCTAGTTCTTTTTGCATAGGGATATCATCAAACTTGACACATTGAGCCCTGAGCTCTGAAGAATCAGATAGATTTACACACTCATACAGAATTCCAGAGAGAGGGGTCTCTTTCACTTGAGAAATAGCCGAATCACATGCACACTCATCAGAAGGTATGCTCTGAGACAGCCCTACATCTTTATATACATCGGCCATGGTGAAATCATCCAAATCTGAGAGAGAATCACAATTTTCAGTTTCCTCAGCTGGGCCATCTAAGGAATCATCTAGCCACTCCAATCTTGCTTTCTTTACTTGAAGGGCTGCTTCCAGTACCACTGCTGTTGGCAATACGTCCAAAGGCAACCCACTCCCCATTATTTCATTTATAACCAATGCTTCAGATGCTGCAATGGAGAGTTCAACTGCATCAGAGATGTCAGCTGCTTTCAGGTACCTGGTATCAAGCTTTTCACCAGAATGACTTGCTGATTTCTTGTTATTGGAGGGACAGGGTGGAACAGTATCCTCCCTGGGTTTTTCAATGGACTTTGGAGGTAAAAAATTTATCTCACCAACATTTAGGCCAATTTTGGAGCGGCTCTTCAATTCGGAACCCACTGAGGTGTTATTTAGTTGCACAGACAGAACTGTATTGGATTCAATATGATTTTGAGAAGCATCCAAAGGTTGAAGTGGGCTACATTGTGAATATCCATTTGATGAAAGATGAAGATGGAAATGAAGTACCTATACAATAAAACAGATGTACATTAGTGTATTATTGGTAAAGGTGGAGGCCTACGTACCCAGTTTAGGCATAGGCACAGAACTAATAATCCGGGCATGTTGTTTACTTTCTATGTTATTTTACTAGCCTTTAACTTTTATTGTTTCGTTGTCACTGTAAGATCTTATTTTAGATCGTGTATACAGGCCATTCTTTGTACTTGAATCATAGTTTTCACATTGATTAGAGAATAGAAGATTGTAGTCAAATAAAATAGCTCTTGTTTTTTTATTCTATGTTACCCTTCTCTCTGTTTTTTATTGGTATGTACTTAAAATGAAGCGAAAATGCATTGAACAAGGGAAAATCTTAGCCCTAGCCGCAGTGTGTTTCATCACGTGGTATAAGTAACCATTGACATTATGTAGCATTTTTCATGAACGATCAAATTTCTCATATCTAGCTTCTTACCTCTAAAATATTCTTTGATTATACAAGATAAAAGTTTCAATATTTGATGAAAGTACTGAAAGCTAATTTAATTGAAAACAGAATCCAGAATCCATCTCCTGTTTGAGAGACAATTTGTTTGATTCTAAGATTCCTCTAATAGCTCAGGTACATCTCTCAGCTAATATGTACAAAGATTTACATTTTCCAGAACATGGTTTCAAAGCATGCTGTTATGTTAATATATCACAAATTTATCGCTAACTTCTAAAAAAGAAAAGTGGACCGATTTGTGAATTGATAGGACATGGTTAACAACATAAGAAAAGCAAAAGTAAAATCAAGTCATCCTTAAGAGCTTACATTTCCAGGAGATGAAGCAAAACTAACTGCAGAATTGTCTTCCCCAGATAAGAATAAATGACAGCTTTTGTACCCAACTTCCTCGCGTGAAAATGTATTAGCATCTTTTCCTTCACTAGTGTTTCCTTGAAAAATTCTCAAATCCTATTTAGTGCAATAAAGAAGACACATGAGAAAAGAGTTTAACCAATCCCCGCCTCTCGGCTTTAGAACAAGCAGTAAATGTTAGAATATGGTTGGGATGGGTCTAGTTCCAACCTTGGACGCTAGCTCTAAGTTGGTACCCTTAAGTTCGTTGGTGCATTCATCCAATTGTTCTTTCTGGTGCTGCTGAAGCCAACCAGGAAGCCAAGCTAAATCCTGTAATTAGGAGAAAATTGAACATCATCATTGATTAACATAAGTAATCTCGGTAGTGTATATAACTCATCAATGTTATCATTAAACGCAATAACTCGTATCTGTCTCCAAATTTGATGCTTCTATTGCCTCTCTTTTTTCATTACACCCCATTCTCAAAAGTTCCCTTTAACTTTCCCATGCTTCCTTAGTAAAATTTAGTTTACTCATTTTTTAACTTTAAAAACTTAAAAATTAATATGAAAAAAACAAGGAAGAAGATAAAAGCAAGGGAAAATCTTAGTGCCATGGACTTGCTTCCAATCAAAATGTCTCAGTCAGGCTATCAAACGATTCTCCGTAAGCCTTTAGTTGTGGTATACCTTCTACTAACAGCTCCATTTACATAACAAAACAAAAGCTTTAAGAACAAAATCCCCTCTCATGGCACCTCGAATAACATACAAAAAAAATACCCTTTCACATTCACTTCGTAAAAATCAGCACATCAATAAAACTAAATAGGAAAAATTGATCTCATTTAACATATATAATTATAAAAACTAAACCACATTTTGGGTTCTGATTGTTTCCAAACAAACTTGATATAATTTAAGCGAAACACTTGTGTTACTCGTTCTACATTCAAAATTCAAACTTTACCCAATTCATTTTACTACCAGAAAACCCAAGGAAAACAAATGAATCAAATTATAAAGTGTCAATTTTCTACGAATTAGCATCCGAAATGGCTAATTGGTCCACTTAAACTACCCTAAATCAACTAATCGACTTCAAAATTTCACCACTCCTCTCTACCATTTCGAAAATAATAACAGTAAAATAAACTAGTTCATTATTTTGCTCCAATTTCTCGGCAGCCAAACAAATGGTAAAATCCAGTCTTAGCAGAGTGGTAAATGAGGAAGAAAGGTAGAAAGACGCACCTCGGAGAACTGTGGAGGACGAAACCCTAACGTGTCGACAGAATGAGACATAATTAGCTGCTCCGCCCCTGCAGCCGCCTTGTGTTTACGCGCGCCGCTACCCCGTGTACGTCCCCTTATAACGAGAAGGAATCCTTGGCGCCAAGAAGACTCTAATTTGGCGGGTTTTGGAGTAGATTTTTCCAAAGGGTAATTTTAGGGAGTTTAACTCTTAACTTCATGTAATTACGGAATTTTCTTTTCATATTTTTGTTCACAAACGATGTTTTATACTAATCTATATTATAAGGTGTGAGAAATTGAGTCTGTGACGCATTAAGTTTAAAATTAAGACTTTAATCACCAAGACAATTCACCACTTGCTACAATTATGAAAATTAAATAATTATAAACTTTATAACATTCTACGGGAAGAGATCCTCTCCAAATCTCTCTCACCAATGCCGCCAAGTCCACTCATCCAGACCTTTAAAAATTGATCCAACGGCTACAAAAAATGAACCCCTTAAAAAATTATAATAATTTAATCGTTGGATCAAATTTTAAAGGCCCAAATAAGTGGACTTGGTGGTTTTGGTGGGAGAGATCCGGAGAAGATCTCTTCCCACGTTCTACACTCCCCAACAACTGTAAAAAATTTAGTAATTTTATTTCAACTCAACCATTTTTTCATTTTAGTGATTGAAATTAATATTTTTGTCTAGACATAACATTTGTCATTATTTGAAGGCTAAGCAGCACAATAGATCATACATGCCTCCAACCAATGTTTTTAACACATGCTTGGAAATACTTCTCAATTTATTTTTTATTTTTTGATTAAATCTTGGAAACACTTCTCTATATAGCACTTTCGTTCATAAGCACTTTTACTCTAAACACTTTCTTTTAGAAGCATGTTGCGATTTTAAATGCTTCTTAAGAAGTGCTTGAATTGCTTCATGAGGAAGCATGTGCTTCTATAAAGCTTTCTATGTTCCACGAGCATTTTTAACTTTTCCTGGCAAATGTTGACATTAGAAGTGCTTTGAGTTACTTGAAAACGCTTTTAGCTATTTTAAAAGCACTTACAAAATCTGTCATTTCTCACAGCCCATATTCTTCCAAAATGACATTCCCCACAACTCGTGTACTTTGATTTACATTCTGCTGTTCAAAGATGTATCACAACATACATCCTAATAATTACTCAGATAAACTGGTGATGAGAAAGAAGAAGAGAGCTTTTAGTAAATTTTACATATCAGAAAATTACAGCAGCTTCATTGCCTAAGAGATATTGCTGACTTCGCTCGCAGAAGGCTCCGGCTGAATCTCTGACTCAACCTGAATCTGGGAGGGTTCCGGCTGGGAAGATTCAACCACACTTGGCGCCAAGGCTTCGATTGTCTCTGGTTTGAACTTGTTGATGTAGTAACTAAGTGATGGCCCAGAGTAATCTACCTTCTGCACCACCGGAGGTGAGTTCTTACCTACTTGGAGGAGTATTGATGAAGCTGCAGCAACAGCAATGAGGGCAATCCCAGCTGCGATTGCTGCTGTGTTCTCAGCTCCATCGGCAGAAGACCCTGCAGTTCCTGAGCTTATCACGCTTTCTGCTACGTAAACTGCAGGCTGGAAAATGTAGACAAGCTAAGAAAGTTGGCGCACTGTAACGTGACATATATGATATACTCGAGTCTTGAGCAAATAAGAGAGAAAAAGAAACAGAACAACCAAACCCTACGAACTGATAGCCACAATATACATGAGTAGGTTTCAAACATCTCTTTTGAGGGTGTGGTTAATGAACTTTCTATACCCCTCTGAAGCGTGTGCGTTACAAGAGTTATGATCAACGTTTTCAGCTTAAAGTAAACTATACTCCCCACTTCCTGAGGCAAGACTTATTTACTAGTTAAAAAAAATACGAGAAAGAGAATGACGTTCACCATTTTCTCAACAGCAACTTTCAATTTCTTCCATTCCAACTAAAATACTCGATTAAGCTAATGATCCATCAGTTTTAAGTATCGCTGAATCTCATGGTAATTCACTACACGTCTTGTCAGGAGGCAAGACTTATTTACTAGTACAAGAATATGACAAACAGAATGATGTTTACTACTATCTCTACAACAGCTCTCTAATTCTGCAATTCTATAGAAATACTCGATTAGGATACTAATACATGATGCTCGGCATCAGGAAGAACTACAAGTTTACTTTCAAAATTTTCCAATATACAAAACCCAAAAAGTTTGGTCATGTGAACTGAAAATTTGGTCTTGTGAAGAAGATGTCAACTGTGATTTTCCATTTTCTGTTGGCATTACTTTTCTCAGGTCATCCTTGTTTTTTGATCTAATGTATCATCGCTCAACCAAGCTCTGAATAACTTTTTAGCACTGTTCTAAAAATCCCCGCCTAGCGCCGCCTAGGCGCTAGGCCCCAGCCCACCGCCCCGATTAATGCCTAGGCCCCAGCCGACCGCCTAGACCACCTAGGCACCCGCCTAATCCGCCTAGGCACCCGCCTAGCCCACCTAGGCACCCGCCTAAACCCGCCTAGGTTGCAACTCACTTAGACAGAAAATACATAACTTTCATTTTGCATTTTGTTTTTTTCCAATAAATTATAAGAGACTTGTTGCATACTTGAATGAACAAACATTATATCCTTATTTCACATGTTTTCATTATGTTCCAATACTTCATGATATATATGCATTCTATTTTGTAGTTTATGATGAAATTATATATATTTCAAGTAGAAGCAGACACTTATTTACCCGAAATATGATAAATTTACTTAAATCCACCTAGTCCGCCTAGGCGCCCGCCTAGGCCCCGCCTAGCCGCCTAGGCGCTAGGCCCCAGCCCGCCGCCCGACTAGCGCCTAGCGACTTTTAGAACCTTGCTTTTTAGAGGTTTTTTTTCTTCGTAATGATCAGTTATAATCATTCTGTCCGGTACATTCAATGTTTTTTTGGCTTCAAATTTTCAAACAAGAAATAAAACACCGATTTCTCAAAGAAAAAACAACAAAAAACAGAAAGGTAAAAAGAGGCAGAATGCAGAAGTCTAACAGAGTGTAAAAATTCAATATTTACTAACCTCCACAGAATATATGTTTGTCTGTCCAGCAGTGTCCTTCTCAACGTATCCAGTCCAACCCCGATTGCGGGGTGGAAATGTCCCAGAAATTTTTGTCTTCTCACCAGCCAACCATTCCACGCTCACTTTTCCAACCTATTCACACCACAAGAAAAATATCAAAACATATTTGTTTAATTATCCTTTTTCTGTCAAGTAGAATGCCAATAAACATGTCATTGACCCTAGAAATCCCCCGCTCTTTAATTGTCAGTTTTCGTTCCTGGTCAGATTTGTTTTCCATGAGAAAGACAGACTCGTGTGAGGAAGAAGGATGTGGACACCACAGCTTGGAACACTAGGACCCAAAGAATAGTTCAACATTTGTGGTTTGAGAGTTTCACTCCAATATGTTTTGATTTCTTAACTGATGGTTGGAAATCTTTTCTCATCCACAGATGCCTATGGGCTACCGCTGGTCGCAGAGATTTACAAACTAACTTCTTTCCATTGCAATTATCGGTGCAAAGGGAGACTTGGATAGTATACCAACAGCTTCGAGGCATGGGTGAGGTGAATCATAACAGGACTTCTAAGGAATAACTTGCTATTAAAGTTCCAATTATACTACGAAAACAACTAAAAACTATATCAAATTCCAGATTCCATCAAAGACCAAGAGTAGTCGAGTTGCCTCTTCCCTTCGGGAAGTCACTCTTCAAACTGCCTAAATGCCATGAGGATGCGCGGTAGATAAGTCCACAAAACAAACACAAACACCATGCAAAAATCTTCATTTATTTGTCTTTCAGAAATCAAACATATTGGTTTGCAATGTGACTGAAATCCTGAATTAGAGTCCTAGGCAGCAACAACTCTCCCCAATTACTAGAGCAAACATAACTGGAAGTGAAAAATTAATCGGGAAAATGACCAATTACATATAGTTAAACTTAATCCTAAATTAGGGTCTCTGTTTACTGTAGAATCCAATCCAGTTATCTGAGATTACCAACCCATCACTGCAAAAAGCTCCAACATTGATGGGTTAAATTCAAAACTTTTGCTTGCCTTAATTAATCAATTAATTTAAGTCACAGAAAATAAACAATCTTACACCAAACACCTAGGTAGAGTTTATATGCATACATATGTATATATATACATATATGTGAGAGAGGGAGAGAGAGAGAGAGAGAGAGAGGGTTACCTCCTTGTCAGGAGCACATTCTTCCACATTACAGTCAGCATCTTCAGTGGAAGCTCTAACTACAGTGAGATGATTAGCTTTATGAAGTTTTCTGGAGAAGAAGAAGCTCCTTTGTTGTGAAGGAAATGTGCATGTGAATGTGTTTGCTGCTGCAATCAGAGCTTGTGCTGCGGCTGCCATTGTTTGCAGAATAACACTCAGACCCTTAAATGCAAAGTAAATTTTGTTGGGGAGTTTTGTTGTGGAGAGGAGAGACAAACGGGATGCAGAGGAGGAGGAGAGGGAAGGATGATATTTTTCCCACTTGCGGATTGGTGTCCCTTGCCTTACGTTGGAGGTTTGGTGGATACTAAGATGGCTACGTCATCTAAATGATTTTTATTTTTATTTTTTTAACTTTTTCCTTTTTTTCTTAAAAATAAACTGAAACAAATTACAAACAGTGAAACGAAGATTCTCGGCGGATCTTAAAATCATACATTTCAAAATTTAACCTGGAAATGACAAAACTAGGATAATTATTGAGAATATGTAATCGATTTAAGATTTTAATTTTAATCTATGGTCATGTTAAAAAAAATTGATTGTTCGTCACATTTGTTACTGTATTTGAATTTATATATCTTTTTGTGATTTAAAATGAAATATTTACATTTTATTCTATCTTTGCAATAACAATTTTATGTTTTCCTAATTTGTATAAAACCTCAACGATTGTAATTCACACTACACCAACAAAGAGCTCACATAACTTAAGACCAACTCAAAATGCACAACCATAATTCAATAGCCTTCGATTTAATTTTTCAATTATTATTTTTTTCCTTACAAACTCAAAATGCACAAAATAGAATATATCAAAACATAATAAACCCTCGTTTTTTGGATGAAAAAATGTAATTTAACGAGTTTTGCCACAAAGATTTATATTAGATCAACAAAAGATGTTAAAAGATGGGAGATTATTATGTTTCGATAAGACTGAATCTGCGCATTTTGAGTTTAAAAAAAACGACTAACTAAAAAAAGTAAAATGTGAGGCCATTATGTTTCGATAAGACTAAATATGTGTGTTTTGAGTTCTTATAAAAAATCAGTAACTGAAAAATAAAAATCTAAGGTTATTATATTTCGATAAGATTAAAACAGCTGCACCAACGACGATCATTTGAATTTTGTTCTGTAGATGATTATACTTATGGCAAGCAGAGATCTCTGACCCAACCCATACGTTTATCGAGTTAGGAATGTGTCATGGGTCGATGGAGACCGTTCTGACCCAACCCACACGTTTATGGAGTTAGGAATGTGTCATGGGTCGATGGAGACCGACCGGCGCGACGACGAGAACGCGGAGATGTTAGGTTCGCAAACGCAAGTAGGCAATGTGGTACTGCTGCATGCTTCAATGTACTGCGACATTCGTACGGTGTCAATATTTCTGGTCGTTACGATCTTAAGAGTGGCATCGAAGAACGCTTGGGGAAACCATATGCAAAGAATCAACAGGGATGGATTCATTGAGGTTCGAGATTCATAAAGGAAGCTCTGCAGGAGGAGGACAAGGCTACTTCCGAATAGGAATCAAATATGATAATTCTCTATTTTTTGTTACGTATCTGACCATTATACGGTGAATGTACGTAAATGCATGTATTGTAACCAGGGCTGGCCCTGAGGGGGTGCAAGTGGTGCCACCGCACAGAGCCCCCTAATCGGAAGAGCCCCCAATTTTTCAATTTTGCTTGCATATACGTATATATAGTAGTATGTGTAGAATATTACAAACTTGAGTCTTAGTGCAAGTGGTATTATTGCTTCTTTACATCGGCCTAAGGGATGGGTTCGAACCATGAACCTCTAGATAGTTAAGGAAAAACAATACGCCACCTTTCCACTTGTTGATATATTAAATTTGTTTGTGTTATTAGAATTTATAGAAGCTCAATTGAAAACTAAAAATTTTTAGTATTTTTTAGGACCTCCAATTCACTTTCACACCGGGCCTCTTAAATCTACCAAGTCCGTAAATTACTGAGTTTTGAGAAAATTTGATTTGTTTTGTAACCCAAGAAATCGGAGAAAATTTTATCCAAAAAAAGGGACAAGACAGAAAAATAAGAAAAGTATCGTCGTATACTAACTATATAACATAAACCAACAGTACATAATCCATCAAAGAAGACAGCACTCTCGACAATATTAAAACCTTTACGCGCTTGTTACCAAAGGGCCACTCGAACTGCAGAGGCTCCAGAAATTGCAATCACGCGGTGAATGCCAATATAAGAGAGGACGTTATGAAAGATCGATCAGACGAAGACATGATCGATCGTTTACAACCTCAAATCCCACTTTCTGCACTCGCCACACCAGTCCTACGTTACACGGTACACCACTTCATCCCATTGTGCAATCCACTCGCGAATTTTCCCCCTCTGAAACCGATGCACCCTTAGTTGAGAAAATCTCCAAACCTAAGTTTTCGTCTTTGTGAAGCTGAAATATTTCTGAAGCTTCTTCAACGTACTTGGCCGCTTAGCTAATGTTTTTCGGTACCCTTTTGTTTGCCTGAAAACTCACTTTCACATAAAAGAGAAGCCTGAAGAATGGACAAGAGAAAAAGAAAACCACAGGGGAGATTAAACATGTTAAAAAAGCATACACGATAAGGTTACAAGCGAATAGAAATGCGTCCAAACAATGCATGAAGTGAATTTCATCCAGGTGATCCAAACGATGCTGCTAATTTATTGCGCTGACATGAACAATTACATTTTCATGATGTCTGATCAAACAGTGATCCCTTTTATAACTTACCATCAACCCAGAACCATATTCACACTTACCAGAACAAAAGATGCAAAGAAGAAGAGCGTCTCCACAGCCTCACATGTGCTGTTAAACATCAGCTCGATGCATACCATATTTAACTGAAACATTTATTTTTTGTACATAAGCATTGCATAATGTGGGAAAATTCTCAAATACAAAGTATTAAAGATATGTATGGTGCAACTTCATGACATGGAGATGATGCATTTACTAAAGCATGGGACGGAGAAGCAAGAAATACAGCAATGAAATTGCAGCAGAGAAATCAAAAAGCTAGAGAGCTTCCTAAAAGGACGGGCAAGGAAACTGAAGAAAACGTCCGTTGGATTCCCACACCAAAATATGCACTTTGCATTCATCAACAGAGCCCTAAAAAGAAATATAAACTTTGACGTTACCATTTACCCAAATTTTTGTGGATATCCTTTGTTGCAGTTACCAATCAATCAAACTGAGTTTTCAACCATAGCCTAATGTTTTCAGGTGCCTAGTCTCCATAACTTACAGCCCCATTACAACATCTACCACTCAGAGAGAGTGCTCCACTATCTACATGTTCAATAGTCATCTTTAACAATACACAGAAGAAGGCAATATTATGATGTAGTTATGGAAACCCTTTCACGATCAAGAGCTAAAGCTATGATTTAGCTTGGGATAAATAGAAAATTAGAACTTTTACAAGTTATGTCTTATAGCTTTGGGAAAACGAACCTGAATAGTGATCACGACTTCAGTACTAGCCTACTAGGACTTGCAAAACAATTTCACTCGTTAAATTTCAACCGTGTCAAGTCATTTATGTTCATCCAACCAAACTCAACCTAAGGTACCTTGAACTACTCCCACCTAACTGAGCTTTGAAGATCACAATATCAGGTTTAGGCCACCTTTAGATGAATCAACAACTGAGAAAGTCATGGCACAAAATATCCATTGAAAAATATACATCACTGACTGCTCATCACATCGTTAAAACAGTACAGGATCAATCAAAAGATGATGCATCCAAGGAGACAGAAGTAAATACAGAAAACAACTTGGGGGTCTCTCCTATAAAGTCATTGTCAGATAACAAAATACATTTGCTAGCCTGCAATATAGTGCAATCAAAGGTCTATAGAAGCGTGAGTTAAACACACAGAAGAACTAAACAATATAGTTACCATCAGTTACAAGATTTGGAGGAGATCCAACAGAACCCAACAGCTTAGGCCTGCTGATCCAGTACTGGTGAAACCTCTGCCTTGCGTATTCCATGTAGTCAAAGTCAATTTCATTCACATGTTCCTGAAAAAATGAATGCATGATTACTATTTCCTCCAAGAAACAAATGAATGCATGATTACTATTTCCTGCCAACTTAAATATAGCCACAGGAAAGTATTGCTACGCATTATGTATATCAAATAGGAGGCAGGTAAATCCTTGATCACAATTAAAAATCATAAAGACATCCTGTCATCGACAGGTTAGCTTATAGGATAAACTATCATATAAAAAACCTAAGGCGTTAACACTCATTATGGAAGCCACAAGAGTGCAAGTGCCTAGTCAAAGTGGCAATAGGTTTCTATGATAATAAGGTTCTAGCCACGAAGACTATGTTGAAACGACAAGTACCGAAATTATTCCCCATAAGCCCCAAAAGAGATGGCTTCCAAGGGTATAGTTCTCAACGTCTTGAACCAGCTGCTCCACTTCGCTCTCAGTAGGTTGATTGCCTGCATACAAATCCCACAATTCAGAGAAAATAAAATAAATCTTCCAATTTCTTGAGAGAGATAGAGAGATTACAGCATAATCAAGAAAATAATATTACCTGAAGAACTCAGATACAAACAAACAAACCGCTGACGCTCCTCCGAACCTGTTGTGAGTGGCAGGTCAAGTTATAGCATGGAAACAGAAGGAAATAAAACAAGATAGATATAAAAACATGTGCCACAACAGATGACAAACCAGGATATTTGCTGTAGTCCAAAATATGAGGTGTATCAGTGTGATAGTCAGCTGCCATCTCACAGAAATGATTTGCTATGTCAAATGCTACAGCATTATAACTTGCATATTCATAGTCCTGGCATGAAAGGTAAATATAATATCAGAACCAAAGAATTTTATCACTGTTGTTCATGCCCTATTGCACATTGTAGATGACATACTTGGAAATTCCATATATGCCAACAAAATATACATACATATGCGATGATGCTTACTTTAAACCTATATACATACATATAAAAACTGAAATACTATGTCCAGATGATTAATGATGATCTCAGTCCTAATCTTTTTTCTGGTATTGTTCACAAGTTGGATTATATGGTGAATTTCACAGACATGAACTATTTGAAATACTTGGTATCCCTTCTAGTAATGACATCTCCCATACTAAAATTAGGAAATCATCTAAGCATAGTACAGATAACTAGGTATTCTATTGTTGCATGTAAATGAAACGTCTTAACTACTTGCTTAAATCGAAATTTAATGATCAAATGAAAAATAAGATTTTGCTGCCAAAATTCAGGTAAGAAAAAAAAAAATTGAAATTAAAAGCAGAATGAGAAACTTACGATTATGGTTATCAATTTACTCTCTTCCTCAAGCATTATATTACCATACTGTAAATCATTGTGGCAAAAACCAATGCGTTGATGAGGCCCTGAGAGCTCTTTCTCCAGTAACGGGATTTCCTTTTCAATAGAATCTAACTGAAAGGAGTTAGCTTCTTCTGGCGTAGACAATCTCTTGGCCGTACTGAGCCAATTTCTGGGGCATTTACAAAGAAGTGAGTGAAGCTATAATAACAGTAGGAACAGTAATTTATGCGACAAATTAAGTTCATTTGATTTAGACACATAGCATTATCTCAAATTTTCAGAGAATAATAGAGCAGAAACAAAGTAACGTACCGCAATCTATCCCAGAGGGTGACAACCTTTGGACCAGGCATATCGAGTTCGTGGAACTCCATCATTTTAGAAGCTATAAGAGCAGATATATCCGGATCACGTAGATCACATGCTGAGAGTGTCTGAAAATGTACAAGTGAAAGTGATAAAATCAGGAAACGAACAAAAAATGTTCTTCCATAGTTTGAACTACATAACTCTTTAAATCACTTCTTTATGCAATTTATCCATGTAACCCAAGAAATTAAAAATAGATGTTTTTTATCTTTCTCATGCATAACCACCAATAGAAGGAATTGTAAAACCCAAATTAATCAATTCCTGAAAAAAATTATTATTAGTTACAAAAGTTGATCTTGAGCTAGGGAGGTTAGTCATAAAACACTACGACATGACAATTTAGCATGGCAATGTTAAGCACTAGAAGTATACCGAGAATTGATAGAAAAAAAGAACATGGTGCATACAATATACTCCTAAACCCAAGTAGAAATGGTGAAAGAATATTGTGTGTTCTTAAGAAATTCATCAGTAACGATCCATAGAAAACAACATTTTTTATTATTAGTTTAAGTGCAAATTATGAGATTGATAGAGAACGACAGCAAGATAAATAAACATGAAAGTACCCGTGCATGGATGAACTCTTCAATTCGGCCATTTGGAAAACGCCCAAGCAGACGAGGTCCCTGACCATTCTTTGACATGTGTTCAAATGTCCGGATCTCATTATCCCTGTCAAAGAACACCTCGACACCCTCACCATAAATCCTCACCAGAACTTTATGTGATAGTTCCCCTGTCCTTGATGGCCACTTTATTTGGAAAACCTCAT
The DNA here is from genome assembly GCA_035220775.1 of Malus fusca. Taxonomy (NCBI): domain Eukaryota; kingdom Viridiplantae; phylum Streptophyta; class Magnoliopsida; order Rosales; family Rosaceae; genus Malus; species Malus fusca. The sequence continues at coordinate 32,285,110 of CM069060.1, read as the reverse complement.
TAGTCATTGCACCCTTGAGAGGGATCACCTGCAGTGCCTTTGAATCTACCACATCGTCCCACTGGGAAGCCATTGATTGTAGAATCTCCCTAGCTTCTGCTGGAATACGATCTTCTCTGTTGTTGACATTTTCCATGGCGCCCATGATAAATGATTATGCTGCACATCCACACCACGACGATGAATGTTACCCAAGCAACCTAATATCTTGGTGTGGAAATGTTGGATCCAAGAAAAATAAGCAAAGACTGTAATATGATTGTTTGACAGACTCCCTAAAAAACATGTATTCTTAACACATGACCTAAAGCCAACAAATTTAAACCAGATACCAAATAATAGCTGTAAGAATGCTAATGATCACAAAATTCCGAAAGGAAAAAAAAAAACCAATATGACTAAACTATCTTGAAGTCAAAAACCGCAGCAACTAAACATCTGCGTATTGGAAAATCAGGCATAATTAGCACGCCATTGCAGTCTAAACATGTGTATAAAATCATTTTTGGCATCAAATTACACTAAAATTTGTGTCCATCACTCTCCGACTGCGGACAATTCATTCAATTCCATAACACATTACAAAAAAAAAAAAAACGAATGGAAGCTGCCCAAGAAGCAAGGAACCAATGAATTACCACATTATATTCTATCTTAGGCAAGGATTAACAACCTATAACATGCAATAATGCCCACAATTCTGAAACTTGCAGATTAATGAAAAGGGGAAAATTTCATTCCCTTCAACAAAACAAACAGAAAATAATCCCAAATTCACATGCAGCATGCAAGATGCAACTTTCTCATTCATTTCTCAGCAATCCAGTCCCTTTCCCACCAATTCTCCGTTACCAACACAACACAAACGAAGGAATTAGCAAGAAATGGATCCGACCCGGATTCTCAAGAACCAAATTGAAATTAAATAAAATAAAAAGATTTCCTCTTTGATGTTGCATGCAAATTATTGGGGACTATTAGAACAATAACAATACCTGGAAAGAAGAACCGGACCGCCGGACCGGAAGGAAGCTGAGGAAGAGGAACCGCACGAGAAGAGGGCACGGAAGGTGGGCTATAAGAAAGCAGAAATACCTCGAGGTCGTGCGATTTCGGGGAGGAAGGGAAGGGCGGTGGAACGGAAGCGGGAGGGGACGGTAGTGGTTTTGTTGGTAATATTTTGGGATTTGAGCGGGTTGGCAGAGGAATTTGGGCCGTTAAACTTCGGCTGTGAGGAAAGAAATGATTGTTACCTTTTACTTGTGAGTGACGAACTGCCCAAATGCGTGTTATCAATTTCGGCACCCGGGAGACAAACCCGTCTAACAAATGTGTGGGCTAACTACCTTCATGTGATTTTTAAATTGGGCCATGGGGTTTTAGTTTTTTCATATTGCTCAATAATGTTTTAAAAGTTTTGTATGTTTCAACATCTAATTATTCCTTAAATTAATGAGTTTTTTAGGCTCTGTAATGCAAATGTGGCTTATATGTAAACTTAATTACGGATTTTATACTCATCATGTCATCAATTTAATAAAGATTCAAATAATTCATTAGACAAAAAAAATGTAATCAATATCATTTTAAAACATTAGGGGTAACGTGAAAAAATTGAAACTTCGTGACCCATTTAAAATTTTTCAAAATTTTAATATCCACGTGGGCCCTAGATTGACACGTGGCCGCCAATCACTATCAATGTGGGTGTCACGTCACAGGTTAAGTGCTATTAACAGAAAGCTTGACGGATGTATGAAATTGTCTAAGAATTATCACTTTAGGCACCAGAGTAGGATGAAAAAAACTTGATGTATGAAATGTTGAAAATCAAGAAACTTCAGGGTGGTAAACTGAGATTTATCCCTAAATTTCAATTTTTTTAATTTTTAATTTTTTAATATCCACGTGGACCCTAGATTGATACGTGGTGCCCAATCATTGTCCATGTGGTGCCATGTCATCAATTCACGGAGATTTTGACGAAAAACTTAACAAATGTATAAAAGTATCTCAAAATTATGACTTTAGATAATAGATTGAGACAAAAGAAACCTGATCGTATAAAATGTTAAAAATCAAAAAAATTTAAAGTAATAAACTGATATTAATCATAATATAAATACATATATTCACATAAATAAATTTGACGTGAAATAGTAATTGTAATATTTATAAACATTACAGCAATTCCATCATCAAATCAAATTTGACTCCGTATGCTTTGTACTTTTTAGATGTGGGATAACTTAAACTCTTAATAAAACCCAGAGCACTTCAAGCCTAGTGGCATGTGACTGCACTTTCCACTCTAAAAACCAAAGTTCGGTGACACTATAAATCCCAATTAATACACCAACTAGAAAGTTGGAATCAATTTAATCCTTTCCCGCGGAGCCCGGCGGGCTTTCAGACACCACTGTCTCTACCTAAACTCAACACACACCAATAAACCCTCCTTCCTCCCTGCCCTCTTCAAATCTCACCTTTCATATACTTTTACATAATTATACATCTCTCTCTCATGTTCACGGCGGAGCCACCTGCATCAGCCCCTGGTGTCGGCGTCGGCTACGGCATAGCCATTGCCGTCAGCATCCTCGTCCTCATCTCCGCCATCATGCTCGCTTCTTACGCCTGCGTTAAAGTCAAAGGCTCAACCGGCAGAGGCCACACAGGCGATGCCACTTCTAACTACTACGAAGACCGCAACCGCCGCTTCTCCACCATAAGCAACTCAACGGAGCCTGTGGTGGTCCTCATGGGCCTCGACGACCCCACCATTGACTCGTACCCAAAGTTGGTACTCGGCGAAAGCCGGCGGATCCCTCAGCGCAACGACGCCGTGTGCTCCATTTGCTTGTCCGAGTACAAGCCCAAGGATCAAGTACGGTGCATTCCGGACTGCCACCATTGTTTCCATGCAGAATGCGTCGATGAGTGGCTTCGCATGAGCGCCACGTGTCCGGTTTGTAGAAATTCTCCGGCTCCGTCGGCCGGTCCAAGCCCTCTGTCCGATTTGGTGCCACTGGCCTTCAATGCCAGGTGATTCTGATTCTGATTATTTTCAACTTCTTTCTTGATTAAAATCCAGGGTTTTTTTTTTCTAATTTACTTTCAATGGTGAGTTAGGGTATTCATCTTCAAATCACCGTGTAATCCGGATTCAAATTTTCTCCTGTTCTTGTTCTTAGAGTAGATTGGTCTAAAAGAAGTTGCTACACGAATTTTTATTTGTTTTTTAAGTTGGAGATTTTTACAAGTGACAATCTTTCGTCCTCGATGGAAGGAACACATGGGTAGTTATAGTATTAGTTGGTCCATCTTGATTTGCATTTACGTTCATGTTGGAGGTTAGACGACTTTGATTTGTTCACATTGAATACAAAGTTGTTGGATTGCCGTAGATTGCGCTTGAATTACTTACCTAAATTTTTTGTTTGATGTCAACTACTCTCTTTATTTATCTACTTGATATACTTTTGTTAGGCGGTTGGTCTGCTCTGCCCGCAGTTGTATACATTGACGCTGTATGTTATGGGTGTCAAATGAACTCATTAGATTGTTAATAGGTACCATTAAGGCCTATTTAGTTTGATTTCACATTACACCATTATTATCACTACCAATCTCACCACTACATTTATGATAATATCAAATTAAACGAGGCTTAACGAGTACCCATTAACAACTTAATGAGTTGATTTGTCACTTCTACCATGTTCAGAGAGGATTTATAGTCTTGTTGGTTAAAAATATTTAATTGTACGTTCGTGGTACTCTGTTGATTCCCATTCCTTTTAGTAAAGAGCATTAGAAATGAATCAAATGATGGGATCACTGAACATGGAATTAGATCCATTTTGGACCTTAGTATCTGGAGCCTAGGGATCCATAAATTTGAGCGACACAATTGTGTGGAAAAGAAATAGGAGTCGTTGGTTTGTATGAGGTGGGCTAGCGGAAAGAGTTAATGAGAACCGTCATATTTAATTTGTGTGTTCTAAATTTATGGATTCCTGAGCTCTGAACACTAAAGTCCATAATGGGTCCAATTCCATTGAACATTTGAGCACAACAGTTTTTCACATTGTATTGTTTTGGAATATTTAGAAAACTGAAATAACATCACAAAGAATGGCTTCGACGGATTCTAAATCATACAAATCAAACTTATCCTAAAGCAAGATTGAAAAATTAGTAAACAAGATGTATGATCGTGATTATGAACTAAAGAAGCAAATCATCTGCTGCCAAACGTTGATCTTGGATTCAAACCTTAGGCGTCACAGTGTTAGAAATTCAAGTTTTTTTACACAAAGTGTGCAAAAAAAAAATCAGTTTGTTAATTGGGGCAATTCATTGACCACTGAATAGACTTGTTGTCAGCCGAGCCATGTTGCGTACATGTCAAAATATATCGATCATATGCCAAAGCAATTTACTTAGTGTTATCGAGAGCATATGAGAGTCGAACTCTATCGTGTGTTGTTGATATGCAAGCTGTCGAACTCTATCCAGTGTTGTTGATTTGAAGAGTCCCTGGACCTTCACATATATGTTTTCCAGCCTTCGGATGATCCCAGGACCATTTTGGTCCTTATGTCGATCTGTCATTGTCAGCCACCATATTCGCTTCTCGATAAATATGATTAAGAATATAATTTTGAATTTGTTGACAAGAAAACATCTTTCACTTTGTTTTGGCCAATGGAATGAACGCACAAAGAACGAAATATTATATAAGGATTTTTTGTTTGTAGTAAACTAATTCTTTTTAGAAACTTCACTTTTTCATGTTTGCCTTTTTTTCATCGTCGTCTTTCCTTTTCTTTGGAAAATTTACTACAAACTAATAAAGAAGCTATAAAAGGCTCTAGAAAAGACCAGTCCAAGTATATATACAGACAAATGCAGCAAAAGGCGCAACAAAAGCTTGAGTAAGAAGGCACTAGCTAGCCCAACGAACATTTGACAAAGCACTGACTAGCCTGGAAATAACAGCTCTGAGACTGTTAATGCTAGATATTGTGTTAGAGAAGTTCTTATTTAGGTTTATATACTGTGTTTACATAATACAATGTTGGTTTAAATATAATCGCTACTAGTGGATTTAAATAGGGATTAAGAGATCAAGATGTTGAAGAATGCAATCTCACATTAGAGGTTGCACTCTGAATTACACTGAGATCTTTTGAGATAAAATCTAACACTTATTAGACAATACAGGTGGTTAAGTTGAGACAATATCAACACGACTCTGAAATGTTGACACAAGGATCTCTTGAGTGTGAAAAATTGGAGCTTCCTTTTCTACAGGGGAGTCCCCCATTGTTGTCCCCAATCAATGTGAAACTCATGTCATTGTTATCGTTCTTTGTTGGCTTGGATCTCTTCTGGAGTTGGCAATCTCTTATTAGCTGGAGAGGTTCTCTTATTGAAATAAAGGGTGTGTTATCCACACATTTATTTTTACTTCTCATACACCCCTTGTTAATTTATGTCCGTTGATCTTCTTCAATTCATCCGATCCGACAGCCGAAAACTAAAAAAGTATGAGAGAAGTAAAAATGGTGTGTAGATATCACATCCCTTGAAATAATTATGAAATTGGGTATTCCGATTACGTATATGTGCGGACCCAGATATAAAAATGACCGCATATCCCATCACTCCGAATTTAAGGCCCACCACTACCTCACAACTATAAAAGCGTGAGTTTTTTCTTTGTATGGAGGCAGGAAGCCACATAACAGATGCATGGAAATTTGCAATGATTAGTGCTCAAACTCGCAATTTTCTTTTTAATAGTTTTAGATTAAGATAATATCACGCCTATATTAACTTGGAGCACTATCGTTTTGTCTATAACAAATAACAAACCCTTTTCGTCATAAAACATTTTCATACTCTATTTTAACAGGTTATGAGAAACCATTTTATTTTCAAATTTTTTATTTTTACTTATTATTATTTTTAATTGAAAATTTGTTTGATTATTAACTGAAATTTCAATAAAGTTGTTTTTGTATTTTAGTTGAAAACTGAAAATAGTTATCAAACGAAAGAACTTGAAAAATGAAAATGAAATGGTTTTCGGATGACCACTAAGATTTTAAGTTTGTTAATTATTGATTCTACGAGAAATGAAAAAAAAAGGGAAAATGTTAGGGAGATTATGTCTTTAGACTATGTTTGTTGACAACATGATATGACGGTTGATAACTGAATTTTTTATTTAATGATTTAAAAACAAAACTTAATTATCAACAATCACATCATATGGTTTACAAAATAAACTTCAACCGGATAGTCTCTAGTATCACTTGAAAAGAAAGTAAGTGAGGTAAGATATAAAGTAAGCCAACACAACAACCATATTTGGAGGCAAGGCACCAAACGACCATATTTGCAATGATTTCATTTTCTTATATATTTTTTTAGTAATGCTAGGTAGACCAAATTTTTTAAATCAAATTTGCAAACTAAATGATGTAGTTGTAGATAATTAAATTATTAGTTAAATGTCGATTAACGTGCTTATTTCTTATTGATGACATCTCATTTGGTTTGCAATTTGATTTAAAAAAATTAATATTCCTAACCTTACTCATATATTTTGTCAGCATTTGCAACATGCCTCCGTTTTGGTGGGTTCTTTCTCGTGGTCTACCGTCACTATATATATATATATATTCAATTATATACTCCAGAAAAGCTATGGTTTTGAGAGTTGATTAAGACACACAGATATGTTAGTCATATTCTCAACTTCTCCTCAAATTCCGATGACCTTCCTAGCAGTTAAAATATTGGAAAGTTGGGATAGTGGCTGCCTTGGCTGGATTCAGAAAATTTGGGTCTCCACAAAAAGTGAAGTTCCAAGTAGGCTCGATGGGTTCTGTAGTCAAATGGAAAGATCTTCTGATATCCTAGCTATTCTTGTATAATAATTGTAGGAATAAATATCCATTGTGTTAAATAGACATTTCATGAATTGGAGACATGATTTTTTAGTCAATGCAGTTTATTTTATTTTATTTTTTTAATCAGTACTCAATGCTGTTTAAGCTTCAGTTTTCTTTTTGTTTCTATAATTCATGAAGCTAAATTTAACAACCAAACAATTTAATACCCATATATGTATTGTCACTTACTGTTACGGCTTAGTGATATTCTCTTTTATTTGTAAGTGAGTGATTTTATGTTCAATTCTCGAGAATGATGAGTTCGAAACTAATTTATCTCGTATCTTTTAGTGTAAATATGTCGTTATATAAAATACACTCATATACATACACATTTGACTTTGTACGTGCCAATTTTGAAAAACTCCCTCACAAGGAGCTTGACCATAATTTTTTTGAGACAAACCATCAGTACTGTTAAACTTAATACAAGAAAATTAAGGCGAAGACCAAAGCAAATGACGATAATATACGTTGGATAACCAAAGAAGAAATAACATATAGATTCAAACCTTGAGAGTATCCAGGGAGTAATTAACTTCCTAGCATGATCATAGGATTAGTAGACATGCGTATGCAATGTAAAGAAACTGGTCAGTCCTAAAAAATTAAACTTAGTGCATCCTTTTCAATTGGCAGAAACATTAAAAAGGCCCGCGAAAATTCAAAGGTTAATCGACGAGAAAAATCGTATGCACAAATGCGTCCCAAAACGTTGTTAAATAATCAGAGAAAGGCAGAGAAACGTAAATGTAGAGGTTCAAAATGCCACGCTGGCATGTTTACTTTGTTTTTACTAGAAGCAATGGAGAGTGGTATTTCATTGAACTTTGTTGATGCACAAAACCGGAGGTCTTGAAACAATGTAAATCCGACCGTGAATCTGCAAGTAATGTAAATGACACAAGACGTATCGTGGTTCACCACAAAGTTTGGGCTACGTCCACACTGATTGTATTTATCTGAGAGTATTTGTGAGGGAGAGGGAGTGAGAGCTTTGCTCTAGATAGGAGATACTTAGGGTTTGTGAGGGTGAGGAGGCCCTTTTATAGAATAAGGGCTTCTCCCCTAATTACATATTTGCCCCTTCCTTTATTACATAATTACATTTAAGTCCCCCGAGTATTTATACGAGGTCTAAATACGAGGCCCTAAATATGGTATAAACAGTAGTCCCCCAAGTCTTCAGTCAAGAGAGTCTTTTGGCTGGAGACTTGAAATTCAGTCCATGTGTGGGCCGAAGTAACTAGATGCTGTCTTGAGCTGATGCTCAATATAAGGCAGTGCTCAATCTGAAATAACGCTCAACTAGAAGTAGCACACGTTGCGAGGCTGCTCGGCTAGTGGCTTATGTTGCCTTGGTTGGCTCGGCTTGCGGCGTTTGAAGGTGAATGAGTCCCTTTTATAGAATAAGGGTTCGCTCCTCAATACATGAATGATGGGCTAGAGTTGATGCTCTCTAATGATGGTGAGGGAGTCCCTTTTATAGAATAAGGGCTCGTTCCTCAATACATAAATGATGGGCTAGAGTTGATGCTCGCGGCGAGGCGGTTGCTCAGCTGGCGGTGTTGCTATCTAATGATGGTGATGAAGTCCCTTTTATAAAATAAGAGCTCGCTCCTCAGTACATGAACAATGGATGCTCTCTAATAAAAGTGAGGAAGTCCCTTTTATAGAATAAGGGCTCGTTCCTCAATACATAAATGATGGGCTAAGTCCTCCGAGTATTTTTCATGAGGCCTAGTTGAGACCCAATATATGGTAAATAATGTAGTCCCTCAAGTCTTCGGTCAATAGAGTCCGTTGGCTGATGACTTCAAATTGAATCCATGTATGGGCTGAAGTGGCGGTTGTTCAGAGGCAATATTTGTATACCCTGCACTGAAGCTTTGTAAGTGAAGCTTTGAAGCTGGAGCTCTGTAAACGAAGCTTTTGAAGCTAGAGCTTTTGTAAATGAAGCTTTTGAAGCTGTAGCTCGGTAAATGAAGCTTTCAAAGCTAAAGCTTTTGTAAATGAAGCTTTTGAAGCTAATTGACATGAGTGATGCTCATGAATGTTTGATTGACATGAGTGATGCTCATGGATGTTGACATGAGTGATGCTCATGAATGTTGACATGAGTGATGCTCATGAATGTTTATGTATGATTGATATGAGTGATGTTCATGAATGTTTATGTATGAATGACATGAGTAGTGCTTATGTATAATTTGGAGTACTGGCGTACTTTGATCACCTAGTTGGTGGCATGAAGGAGAGTACGAGTTGTACCTTTCATCACCTGGTTGGTGGCATGAAGGCTAGTTGCCAAATGATATTAGAGTACGGGTTGTACATTTCATCACCTGGTTGGTGGTAATAGCGGCGGGTTGCCTAATACTTTTGGAGTACTGGGCGTACTTTTGATTACCTGGTTGGTGGTAATATCGGCAGGTTGCCGAATAATTGTGGAGTACTGGGCGTACTTTTGATCGCCTGGTTGGAGTTATTTTGGGCTTATGGGCCTTCGCCCTCTACTCAACATTCCAGCCCATTTATTTTGGGCTTTGCCGTTTTTTTGTTTTTACCCTCTGACGAGGTTTATACATATTACCCTCTGATGGGGTTTATACATATTATCCTCTGATGGGGATTATACAGATATCTCCGAAAGATACGGAAAATAAATTACATCAGTAAAAAACAAGAACAGTAAATCACATCGTTCTGGTGGGGTGTTTATTCCTTATTTTTACTTTCTCTTTTGCTTTCTGCTTTTGCTTTCGTTTTCTGCTTTGCTTTTGCTTTTGCTTTCGTTTTTTCTCAGCTCACTTGATTGCTTTTGCAATCTTCTTTTCTCTTTTCTGATGCACCTCTATCTGTCTCTTCACCTGGCAAACACATCTCTCTGTCTCTTCACCTGGCAGACACAAGGAATCACGATAGAAATAATAATAGGAAGCTTTATCTTTTTAGAATGGGCATCTTCTCAATGGGAGTGACAAAGCATCATCGTGGCCTTGTTATGTCATCATCATCACAGCAGTGCTTTACAGTAATGACTCTAGCTAAAGCATCAAGGTCTTCAAGCAGTTTTCCAATTCTGACCTCATTCCAAGGATCCTTGTACTGCTCCCGCAATATATAATCCGTCGAAAAATTGCATAGAATCTTGACCCGGACCTCTCCAGCCTGCAGCGGAGCCACCTATACGCCTTCGATCACTAATGGCTTATCGGGTTCCCAGGCCACCGCTGCTTTACCGGTGACGACTTGACCTTGGGTAGCCATGGATTTGAATCTACTTGTTGAGCTCCTGCCATTTCTTGAGAGTCTGACAAGGCTTCGGTCATCATGAAACCCATAGCGTTGGCAAACCGGTTGTACGAAGCAATACCATTGTTGGCAGTGAGGATGACATGTGCACACCATTGTTGGCGGTGAGGATGACACTGCGCTCGTCAGGGAGTCGATCGAGCAGGGACCAGTCAACGCAGGCAACATGGTTCTCATCCAAATCCCAAATCCCCTAACTCGATACTTTTCAAAGCAAACGTGATGGTGTCGCTATCCAACCTGATATTCCACCACTTCAAATATAAGTATCGTTATCCAGAGAGACAAATAATTGGGGACGACGGAGGTGGGCTGTCTGGGCTTGGACCTAGATTCGGGTAACGTTGCGCCAGCTGGATTGCGGTCGCTAATTTTGTTGGCGGGTAGGTCGGATGATGTGTGGGCGTGGGAGAGGGCGAAGAGGAAGAAGAGGGCGGCGATGGTGAGGATGAGCTCTTCCGCTGATATGGGAAATCAACGGTGGTGATGAACAAAGCCCCACGAGCTAAAAACGAGTCGTCGACGTGGAATGAAGCCACTGCACTCGCCGGGTAGTCGATCGAGCAGGGACCAGTCAACGTGGCTTCTGCAGAGGTGACCCAAATGACAACAACAGCAGTAATTAGGAACAAACCAGCTCTGTACCTCCACCCCATCATTAGCCCAGCAAAACCCAGATGGAAAAATCAGAGGATTTTCAAAGATCTGATTGGTTGGTTAGTCATCCTCCTTAGATCTTTGATATTTTGGCCCTGTCACCGACCTATAAGCATTGAGAATTTAAGATCTTGGGTGCTGGGTGATAGGGTGTGTGGCAACTCGCAATGGAGTTATTGGCCTGAATTGGTCTTCTGATATTTCAAGACCCATTTTTTCTTGGGACTTGGGAGTTAGAAAAGTTTTCTTGGCTGAAGCAATTAAGCTTGCTAGGTCGTGTAAATTAATAAATTGGGGCCATAAAGGGAAAAAGAAGGCGTGCTAAGGAAATCGAGAGGGTGTCTTGAAAAGAGAAAGACATTTGGCGAATAGGTGACAGACAAAAGGAAGATTTTCATGTTGTGGAAATGGAGGAGGTGACATTTGTCTCGAGTTGTGCTCGCTACTGAGACGAATCTTTTTCTGGAAAAGCCAGTGAGGTTTTTGGGTTTCTTGCAAATTTTGCGGATTCACGATGGAGGTGAAAAAATGAAAGAGAACCGACACAACTTTTCGTATTTATTCCCACAGACGGCGCCAAATGTTGATGCACAAAACCGGAGGTCTTGGAACAACGTAAATCCGACCGTGAATCTGCAAGTAATGTAAATGACATAAGACTATCGTGGTTCACCACAAGGTTTGGGCTACGTCCACATTGATTGTATTTATCTGAGAGTATTTGTGAGGGAGATGGAGTGAGAGCTTTGCTCTAGATAGGAGATACTTAGGGTTTGTAAGGGTGAGGATGCCCTTTTATAGAATAAGGGCTCCTCCCCTAATTACATATTTGCCCCTTCCTTTATTACATAATTACATTTAAGTCCCCCGAGTATTTATACGAGGCCCTAAATATGGTATAAACAAACTTCACAAAGATTACAAACGTTTCCAATTTGGTACATAACTTCAGTGACCAAAAAATTGATCTGGAGTGTTGTGCAATCAAACAAATTACAATAAACCCCTATCCGACCACAAGCACAACCCTACCCTACAAAACATCAGCAGTACAAATCTATCACAATAACATGATAGACACAACAAACCTATACTGACGACCACATAGGTCATTGTAGAAGTGCGAGGCCACATAAAATCATCTCATGCGAGACCACATAAAGCCCTTGTTGAAATACTAGACCACAAACTCATCACTTAAAGCAAAGTCAACATCCAGTCATCGTAAACACAACACTTGCTGGGCGCGGCTACAAAACCAACTACACACTACTCTGAGCAAGTGGCCATCGGTCAGCTCATCTCAACGACTAGGACAATAACCAAGACAACACATTCACCACACTAGTGAGCTCCACTACATGCATGAGTAAATCAGGTTACACAAGGGCGAAGTCATCTGATGTGGTTGCACAAGGCAGTAACGCCATCAGATTTGAATAAGGCAACGGGTAAGCTAGATCTGCGGGTGCAATGCTGCAACCACCAAATTGGTCAAGGAGAGTGTCACCGCTATGGAAACAAGTTGATGGAAGTGGAACCAACCCACCAGCAACCACAAAACCTACCCTAACCAAGAATCTCGCCTAAATAAAGAAAGAGAACTTGAAATGAGCATGGCCCAAATATGAGTAGAGGCTCAAAGCCATGAAAGAGCTACTCACAAAATGGTGGGGAAGAGTTAAAGAGTAGAGAGAATGAGCTACATAAGTTAAGAAATGGTAGGGGAGACACGGGGTAGGGAGGCAGCGGGGGGAATGGGAAGGGAGTGGAGGGAATACTAGAGGTGGAGGGGTTGGCAGAGGGTTAAGAAGGGAGAGAGAGGCTAGGAGAAGGGTAGGGAGTGGCTCCGTCGACCCCAAGTCAGAACAAGGGGTCGGCGATTTAGATTGCAGAAAATCTACGGTTTTATTTTGGGAGGGACGGTCGGGGAGAGACAAAGGGTGGTAGAGAAATTATTGAAAATTTTGAACCAAGGGCAGAGCCAAGATATTTTTTTTGGGTGGGCTAACTAAAATAATTAACATAAAGTAACATAAATTTTTTCGTACCTACATAAAATTATATAATAATACATGAATATAAAACTCTAAAATCTGAAATAATAATCCAAACTAACATAACAAGTTATACAATTTCATTTTTTTCTTAAAAAGTCTTGCATTAATTACATATTAACTCATAGTTTTTATTAGAATTGGGTGGGGTATGTATAAGTATAATAGGTTAAAGAAACGCTTATTGGAGACCCGAGGAGGAAGGACCGTCTTGTTTAGGCTGCTAGCCGGAATGGTCAATTTTTTGTTAAATCGGGTTATCGGTGGCTTCAAGTTCGATCTTTAGATTTCATGGATCATCACATGCCTGTAGTTCGTTCAAGTCCGAAAAAATTGTGGAAAATTATTTGGCAGTTGGAGGTGCCTCCAAAAATGCGTCACTTCTTAGGGTTATCGTTGCATCATGGCTTGCCAACTTGTGTGGCTCTTTTTAAAAGGCGCTTATCCCCTACTCCTACCTGTCCGCTTTGTTGTTGTGATGATGAATCTGTTGAGCATGTTTTTCTTCGTTGTCCTTGGGTGGAGGCTTTATGGTTTGGTGGTGCTCTTACTTATAACGTTGATAAAGCAGGTATTGATTCATGGGCTCTGTGGTTGCAGGCAGTGTTGTCTTCGAATCTAGGATCTTCGGCTTATAGGAATTGGTTCTAGTCTTATGTCGCTTTTACTTGTTGGTTCATTTGGAAAGCTAGATGTGATTTTGTGTTTAATCAGGTCTCTATCAAGCCCTATAAGGTTGTTTTTGCTTTTTCGAATGCGTTCGCGAATTTTTTGCATGCAGTGAAGGACTTTGGAGCTTCCCGATCTGTAGTGGGTCATCGGGAGGCCGGTAGTAACAGGTGGTGTCCTCATCCTCCTCCATTTGTAAAAATTAATGTGGATTCTAGCTGGTCTAAGTGTTCTCGGATGAGTTTTGCGGGGGTGGTTGCAAGGAAGGCAGAAGGGAGTTTTTCGGCTGCGGTAAGGTTCTCTCTTATATTCTTCTTTAGTGGCTGAGTCTCTTGCAATTTTTAGAGGTTGTGAGTTGGGTGCCACGTTGGGTTTCAACTCTGTTATCATTGAATCTGATTCTCTTCAGGCGATTTCTTGTTTAAACGTTTATCTTGAAAATGGCAGTTGGGAGGCTTTCCCCATTTTGGCTAGGGCTCAAAGGTTGGGTGAGGCTTTCCAGAACTGTCGCTGGTCTTGGGTGCCAAGATCAGCCAATATGGCAGCAGATGTCCTTGCGTGGGCTGGTCTTACAGAGATGTGTGATTTTGTGTGGGTTCACAGACCCCCATCTTCGTTAGTTCATGTTTTATGTAATGATGTTCTTCCTTGTCCTCATTAGCTTGGTGTGGTGGGTTTGGGTGACACTTTAACTTAGTTCAAGTGTCTATGGCTTGTATCCCCGCTCACTGCTTTGCTTTGGTTTAGTTTTCGCGGTGTTTGCCTCTGTGTAGGCTTTCTTGTTCCTTTTCGGCTTCTTAGGCCTGGAATGTGATTTCCTAGTTCTCAAAAAAAAAAAAAAAAAAGTAGGTTAATACATAGACTATTAGCAAGAGTTCAAACTAAAGCTCCCTATGCTACCGCCCACCTTAGTTGTGGGTGTAGCTCCGCCCTTGTTTTGAACTCGTTCAAACTATTGAAAAATGCTAGGATGTTTACTTATATGGATTAATCTTTGGCTTCCCTATGTTTCCTAAAACATGAGTATTTGAATTGTTTCGATTCTTATCTTCTAATGTGTTTCCTTCTTTTCCTTCCCGATTCATAACTTACCCGAAACATGTTAGTAAAAAAGTCGAGTCTTTCAAATGAAGGACTTCTTTGCATGCACGGGCGTGTGAGGAGGGCCAAGTAAAAACTCAAAAGTTTTACCTATAAATGCTTGTGTGAAATTTGAGTCTACCTTTTCTCCTACAAATCAGATATTCCAAGGAAGCAAATAAAAAATAAAAGAGAAGAAAAGAAAAGATGTGCGGAGAGCAATAGTATATTAAAATATCATTAGGCATTCACGTATATTTTCTTTATTAGAATTTTACATATTTAGAGTACGTAACAACTTTTTGGAGTGATGACAAAAGCTGACTAGCTACTCTTATTAATTCAAAGCACAAAATAACATCGTTTTGGGCACACACAGTACAAATATAAGTACACTTAACCCTTAACCCTTAATCCACGCAACAAGTTTTCTCCAGTGATCAGGCCTAACAATTAACTTTTATCCAGGGTTTATTAAAGCCTAAATCCTAGTCTTATTCTACTAACTAAGCTTGTTAACAACCCCAATTATGGCTATACATAATTATATATAACATGATGATCACACTACGAAACCTCAGGCAAAGTTTCCTATACATACAATCCAAAAGACATCACATCACAACCACTAACCCTAACCCTATATATATATAAAAGTAATTTTAACGAAACACTCTCGGTACTATTCATTTTTAACGAAAAATCACATTTTTACCTTTTCCTGGTACTTTTCACTACATCTCTATTTGTCATTTTCATTAAAACTATAGTCTTTTTTAGACTTTTCATTAGTTTTCCTCTAATTTAATGGTGCCACACGCATAAGCAGCGCGAATGCAGCCCATTGGTACATGTAATATTCCAGGAACACGCTTATATTTACTAAAAAGATCCTCTCAGGGATCCTTTTGATGAGATCATGAAAATTCATAAATTTTGTCCGTTCATTGTACAATGTGCGGTTAATTTTTGTCAAGTACTATTTGTAATTAATTTTAAATAAAAATATTTAAAATGATTTTTGATAGCACAATATACAATAAACATATATAATTCACAGATCTCTAAAATCCTCACAAAATGAAACCGGCGAAAATCCGGATTCTTTTATTTAATCGGCGTCAAGTCAACTTTTATTTTAATCGAGTTGGTGATGACCTACTATTTTTATTTGCATAGTTTACCATTCTTGAAAAACTGAACCGCGTTGAATCTTCTTTCCAGTTTCCGACAACCTTCTCAGTTCCCACACACTTCCAACTCCTATATAAAGGGTCGTGTCAAGGTCTCATATCCACATACTCTGACACTACCTGTAGTACTACTAAGAATTATCACGTAATCTAGACTAGCTATATCCATATATATCAACCATGGTCTGCCAGAAGGTTCTTGTCGATGAGGTGTCTGGTTGGCTGCGAGTGTTCGCCGATGGCTCAGTTGACCGGACATGGACTGGACCGCCTCAAGTCCAGTTCATGACTGAGCCAGTCGCACCACATGATGAATTCATCGATGGAGTTGCCACCCGAGATGTTTGTGTCAACGAAAACCTACGGCTACGAATTTATCTACCGGAGACAAACCCCGAGGATTCTTTGAAGCTCCCTGTAATCCTTCATCTCCACGGAGGTGGCTTTTGTATAAGCCAGGCTGATTGGTACATGTACTACCAAATGTACACCAAGCTCGCACGCTCAGCCAAAGCCATTTGTATCTCTGTCTACTTAAGGCTCGCACCCGAGCACCGTCTCCCCGCTCCAATCATCGACGGCTTCTATGCGCTGCTCTGGCTTCGCTCCGTTGCACAAGGCGAATCATACGAGCAGTGGCTAGTCAGTCACGCAGACTTCAACCGTGTCTTTCTCATAGGGGACAGCTCGGGTGGAAATCTCGTACATGAAGTTGCCGCTCGAGCAGGGAAGGTGGATTTGAGTCCGTTGAGGCTAGCAGGTGGGATCCCTATCCACCCGGGATTCGTTCGATCAGTGAGGAGTAGGTCGGAGTTGGAGCAGCCAGAGTCACCTATGCTAACCCTAGACATGGTGGACAAGTTTCTGAGCTTGGCTCTGCCATTGGGGTCGACTAAGGACCATCCGATAACTTGTCCGATGGGCTCCAGAGCACCGTCTTTAGATACTCTGAAGCTGCCGCCGTTTCTTCTATGCATTGCTGAGATGGACATGATAGTAGACACAGAGATGGAATATTATGACGCCATGAAGAGGGCTAAGAAGGACGTGGAGCTTCTGATTAGTCCAGGGATGAGTCATAGCTTTTACCTTAACAAGATTGCGGTGGATATGGATCCTCAAACGGCTGAACAAACTGAGGCTCTAATTTCTGGGATAAAAAATTTCGTCAACAACCACTAATAAAATCGACCATGTAATTGGTAATAACGTTACTATATATATTTGGGGGTCGTTCGTTTCATACCCAATGTATAATAAATATAAACTTTCGTAATGAAAATAAAATTTGCAATTTTCTTATGTTTTGCTGCTTCTTTTTTTTCCCTTATTTAACACGAAGAATTTATGTAAATTTAGATTAAAATCTTGAAATGATGATTCATATCCATATGGTGGTTCATATTCATCATGTATATATCTAACCTGGTATTTTGAATGGGGATCTTCAGTTGGTGGCCTTTAACCTTTCTGTCTGACCTTGGTCTCATAGGTTGAAATGTGGTGTGTGCTTATTGTTGTAGCATTATACCTACTATTCTTTTTGAACCAACCCAGAGGTTCGAAAATCCCCATAGCGCTAGTAGATATGGGCATATTTCTTCGGAGTAGGATTATCTCCCCTCTTTTTCCCCCTCCCCTTCCATCCCCTCCTATTTGAACGGTCACGGTTAAGTCACATCAACATCTTATATTAATTGTTTACAGCCAAAAAAAAAAAAGGTTTACTCTAACCTGCCAACATGATATATTTAACAAGTGTTTAAAGAAACCCTCAAAGAAAAATTCTTAATCTATTTACTCTAACTTGACAACAAATATAAAAGATAATAAATATTGGATTTTATGTTGATTGAGGGGTTATTTTTGGACTAGATTCCAAGTGTCTTACGGCTAATGGACTAGAATATCCTGTAAAGTATGACAAGCTTCATAGGTTTCTCAAGAACAATACGATTTTTGATACACTGACCGAAACCGTGCCAAATAATAAGGAAGTGTATGATATTTGGATGATAAGGTAACATATACCTCATATATATGTTTGTTCTTGTTTCGATGATCACGCATTTATCATTTATCTATACTTATTTCCTCATTTGTTTCGACTTTTTGATCTAATAGATGAATGCCAACACATCCTCGCATATGGTAGCTGCAAAAGCTAATGACCACATAAGGAAAACCAAAATGCAAAATATAGGATATGCAAGATTGTGTTGCATTCATCTACATTAAATTAAGAAGTCGAACAAAAAGGAAATAATATATAAATGCGTGATCATCAAATAAGAAAAAACATATCTATGATAGACTTGTTACCTCATCGAAAAAATCATACACTTCTTTGTTAGTTGACACGGTTTCTTTATAACTTTTCCACAAACACTTGATAGACATATCCTGTTGCCAAGTTAGAGTAAACATATTAAAAAAAAATTCTTTAAGACTTTTCCTCAAACACTTTGTACACTTTTTTGTTTTTTTGGTCAAAGTACATTTACATTACAAGTCAGAAGTCAGCAACACGACCCAACCAGAGCAAAGATACACCAAAGGAGACGAAAAACTAAACAAACAACCTGCTCCAAACTGGATACAGATTAGGCAGCTAACGAGCCACACCCAAGACGAAGAGACTACATAAAGCTAAGATAAGGAGAAAGAAATTCAGAAGATTGCATCGTGTTTCATAAGGCCTAAGGAGGACGATTCACCCAAAGACGATTGTTCGATAGACACTAATAAATCTTATTTTTGAACAGAAATTTGTGAATAAAAATTATTTTGGTGTCAATTGATCGTTAAGGTTGAAGGGGTTAATCTTTGACTGATTTACACTCAGTTGCTTGGTTGACAATGCTTTCCATTAGTCCCGAACGCCGAGATGGAATTATTGAAACAGTCAGACTGCATTTATGGTTGTTGTTCATTGAACTAGGGTTGGAGCCGAGTCTATGATCGAATTCTTCAAGTAATGGTCCCCTTACTAGTTACGAAGTTTGAAGTTTGGAAATTAATTATCTAAAATCCGTAGACCTTCCGAGGTCACGATTTATATTTTCGAATAGAGCTCGATCACACGAACGCGGTCACGATTTATATTTTCGAATAGAGCTCGATCACACGAACGCGTAGGCGCAAACTATTCGTAAAACAATTTATAACAAAAAAGTTGTTAATGTTTAAAGTTAGGGACATTCTTGTAATTTTGACCCTCATTTAGAATTCTCCAGATTTTCTAGAGCCATGAGATGTGCCACGTGTTTGGTTGGGGTGAAAAGAAAAGAAGAGAAAGGAGAGAGGAAGGGGGAAGAGGCGGCCAATTAGAAAAAGGAGGAGGAGGATGGGCCAATGGGAAAGGGAAGAAATGAGGGAAAAGAGGGGAGAAGAAAAGTAGGGGGAAAACCAGGTCTCTCTTGACCCGTGCGACCCGACCGGTGGAAACCATGGAACCTGATGGTTTCCCAATCAATTTCCAGCGAATTAAGCTGAGATACCACTTGGAAAACATTTCACGACCCTCCCTCTTCCATTTCTACCCAAGATCAGAAGGAATTTGGTTGTAGTTTGGTGCAAAATCACAATGGGTGCCGTGGGAAACCTTGCCCGAGATCCACCATTTGTGAAATGATCTCCTTCAATTACCACCATCAAAACACTCATCTAGAGGTCAGGAACAAAGCCCAAACAGGTTTGGGGGGCGGCGGAGCACTGGAGGTGACGAATCGAAGTCACCCATTTCTAGGGTTTCCGGCGGGGTTTGAGTGAAATTAGGGCATTTCCTGACCAAATTGGCATTGGTCATACGTATGAAACTTGCTCTACTCATTGAGATCTACAATTCTATGAATTTTGGTAATTTTTGGAATTAGTTGGATTTTTCAGCGAGTCGAGGCGGCCGACTGCCACGTGGGTCGAGACCTCACCTGACCATCCTTGGCTAATTTTGATGCACCAATTCCATACTTGACATCTGTTTTAGTGGAATTCCAATGTTTTAATATAGTTTCGTAGTTGACCACCTAGTTGACTGCCACGGGGTTATTATATGAATTGACGATTCGACCGTTGGATCGGCACCAAACTTAAATACATAATAGTACATAATATTTGAGGATAGTAAGAACTGACTTATTGGGAATCTGACATGTCTACCTTCCCGAATTGTATTTTTAAGTTTGTAAAACTAATTGTTGACAACTACTTGAATTTGAGATTGGTGGAGATCCGACTGTCGGATCACGATGAGATTTTAATATGTTCTTCTGTGAGTATAATGTGGACCTTAGGAAGTTACAAGTCCAAAATATGATGTGCGGATCTTCCGGATTAAATTGCTAGGATGTGGACCCCCTCGTTGACTAAGAGTTGAAATCTTTCAGACCGATTTCGAACAAATCTTCGGGAAAAACCCAGTGGGTACCTCTCAAATTAGTGATTTGGTGATATATATATATATATATATGTGACACCTTTTTGAACTCCTATTTCATTAAAGTCATAAACATGCTTCTAAGAAGCTCCTCAGCACCGATCCTGACCTCATGGTTGTCCCACTCCAAAGACTCCGAGAGGGAGCCGGAGCCACTCCTCTCTAGAACCAGGTCTATCTCCTTATCATCTTATTCCTTTCACTCACCGACAATCGACCCAACAAAAACCCAAGTCTCACTCGAATCCGACATCAAAAGCCAACAAAAACCCAAAAACAAGAACCTACCTCCCCATACCTCAAAGCCTCCGAAAGAAATCGAAAACCAAGGCCGAGAATTTTGAGGAACCGGAAGAGGAGATAAAACCCACTTTGAGATCTTTGTTCAAAACCGAAAGGCTGTTATCTAGCTCTGGTTTGTGGGAGAAAATCATGGATGGTGAGGACTGCGGCGGGGGAGAGAAGAAAGAGTGTTTTGTCTTAAAATGTTATAATTTTGTGTTCCACAGATGTGGAACGAGTCGTTCCAAGGGGTGAGGCGGAACGAAAATTCACCCAAAACTCGTCCCATGGAACATCGCGTTCCACCAGTTTTAGGCGCACCAAACGTGGGACGGAACGCCTCGTCTCACTCCGTTCCGTCTCATCCCATGTACCAAACAGTACATGAATTCCTGCACAAAAACATGCTCCAAAATACCACTAGAAACCATTATTATCCCTAATTTTATTGACTTCATTTCTTTTGCTAGCCCATTGTGAGGCTATGCTCTTCCCCTTCATTTAGTGTAGATAATATCGTTTATTAAAAAATAAAAATAAAAATTCTAGTACTGATTTGAAAAAATCTTGTATTTTTATCCCCTAGCTTTAATCAATTAACCCTGGAGTTTTTAGCCCACATCACTTCCTCCTCGCGCAGAACTTGAGAAAATTTCATATTTAACCTAGCTTCCTTATGAATATCATTGCCATTTGCGTAGTTATTAGTAAAAATATTACTATTGGAACTGTAATTAATACTACTAGTAGTCATTATTTTGTGTTGTATGTCATCCAGATCCTTAAAAAGCTTCTATTTTCTCTCTTTTACATTAACAAAGATAGACTTGTTCCATCTCTTAACAAGAAAGCAAAAAGTGTTCACACAACCCTGAAGCGGTCAATCGGCATCAAGCCTTCATGGCATTTCCACGCATGCTTAACAAATTGTTTAAAATCAAGGTGTAATAACCACATGGCTTCAAATTTAAAGGCCTTCAACCTCTTATACCTCTTTAAACCCTCAATAATAATCCACTTTGGACTTGTGATCCGAACAAAAAATAGGGTAATTATAAAGACAATAATTAGGGTGACAGTTAAGCCACTAAGTATTTGCAACTACTCTATCAAGTCTCTCGAAGATTAAAGTGTCATCAGAGTGTTTATTAGTCCAAGTATAAGGGCTTGTTTGGTATTGATTTGCTTTTAAAAAAAAAAAATACTTCTGATGTGCTGTGAGAATAAACAACTGTAAAATAAAGCAGTTGAGTGTTTGGTAATTTTTTTTTTATATATAAAAGTGCCTGTAAGTGTAAGGGTGTTGGGTAAACTTTTATATAAAGCTGTTGTGACCATGTCAAATGACAAAAAATGAGTATGATATTAAATGTAAAATAAGAATAATTTTTTGATATTTGACAAAAAATAAAGAATAAGAATTTTATTTATTAATACTCTCTCTAGAGTCTTCCCCCTTTATTTTCTCCACCTGCATCGACTAGACTTTTCCAAAAATCAAAAAAATCTCTCTAGAAGTCTCCCCCCACTACCCCAATTTTCTCAGTTTTTATTTTTTCTGCTCCGTCTTCTTTTTTATTTTCATCTCCATGGATTCCGAAGGTGCCAACGTCGTGACGGTGCCGTCTTTGATGGGTTGTTCCTCAATCTCTCTCACTTGTATCACTGCATTTTTCTTCTTCATTTTCTCCGTCTGGGCAATCTGGGCTCTCCTAATTTGCAGAAATACGAAGAACGGTCTCCTATAAGCAGTGCCATCTAGGAAATCTGGGCAAGTCCACGTGCCAAAACCGAATCTGAATCCGAGTCTAGTTATCGCCGGAAAAGATGGTGGTGTTTCTCGGCACAATTTTGTCGGCATGGGAGTGAGAGAGGACGAACGAGAGATGGGTGAAAGGTCTGAGACAAAATCAATGCCATATGGTATGAAATCCAAGGTCAATAACGGTGATTGTTGAAGCTGGGAGTGAACGGCGTTGTGGCAGAGTCGACAAGGACGATCTCCCAATTGAAGTCGACGATGTCTTCCAGTTAGTATTATGTGTACTTTATTTAATTGTTTAAGGCCATTTTGGGTATTTGAAAGTTTTATTAAAGGACTCAGCGCCTCTTGCAAATTAGGTTTGCGCAAAAGCTATGGAAGCAAAAAAAGCCAGTTTTTCAAATGTAGCTTTTGCTGCTTCTCTTTTTTGACTTTTTTTTTTCACCCAAAACTGTGAAAAAAAGTTGAAGTTAAAAGTTTACCAAACACAAAAAAGCTCCCAACTTTTTTAGATACCTGTTTTTTTCAAAAGCACCTCACCAAACAACATAGGCACACTAGCAGCATCCAAAGACACAACGTTCCCATCATTTAAGAAGTTAATGAAATTGTTCATATGCGAGTTTATATATTTCAATTCCCCCACCCCCTCTCTCTTTCTCTCTTTCTCCCCATGAAACACCAAGGCTTATCCACATGGTTTAAGAGGAGGATTTCCTCCCACAAACCAAGTCGTAGGGATTTTTGGGGGTAAACATACAAGTAGTAGCAGCATCCTCCAAACCCATATTGTTTGGATCAAAACTTGGATTTGGGCTCAAGAAAGAGGCTGGCCCAAAAAGGATGCCTAAAGGAAGAGTCGGCCGAAGCCCAGCCGAAACCCAGAAAAGTAGAAAAGGGCTTTTCTGACTCGGTGCAGCTCATAAAGACCACTTGCTCACCTACCCAAAAGCCAAGTGGTATAGAGTGACCAGCTATACAGCCCATAAAGTACTTTATAATGGCAGAACAAGTAAAATAGCTGATGAGTCACTGCCCCTCAAGTTGCATTCGGGCAAGGCTGTTGCTACAAGAGGCCAAGCTGAGTTGTCTATAAAAGAGGAAAGAGAAATCAGGAATAAGGACACTCAATCAAACAAACAAATGCAAGCACAAACTCTGCTCAAAGCCAGATTTGCCTTCAAAACGAATCTGTAGTCAGCCCAAGCCTTCATCCCTCTCGGGACAAGCCTTCACTCAAACCCTTGTAATAGCTCTGCTACCTTGTTCAACCTTGTTGTAGTATCGATTTCCCTTTATAAACTTATCTCCTTACTTCCCTCTAAAGCTCTCAGACCCTTGATAAACCACAAAGATAGGGACTAGCAAGACGATCAGGCTTACCCGACAAGGTTAAACCTTGCCCGACCTTCTTTGTTTTTGTCTTTTCATTCATTAGCCTAGCAATATGTTGTATACTTCCAGTTGTATTCAAGTTATTTCTAGTAAGATGACTACTAAAAGAACCTCTCAGTGCTTAGATCCGATTTGAACATATCTTCATTGTTCAGACTAGATCTAAGTTCTAAGCCCTCGGGTATGTAATTTTGATCAATTAAAAGTCATTGGCCTCAAGGCATAAAAAAGAACCTTATGTGGACTTAACCCATCCACGATAGTGCTTGATAAACAAGAAGTCCGAAGTTACTTGGTGCGCAAGTAATCAACCTACCCCTTCGTTTTATTTCTATTATATTATGATTATCATAGAACACTTAAGCATGGAACGAATTCTGATGGGAAGCCTCAAGGCCTACACCTAAGGCCCCACAAAGGCACCTATTTGGGTTCGTTCTATCTCTCATATTCGGGTAATCAGAAGTATAATAGCTATAAGACTCCTGCAATCAATGAAACAAATATTATGTGTTCGAGCACTGGGTTAGTTATCGATGGGAAGCCTCAAGGCCTACACCTAAGGCCCCACAAAGGCACATGTCATAACTAACACGGTTTCTCGGGCATATATATATATATACACAACTAAAACTCGACATCCATTTCACATCTGCCATGCTAAAGATGGCATTGGCACGCCTGAGTACTTAGAAGTTAATCTTGATTGTGAGCCTCAAGGCCTACACCTAAGGCCCTATAAAGGCACCTCTCAAAATTAATGATGTCCTTCTCTTCCAGCCTTGCCCGACGAGTCTTGCTTGACGAAGCCCGACAATGAAGCAGAAGCCCGACAGCAGCCCTCAACCGGTGCCAACCTCCCGGGGAGCTGTGCGCTCGTCGGCCAGGAAAGATCCCCGGGGAAATTCCTGACGCGAACATAGTTTTGGCACGCCCGGTGGGATCCATTTGATCAGAAGATATATGTCAAAAATGCCAGAAGATTTGCAAACCACATTGTTACAGATGTTGCAAAGATTGGAAAAAGCCTCCACAGGCTCCAGAAAAGAAACAGACTTGGTTCCTCCCGAGGGAAAGAGACTTAAAACCAGCCTGCCAGAAGAGGTGATGGTGGACAAACCTGCGGTTCCCTTCTCAGAGGCCCCCATAAATATGATCAGTATGGCATGGGCTGAGAAGGGAAAAGAAAAAATCACAAGGGAAGTGAAGGAAGGAAGACTGGCTAAAATACCTACAGGAGGGGTGATCAAGTCGCCCGAATATCCAAAAGCGGCCATAATCAAGGGGATGGTTATGTGTAGTAAGTGCCAATGCGAGTGCGAGCTCGAAATTCCCCCAGCTGGGATCCTCATTGATCATGAACTGATTAGGAGGAACGAATAAGATGAAAGGAGAGAAGCCCGCGAAAAAATCAAGCAGGCAACAAGAAAAGACACTTCCCGAAGCGTTTTTCAACGATTAGGAGGTGATTCCCAACCCAAAGCTTTATCAGAAGTATTTCGAAACCATGAAGCTTCTGATGAGGCAGAAGATATGGAGGCCAAAATACGGAGGGACGCAGATCATCCTCAATATGGCCATATGGGGAGGGAAATCAAGAAGATTGATGGGATAACAAATCATGTCAGAAAAGGAAATCCTGCCCACCTCGGACGAAAATGGTATGTAGTCGGAAAGAATGGACAGCCTACCAAACAAATGGGAGCCTCCATGGTTAGGAGAGTTCAAAGGCAGCACAAAGCCTACATGAATTCCCTGAAGACCCCCGCAACATCTGAAGCCTCCCAGAATAAAAAACTGGAGAAAACATCATCTGGGAGAAGTAGTCAGCTCCGTTGGAGAAGTAAGAAAGATGTGGAAATGGCCAATAGCAAGACAGAAGGCGAGGGCAATCACGTGCCGCATAACCAACACCCTGGGAAGTATAGGATCTTGAGGCGGGCTCAAGAAGATCTAATCATGGTACCAACTCCCGGATGGAAGCCAGAGCCTATTTGTTTTGGAACTGTTTCATCTGAAAAGAAACCACCTTCTCTGCCATTGGTAGATCCTTTTGGTGAAGTTCCAAAGCAAACAATGTATACGGACATGAATCAACAGGAGGGGGAACCAGAACCACTACTTCCAGCCGATGCAATGGCCTGGTTGGATGAATTCATGAACCAGATTGGAAGCAAGAAAGAAGATCTGCTCGAACCTAGTAATTTTCACATTAACATGGCATATGTATTATCCGCCATGTTTGGTGCCAGACCTGATCAGCCCGCTACTATGGAGGGTGATTACCTGACAACTGAGCCAATGATGGCACATGTCAATGTGGAGGTAGTCGAAGAAGACGAATCAGGCAAGGCTGAATCTTCTGAAGCGCCCAAAGGTGGTCCTTTAAGGATTTATACAGATTAAATGGTGTTTAGCCGCCCAAACATCTCGTTGGCCAATCATCTGAAGCCTATATATGTGACAGCTAATTTGGAAGGGGTGCCCTTCAAAAGAATTTTAATTGATGGGGGGGCAGCTGTTAATGTGTTACCAGCCAAGCAAATGAGGAAAATGGGAATAGGCACAAAGGATCTTATTCCTACAGACCTCACGGTCTCTAGCTTCTCGGGCGCTATCACCAAGACTCATGGGATATTGCCTTTAGAAGTAGATTTGGGTTCTAAACAGATCATGTTGGCATTCTTTGTGGTGGATTGCACCTCCACTTATGGAGCCTTACTCGGAAGAGATTGGATCCACCAAAGTCTTGCCATACCCTCCACTCTTCATCAACAAGTGGCTGTTTATCATGAGGCGGGCACAGAAGGACCAGGCTTTTGGGAGATGGTAGAGGCCGAATCACGACCATTTCTCCCCACAGCCAACGTTGCGGAAGCAAGTTTCTACAACCCCAACGTGGGAATCTTGAAATGTTCAGGAGCTGATAAGAACGGCTGCCCTACCAAGGTGACGGCCCAAAAACTTTTGGAACAAGGAATGCTCCTTACTATAGAGGAGTGGGATAGACCTTGTATCATCCCAAATCCCATACACCATCAATGACTGAACAGAAAAAGAAAGATCAGGTAATAGCAGTCAGATCCCTGATTAAAAGACTGTTGGTGTATAGGAAGGGAAGAAGGCAAGAAAGGGAGCTATTGGACAGAGAAGAACATGAATGGCAGGTAGGAGCTTCGACCAGCCAGCATGAAAACAAGGAGGAATCTTGCAGAGAAGAATTGGATATGGCCATTCAGATGGCCGAGTGCATATATGACCTAGATATGCCAGACAACTTGCCCGAGAGCCCGGAGCTGGTTGAATTTTTGTGTGCAGAACCGGATAAGCCACCACCAGAAGTTCAGGATCCTCTAGAAGTTATTGATCTAGGGACAAAGGAGGATCCAAGACCAATACAAATTAGTGGTTTATTGGGGGTTGATGATCGGGCAAAGATTATCTGCCTTTTACAAGAATTCAAGGACTGTTTTGCTTGGCATTATACTGAGATGCCAGGTTTAGATTCAGCCTTGGTGGAACATAGAATGCCCATCAAGGAGGGATATAAACCTGTTAAGCAAGCACCGCGAAGGATGTCAAAGGAGATAGAAGAAAAGGTCAAAGAAGAGATTGAAAGGCTAGTAAAAGCTGGCTTTATCAGACCGGCCAAATATGTAGAGTGGTTAGCCAACATTGTTCCCGTTTTAAAAGCTATAACAAAAGCAGTACGATGTTGTGTTGATTACAGAAATATTAATGGTGCTACACCAAAAGATGAGTATCCTATGCCCATGGCCGATCTATCTATAGATGCAGTAGCAAAACATAAAGTCTTATCTTTTATGGATGGGAATGCCGGGTATAATCAAATAAAGATGGCTCCAGAAGATATACATAAAACAACTTTTAGGTGTCCCGGGCATGTGGGGGCATATGAATATCTGGTCATGCCATTCGGGCTCAAGAATGCTGGTGCAACCTACCAAAGGGCAATGGATGCCATCTTTCACGATCTGATTGGCCAGAGCATGGAAGTATACATCAATGACATAGTGGTGAAATCTAAAACAGAAGAGCATCATCTGGTAGACCTCAGACAAGCATTAACAAGGATGAGGATCCACAAATTAAAGATGAATCCAAAGAAGTGCGCGTTTGGAGTAAGAGCGGGCAACTTCTTGGGATTCCTGGTGCATCAAAGAGGTGTAGAAGTGGACAAGAACAAATCTCGGGCAATAATGGAGTCACATTCACCCACCAACAAGGTGCAACTCCAGAGGCTACTGGGCAAAATTAACTTCTTAAGGAGGTTCATTGTTAATTTAGCGGGCAAGATCCAGCCGCTGACTCCTTTATTAAGATTGAAAGATAAAGAAAACTTCGAGTGGGGACCGCCACACCAACAGGCCTTTGACAACATCAAGGCCTATTTGGCTTCTCCACCAGCGTTTGTGCCACCTCAAATGGGAAAACCCTTAAAGCTGTATATTTCTGCCTCAGAAAAGTCAATCGGGAGTTTGCTAGCCCAAAATAATGAAGGCGGGAAGGAGCAAGCAGTGTACTACCTTAGTAGAATTCTGACCGAGGTAGAAACAAGATATTCCCCAGTAGAAAGGTTATGCTTGGCTCTATATTTCACTGCCAGTAAGCTAAGGTATTACATGTTACCTTGTCACATGCACATCATCGCCAAGACAGATGTGATAAAGTACATGCTGTCAAAACCAATGCTAACAGGAAGGATTAGGAAGTGGATTCTAGCATTATCAGAGTTCAGTTTTCAGTATGTACCCCAAAGGGCAGTCAAAGGCCAATCAATTGCTGACTTTCTGGCCGAGCATCAAGAATCTCAAGGTGAGGTAATCAATATCCCAGGAAGCCTGGAGGTCACTAGCATTTGGATCCCGCCAAGAAAAGATATCTCGGGCAAAGAAGATTGGGTCCAACAAGAGATAAGAAGAGTGACTGGTCTTTGGATCACTCCTTGGAAGCTGTATTTTGATGGATCTCACACTCAGAAGGCTTCGGGAGCAGGGATTGTGATTGTAAACCCTCAAGGGGTTTATCATTATTATTCATTTCTCCTGGACTACCCAGGGAATACTAATAATCGGGCAGAGTATGAGGCTTTAATAATTGGTCTGGAAATCTTAATGGATCTGGAGGCAGCAGAGGTAGAGATCTTTGGAGATTCAGAGTTAGTAATAAACCAGCTAAATGGGGAGTTCAAGCGCAGACATATTACCATGGAGGGGTATTACTTGGCGGCTACGCAATTACTAAGTTTCTGGGATTTTGAGATATCAGTCAATCATGTTCCCAGGGGATCCAACTTAGCGGCCAACGAGATGACACAACTAGCCTCAGGAGTGCCAATACAGGAGAGAAGATATGGGGTAGATGTCGAGATCCAAAGAAGAAACCTTCCTTCTATCTTAGAAAGGGGATTCAGTCTGGATATAATGGTTCTAGAGACCGAGATAGAAGATTGGAGGTCACCTATCATTCATCATTTGAAGAATCCCTCTTCGCCTACAAGCAAGAAGAATAGATAGCAAGCAACCAAGTATGTCTTATGGGCGAAGAACTTGCTAAGGAAAACTCCAGATGGGTTACTATTGAAATGCTTGGGCCAAAAAGAATCCATGAGGGTAATGGCCGAAGTACATGAAGGAGTATGTGGAGCACATCAGGCTGGAACGAAGATGAGATGGTTGCTTAGAAGGTATGGTTATTTCTGGCCCGACATGGAAAAAGATTGCAAGTCTTATGCCCGAGGTTGCAAAGAATGTCAAAGACACGGACCTCTCCAACATGTGCCCTCGGTACCTTTAAATCCAGTAGTCAAGCTTTGGCCCTTCAGAGGATGGGCGATGGACTTCATCGGCCAAATCTATCCAGCTTCTAGTAAAGGGCATACTTTTATAATTGTAGCAACGGATTATTTCACCAAGTGGGTGGAAGCATCAGCAGTAAAATCCATAACTTCAGCCGCAATCAAGAATTTTATCGAGGCCAAGATTCTGCACAAATATGGGGTGCCCGAAACTATAGTAACGGATCGTGGGCCATCTTTTATTTCAAAAGAAGTTGAGGAGTTTGCAAGCAAGTAAAAAATAAAGATGATCCAGTCCAGTCCGTACTACCTTCAATCAAATGGCCAGGCAGAGGCCAGCAACAAGGCCCTGGTCAACATTATCAAAAGAATGGTAATGGATAGTCCAGAGAAGTGGCATGAGCAGCTGGGGAACACTTTGTGGGCATACAGAACTTCCAAGAGGGCAGGAACAGGGACAACTCCTTATGCTTTAACTTTCGGGCAAGATGCAGTGCTCCCCGTGGAGATCAATGTAAGTTCTGTCAGAATTCAAAATCAATTTGGATTACACAGTGAAGAGTACATCGAAGCCATGTGTCAAGGAATTGAAGACTTGGGTGTAGCCTGAATTGAAGCCTTGAACCAGATTCAGGAAGGGAAGAAAGCCGTTGCCCGAGCTTATAACAAAAAGGTAAAGATGAAATCTTTCAAGGAAGGGGATTTAGTATGGAAGACAGTCCTCCCTCTAGGAGCTCAGCTCAGGGGCTTTGGAAAATGAAGCCCGACGTGGGAATGTCCTTTCAATATTAATCACGTTTTGGATAGGGGAGGATATTACCTAGCAGACCTTGAAGGAAACAGGCAGAAACATCCCATTAATGTTAAATTCTTGAAAAAATCTTGTCCTACGTTGTGGGATGTTAGAGATTGTTATATTGAAGATGATGCAAGGTAAGGCAAGCTTCAGGATATCAATGTGCAGTGTATATTTATCAATCATTCAAGAAGACAGAAAGACAAGAGTTGCTAAAATAATGTATATTTCATTTCGACAAATTGGTAAAATTTACAACGGATTCAAGGCCGACGTATTACATTCAATTCTCCTTCTGGATGCAATGATATCTTCAGTTGGTTTTCCGATGTCTTCATGGATGGAACCCGATCAGGTGATCGGGTTATGCGGCCAAGACACGCCTGGTAGGGCATCCTCAATCAGGACCATCACCATATGTGATGGTAAAGCCTGATTTATCACGGTAGCAAGCAGGAAAGCAAGCCTTCGTGAGGAAACCGTCTGACCAATGGTGTTGGGGATAGCGGGGTGTTCGACCAAAGGTGTTGGAGATAGCGATTATCTGATGATAACTTTTTTTCTCACGAAAAGGGAATTTTAGGAAACTCCACTTAAAATATGAGGAACTCATTTCACAGTTTTGGGAAGAAGCTCAGAAAGAATAAACACGTGGGGAGAATGAAAGTTGAGTTCGAGGATGGTTTGTTAAGAAGGCTGACATTTATAAAGAATATCAGAGAGTAGTTCAAAGGTTGTGGGAAGATCAAGAGACTCCAGGTGCCATTAATTTTATCCAGAAAATACAAGTTCCAAGGGCAAGGGTGCAGCCGCATGCAGATATTCAATTAATATTGACGCCTGGAATTCCAGGCTAAAATATCAATTGAAGGGGGCACTGTTTGGATCAAAACTTGGATTTGGGCTCAAGAAAGGGGTTGGCCCAAAAAGGATGCCCAAAGGAAGAGTCGGCCGAAGCCCAGCCGAAACCCAGAAAAGCAGAAAAGGGCTTTTCTGACTCGGTGCAGCTCATAAAGACCACTTGCTCACCTACCCAAAAGCCAAGTGGTATAGAGTGACCAGCTATACAGCCCATAAAGTACTTTATAATGGCAGAACAAGTAAAATAGCTGATGAGTCACTGCCCCTCAAGTTGCATTCGGGCAAAGCTGTTGCTACAAGAGGCCAAGCTGAGTTGTCTATAAAAGAGGAAAGAGAAATCAGGAATAAGGATACTCAATCAAATAAACAAATGCAAGCACAAACTCTGCTCAAAGCCAGATTTTGCCTTCAAAACGAAGCTGTAGTCAGCCCAAGCCTTCATCCCTCTCGGGACAAGCCTTCACTCAAACCCTTGTAATAGCTCTGCTACCTTGTTCAACCTTGATGTAGTATCGATTTCCCTTTATAAACTCCTCTCCTTACTTCCCTCTAAAGCTCTCAGACCCTTGATAAGCCATAAAGATAGGGACTAGCAAGACAATCAGGCTTGCCCGACAAGGTTAAACCTTGCCCGACCTTCTTTGTTTTTGTCTTTTCATTCATTAGCCTAGCAATATGTTGTATACTTCCAGTTGTATTCAAGTTATTTCTAGTAAGATGACTACTAAAAGAACCTCTCAGTGCTTAGATCCGATTTGAACATATCTTCATTGTTCAGACTAGATCTAAGTTCTAAGCCCTCGGGCATGTAATTTTGATCAATTAAAAGTCCTTGGCCTCAAGGCATAAAAAAGAACCTTATGTGGACTTAACCCATCCACGATAGTCCTTGATAAACAAGAAGTCCGAAGTTACTTGGTGCGCAAGTAATCAACCTACCCCTTCGTTTTATTTCTATTATATTATGATTATCATAGAACGCTTAAGCATGGAACGAATTCTGATGGGAAGCCTCAAGGCCTACACATAAGGCCCCACAAAGGCACCTATTTGGGTTCGTTCCATCTCTCATATTCGGGTAATCAGAAGTATAATAGCTATAAGACTCCTGCAATCAATGAAACAAATATTATGTGTTCGAGCACTGGGTTAGTTATCGATAGGAAGCCTCAAGGCATACACCTAAGGCCCCACAAAGGCACCTGTCATAACTAACACGGTTTCTCGGGCATATATATATATATACAACTAAAACTCGACATCCATTTCACATCTGCCATGCTAAAGATGGCAGTGGCATGCCTGAGTACTTAGAAGTTAATCTTGATTGTGAGTCTCAAGGCCTACACCTAAGGCCCCATAAAGGCACCTCTCAAAATTAACGATGTCCTTCTCTTCCAGCCTTGCCCGACGAGTCTTGCTCGACGAAGCCCGACAGTGAAGCAGAAGCCCGATAGCAGCCCTCAACCGGCGCCAACCTCCCGGGGAGCTGTGCGCTCGTCGGCCAGGAAAGATCCCCGGCGGAAATTCCTAACGCGAACACATATAACGATCCTTAATCCAAGCATGAACCCCCAACCCCACCATCTGGATCACAGCAAAAAAACACTATCAAAATACCATTCGAAAACCTAACAGAGACCTTTTCTAACGGCATTTGGTTTCCACTAAACAAAAAAGGTCCATCATCCTACTACCACACATAAAATTAAAATTACTTCTAAAATCATGCTTACCCAGCCCCCTACAATTCCACACGACACACTTCACCAATCCAACTCTTCAAAATACCCACTTGGACAAGCCTCTTCAGTATACTCCTCACGGAACCTCTTTCTTCGACTCATTCTCGGACTTAACAGATGCCTTGTAGTAGCAGTATCGGCTTCTGTAGCCAACAAGGCAGCAACGACATTCGTAGAACTCCTTCCATCATCAACCACATCCTTCATCACACTTGACACAATGACAACCTTCTATTCAGTCACAACCATCTTATCAAACCTCATCCTGCTTTGGACCAGATCAGCACAAGGCAACCATTTGTGCTTGGGGGTATTGACCATATCCCTGTAGAGCATGTCATTTCTCGACCTCTCACCGGACCTACGTTTCTCCACCTTTCTTCTCCATTTAAGAATCACAGTGGTTCATCCTTCCTCATTAGAGCCCTCTTCCTCAGCTCTATGTCCAACATTCTCCACTTCGTTTGAGTCCTCATCCACAGTTGCAGCATTAGGGAAGCACATCATCTCATATTCAAGCAAACTAAACTTTATATCCTCGTCAACATGAGTGTCTTCCGGATAAACACGACTCACCCTCAAAGACACGATCAATCATAAAACGTCCATCCTCATCCTCCATCTCATGGCATGCATGACTATCTAACCTCCTCATTCCGCAATAAAAATAGACTTCAAAAAGTTTTTCATAACTAATTAGAATAGGGATGTCCTTCTTCTTGTTCACAATAAGAACTCTCTTTAGGGGGAATCTGAGATCAACTTCCAGCAAAACTTTGAAAAAGACTCCATTAAGCCCTAGCGTAATCTTATCAACTTTAATCACCCGTCTTATTGGCTGCGTAATGTCCTTAGTTACACCTTCCTCCTTATACTACACAGGAACCCTAAACAGCCTAGCCCAAACCACCACCTTTGTAATCACATCAGTATCCTTAAAGTGGGTAGTCTACCTTTCAAGGTGAAACTTTTGGCCCCTGACATACCATGACCTGTTGTTCATCACAAACATAAGGTCATCCTCATCGGAAAACTCTAAAGCAAACCATTTCCTGCCGAAATGGTCAAGATAGAAGGTATTTTTTACATCGTTCTTCCACGGTAGACCAAGCTTCCATTGATAAGCCTGACCTTCAAGTGTTGGCCAAACATTCTTCCTATAAGCACACGAGCTTGCCTATGCTCCACCCCACATTGATGGATGAGCAGAGGTTCGTACTGAATCTAGTGACCCTTCTCTTCATCGTGAAAGTACTCTTGGCTCTTTCAACAACTACATGCTTCTGACGAGGCTAGGGAGCAAGAAAAGGGTTTTTCAAGTTGGGCACATATTTCTTATTACATATTCTAGGTCTACGAGTAGGGAGAGGTGATGAAGCAGAGAGTTGAGGGTTGGTAGAACAAGGAATACTGAAAAAATAAAGAGTTGAAATGAGGAAACATCCAACTTCACCCAGCTGATAAATAAGGCCAATCTTTAACTGAAATGGCTAATTATAGCTCCGTCGAAAAATGTCAGGCCATATTCATATACCATCTCCAACCGAATGAGCTAAATATAACTCCTCATTAATTTATTAGTTTTCAGTTTATACTTTAAATTTATTGGTTAATTCAATTAAACTACTTTGGATGTTTTCAAATCTAACTGTTGAATTTGAATAAATTATTGCAACTGATGAATTGGGCCCCAAAAAAAGGGCTATGAGGGGGTTACGTTTGGCTAGCCTAATGCCCCTTTGGCTAAATAATGGTCTAGTAGATTCGATAGAATTATAGCCTAACAATTGGTTGGAGATGACTTTTTATGCAAGTCAGTCCATTTTTTAACTTTTGAACCTTTAGCTCTCTCAATTGACCATGGCCTAAAGAGCATCCCCCGGCCGCCCGGGGGGGGACCCAACCGTCGAAAAATATCAAACAAAAATCCAGAATCTCAATGATAGCACACAATAAGCCCAAAAGGCTGGTAATAATTGCAAAATAGCAGCAGTGAGTGGGTGTAAAATGCGGCACCATAGTTATCATGACTAGAGAACCCTCATGCGTGATATTGATATTAAAATGAGTAGGATTCTTTTTTTCTTTTTTTTTTCTTCTTTTTTTTTCCTCTTCTATTTGAACGGTCACGGTTAAATCACATTAAATTTTTTATAGAAAAAGAAATACAAAATAGAGAATGTGAGATAAAAGAATGGAAAGAAATGAAAAGAGAAGGGAAGAAAATTATAGTCCATATTTAAAAAAGCGAAAGACAACTACCAATGAGCAAGGAAAGCCAAACGATACTTAAGAGCAAGAAAGGTGCATTGGAAGGTCAGGCCCGGCCCTAGCCTAGGGCAGCAAGGGCGACCGCACAGGGCCTCAAAAAATCGAGGGCACCAAAAAAATTAATTTTTATTATTATAATGTTATGTTCAGTAAGCGTATAAAAATATAAAACTGGATATTTGTCATAAGATGTCATTTGCAGGGGTGTTTTGCTGCTTTCCTGCAATGGAAAGGAACACGGGTTCGAAACTTAAATATGCTTTTTTTATGCATTTATTTCATCTTTGGTTTAAATAAGTAGCTATATTTCTATATGTGCCTTTGACGAAAGTGGTTTTTACAAATTCATTTTCAATTAATTACCACCCTTTGGCAAATAATAATAATAATAGTAGTCACCCAAGTTCAAAATGAGGACCTTTTTCTTTTGAGAACTTTAACTAAAAGTTCCCAGTACTGTTCACTTTAACGAAAAATCACATTTTTACACTAAAAAATCAATCTTAGTACTATTTATTTTACCATTTCGTTAAAACTCAAAGTTTTCAAGATCTTTTCGTTAATTTTCCTTTTTCTTTAGCAATGATGTTCTGTTTCAATATAATGTTAGGGTTTAGGGTTACTTTTCTTTCTTATCCAAGAAAAATGAGTTATATTTTTAATAACATATATGTGGTATTTGGTTTTTCAATAATTTTTTTTTGGCTCATTCATTGTTTATAACATTATATATATAAATTAGAGAGAGAAAAATATGACAATTCTTATGAAGCCCCAAGGGAAAATAAATTAGAAAATTATCCGATAACTATAAGTTTTATACAAAAATACCTTTCATACCTTAGTTGATTTTTGCTTGTGAAATATTTGTGTACTCTTATCTAAATACAAACTAATATTATGGCTTAGATGTGAAATCTATTTTTTCTTCACTTATAAGTGAGAGATCTTAGGTTTGAGTCTTTTAAATGACAAGTTAGACACCAAATTATGGCCAACCCATCTTGTTGCTTAGCATAATCCCTCACATCCTGTTATCGTTTTATCAAAGAAAAGTTACATCGGCATGCACAAATATGAACACTAAAACAATTGATTTTTTTTTTCTGACGTGGAGTTATACTAGGGCACTTATTTTGGTATTACCCCGGGCCTCAAAAATCTCAAGACCGGCCCTGGGTCCAAATATCAAACGATTTTTTCAGAACCCAACCCGAAGCAACCAAACCGGCATCAAACAAATCCAAGCATCGATTAGACAAACAAAATACAAAAACATGAATCAAATTACTGGTGTAATACCCAATACACCAAGCAACCAATGAACAATCAGAAATAAATCTGAGAACTTTCCCGACCCTAAAACCCTTTGGTTTTCCAAGAAAAGTAGTCATCAATTCTTGGAGATCACAAAACCAACTGTGAGGAGAAAACTTGGGACTAATTAGCTTCACTGGACTCAAACCCCAAACGAATAACCTTGCCGAATCATTAAGCCTATACTTTTCCTCTACCTTCCTAATTATCAAAACCATGCTTATCGGTGCCCAACTCACTAAAACCCTAAAATCACAGAGAAATAAGCAATTAGAAACCCTACGGGTAGCCAAATCAACCCATCCGCCCCAATGGAAAAACTCGATCGATATTTTCAGCGCCGAAGCAAACTCTCTCTCACGAACCCTAGCATCATTTGTGCCTCTTAAAAAGCCAATGTCATCACTATTTCTATTAATTAATTGTATCCATAGTAAAGAAAAATATTCGAGCAACCCCTCATTTGTAGAAGACCATCTTCTAAATAGCCACAACTGGCTGCACTGACGAGGCAATTTTTCTGGAAGTATTTTTTTCGGTTACTGAGGTTGTGCCTTTTAGTTTTGAGAACCTTTGTAAATTTTCATACTCGTTTTCTTCTCTCCTAGTTGTGTTCATTGATAATAATTGAATACAATATATATATATATATATATATATATATATATATATATATATGTTATATGAGTGCGTGTGATTAGGAAAAGGTACTGATTCATTCATGTGTATAAAGTGTTCGAACTCCCGAACAAAAAACTGAACTGAACCTCAAATAAGCCAACAAAAATTAAAAAGTAACCGAACCACGTAGTAATTTTGATTTGGCAAAAAACAAAATCGAATGAAGTCAAACCCACCCCTAATTTTCAGTTAGACTAATAAGAGATGTGATGGGTGTGGTGGGTCTAATTTATAGTGGGTAACCAAATTGGTCTTAGCATATCTTGATGCAAATTTCTGACGTCATTTGGTTTGTTGAGAATGAACCTACAAATCAATCAACACTTTTGATCAAAGATCAAAAACTTGGCCAATAGATCTCCGATACCTAACTTAGTTTCTCTAAAAAGTGTTAATGTTTAGAGTTTTCTGTGTATAAAAAAAGCTTACCCAATCTTGGTGGAAAAATAGGGTATTTATATAGAGGGTGGCCCACCCCTAGGGTTAGGTTAGACTCGACCAAAGTTAATCTACCAGCTTTCGCCAAGTATTAGCCTTCCACCCAACAAGCTTTTGCTTTACCCTTCTTAAAAAGTTCATTACCATTCATTGGGTCTTTCTAGAAAACAATATTATGGTTGCCCAAATATTTACCAATAATAGTTTTATGCTGAATCTAAAGAATATTTACGATTTCATTTCAAAGCCCTGAGAGAAATAGAGCGAAGATTTATGAAAATTAATTTGCTGCCCACAAACTTTCGCAAACTTATCTAAAATACCCAGAATATTTCTTGCCCCTTTGGTAGAAGTTTTAGCAAACAATAATCAGTCGTCAACAAAAGCTAGATTAGAAATTTTAAACCCAAACGGGGAAGTTAGAAGACTAACATGGGATTTTGGGATGCTAGAGAGATCATTTTAAGGGGCGAATTAAGGTTTGCATGCTGAGAATAAAAATATATGGATTGTGAAATAATATAATTTAGTTAAATTATATTATTAATTGCCTGTCGGGATATTGCAAAGAAAATGTCATGCAGAACCCTCTGTAACGTCAAGTCACCGGTAGAGACTCTACATACTATCTATTTGCAAATGGCTAAAACTTGAGCTAATAGGTATTAAGGTGCAATAATGAAAATTACACTCGGAAACATTTTTCAACTAGAACACCGATCGAGCTTACGTCATGTACAGAAGGGCATCAAGCCTCATTCCAAAGGGTAGTGTCATTGAGCGGCTAGATTAATTAGAAGTCAACAGCCATGAGTATTAACCTGATACTCTGGCATCAATTAATTTCCAATGTACTCTTCTAACAATTCCTCTCATTTTAATTGGAGGTTGGGTTTTGCCACTTAGTACTACGATTTGGTAGTAATCCTCTTCACTTGTAAGTGAAGTGAAAGGTCTTAGGTTCAATTCTCGTCAAAGATAAATTTGAACCACATTATTGCTAAAACCGAGAACCATCAGCTGGAAATGCACGTGAAAATGTTTAGAAGAGGTTTGATTCTGAAAAGCAAAACATCACATTAATTGTGATGTTAATGACTAGCTATAGCAACTAACAAAATCAAGTCCCTGACCTTGTTTACCAATGAACCTCGTCAATGGTAAAGAGTTATTCTTAAGATACCATATCCAGAGAATAAAGAATAATAAAGAGTGCATGCATCTCTGCTACTGGCCATGTAAAGCATGGCATTGCAAAATAATAGTACACACGGGAGCAAGATTTGGTCTCATAGGCATTTCCTTTGCATAATACTCTTCCCTATGTACATACGTGTGAAAACATAAATGCAAACATGAATGCGCATTAGTAAGGAAATGACTTGAGCAACAAAACATTTTACAAATATCATCATGGTGGTTCTTATTGAAATTGCATTAATCTCCAGACTGCATATGGTCATTATGCTATTTTCTCTTATGTTCTGTGATATATCTTCTGTAGAATAAGTGTGTGTGTGAGAGACAGAATAGCATTCAAAAATTACAAAGCTTGAAGGAAATACCACTGCCACTATGTCAAGATAATCTGCAACAATCTCAACCAAAATCATTACTTACTAGATCACAGCTTCATCAACTTCATTGAAGTATCCTATACGGACCACATCGCCAACTCACAATTCAGAATTATACCCAACTTTTGCTTCGTTGCCTTGTAAATGATCATAGGCCTTGCATCAACGAAATGCTTCATATGCACAACTAGTTGGTCGTCAAACTCAAACTCGATCACCATGTGATTCCTGTCATCTCCCCATTGGGTTATGGCATCCTCGTACATCGAATGAGCAAAATATCTAGCAAAAGAAACCTGAAATAGTAGATAATTTTTTCCTACCATGTTGTCCTGACATGGTAGGAAAAGACTATCACCTATTTCGGGTTTCTTTTGCTGGAGATTTCGCTCATTCAATGTACGAGGAGGCCAGAACCCAATGGGTAGATGACAAGAATGACATGGTGATCGAGTTTGAGTTTGACGACCAACCAATTGTGTATATGAAGTATTCCGCTGATGCAAAGCCTATGATCATTTCCAAGGCAACGAAGCAAAATTTGGGTATAATTCTGAATTGTGAGCTAACGATGTGGCCTGTGCAAGACTTCAATGAAGTTTATGAAGTTGCGATCTAGTAAGTAACTAGTTATCCCAAGTTTCGAGCACCGAAAAGTATGAGCTCTGCGAACAAGGGCCAAACAGATCAACCTGAACCTCAAGATGGTCAAGAACTGACCTAAGGTAATCGTTGTTCATGCACACCACAACATCATGTAGCTAATGGTGCGCCTACAAAAATCACATTGTACAAAAAACCAAGTGGAGTGGGGGTTGCAGTTTGGACCGTCCATCAACCACAATATGCGGTTTGGTCACTTGATCAACGGGAAGATTTCGTACCTTGGATGCCCATCTCCAAACATGGCCTGCCAACATCTCATACGTGCTATAGTTGATTGTGTTCCCTTCTTCCTTAGACTTGGCTTTCAAGACGCTAAGCTGCTCCCGCGTCAATCTAAAACTGGAGACTGTCGTACTCTCAGCATCACCATCTTTTGTGCAGGGCGGAGGAATTTTTAAGGGCGGATCAAGCTGGTATTCAACTGGGTCGAATGTTGGCTGAGGTGGGTCTCAAGCACGAAGTAATGTCCTGTCGATGATGGTGGGATTGTAAGGTCAAGTCCGCGAGTGATATCAAACCATGTATATACAAAGTGGAGACCTGAACACCCATCTGCCACTCGATGTTCCAGGCCGACCCCAAGCGACACTCCACATTTGAAGTATGTGACCTGCGTATTTCAATAATTGCAGCAAGCAAACAAACAGAAACTTTACTCACTTTCAAAATCCAAATCAGAAAATGAAAGAAATTGAATAAACTATGAAAGAAAATTTATTTGCCGAATTAGAATCAAACTAATGAAATTGAATTGAACAAAACCCTAACTCAAATTTATTGAAAGGTGTTTATGAAAAGGCTGTGTTGTTGTTGTTGTTGGTGTTTATGAAATATAAAGGAAGAGTACCATCAGACAGAAAAAATCACCTTTCCACCAATTAAAGGAGAAGGTTTAGCTCCAGTTGACCTAAACCATGCTTGTGTAAATCCAAGTGCAATTGCGGTACCTATAAACACAGTAATTAGTAAGCTTGCGATATAAGTCTAACATTCATAACATAAACTGATAAAAAAAAACATAAAACAGCATAAAAGCTTACAGTTCCAAAAATACCATAATCAAGAACAACGAACATCTCAAGTAAACCAATCGACACTACATTCAACAGACAGTTTAAAATTTTTAGTGCTACCCCAAAAGGGATGTCAACACATGATTTCAACAACAAAATTAAGCAGTTAGGAGATCAAGTTAGAGAGAAGTGCACCTTAACAGCCACTCGGAAAGACTTTTGATACAAACCATTTCCTGGCTCCTGCAAAAAGAACATAAAATACTTACTACACATCGAAAGTTGAAAAGCAATACAGTTTCTCTCCCTGAAATGGAGGATGTTCGATCAGGGGATTTTAGGTGAGCAGATTGAATCTGAGGGAGAGAGAAAGAGAGGGAGGAAGAGAATGGAAGAGTGTTGAAAGCAAATGGAAAGCCGGTTGACTCTTCCCAATTTCAGAGGATGGTAATTTCATAAATAAGATGAAATCTCCAATTGGAATTGCATTCGGTATATTCCATTAATAGTTATTACTGAAATGTTATAGGAATCCTGAAAGCAATAATATTAATTCTTACAGAAAACATAACTATGGAAATCATGCAAGCAGAACTAATGTTTATATAAGAGATGAACAAAAATAATGAATCAGACGATCGTAATTTTGAAATATCATCTATCTGCTAATACGACCTTTTTCCATCAAAATAACATAAACCCCAAAGAAAAATGGAAATTGGGAACGACCCACAATCTGAAAATTTACAAAAATTAACAGAAACGGATGAAATTTGAGAGAAAGAATTGGAGTTCTTACAAAGTGTTGATGAAATTTCAGAGAAAGAATTCGATTTCACAGGTAATTATAAAAAATAATCATACAATTTCTCACAATAAAATTCAATGTGACTAAAAACAAATGATAAATATCAACTTTGATGATTTCTTTTATTTTCCCTCTCTTTCTCAGCAACCAAAAACTGAAAAGATTGAAGTACATGGGCAAGTTGGAATGCCTGGGTTGCTATCTCCACTTGGTGTAAAAAAACCAAGGTGGGCATTTTCAGAGCACCTAAACCCTTCATCCACAAACGTATGTAAAAATCAACAAAATAATATTGTGATTGCATTAATCCGCAAAAAAAAAAAAATATGCTAAAATTCATAGTTGGGGTGCAAAGAACCTAATTTTCAGCAATCCAGAGTCACAGATCCAAGGCATTCAAGCACACAACAGAGAAGAGAGTATATTTTTTTGAGGCACGAACCGAGTCTTTACCTTTGCTTCTTGTGGATCTGGGAACTGGATCAAGTCTCTGAACGATGCGATTCTTGGAGTCTCAGATGGTTTTGGGTTCGGAAATGTAGCTCGGCATAGATTTCCGAACTGGATCAAGAATTACCTTCCCAACCCAGCCTAGATTTCCGAACCCACAATACTCCGGCATATA
Source organism: Malus fusca (assembly GCA_035220775.1). Taxonomy (NCBI): domain Eukaryota; kingdom Viridiplantae; phylum Streptophyta; class Magnoliopsida; order Rosales; family Rosaceae; genus Malus; species Malus fusca. Next base: position 32,242,681 of record CM069060.1, on the reverse strand, counting down.
AACAACAAAATATAAAATCAGAAACGCCAAATTTATTCATTTCTGAATTGAAATCCAGAAGAAAAAAAATGCAAAATTTAAGCAATGCAGAGAAAACCTAGATCCGACCACAAACAAACGCAAAAATGAGAGAGGAAACCCAAAAAAAAGGAATTCAAGGAATCCAACATACCGCAATCGGAGCGAGGACGCTATCCGACGGCTATGTTCATCGCGGAAGGCACGGTTGCCAGCCGTCGCTCGCATCCGGTGTGTCTGAGGCTTGTGACCGTCACTACGTGCTTGGTTTGTGGGCTCCACGGCGAGAGACATGGGAGAGCGCCGAGGAAAGGAAGATTATGGTTTGTAGAGGAGAGAGGAAGTGAGAGAGAGATGTAGTCGATGTAGTCTGAATTCCTTTCACAAAATCAAACATAAACCCCCTTTTGGTAGCTTCAGTGCCTCACTCCTAATCACCGACAGCATCCCTCGCTCTGCAACCCATGCTTTTTCGCAGGATCACTCCACTTAACCCATCTCAATCAGGCCCAAACCTTAAGGACAAAATTACCCTTCTAAGTTCTAATAATTACCCTCCCAACCCAACCCAAACCAGATGGGTTTTTTTTGTAAATAAGGTGAAATCAAGGGTTTAGGATTTAGCACAAAATTACCCTCCTAATTTATAAGAATTACCTTCCAACCCAGTCCAAATCTGATGGTTTTTGTTGTAAATAATGTGAAATCAAGTGGCAAAGGCTTCCTCAACTTTAGAATAGATAAATGATTAGAAAATATGTTTGTACTTTGCTGCAGAACCTTGAATCCACTAGCCTTAACTACATGAATAAAACACATTTAACCTGAATAAATTAAACATAATCCTGAATGAATAGAGGGATAGATGAGTGACACATTTTCATGATTTTTCTTGTAAAACTCAAAGCTTACTGTCCAAAACCAAATAATTTGTACCATTTACATGCTTGTGCAACATATTTAAATCTTGATTAATTTAGTATATTTTTTGGAAGTTCATTGAACATTTTTTAAATCTTGATTACGAAGACCAAGATCTGAGTTAAAAATCTCAAAAGTATGAATTTTAGAATGATTAGAAAGAAGTCATAATGGTTTTGGTTGAAGCTAATCCAGATTAACTACATGTGTAGAATGATTATGTAGTACATTACAACTTCTTCCTAATCATGTAAAATGCATAATTTGGAAATATTTAAGGCAGACGCTTGGTCTTGTTCATCAAGATTTAGTGAACTTGCAAAGAAATATACTAGATTATTCCACAAAAACATAAATCTTTGTGTTCTCTAATCGAAGTTTGACGTCAAACATTTTCATCTACTTCATTGAACTCTTGAGACATCACCACATTGCCGGATCATGATTCATGAAGGTAAAAAAAATATGCATTGTTTTCTTGCATATGATTACAGGTTTTGCTTTATTAGGACATTTCATGTACACTATTGGCTGATCATCAAACTCAAATTCAGTTTTCGTCTTGTCATGCTTCCATCGCCTTTTTGCCTTCTCATATGAGGAGGAGCCATCTTCCAACAAAAGAAACGCGATAGACGTGGTATTCGAAACATCTCTTACCTTATTACCACACCCCAAACAGTGGGCGGTGAGAACAATTTTCATATTTTTTGAAATATTTATCAAAATGTATAGGATTCAAGAGACCGTAAGTTGATGAGTTTAGATTAAAACCAGATTAATAATGTATAAGGAACAGTGAGAAATATATATAAAGTTGTGTAACTAATATAAAAGGTATACCGCTATCCAGTGGTGGGTATGCGACGCATGGTTCACCATGGCTTGAGCTTTAGAGGGAGAGAGGGAGGGAGAGAGAGAGGAAGGAGAGGTTGAGGGCTATAAGGTCATCTCCAACCGAAGAGTTTAGAGGGCCAGATGGCAGAAAATAGCTCTAAAATCGTCTCCGATCGAGGGTTAGGCCAAAGGGCCAATCGGCCGGCCCAGGGCCGAGCTAAAAATTTTGAATCTCAACGGCTAACTGACGTTAACTAGCTATTATTTTTGAATTATTATTATTAGTATTATTATTTTATTTTATTTTTTACAATTTTTTTTTTGGGGAAAAAATTTAACAAGAATATTTAATTAAGGTGCAAAAAGATGATTGGTTCTATGTGGGATGTTGTTTTTATAAGCATGTTTTATTGCTCAAACATCTCCCAAAGCCGATGTGGGACAAATAGAATGGGTGCCACACATGCAAGCTTTTGCTTGCTCAATTCTCTCTCGATGTGGGACAAATATAATAGGTGCCCCAAATATAAGCTTCCTATTAGAGATGGTAAATGTGCATTTATACGTGATAAATGTGCATTTAATTTAAGTTGTTGTAGTTTTTAAATTTAAATATTATGTTTGGCCATTTGGCCCTCGGTTGGAGATGATAAAAAATATGGCTCTACACTGTTCATTAAAATATTAATTTCTTGGAGGGCCAGAGGACTAAAACGAACTCTCTGACCAACCTTTGTTTGGAGATGAACTAAATTCCTTTGATGTAGGTGGATACAAAGCCCCCTGTATTTTAGTATTATTTATGGCGGACGCAGTGGGGTTGGTGGAGCGGCTGGTGGTGTTAAAGTGGGTGAAGCTTGTACTGTGCAATTGGGCTGCTAAAAATGTACGAAAGTCACAAAGAGATCACAAGAAATTTTCTGTGCAAAGGTTTTGTACTATTTACTGTTCAGTATAGTTACATAATCTGACAAAAAAAATATAGTTACATAAAAAAATTATGAATTGTTGTTTTGAGAGTGAGAGAGAGGCCCGGCTACAGTGAGAGAAGGGGCACAACTGTTTGTGATATGATTTGAGTTTAACGAGCCAAACATTTTGTATGAGTTCGACTCAATTTGTTTTCCCAACCAAGCTGAAAGAAGTCGAACTTGAATTGTATCGAGCTACTTAATAATACCATACATTAGGGAGCGCTTGGTACGTAGATGGGACGGGATGGGACAGAATAAAATAGAGGTTCCGTGTTACGTTTGTTACACATAGGTTGCAATAGGACAATTATTTTGCTATTTGTCTGTTCATCACCATCATTATCACCATCAATATACTTGCACGGATACTCTGAAACTTCAAAGTGTCAAAGTATCAGACACACCGACATGCCTCGAACACGCCCTGAACATAGTTTGGATACTATCAACGGTTTGGACATGGTCAAGGCACATCATGAGCTTTTTTTTGTAAATTAGAAAACATTTTCGAGGCAGTGTTGGAAATGGAAAATTTTTGGTGGTAATTTTGTAAAATACAAATAAATAAATAAACATTTTGAGGCACTTCTGTAAATATAAACTCATAAAACCTAAAGTACAACAATAATCTACTTTTATATGCTCATAATACAAAAGTACAACTCATTTCTCTTCTTATATTATAACATCGTTTTAGCATAAACATTTTGGTTAGCATTTCTACATTTTGTATTCTTTAGACACATCTTTGTATTACTCATTGTTTTTCAATACATTATCCTGATTTTTGTCTAAACTGATTAACTTTTAATCTGCATCCTATAAATATAATATGGACATCTGTGTTAATTTTGATGTATGTTTCAGAAAATATGGAAATGTTCTCATCACCCACTGTGGATATAGTAACATGGTAAGAGATGGTTCCGAATACCACATATATTGTGTTTCTTTTGTTGTAAGAGGTGCTTGCTCGACATATGAGAATGCAAAAAATCATCGGAAGCATGACAAGATGAAAACGTGTATGAATTTGAGTTTGATGATTAGCCAATAATGTGCATGCAATATCCCAATGAATAAAAACCTATGAGGCATAATTTGGGTATCTTCATGAATCATGATGCGACGATGTGGGGTACTAAAATGTTTAATGTAGTGGATTAAGATACTTAACCTCCGTTTCGACTAGAGAACACAAAGTTTTATGTTTTTATTGATTAATTTAGTATATTTTTTTGGAAGTTCATTGAACATTTTTTAAATCTTGATTACGAAGACCAAGATCTGGGTTAAAAATCTCAAAAGTATGAATTTTAGAATGATTAGAAAGAAGTCATAATGGTTTTGGTTGAAGCTATTCCAGATTAACTACATGTGTAGAATGATCATGTAGTACATTACAACTTCTTCCTAATCATGTAAAATGCATAATTTGGAAATATTTAAGGCAGACGCTTGGTCTTGTTCATCAAGATTTAGTGAACTTGCAAAGAAATATACTAACGGAAAAATTAGTATCCGGTCCATAGTTTTTACTGTTCATTGACTAAGACCTTATTAGTTCTCAAATTTTGATTCAAGTCCCTAGCATTAATGTGATAATGAATTTACTTGTTTATTATATAATTTTTTATTATAAAAATTAGTAATTAATTTAGGGTTTAATACTCACACCTCTATTAAACTTCTAATTAATTTTCAATTCAAACATTTCCAAAATAATAAAAAATTAAATTAAATTAAGTTTGTACCTATTAGTTTTTTTTTATATATAAAAAGATTCTCAATTTTTTAATCTTAAATGTACCCATTCATATAATTTTTCAATTTTTTTAATCTTAAATGTACCCATTCTCAAATATATCAATTTGTTATATGTAAAATGTACCCTTTTTTAATATAAAATCCATTCAAATTTTTTAATCCATGTTTAAACTTATATGGGTACATTCTTTTTCGTTGATTTGAGAATGTATCCATGTTTTGGTACAATAACTTTTTTTGTTAATTTTGGTTAATGTACCCATACATATATGTATATATATATACACACACACACAATATAATAGAGAGTATAATTTATATTTTATTATTTTGAATCCCATAAATTATGGATTTTATTTAAAATCTCATTAATATAAACAATTACAAATTTCAATTTTTAATTTTTAATTAAAAAAATATAGTAACTTACATTATTACATTAATGTCAGAGACCTCAATCAAAAACTAAAAACTAACAAGGTTTTAATCAAAGAATATTGATAACTAGGGACCGCATCCAAAGTGTCCCTATACTAAATTATTCAACAAAAACATAAATCTTTGTGTTCTCTAATCGAAGTTTGACGTCAAACATTTCCATCTACTTCATTGAACTCGAGGCACCACCACATTGCCGTGATTCATGAAGGTAAAAAAAATATGCATTTGTTTCTTGCATATGATTACAGGTTTTGCTTTATTAGGACATTTCATGTACACTATTGGCTGATCATCAAACTCAAATTCAGTTTTCGTCTTGTCATGCTTCCATCGCCTTTTTGCCTTCTCATATGAGGAGGAGCCATCTTCCAACAAAAGAAACGCGATAGACGTGGTATTCGAAACATCTCTTACCTTATTACCACACCCCAAACAGTGGGCGGTGAGAACAATTTTCATATTTTTTGAAATATTTATCAAAATGTATAGGATTCAAGAGACTGTAAGTTATAAGTTCAGATTAAAACCAGAATAATAATGTATAAGGAACAGTGAGAAATATATATAAAGTTGTGTAACTAATATAAAAGCTATACCGCTTGGCCAGTACCAACCATCTTTGTTCCTTGTTTCTTGGGGCAGTCTTCTTTCAATTATCCATGTTTCTTCTTTCTTGGTACGGAAGTTTGTTTCTTCTTTCTCAGGGCAGTCTTCCGGTCGATTTTCCCTGTTCCCTCTTTCTTGGGGCAGTCTTCAGACCGGTGCTTGCCAACAGCACCACAAGTCCCACAATCATTCACAAAAGCAACTCCGATCCATTCGTCGTCATCAGGGTCCGAGTGTCCACCCTCTTTCTCACAACACCTACAGACTAGTCTACCGCCAGGGCCAACTGCTGCGTTCCTTGGGACATAGTACTGGTATGGGCAGGTGTTACCCCAGTGACCCCGTCTTGAACAAATAGCACATATCATGTAAACAAGGGCAGGATCATGAGAGCCTGCACAAACTTTCGGGTTACTGTCCGGCATGTAATCCGACTTTGACACAGTCCACATGTTTTAAGTAACTATCACATGACACGAAAACGTCATAGAGGACCAATTACGAGTAGAACACCCGACCTTCTCCACCATTAATTTGGGTATTTTACTAATATACGAAAAACACAAACAAAAAAAATACCGGGGTACATGAAACCAAACCCCTTAAAAAGAACACAAAGATCAATACACAAATGATTATATAACGCAAAGTGAATAAAAAAATTATCCGAGGAGGAGAAAACAAAAACATACCATCATTATCTGGGCAGTCCTCAGTCTTGTGGCCACTAGTCTTACAAATTCTACAATACACCAAACTGGGCAGCTCTTTGACGAGACAGAGCCATTGTCCATGTTTTGGCTTCCAACTGACGCGACTGACCACTGTTAAATAGATAGATACACATACAGTTGAAACAGAGATAAAATGATATATATTCACCCAGGTAAATTTAAGGGTTAAATAACTTTTTATTCATTTCCGTATGCCAATTGGATTGGGATAATAAAGGAATTTGAAAGAGTTTGGTGTTCAATCAGAAATTTAAACCACACAAATTTGGGTGCAATGTTAGGTGTGTCCAGAAAGACATTGATTTGCGAGGATTGTTGGTTAAACTTTTGAAACTGTAAACTTAAGCTTGCTGCTAAAGAGATGGCTAAGAAGCTCTGAATTTCATTGATTAACTTGAATGAGAAAATTACAACTTAAATAAGAAAACAAGTTTACTGCTGCAAGCAACATAACGTCCATTTTGCAGATTTTGTGGAACTACATACCACGACTCCAGCATGAAAAATAAACCTAACCATGACTCCTACAACTTAGAAAGAGTATCTGGCGAGGATCCAGATTGGGTGAAACCGCACCATGGGCAAAAAAAAAGACTTCTAATATCACGTGTTCATTTCGATTTTTTTATTAGGTGAAGTGTCAATTTAGTCATTGAACTATCACCTCAATGAAAATTATGTCCCTGAATTATTTTTTCGGTAAATAAATCCCTAAATTAATTAAAAATTGTTAATTTCATCTACATTATTATATTTAAAGCTATTTTATCTAATATTTTGTCAACTTAAGTACTGGTTTGGTACTAAGGTACTTTTATAAAAAATGGATATAAAAAAAAACTGAGCTAAAAAAGATGTTTGGTAAACACTTAAAAACAACTTATTTTCACAGTTTTTTGTGAAAAAAGCTGAAAACGTGAAGCAGCAAAAATAAGATTATTCTCACAGCACAGCAGAAACAGTTTTTTTCCAAAGCACATCAATATCAAACCAACCCTAAGTCACTTGACACACTTTATAGTGCAATACCATCTTTTTCTCACTTATAAGTCTTTAACATTTCATATAGGTTGCGAATCTAACGTCTAATTTACCCTTCAGAGTTAACTCCATATACTATTTATATATGCCAAATTACCAATCTACCCTCCAATGGATGTCACATGCAAGTAACGTGACTTAAAATGACAGAGAATTGAATATAGTAGCTTCAAATCTAATATTAGCGATGTAATTGGCAGATTTTTATAATTCAATGACTAATTTTTCTAAAAAAATAGTTTAGAAACCTAGTTTTCACTCAGCTGATAATTCAGAAATTAAATTAGCAATTCACCATTTTTTATTTTCACTTTTCTATTATTCTTTTTTGTCGAGTATTTCATTTAGACAAATTCGATACCAAATTAGGTTATCCATTGTATGACTTAGCTAAGCTCTCCCCTCACCTTAGTGTAAACAGATCGTTGTACTAAAAAAAAAAAAAAGTATGTAAGGCCTTCACAATTCGATTGTGTGATTGTTTATGTTCCAAGACTGGAAGTTGTGAATCTTGTGATAATAGGGACCAGGAAGGACTCTCAAAGTTATGCGAGTATGAAGCAAAAAGGCGTGTACTGATGTTGGGAAGTTGAAATTAAATTTGAAAGTGGTCATTTATTACAGTGGTGAAAAGAAGTTGAGTTTTGCATGACGGCGTGAGTTTAAATCATGTTGGCTAATCTAACATCTAATGATTCTAATATAACAAAATCTATTATTTGACAAAAAAAAAAAAAGTTGGGATAAATCCATGGATATAAACCTCCTGCTTGGCCAGTTCCAACCGTCTCTGTTCCTTGCCTCCTGGGCAGTCTTCTTTCTTGGGACTGAAGTTCGTTTCTTCTTTTTTGGGGCAGTCTTCAGTCCTGTGCTTGCCAACAGCACCACAAGTCCCACAATCTTTCACAAGAGCAAACTCCGATCCATTAGTCGTCATCAGGGTCCGAGTGGCCACCCTCTTTCTCACAACACCAAGGCCAACTACTGCGTTCCTTTGGACATAGTACCTGTATGGGCAGCCCCATTGACCCGCCTTGAACAAATACCACATATCATGTAAACAAGGGCAGGATCATAAAAGCCTACACAAACTATCGGGTTAATGTCAAGCATGTAATAACAGTCAACATGTTTTAAGTAACTATCACATGACGTACCAAATTAATGAAGGATTGTACTTCAACGCACAAAGTCAATCTGCTACTTCAACCCCCTTTCTCCTATGAATGACGTGAAAACATCACAGTGGACCAGGCAGGGGAGGAGTCACATGAAGGCCAGGTGAGGCCTTGGCCTATCCTGAAATTTTACTTATATATATTTATTGTCTGCTAAGTTTGGCAATATAGAGCTTGTATTGCATTGGTCAATACAGTTTGACAGTTCCACCATCCCATGAATTTGAAAGTTGTTGTCAACAACTTTTGTTTTGCTTTTTAAACAAAACCTTATAATTAGCTTTTTGTTTCACCATACAAGTTCCTTACAAGTTAAAAGTAGAATTCAATTAATTATATTGAAATTAATATCTCATGGTAATAGTTTTAAGTTATGACCTTACTTTTTGTTCGAATCTTACCTTTTTTTATTAAAGCTCGTAAGAAAGTTTTGTTTTATGATATAATGATCAATACTTGTTTCATAAATTATGAAGCTCTATCACTTTTGTTTCATAAATTTTCCATGCTAATAATAATAAAAAAAAAGCTTAAAACTTTCTCCAATTAATTATTTGCTATATTTGGTCTAAGTTCTTTTATATGTCTTAAAGGCCCCTCCAGAGAAGGATTTCTAGCTCTGCAACTGGGACCAATTATGAGTTGAACGTCCGCCCTTCCCCTCCAATAATTTGGGTATTTTACTAAAAAAAAGAAGGCCAACCCTAAGCTAACAAGACTCCTTGCTTTGAGAGGGTCGGAGTAGGAACGTCTATTGTACGCAGTCTTATCTTTATTTTGCAAAAAAAAATTGTTTTAAGACTCGAACCTGTGACCTATTGGTCATGAAAGAGCAACATTTCTATTGCACCAAGATTAATATAACCTTTCTCCAAGTCTTCTATAAATGACACGAAAACGTCACAGTGAGTTGAACGTCCACCCTTCCCCTCCATTAATTTCGGTATTTTACTAATACCTGAAAAACACAAACAAAAATACAACGGGAGCACACGAAACCAAACCCCTTTTAACACAAGGATCAACAAATCAATGACTAGATAACACAAAGTGAATAAAAGGATGATCCGAGGGGAAGAAAAAAGGGAACTTTAACGAAAAGCTCACGGTACTGTTCACTTTAACGAAAAACCACATCTTTACATTAAAAAGTTAATCCTGATACTATTCACTTTACCTTTTATTTTGTCATTATCATTAAAACTCAAAGTTTTCAAACCCTTGTAATTAGTTTTCTTAAGAAAATATTGTTCATATATATTGTTTATAATTACAGTGAGTGTATTTCGATTTTGCCCTCTAAATTTGCGTTATTACATTTATGCCACTGACCAAGTATCCTTTTTGACTTCTGGGATCGCACTCGCCCTTTCCTCCCTCAGTTCTTCTTTCCTGGTCGACTTGCCCTGCAACTAACACCATCAAGCTACTATCTTCAGAAAACCCTCAACTCCTAAGATAATGAGAGGAGAAATTAGAGCATCATTTTTCATCTCATTAGAGTATTCTTAGAATTTACATAAAAAAAGTCTTAACTAATAACATATTACATATACTAACCCAGAGATAAAATAATATTTTACAACATAAAATGCTCTATTAAAACATCATATGATAAACATAGCTAAAAGTTCATTCAAACACAAAAGTGAGAATCATGAACATATATATGGCTAATTTTACCAAAGATATTCGCAGTCTGAAACAATCAAAAGGGTCAAAGTCCTTCAATCGTAGTGTTCTTGATAAACTGTTTGATCCCTGCAATCAGACGCTCAGTTTCTGCGGCTGTGTCCGGGTCCGTGTCGACGGTCATCTTGTTCAGATAAAAGCTATGACTCACCCCCTCGTTGATTAGAAGCTCCACATCCTTGTTGGCCTTCTTCATGGCCTCAAAGTACTCCATTTCCGTGTCTACCATCAAGTCCTTGGAAGCAACGCAGAGAAGGAACGGCGGAAGCTTCAGATTATCCAACGGTGCGGCCTCGGGACCCATCGGACAAGTTATAGGATGGTTCTTGGTGGACCCCACTGGAAGGGCTAACCCTAAGAACTTGTCCACCATATCCAGGGTAAGGAAAGGTGACTGAGGTTGCTCCAACTCCGACTTGCTCCTCTCCGCTCGTACGAAACCGGGGTGGATTAAAATCCCGCCGGCAATTCTTAAAGGACTCAGATCGGCAGTCCCCGCTTGATCTGCCAAGCGGTGGACTATGTTCCCTCCGGTGCTATCCCCAATAAGGAACACACGGTTAAAGTCTGCGTGGCTGAGGACACTACTACAATATTAGCTTTAGGTGGCGGATGATGGTGGCGGATATTAGAAAATCCTGGCGGATAAATTATATCTGACACATCATTTAATTACTGGCGGATATTACAAAAATATTGTCGGTTATAACCGACATAAATTCCTGGCGGATATTTACTGGCGGATATCAAGAAAATACTGGCGGATATTTACTGGCGGTATTTTTGAATCTTTTTTTATAATATTTTTACATATTCTGGCGGTTTTTAAGTTAATATTGGCGGTTATAACCGACATAAATTGACTATTTTATTATTTTACTTTATAGCGGTTATTATTTTAGTATTCTGGCGGTTATAACCGACACAAATGAATTTTTTTTTTAAATGTTATATTGATTAAAAATAAATAAATAAACACATAATTAAATTATTTTTTTTCACTCATGACCCTAAAGTCTAATGAACCCAATTCCCACAAGCCATAAATTTTCTGAGAGAATAATAACAACAGACTACAATATAAAGCTCTATCATTTTTGTAATAAGGATTATGCTCCCTCACAGGCAAACAACAAGATACAAAGAAATTTAAACAATTTTTTCCAATGCGTCACAATGCACATTGTCTGGCACATAAACACACATGAACATCTGGTGTACTTTATTATGTCTTATTTTATTATTTTAAAATGTTATATTGATTAAAAATAAATAAACACATGTTTTAAATATTATATTTTTTGCGATTTTTTACACATGCTATCTCATAGTATATATGTTCATATTTGATGGTTGGATTGTTGAAACTAGTTTCGTAGAATGCATATCCTATCAAATTGATAGATTTAACAAACACTTAAGAGTTAATGTTATACTTCTATTAAGTATAAAATAAGATTTATCCACTAGTATAAATATTTTAAATTGAAGATCGACTTCATTCATTGCATTCTTATAGGATTGAGGAGTGTAGCTGCAAAAAATCATCAAAATTAGAGCTAAAGTAACCGTTAAATTGTGATATTTCGTTTATAACCGTCGAAAACTTTTGTTTTGCTACCTAATCTTTGAACGTTTGTTTTTTGTGATTTTTTACGTATGTGATCTCGGAGTGTGTACAAACAAGTTTGACGGTTAGATCATTGAAAAAAGTTTCGTAGAATGTGTATCGTGTCAAAATGGTAGATTAAATAAACACTTAAGAGTTAATGTTATACTTCCATTAAGTATAAAATAAGATTTTGTGGTATCCACTAGTGTAAATATTTTAAATTGAAGATCAAATTCATTCATTACATTCTTATAGGGTCGAGAAATGTAGCTGTAAAAAATCATTAAAATCGGAGCTAAAATAACCGTTAAATTGTGATTTTTCGTTTATAACCGTCGAAAACTTTTGTTCCGTTACGTAATCTGTGAATGTTTGTTTTTTACGATTTTTTACATATGCAATCTCGGAGTGTGTACAAATAAGTTTGACGGTTCGATCGTTGAAAAACGCTTCGTAGAATGCGTATCGCATCAAAACGGTAGATTAAACAAACACTTAGAGTTAATGTTATATTTCCATTAAGTATAAAATAAGATTTATCCACTAGTGTAAATATTTTAAATTGAAGATCGAATTCATTCAATGCATTCTTATAGGGTCGAGGAGTGTAGCTGTAAAAAATCATCAAAATCGGAGCTAAAATAACCGTTAAATTGTGATTTTTCGTTTATAACCATCGAAAACTTTTGTTTTGTTACCTAATTTCTGAACGTTTGTTTTTTGTGATTTTTTACGTATGTGATCTCGGAGTGTGTACAAACAAGTTTGACGGTTAGATCATTGAAAAAAGTTTCGTAGAATGTGTATGGCGTCAAAATGGTAGATTAAATAAACACTTAAGAGTTAATGTTATAATTCCATTAAGTATAAAATAAGATTTTGTGGTTTCCACTAATGTAAATATTTTTAATTGAAGATCAAATTCATTCATTACATTCTTATAGGGTCGAGGACTGTAGCTGTAAAAAATCATTAAAATTGGAGCTAAAATAACCGTTAAATTGTGATTTTTCGTTTGTAACCGTAGAAAACTTTTGTTCCGTTATGTAATCTGTGAATGTTTTTTTTTTTACGATTTTTTACGTATGCAATCTCGGAGTGTGTACAAATAAGTTTGACGGTTCGATCGTTGAAAAACGCTTCGTAGAATGCGTATCGCATCAAAACGGTAGATTAAACAAACACTTAAGAGTTAATGTTATACTTCCATTAAGTATAAAATAAGATTTATCCACTAGTGTAAATATTTTAAATAGAAGATCGAATTCATTCAATGCATTCTTATAGGGTCGAGGAGTGTAGCTGTAAAAAATCATCAAAATCGGAGCTAAAGTAACCGTTAAATTGTGATTTTTCGTTTATAACTGTTGAAAACTTTTGTTCCGTTACCTGATCTCTTAATGTTTTTTTTTGTGATTTTTTACGTATGCGATATCGGAGTGTGTACAAACAAGTTTAACGGTTGGATCGTTGAAAAACGCTTCGTAGAATGCGTATCGCATCAAAATAGTAGATTAAACAAACACTTAGAGTTAATGTTATACTTCCATTAAGTATAAGTGTAAATATTTTAAATTGAATATCAAATTTATTCATTAGACAATATTTATTTATGTTTTTCAAGTATTGATTAGACAATATTTAGTTTGTGTGATGACATTTTCATTGTACAATTCTTTTTTTGTTTCTTTATCACATATTTTACTTGCGTTATTCTCTATTAAACCAAAAGTGTAAAAATTATCTATTAAACCAAACAATTATTTATTTCAATTTTAAAAACATATTCTATTTAAATACATATTATTTATTTACTTATTAAACCAAACAATTATTATTTTATTTTTTTAAATCGTAACAAAATTTGGGGGGGAATTTTAAAATTTTAAGAGGGAAATTTGCCGCCATTTTGTTCCTGTCGGTTATAACCGACAGTAATGAAATTTGTCTGTCGATTTTTATTTTAAATTTTTTTTTCTGTCGGTTGTAACCGACAATAATTAAAATAACCTAAATTTTTAAAACCCATCAATCTTCCCCGCACCGCTGCTTCTCCCATCCCCCTTTTCTCCACTCGACTCCACTCCTGTCATCCTCCTCTGTGCCTCCCTTTATAACACCTACACCATAAACCCCTCTTCTCATTCTCTCTCTTCTTTAGCTCCATCTCACTCTCCGCTCTTCCCCTTCTTCTTGGTATGTGAAATCATCAAATCTCCAAGGTATTTTCACAGCCCCTAATTTCTCTCAAATTTTTCGATTTTAATTACCGAATCTTTGAAATTGGGCACGGATTGCACCAGTTTTTTTTATCTCTAATGTTGTCCTTCTCAGAGGATTTTAAGATGCTATGAAGCTTGACACTAGCGGTCTCGAAGCATCTAGAAGCAAAGTTGCGCCTCCGTCTCTTCCAGATCGACCTCATCGACTACAACTCCATGCTCGCCGCCGTAAATGGCTGCTCCGGCGTCTTCCACCTCGCCTCTCCCTGCATCGTCGATCAAGTCCATGACCCCGAGGTTCGCGCCAGTACACATTATCAAATTCCTTCTAATTTTGATTATATTTGATTAATTATGCGTATTTTGAAAACGTGGTGCTATTTTTTGTTTAATCTGCAGAAGGAGCTTCTGGAGCCGGCGATCAAAGGAACGCTCAATGTTCTGACGGCGGCGAGAGCAGTGGGTTTCTCGACGGCGTTTCGGCTCCTTCGTCATTCGAGGTTCCTATCACCAATGATGTGAGTTCCAATGTGCTTTTTGTGGTCCTTAGTCTTTTGTGTGGTGCGGTTTGGCTGATTTATGGTTTTTTTTCTTCTTCTTTTCCTGCTATTTCAGTTTGATGGATTTCAGAAGGAAGCTATCCAGATGGTGAAGCCGGCCAAAGGGACAACCTCGTTTGCGTTCATCTTCAAAGATGGCGTCCGATTCCTGGGCTAGCATGGGCGGCTATATCTGTAAGTTGCTTTATAATGTTTATCCTATTGCTTGCATATATGAAGTAGTTGTATGCTTTGCGCCATGAAGTTTTTGTCGGAGTAATTTGTAGTGATGCTTAAAACTTTTTAGTACCATTACGAAGGGAGATAAGCTTTCTCTGTGCTCTCTGAAACTGCAAGTAGTGGTTGGATGGTGAATGCAGGGGATATGGAAAATGCAGAAAGTGATGTATATTTTATTTATTTATTAATTAAGTCATGTCGGTTTTATCCGACAGAAAATGGTAATATTTAATGATTATTAATTATTTTCTGTCGGTTTTAACCGACAGGAATTACTATTACTTATTCTTTGTTAATTCATTTCGGGCGGTTTCAACCGACAGACATTCGCTTATTTATTTATTATTAATATATTATCTGTCGGTTATATTCGACACAATTTCTGTCGGTTTTAGAATATTTTATGTCGGAAAATTCATTTCCTGACGCAGGCAATTCTATCGCTTGTTATATCCGTCACTGCATCAATTTTCTGTCGGATTTTGCTTAAAATCCGACAATAATATATATTTTTTGTCGGTTTTCAAAACGCCACTGATAACTGGTTTTGTAGTAGTGGGATTGGCTCGTTTTGCTCGCCTCGAGCCAATGACCGGAGCCAAAGGAGAGCGGAATAGCCGTAGTCAATGGCAGCCGGGAGACGGTGCTCCGGTGCGACACTACTACAAAAGTACCCATTCGTGTCGGTTTAAAAACCGACAAGAAACGTATAATACTGTCGGAAATTAAGCAAAATCCGACAGAAAATGAGTGCAGTGACGGATATAATAAGCTACAGAATTGCCTGCGTCAGGAAATGAATTTTCCGACAGAAAATACTCTAAAACCGACAGAAATTCTGTCGGATATAACCGACAGATAAGTTATTAATAAGAATAAATAAAATAATTATTGTCGGATAAAACTGACAGAAAATTTATTAATAATAAAAAAAATGTAAACCACTTTCTGCATCACAAGAACCCCTCGAAGAACATTGGAGAAGGAGAGAAGACAGATTCGGAACATCCCCTCTTCCAAAAGCTATGAATTTCTTCTCCAGTCTAGACAACCCTATTTCAAAAGCCATGTACCAGTAAGTGAAACTCCACACTCGAACTTTTTTTTTCTGCCATTTGTGTAATAATTTCGAGCTTCATTTTCCATATCAACACAGAGTTTTGTATTCAATTCATAGCTAGAGAGAGAAAGACAGAGCTGATAGTTCATGGCCAGAGCTCCGTCGTAAATCCTAATCTTCCTCCGCCACAACCACCGTGCCCTGCAAAACACAAATACCCAAATCAGATACCTCACAACCGAAACCAAAGATTCCTTTACAAAAATTGCTCAACAAATTTGTAAGATTATTACAACAAAACCCAGATGATTCATCTCAACAATTTGGAAGAAACATCAAAAATTTGCTCTCGATCACTGCTACAGTTATGATCTTAATTCATCTTGATGAGGAATTGACAAGGTCTTTCCTTTGTTAAAATAAGTGTGTAACCTATTTATGTATTGAACAAGATTAACAATGCCTATGGTGAATCCATGAAAATCTAAAGTTTTCGTGATGATAGTTAAACTCGAGGAAAAGCTAACCTTGTTTTGCAGCCTTAGTCTACCAAGTCGAAGACCGTCCCTGATTCCATAAATGTCAACGTTGATTTCATAAGGCTCCTCATCAACTAGTCTCATTGCTTATGTGCAAGCATTAATCCCTGCACAAACAGACAGATAACGAATTATCAGCAATGTGAACATGTATATCAATATCTCATTTCGGCTTCTGTACTACATTACAATTGTAAAGTCCAAGCATTTGAGGGAGAACATTTAAAACAAAAACAGTAAAACTCACACTCCACACTCAGAATCCACTTCCCCTCCAAGATACCCATCAAAACTTTGAGGGTACTTCTGCATGCTCCATTTTCATCTGTCGATGCAATAATATGTGTAACACTAGAATCCCAATTCTTCAAAACTGTAAGTCCAGATAATATTTCAAATCCAGAGACACACTCCTGCAGTTCAAACCAGCAAGGATTAGATAAATAATTTAGAACATTTCGATTTTGAAAAGGGAAAAAAATGAAAAAAAAAAGAACAAAGAAAGCGCTCTAAGCATCTCTTTTACCCTCTCTGCATTTGTGAGAGATGAACAACAAAGAATCAAATAAAGGATTGACCTTGTCAAAATCGAAAATACAAAGGAAATGAGGAGAGGAGAAAATGGGGAAGGAAGCGGGAAGGGAGAAGGCACCAGCGCAAGGAGAAGAATGAGGGGTTTTATTGTGGAATATTTTCATTAATGTCGGTTAAAACCGACAGAAGCATTTTTTTAATAAAAACCGACACAAACATTTTCATTACTGTCAGTTATAACCGACAGGAGTTTTATAATATCCGTAAGTAATTATCCGCCAGGAATTTATGTCGGCAAAAATCCCCCCAAAATTTCCTCCCGAAATTTTAAATTCCCTCCCAAAATTTTAAATTCCCCAATTCAAAAATAATGTCGGTTATAACCGACAGGAGTTTTATAATATCCGTCAGTAATTATCCGCCAGGAATTTATGTCGGTTATAACCGACAGGAGTTTTCTAATATCCGTCAGTAATTAAATAATGTGTCGGATATAATTTATCCGACAATATTTTTCTAAATCCGCCACCTAAAGCTAATATTGTAGTAGTGCGAGCCTCTGATAGACAGACGCTACAATGGCATTCGTGGAGCGAGATAGTTTAGTGTATAAGTGGTAGTACATGTACCAATCAGCTTGACTCATGCACAAGCCACCCTCGTGGAAATGGAGGATTATTGGTAGCTTGGTGTCGTCATCCTCCGGCTTTCGCTTCGGTAAATATAGTTGGACGCGAAGTCCAGATGATTTGCCGGGCACAACATCTTTTGTGGAAACTCCGTCGACAAATTCATCATGGGGCGCCACAGGCTCCACCATGAACTGGACCTCAGGAGGTCCAGTCCACCTACGATCGACTGAACCATCGTCAAAGACTCTTAGCCAACCAGACACCTCCTCGACTAGCCTTTTATTTTCACTGACCATGGTGATGGTAATATGGCAACTAGTTTGATTTACTCAAGAAATAAAAAGGTTGGAATGTGAGAGAGCTTGGATTAAACAACCAGTTTATATAGGATATGTTATAGGTGTGACCCCTAATGATAAGGAGGCTTATAAACTAAACCGTATTACTAATTAGCTGAACATGTGACGCAAGGTTGAAGCCAGCCATGTGAAGGGATTTTTTTTTTAAGCCAGATTTGTGGAAGACACGAGTGCGTGGGCGCGCGTTTCCGACAAGAGTGCAGTGCGGTAGGCGCACTAATGGAGTCCAAATAGGGGGCGACGTGGCTCATTCTATAGGCTGTTGGATCCAACGGCTATTTTTTTGGGCCATTGAATTTCCAACCGTAAAAAAACTTGAAATCTAACCCCAATGGCTAGATGACATGGCATAATTTGGATTGTTTTATTTTTTATCAACGGTCTAAGTTTTTCGGATTAAAAAAATAAAATAAAAAATGTTACCGTTGGCCACGTGTCAAAATTTGGGCTGTTGGATTTCAAATTTTTGTAGTCCTATGGTCCAGATTAATTAAGTTAATAAAAATTATTAAATAATAAAAATAAAAATATATATATACCTAACCATTATCTTCCGCCTTACACCACATTGCGACAATATATATATATATATATATGTTTTTCTTGTTTCACTGATCACTCTCATTTGTAAATTGCCTTTTCTTTTTTTGTTTGTACTCCTTAAACTCATGTTGGCGAATGCCAACACAACACTGCATATGGTATAGCGATATTGACAGATGACTATATAAGAAAAAACAACATGGAACATATTTCACATTTGTTTTTTGGATTCTCATGAGAGATATGAAATAGATTTTTATTCTAAATAATTCCAATTAATTTTAATAATTTCGTTGTTTTTTTTATGTAAAGAAACCTGAGATTTATCCAGTTAGATACTTTGAACTAATACGAAAGATTGAGGACCATGTAACCATTGACTTCGGAAGACATGGGGCGGATGTTTTTCTAGAGCACAGTAATAATTTGTTAGTCATTACGGTCTTGATTTTCTTAGGTTATAGTAGATCGAAACCTTAAAGACTAAGAAATTCTTACATTGCTCTCTCAAGACAACATCGTCTCCATGTCTTCCGAAACCGACGGTTCCATGTGGCCTTTGACCTTTCTCTTTGACCTTGATCTCATAGGTTGAAATGTGGTGTGTGCTTATTGGTGTACCATTATACCTACTATTCTTTTTTAACCAACCCAGAGGTTCGAAAATCCCCATAGCGCTAGTAGATCTGTAGATATGGGGTGGAAAAAAAAATCGAAAATTCCAAGCCGAACTGAAAAAATCCTAAACCGAAAATTTCGGTACCCATTACCAAACCGATTTTGAAAATTCGGTATAGGAATCGGTCTCATATTTGCATTCGTTCGGTAATCACGAACCGAACCGAAATAAAAAATAAAAATATATTTTTTAATTTTAATTATATATTTAGAATTGTAATAGACGTCCGATTTGGTTAAGATTTCATCTCAACCGTTGAATCCAAATAAACCCTAACTCAGACTACTCAATCACTCTCTCTCAGTCTCTCTCGACCTCACCTCACCTCGCTGGAGAATCCCTTTCGCTGCCGTGCTGAAATTCGCCGCTAAGGAATTATGTAATTTTCTAATTGATTATTTGAGTATTATTGGAAATTTTGGATTCTCGTTCGTTAGTGTCTAGAGAAGAACCTAGGGAATTTGCGGTAGAGTATGGTTTATGTGGGATGCAGATTAAATAGGAACCAAGATGAATTGCAGAATAATTCAAGCTTTGAAACTCTGCATGCATTCTATCCACATTTCAGAAAATTGAAAATATTAAAAAAATTAGAATGAATCAAGTTAATTTCAATCCTTCATTATGTTCCCAAAATAAAAATTTATAAAATTAGGATGTTTTAGTGATTGATCAGACTTCTCCAATTTTGGGTTTTGCCGAAATTTAATGTAATTCTCGAGTCTTTATCATGTATAGTTTAGTTGTTTTAGTGACTGAAGAGATTAGGGTGGTGTTCAATTTTGAATGCGAGTCTTAAATCGTATAGTTTAGGTGTGAAAGCTATTTTTTTAGTCATTGGGGGGAAATGAATCTTTGAAGATGCAGCAGGGTATGGTGAAAGGAGCTTTGGGAGACTGTCAGATTTTGGGGTACTACAGGCATCAGTAATGGCTGTCTACATGATGTGTTCTTTCTTGGGGACTTTTCTGATTGGAAAGCTGTAATAGTCTAATTTCTTTGAGTTGATCTTGTAGCTGTTATTTATCCTACTGGATTTATAAGCCATTTTATGCCTTATATTATCGGTCTCTTAATTCATATGCCATTTATGTCTTCTATGAGTTTTTATCTTCAAGTATTATTGGATTTTCCCTTCAAGTTATTCCTAGTAAGAAACAACTCCACTATCCAAATTGTTCCTTTGTTTTTCTCTTGTTGTATAGTGAAGTTTCTATCCAATAAACTTAGTCTATCTGTATAGAGTCTAGCAAACAAGCTTTCTAATTGATTATTAGAGTATTATAGCCCAAAAGCTCAAAATTATTTCGAGATTCCTGAAAATTTGGTTTAGGATCGGTCTTGAAATTGGGAATCCCGAAAATTTCGGTTTGGGAATCGGAACAAGGGTTTCAGTTCGGTATATGAGCATTTTTGTTCACCTAATTCGAGTCCAAACGATATTCCACACTAACTTCCGCATTAAAAAGAGGGGAATATTTGAACCTGAAAAACAATAGATTTGAACATGAAAGCCGTAACCACTGGGGCAAACTAACATAATTCTTTAAATTCCCTAAATTGGTCATTTTCTCAAATTTTATCTTCTCTTTTGTTAATAATGGTCTTGCAGTAAATTAGAAAAAAAAACATAATTTTGGAGAATTTTAAAAGTAGAGTAACAAGGGGACGAATACCCTATATTTGGAGATTGAGATTTTTTTTTCCTGATTGCACACTACGAAGCTCACAACTTGAATAATTCAAATCGTTCAATTTAAGTTATCAGTCTCCATTAGTTTATATCATTGTCTCATCTCACACACAATCTTTCTTCAACAACCATATCTTTTTTTTACTCACACAATCTCTTTCTCCAACAACCTTTTTTTTTTCAATGGTCCAGATTTGTCAGTCAGTAAATTTCAATATATTTTTGCGAGGGGGGTGGGGACCATCTGTGCTGACTTTATGTCTGTTTTGAACCAAGATTCTCTCCTGAGCATTCCCTAGGGATCCTAAGGATCCCGCAATCTTGTCCGTTCATCGTGTATCGTACGGTCAGAAATCATTTAAAATTTAAAATTTAAAATTCAAATATGAATAGTACCTAACGAAAACTGACCGCACGATACTCGATGAACGGACAAGATTGCGGGATCCCTAAGGAAATGCTCAGGAGAGAATCCTGATTCGTCTGTTTTTACCTGGTTTGGAAGTGCAATAATTGAGATTCTCTTTTAGAAGAAGAGAAGAGACGTTAAAGTACATAGGTCCATACTTTCATAACATGTAGCTCACTTACTTTCACATACTCCATCCAATGTATTCAACTACCACCTTTTTTTTCTTCTTCTTCTTCACTGATCTGTGTGGTCAAAACTGGCAGCTTCTCTCCCCGGAAACCCTACCCTGCCTTCCTGCACGGACTACATCGCCAGCGCACAATTCGGAATTATACCCAAATTTTGCTTTGTTACCTTGCAAATGATCATAGGCTTTGCATCAGCGGAATACTTCATATACACAACTGGTTGGTCCTCAAACTCAAACTCGATCACCATGTCATTCTTGTCATCTACCCATCGGAATCTGGCCTCCTCGTACACCGAATGAGCAAAATCTCCAGCAAAAGAAATCCGAAATATGTGATAGTCTTTTCCTAAACAAAAAGTAAGTCAATTGACACACATAAAAACACTGCTTGGGATGTCCCGACATGGTAGGAAAAGACTATCACCTATTTCGGGTTTCTTTTGCTGGAGATTTTGCTCATTCAGTGTACGAGGAGGCTAGAACCCGATGGGTAGATGACAAGAATGATATGGTGATCGAGTTTGAGTTTGACGACCAACTAGTCGTGTATATGAAATTCCGCTAATGCAAAGCCTATCATCATTTGCAAGTCAACGAAACAAAATTTGGGTATAATTCTGAATTGTGAACTGGCAATGTGGTTTGTGCAGGACTTCAATGAAGTTGATGAAGTTGCGATCTAGTAAGTAATGATTTTGGTTGAGATTATTGCAGATTAACTTGACATAGTGACAGTGGTATTTCCTTCAAGCTTTATTATTTTTGAATGCTACGCTCCATGTTTCTCTCTCTCACACACACACAGAGTTATTCTATATAACACAGAACATAAGAGAAAACAGCACAATGACCATATGCAGTTGGGAGATTAATGCAATTTCAATAGGAACCATCATGATGATATTTGTAAAATATACTGTTGCTCCATTCATTTCCATTGCTAAATATTCTTCTCTCTTTTTCTCTCAGGGCTTCGGAATGAAATCGTAAATATTCTTCAAATTCAGCATAAAACTACCATTGCTAAATATTTGGGTATTCATAATATTGTTTTCTAAAAAAAACCAAATGAATGGTAATGAACTTTTAAAAAGGGTAAAACAAAAGCTTGCTGGGCGGAAGGCTAATACTTGGCAAAAGCATATTGTTGGAAACTGATGATTCATATTTTATAGGAGATTCTAGTCTAGCAATGGCAAGACACTTAGAATCCGAGCCAAGAATGACTAATCCATCAACATAAAATCCAATGTTTATTGTCCTTAACATCCTGATGCTAAGAGTAAATAGATTAAAAAAAATTTCTACAAGGCTTCCTTAAACACTTGATAAACATATCATATTGGTAAGTTAGAGTAAATAAACTAAAAATTTGTCTTTAATGCTTCCTTAAACACTTAATAAACATATAATGTTGCTAAGTTAGAGTAGCTTTTCTCTAAGGCTTTTCCTCAAACACATCATAGACAAATTTTGTTTTTTCTAATCAAAGCAAATTTTGATGAAGGGCCAAAAGGCAGCTAACAGATATGAACCATAACAAAGATACAACCAATTACAACCAGTTACAACACGAAGAGACCAAAACTTAAACAAACAACTGGCTCCAAAAGTAGATAAATCCAGTTACAATAACGAAGAGACCAAAAGCCAACCAACTCCAAAAGCAGATAGAGAGGAGACACCAAACAAGCCACACCCAAACCTGATAGACAACAGAAGGCTAAAAAAGGAGAAGGAATTTTAGATGAAAGCATTCTGCTTGACAAAGTCAGTCGGGACCTTTCACCCAAAAACGATACCAGCGGAATACACAATCATTGATACACTAATAATCCTACTTTTGACATAAATTTGTGAATGAAAAACCCTCTTGTTGCCAATTGATTGTTGAGAACCTTGAAGTTGAAGGGGTTGAGAGGGTTGCTTTTATTATATAGGCATAAAAGATGGGGTCAAGAATAAGTGACTATAATTTTGATTTACGTGTGTCCGGCGTAAGCTAAATAGAGTTTAAAAATTGTATTTTGAATACTTTTAGTGCTATGTTGCACATTATAACTTACTTGTATCTGACTATGATATATGAATCTCTAAATTGGTTAAAGTTGTATGTGGTCATTATTTGTAAGTTGTTTTATGTTTATATTCATAGTTGGTTAAAATAGAGAGTATCATTGGGTGCTAAGTTGAATTACTTAGCAAAATAGTTATTGGACACTATTTCACTAGCTAAGTGAACCAAAAAAATTTTATGGTCACTTGGTTAAAGTTATATGATGATTATTTGTAAGCTATATTTGTGTATATATAATATTTGTAATTGCTTAAAATAGAGAGTATTGTTGAAGATGCTAAGTTAAACTAATAAGTCAAAATTGTCCGGGACCCTATTCACTAAGTGAACCAAAAATGTTCTTCTAGTCACTTAGGACCAACTCACCCTTATTAAGAATTGATGTTAAAACATTAAAAAGACATTTATCTATCTTTTTACCTCTCATGTTATTCTATGACATTAACTGTTTTGATTTTTTCAGTTTTCACTAATATCCAACTATTTAAAATTTTCAATTTAAAAAAAAAGAAAAAAAAAGAAAGCTACTTTAATGAGTCTTAAAAACAATGAAATAATACTAAAAATTGAACACTGAATTGTTATTAAAGGGGCGTTTGGATCATAGAGAAAACAATTTGAACAACAAACTTACAAATTCTATCAAGCTCGACCATGGAATCTATCCAACAACTGATTGAAATTAGGAAAAAAAAAAAGACACATTTCTTTTATTAAGTTTGATTCATCAACAACAATTGAATAACCTTGAATTATTTTTTATTTTTTTTAGCCAAAAATATTAGTTACAATAAGAGGTGGGGGAATGGGTTAAGTCTCATAATGGACTAGTAATAATGTGGTTCAAATTCATCTTTGGCGAGAATAAAATATAAGACATCTTACTTAAAAGTGAAGAGGGATACCACTAAACCGTAGTACTAAGTAGCCCCTAAAATGATTAATTCCCTAAGAATCTCTCAAAATCCCAAAAGCTAACCTCTAAAATCCTTTAAAACCGAATCGAAAACAAGCAAGGAAGCACAATAATTAGCACAAGTAGTCTGTTTGGGGGATGGGGGTGCACTTACAGTAATCCCACTTTTGTTTATCTTCACGAGTAGGGATGGGCAAATACCCATTGGTTATGGGTAACTGTGGTTATCCACTCATTTAAATTTGACGGTTACGGTTATGGGTAACCGTTTAGATAAATAAACTGTTTGGGGGATGGGGGTGCACTTACAGTAATCCCACTTTTGTTTATCTTCACGAGTAGGGATGGGCAAATACCCATTGGTTATGGGTAACTGTGGTTATCCACTCATTTAAATTTGACGGTTACGGTTATGGGTAACCGTTTAGATAAATAAACGGTTATGGGTATAACCGTTTACCCGTGAAATTTAAATGGGCGGTTATGGGTATTACCCACGGTTATTAACAGGTACCCATTTAACCATTTATTTTAATATATGTAAAACTAAAAAAAAAAATTAGTTTCTAGCTAAGTTTAGTATCCCGAAACATATTTGGTTATAAAAGGGCCATAATATATATATATATATATATAGTTTGGAACACGTCTTACTGTTTGGTTGGGAGTTGAACAAACGACTTATGAGGACCGACAGATAAGTAAGTTGAAAGCTTAAATATGAAGCTTACTCTGCAGATTATATGGATGCTAAAGCAATTACCACTCACTTGGTTGAACTTAAAAGAATTAACAACAGACGAGTCAATCCAACATCTCTTACCAAGAATTGGTACCCTAGACCAACACATCCCGACATTCAATTCGAAGAACGAAATATCCAAAACCAATTCTCTGTCTCTTCTGATAAATTCTATGAATGGAATATAGATGATTTATCAGAACAAGAGCTTCTTCATAAGCTCCAACACATCTCTATGGTTGCTAATAGCTATATTACCAATCATAATCTTAGCGAACCTCATATTGTCGACCTTTTGGTCACTGGGTTTACTGGAATGCTTCATTCCTGGTGGGAGAAACATCTCACTGAACAATCCAAAAATGAAATAAAAAATGGTGTTAAAAAAGATGAGGAAGGAATACCATATATATATATATATATATATATATATATATGCCTCACTTGAGAAAAAATATAGTTGATAGAACGGGCCAATGTTTAATATGTGTGATTGAATGTGCTAAAGCATTAGAATATTCGACAGTTTTGTTTTGGAGTCTTTTGGAGCTTTGGCCAATTCAAGATAATGATTACTTTGAACTTTTAGAAACATGTTATTTTCAATAAGTATTTGACCCAAAAATTAGAATTCAATTAAATGGCTTGGATCGATGAACATATGTTTCTAAATAAAAATCCAAATATTTATCAAATTAGCTTATTAGCAGACTGATGCATACTTACATACATACATACATATATATATATGTATGTATGTATGTATGTATGTATGTATGTATGTATGTATGTATGTATACAAGAATATTAATTAACCTACAACCATGCATGATTCTTGTAATAGATTGACCGTCAAATAATTGGGAGACATCGCATATATTCATAAATAATATTGCCGTTAATACAAAAATTTATGTTAAATGTAATTATAACGGTATTTAATTGTTAGAAAAAAGAAAATTATGACAAATTTCTTTTTAATTTTCAAGTTGTTAAAAAAATAGGTAGATGGGTGAAAAAAAGAAAGTAAACGGGTTAAAAATGGGTAAATGGGTACGCGGTTATAGTTAAATGGGTATGCGGTTATGGGTATGGTTAACCGTATATAAACGGTTATGGGTATGGGTATACCCGTTTATGTAAATACCCAACGGGTAAATAGTTATGCAGGTAAAAGTTTTAACGGTTATGGGTAAATAACCGCGATTATTCACGAGAGTTCGTGGCAATCTTTGCGCCATTATCTTACTCATCTTCTCCTTGTGAAACTTAAGCCACAAAATCAATCACAAAACCCATTGCAAATTAGAAATAAAAAAAGGAAAGCATAATCAGTGGTGGATTCAGAGTGTTAACATGAAGTGGTTCCAATATTGGAGTTGAACTATCGGGATGAGATTGTCTAAACAATGATTTTCGTTACATCGTTTCATACATCTAATTTCTACATATATTAATCATTAAAACAAAAAATCCTATCAATTAACGAAGCTAAAACATATAAATAAACTACATTAATAAAATTCTCTTTGTCAACCAAAAGAGAGTAAAAAGATAATTTTGTCTATACCACAAAACAAAATCATGGGCAGTAAAGTAAATTCACACAAACTAAATTTTATCGTTTCTTTTAAAGCCTCACTCAAAGGTGATCCTAACATCCCTTAATTTTGAAAAATAAAATATAAAAAAGAAAACTTCTCTCTCTAATCCACATTCTTTTCTTCTTTGTTTTCTCCCTTTCTCCTTCCCATTTTAAAATAAAAATAAAAATTATTTTCACACACAAAAGTGTGGGGCATATACTAGTATATATATAATAAACTAACCAACACGATTAAATCAATGTAAAAAAAAATCATTAAACTACAATCTAATAATTAGAGCAATAACTATAATCTATTAGGAATTTAAAATTTTCATCTAATACCCACAATTTTAATTGCATCCTATTTTATTAATTTGGGCTAGGATTATAAAATTTATTTAAATTTAAAAATTAGGACACTACTAAAAATAAAAAATAGAAATTAAGAAAATAGGTGGTGGTGGAGGAGAAATTTTTTAGTGTGACCAGTACACGGTGTGGTACACCACGTGTCACTATACAAATGGTAGGATATGTGTGTTAAAAAGTTAATAACTTAAAAAAATAAAATCTCACCATTTATATAAAAACACGTGATGTACCTCCTGTGTTCCGGTCATAATGAAAAATTTCTCGTGATGGAGAGAGGTGAGCAGGTGGTGGTGGTGGAGGATTGGTCGGCCGGGGATGGAAGGTAAAAGGGAATAGGAGGAAAAACGGAATTAGGATTATATTTAAAAGAGAGATTCACGTGCCTTTTCTAAGAGGGCCATGTGTTCTTTTTATTTGTATCGGCTCAAAACGAGTCGTCTGGGCGGCTGGGCCAGTTTACTCAAAAAGAAAACAACCTGCTTCTTCTTCTTCTTCTTCATTATTCACCTGCAATTTACATAGCTTGAAGCTACGGTTGATACCTTTTCTCCACCATATCTCAGACCGTCGGGTGGTCCTCCAAAGTCCTCACAGCAATTTGAGCTTCATAGATATCCTCGCGGACATAAGACACCCTGGGCAGATCGTCGCCATCCAGTGGTGGGTATGCGAAGCATGGTTCGCCATGGCTTGAGCTTTAGAGGGAGAGAGAGGGAGAGAGAGGGAGAGAGAGAGAGAGAGAAGAGAGGTTGAAGGCTATAAGGCCATCTCCAACCGAAGAGTCTAGAGGGCTAGAGGGCTGAAAATAGCCCTAAAATCGTTTCCGATCGAGGGTTAAGCCAAAGGGCTAACCGGTCGGCCCCGGGCCGCGCTAAAATTTTTGAATCTCAACTACTAGTTGACGTTAATTAGCCGTTATTTTTGAATTATTATTATTATTTATTTATTTTGATAGTTTTTTTTTTTGGGCCAAAAATTTAACAAGAATATTTAATTAAGGTCTAGAAAGATGATTGGTTCTACGTGGGGATGTTGCTTTTATAAGCATGTTTTATTGCTCAAACATCTCCCACAGCCGATGTGGGACAAATATAATGGGTGCCACACATGCAAGCTTTTGCTTGCTCAATTCTCTCTCAATGTGGGACAAATATAATGGGTGCCCCAAATATAAGCTTCCTATTAGAGATGGTAAATGTGCATTTATACATGGTAAATGTGCATTTAATTTAAGTTGTTGTAGTTTTTAAATTTAAATATTATGTTTGGCCCTTTGGCCCTTTGGCCCTTGGTTGGAGATGGTAAGAAATATGGCTCTGCACTGTTCATTAAAATATTAATTTCTTGGAGGACTAGAGGGCTAAAACGAGCTATGGCCAGCCTTCGTTTGGAGATGACCTAAATTTCTTTGATGTAGGTGGATTCAAAGCCCCTTGTTTTTTAGTATTATTTATGGCGGATGCAGTGGTGTTGGTGGAGCGGCTGGTGGTGTTAAAGTGGGTGAAGCTTGTACTGCGCAATTGGGCTGCTAAAAATGTACGAAAGTCACAGAGATATCACAAGAAATTTCCC
Organism: Malus fusca; assembly: GCA_035220775.1. Lineage (NCBI taxonomy): Eukaryota > Viridiplantae > Streptophyta > Magnoliopsida > Rosales > Rosaceae > Malus > Malus fusca. The sequence goes on along the minus strand of CM069060.1, from coordinate 32,213,951 downwards.
GTGCAAAAGTTTTGTACTATTTACCGTTCAGTATGGGTGCGTTTGGTACGCGGGACGGGACGGGACGGAACGTGACGAGGCGTTCCGTCCCACATTTGGTACGCCTAAAACGAGTGGAATGTGCTGTTCCACGGGACAAGTTTTGGATGATTTTTCGTTCCACCTCCCCCCTGGAACGAACTCGTTCCACATCCGTGGAACACAAAACTATAACCTTTCTGTCTCCTTCTTCTTCCTCCTCACTTCCATCCGAGGGCATGGAACCTTCGTCCCGTCCCGTCCCGTTCCGTCCCGTTCCGTCCCGTCCCGTCCCGTCCCTTCCCGTCCCATCCCGTCCCGTCCCGTCCCGTCTGCGTACCAAACGCACCCATATAGTTACATAATCTGACAAAAAAAATACAGTTACATAAAAAAATTATGAAATGTTGTTTTGAGAGTGGGAGAGAGGGCCGGCTACAGTGAGAGAAGGGGCACAACTGTTTGTGATATGATATGAGTTTAACGAGCCAAATATTTTGTATGAGTTCAACTCAATTTGTTTTCCCAACCAAGCTGAAAGAAGTCGAACTTGAATTGTATCGAGCTACTTAATAATACCATACATTAGGGAGCGCTTGGTACGTAGATGGGACGGGATGGGACAAAATAGAGCAGAGGTTCCGCGCTACGTTTGTTACACACATGTTGCAATGGGACAATTGTTTTGCTATTTGTTTGTTCATCACCATCATTATCACCACCAATATACTTGCATGGCTCTGAAACTCCAAAGTGTCAAAGTATCAAACACACCGACATGCCTCGAACATGCCCTAAACACAGTTTGGATACTATCAACGGTTTGGACATGGTCAAGGCACATCATGAGCTTTTTTGTAAATTAGAAAATCTTTTCGGGGCAGTGTTGGAAATGGAAACTATTTTGGTGGTAATTTTGTAAAATACAAATAAATAAATAAACATTTTGAGGCACTTCTGTAAATATAAAACTCATAAAACCTAAAGTACAACAATAATCTACTTTTATATGCTCATAATACAAAAGTACAACTCATTTCTCTTCCTATATTATAACATCGTTTTAGCATAAACATTTTAGTTAGCATTTCTACATTTTGTATTCTTTAGACACATCTTTATATTACTCATTGTTTTTCAATACATTATCCTGATTTTTGTCTAAACTGATTAACTTTTAATTTGCATCCTATAAATATAATATGGACATATGTGTTAATTTTGATATATGTTTCAGAAAAAATGGAAATGTTCTCATCACCCACTGTGGATATAGTAACATGGTAAGAGATGGTTTCGAATACCACATATATTGTGTTTCTTTTGTTGTAAGAGGTGCTTACTCAACATATGAGAATGCAAAAAATCATCGGAAGCATGACAAGATGAAAACGTGTATGAATTTGAGTTTGATGATTAGCCAATAATGTGCATGCAATATCCCAATGAATAAAAACCTATGATTATATGCAAAGAAACAAGGCATAATTTGGGTATCTTCATGAATCATGATGCGACGATGTGGGGTGCTAAAAAGGTTTTAACGTAGTGGATTAAGATACTTAACCTCAGTCTCGACTAGAGAACACAAAGTTTTATGTTTTTATTGATTAATTTAGTATATTTTTTTGGAAATTCATTGAACATTTTTTAAATCTTGATTACGAAATTATTCAACAAAAACATAAATCTTCGTGTTCTCTAATCGAAGTTTGACGTCAAACATTTTCATCTACTTCATTGAACCCTTGAGGCACCACCACATTGCCGGATCATGATTCATGAAGGTAAAAAAAATATGCATTGTTTTCTTGCATATGATTACAGGTTTTGCTTTATTAGGACATTTCATGTACACTATTGGCTGATCATCAAACAGTTCCAACAAACAGTGGGCGGTGAGAACATTTTCATATTTTTTGAAATATTTATCAAAATGTATAGGATTCAAGAGACTGTAAGTTGATAAGTTTAGATTAAAACAAGAATAATAATGTATAAGAAACAGTGAGAAATATATATAAAGTTGTGTCTAACTAATATAAAAGGTAGACCGCTTGGCCAGTACCAACCATATTTGTTCCTTGTTTATTGGGGCAGTCTCTTTCAATTATCCATGTTTCTTCTTTCTTGGGACGGAAGTTTGTTTCTTCTTTCTCAGGGCAGTCTTCCGGTCGATTTTCCCTGTTCCCTCTTTCTTGGGGCAGTCTTCAGACCGGTGCTTGCCAACAGCACCACAAGTCCCACAATCATTCACAAAAGCAACTCCGATCCATTCGTCGTCATCAGGGTCCGAGTGTCCACCCTCTTTCTCACAACACCTACAGACTAGTCTACCGCCAGGGCCAACTGCTGCGTTCCTTGGGACATAGTACTGGTATGGGCAGGTGTTACCCCAGTGACCCCGTCTTGAACAAATAGCACATATCATGTAAACAAGGGCAGGATCATGAGAGCCTGCACAAACTTTCGGGTTACTGTCCGGCATGTAATCCGACTTTGACACAGTCAACATGTTTTAAGTAAATATCACATGACACGAAAACGTCATAGAGGACCAATTACGAGTAGAACACCCGACCTTCCCCACCATTAATTTGGGTATTTTACTAATATACGAAAAACACAAACAAAAAAAATATCGGGGTACATGAAACCAAACCCCTTAAAAAGAACACAAAGATGAATACACAAATGATTAGATAACGCAAAGTGAATAAAAAAATTATCCGAGGAGGAGAAAACAAAAACATACCATCATTATCTGGGCAGTCCTGAGTCTTGTGGCCACTAGTCTTACAAATTCTACAATACACGCAATTGGGCGGCTCTTTGACGAGACAGAGCCATTGTCCATGTTTTGGCTTCCAACTGACGCGACCGACCACTGTTAAATAGATAGATACACATACAGTTGAAACAGAAAGGAAGCATAATAAATCAGCACAAGTAGTAGTCTGTTTGGGGAGGGGGCACTTACAATAATCCCAGTTTTCTTTATCTTCGGGAGATGTTCGTGCCAATCTTTGCGCCATTATCTTACTCGTCTTCTCTCTAGCTGTTAAACAAACAAACATACAGTTATACATATATACATACAAAATTTAGCCCACAAAATCAATCACAAAACCCATCGCAAATCGGAAATAAAAAATGGAAGGCATCATAAATACTATACCAGCCATTTGGGCTTCATAGCTATCCTCGAGGACGTAAGACACCCCGGGCAGATCTTCGCCACCCATTAGATGCTCTTCTTCTTCGTCGAACCAGTGCCAATGGAGTCTGCCCGGAATCGCCAGCTCGTCTTCATTCGGTGGAGGCGGGATCTGCTCCTGATCCTGGCTCTGGATGAATTCTGGATTCTGGATCTGGATTACGTTACATGGTGGTGGGTATGCGACGAATGGTTCGCCCATGGCTGGAGCTTAGAGGGAGAGAGAAGGAGATTGCGATGGTGAGGGAGAGGTTGAGGGAAAGGGTTTGGCCATTACGTAAGAGTCCTGGAAGTCCGGAAATAGCCAACAGGATCCTCTCCGGATTTTTGACAAGAATCCGTGAATCGTGTCCGTTAATTTTTGCCAGCTACTATTTGTGTTTAATATTAGAAAAAATTAAAATGATTTCTGATCGCACAATGTACAATGAATAGATACGATTCACAGATCTATGAGATCTTCACAAAGAGGATCCGGTGAGGATCTAGATTCTGGAAATAGAAGTTGGGTGAAACAGCACCATGGGCAAAAATAAAAAGACTTCTAATATCACGTGTTCATTTCGATTTTTTTATTAGGTAAAGTGTCAATTTAGTCTTTGAACTATCACCTCAGTGAAAATTAAGTTTCTGAATTATTTTTTCTATAAATCCCTAAATTAATTAAAAATTGATAATTTCATCCACACTATTATATTCAAAGCTATTTTATCTAAATTTTTGTCAACTTAAGTCACTTGACACACTTTAAAGTGCAATACCATTTTTTTCTCACTTATAAGACTTTAACATTTCATATAAGTTGCGAATCTAATGTCTAATTTACCCTCCAAAGTTAACTCCATACACTATTTATATATGCCAGATTACCAATCTACCATCCAATGGGTGTCACATGCAAGTAATGTGACTTAAACTGATGGAGAATTGAATATAATAGCTTCAAATTTAATATTAGTGATGTAATTGGCAGATTTTTATAATTCAATGACTAATTTTTCTAAAAAAATAGTTTAGGAACCTAATTTTCACTCAAGTGATACTTCAGAAATTAAATTAGCAATTCACCCTTTTTTATCTTCACTTTTCTATTATTCTTTTTTGTCGAGTATTTCATTTAGACGAATTCGATACCAAATTAGGTTGTTTATTGTATGACTTAGCCAAGCTCTCCCATCACCTTACTGTAAACACATCGTTGTACTAAAAAAAAAACTGAGAATGTGACTTTACCCCTTCAAACTTAATTTTTTTTTACATAAAACCCATAATAATATATTTTTCCAACAAAAACCCGATGACTAGGCTCCACCTAAGCAAATTACCTAATCAAGATTGTGCGTCATTTAATATTATTCTAATTCTCCAAATTACCCTCAATTAAGTCATTATAGCATTTTATATTGATATCAAAATTAAAATGGAAAGCTTTTTTATTTTATTGTCTCCAACTTTGAAATTTTAATTGACGTAGGAATAAAAATTCAAAACGTTTTGAATTCAACAATAAATTTTCAGATTAATGTACCCTATTGATTTAATAAAAACCATGCTTTTGTTTTCTTTAAAACAAAAAGCGTGAAAAATGATGTGTCTAGTATGTTTTGTTTTATTTTTCGAATATCAATGTACCTATTTTTGTTTGTTTTACTTAGTACTAATAGTTTTGGTCATTTTGAAAAATAATGCACCTGTTATCAAATTTTTGAATCTAAAAAATATAGGTAAAATAATTTATGTAGGTAAATTAGTATAAAATTTCATACATGTTTATCATGGATCCTGAGTGTAACATCCCACATCGCCCATGTGAGTGATCCTTAAATGTATATTCTCATCTCTACCTAGCACGAGGCATTTTTGGAGCTCACTGGCTTCGGGTTCCGTAGGAACTTCGAAGTTAAGCGAGAAGGAGGCCAGAGCACTCCCATGATGGGTGACCCACTAGGAAGTTGCTCGTGAGTTCCCAAAAACAAAATCGTGAGGGAATGGTAAGCCCAAAGCGGACAATATCGTGCTACGGTGGTGGAACGGGCACGGGAAGTGATTCGCCCCGGGCCGGGATGTGACAAAATGGTATCAGAGCCAATCCCTGGCCGGAAGTGTGCCGACGAGGACGTCGGGCCCCTAAGGGGGGTGGATTGTAACATCCCACATCGCCCAGGGGAGTGATCCTTAAATGTATATTCCCATCCCTACCTAGCACGAGGCCTTTTGGGAGCTCACTGACTTCGGGTTCCGTAGGAACTTCGAAGTTAAGCGAGAAGGAGGCCAGAGCACTCCCATGATGGGTGACCTACTAGGAAGTTGCTCGTGAGTTCCCAAAAACAAAACCGTGAGGGAATTGTAAGCCCAAAACGGACAATATCGTGCTACGGTGGTGGAACGGGCCCGGGAAGTGATCCGCCCCGGGCCGGGATGTGACACTGAGCCTCTATAAGGTGGCATATTGTTAGTATTTCTCATATAAAATATATTTATCATTTAAATTAGTGAATCTATAAAATATAAGTAAATTAATTTATATAGGTAAATTAGTATAATATTTCATACATGTTTATCATGCACCGAGAGCCTCTATTAGTAGGCATATTATTGATATTTCTCATATAAATATACTTATTAGGCATACTATTGATGTTCCTTATATAAAATATATTTTATTATTTACATTAGTGAATCTACATAATATAGGTAAATTAGTATACTATTTCATACATGTTTATCATGCATTCCGAGCCTCTATTAGTAGGCATATTATCAATATTTCTCATATAAATATACTTATTAGGCATACTATTGATATTTCTCATATAAATATACTTATTATTTAATCTAAAAAATATAGGTAAATTTGTTGGTTTAATATATTAATAGTATAGGGGCTTGTTGCTCATCATAATTAGGGTGAGTTATGATAACCTTTATTGACTTAGTTAGGGAGTTGTGACATAAGTTTTAAATATATTGTAATAATAGGTCACTTATTTGCCTACATGTCAGTTTATTTGAAAATTGGGTTTTATTTATAGATTCAAATTTATGTGGGTTTTTGTTTATGAAATGCAACTTGTTCGGTCTTATATCTAAAGAACCCAAAAAAAAATTATGTAAGGTCTTCACAATTTGATTTTGTGATTGTTTATGTTCCAGGACTGGAAGTTGTGAATCTTGTGATAATAGGGACCAGGAAGGACTCTCAAAGTTATACGAGTATGAAGCAAAAAGGCGTGTACTGATGTTGGGAAGTTGGAATTAAATTTGAAAGTGGTCATTTATCACAGTGATGAAAAGAAGTTGAGTCCTTGCATGACGGCGTGAGTTTAAACCATGTCGGTTAATCTAACATTTAATGATTCTAATCTAATAAAATCTATTATTTGACAAAAAAAAAAAAAATTGGGATAAATCCATGGATATAAACCTCCTGCTTGGCCAGTTCCAACCATCTCTGTTCCTTGCTTCCTGGGGCAGTCTTCTTTCTTGGGACTGAAGTTCGTTTCTTCTTTCTTAGGGCAGTCTTCCGGTTAATTTTCCCTGTTCCCTTTTTTTTGGGGCAGTCTTCAGTCCTGTGCTTGCCAACAGCACCACAAGTCCCACAATCTTTCACAAGAGCTACTCCGATCCATTCGTCGTCATCAGGGTCCGAGTGGCCACCCACTTTCTCACAACACCAAGGCCAACTACTGCGTTCCTTGGGACATAGTACCTGTATGGGCAGCCCCATTGACCCGTCTTGAACAAATACCACATATCATGTAAACAAGGGCAGGATTCAGTCCTGTGCTTGCCAACAGCACCACAAGTCCCACAATCTTTCACAAGAGCTACTCCGATCCATTTGTCGTCATCAGGGTCCTAGTGGCCACCCACTTTCTCACAACACCAAGGCCAACTACTGCGTTCCTTGGGACATAGTACCTGTATGGGCAGCCCCATTGACCCGTCTTGAACAAATACCACATATCATGTAAACAAGGGCAGGATCATAAAAGCCTGCACAAACTCTCGGGTTAACGTCAAGCATGTAATAACAGTCAACATGCTTTAAGTAACTATCACATGACGTACTAAATTAATGAAGGATTGTACTTCAACGCACAAAATCAATCTGCGACTTCAACCCCTCGTCTCCTATGAATGACGCGAAAACATCACAGTGGACCAAGCAGGGGCTGAGTCACATGGAGGCCAGGTGAGGCCTAGACCTATCCTGAAATTTTACTTATATATATTTATTGTCGGCTAAGTTTGGCAATATAGAGCTTGTATTGCATTGGTCAATGCAGTTTGACAGTTCCACCATTCCAGGAATTTGAAAGTTGTTGTCAACACTTTTGTTTTGCTTTTTAAACAAAACCTTATAATTAGCTTTTTGTTTCACCATATATAGATCAGGTCTCGTATAAGACAAGTTCTATACAAGTTAAAGTAAAATTCAATTAATTATGGTGAAATTAATATCTCATGGTCATAGTTTTAAGTTATGACCTTACTTTTTGTTCGAATCTTACTTTTTTTTTATTTTTTATTAAAGCTCGTAAGAAAGTTTTGTCTTATGATATAATAATCAATACTTTTCGTAAAAATTTTGAAGCTCTATCACTCTTGTTTCATAAATTTTCTATGCTAATAATAATAATAATAAAAAAAAGCTTAAAACTTTCTCCAATTAATTATTTGCTATATTTGGTCTAATTTTTTTTATATGTCTTAAAGGCCCCTCCTGAGAAGGATTTCTAGCTCTGCAACTGGGACCACTTATGAGTTGAACGTTTGCCCTTCCCCTCCAATAATTTGGGTATTTTACTATAAAAAAGGCCAACCCTAAGCTAACAAGGCTAGGAACGTCTATTGTACGCAACTTTACTCTTGCTTTGCAAAAAAAATTGTTTTCAGACTCGAACCTGTGATGTATTGGTCACGAAAGAGCAACCTTTCTATTACACCAAGATTAATATAACCTTTCTCCAAGTCTCCTATAAGTGACACGAAAACGTCACAGTGAGTTAAACGCCCGCCCTTCTGAAGGAAAAATTTTGTGAAAAACATGTTCATTTAAGCAACATCTATAGCATGCTATTAACAATTAAAAGGCGGAATCATGCTTGCATGCACTTAAAAACAAAACATTAACCATGAAATTCAAAGCCTAGTAGATTGGTGAACCAAGACTCAACTCAAATCAAAGTGAGTTGAGAAATTATACCTTTGTAGATTCCTCTTTGCATAAGCAAAGGGTAATCACCCAAAGAGAGGGCCTTCATTCCTTGCATCTTAGATCTATGGATTTGGATGGATGAAATGGTTCTCCAAGTTCCCAAAATTGAGAACCTCTAAGTCTCCACACCAAGGTTAGATTGGAGAAGAAATGAGTGACCTTGGAGGAGTTGGATTGCTAGCTAATCCCTCCAAGGGGGCCGGCCTCTTTAGAGAGAAAAGAGAGCTTTGTGTTCTCTCCAATTTCCTAAAAGAAACCCTAAATGAATTTTGGTTATAAAGTCATATTTATACCTTAATTCATTGGAGTGGCCAACTTGTAAATAAGTCAAAAACCCACTCCATCTCTAAATGGCCGGCCTTAAGGGTTTCATTGGGCTTTTAAGGCCTTTGTGAATTATTAGTCATTAAGTTGTCATACAACTTAAGTCAATGGGCTTGACGTTCAAAGCCCATTGGGCCTTGAGGCCCATAACTAAACCCGTGGTCTTTAACGAACTTATTCGTTTGATTAATTAACATATTAATTAATCATTGCCATAAATAATTAAACCATTTAATTATTCTTACTCATCTCCATTGTTTCTTCAATCTCCTCCTTACACGGTGTACGATCCATTAGGTTCCTTTTAGCGAGGCAGTGGGCGATTAAAACCATTTCAAATCGATTGTGAATTGAAACTTACTTTCAATTCTCCCTTTAGTGTTTATACACGTTTAGGGCTTCCACAAACCATGAGTGACACCTAGCAGCATATCATGGTTACCCAAGCTAATCAGAAGAGGTGGAGAACCTATTCAGTTTAGGATTACAAATGCAATACGGTCTTTCTCTAATACAATACTCTTGACCACATTGTTTGGTTTGATAGTTTATTCATATCTACTATCCAAAGTGATTCGTGTGCTTATATGATTACATTGAATGTGATTTGGAACGCCTTCCTAAATCTCATTCATACTCTGGCCAGAGATTCTTAATCATATCATAGAGTATTCTCCCTCAAACGGTTTAAAGGTTAGAGATCCCTTGTTGCGCATTTAATTGCCTCAATGGCTAAGTGGCTTAACCCCAACGATGCCGTGGACACCCTCCTGATGGAGTGACTTTGACATAATCAAAGATCAAGGACTTAACCACAAGACAACTATGATGCCTCAGGTCAAAGGACTACTTTGCATTATCCCAACCATGAGTTCTCATGTGACATGAATATGAGAACTCCTCGTTGATCGTGTTCAGTGGACTCATTCCCTATTGAGCACCTACATGCTTGTCTTGATGTCACACACACCAATGACTCGAGACTAGTCACTCTCACTAAGAGAAGACATAGCATGTACTGATCTTAACTGACTGTCAATGCCCAATTGGCAATCCTATGATCAGGAACGTTTAGGATATGTATACGAAAGAGAATGGTCTCATCAATCTAACTTGTTTAAATCACATTCTCCTAATTACATATTCCTTGGACTTATCGTTTAAGCATATAACATTTATATGAGACGGCTTAAACAATAATCTTTGCCCTTGATATTAAACTAGATTAGTTTAACATGTGAAATGTCCGTAAAGTATCATCATATGATTGGTTTTAGGGCACATTTCCAACAATCTCCCACTTGCACTAGAGACAATCAGCTTGGTCATCAGTGATGATACCTCTTCTGTAGTCATTTCATCAATGGCTGAGTAGTAGGCCTAGACAATGGATATCTATATGTTATCCATAGAAGCAACCTTGAGAATAACGACGTCACCATTATACATGATTCTCAATCATGTGATTCAGTCTCTCATATGAGTTCGGATCTTGATGAGACCTTGATTCCCTGGCTTGAGCTATCGCCCCATTAGTGTTGTAGTGTCAGTACACTAGAGACACTTTCTGGTTGGAACCGAATAGAGAGTTCATGAATGAACTTTCTCATCCAAACAACATTGTTGTAAGCTTCTATATGGCAATATATTTTGCATTCATAATGGAACACAATAAAGTCATTACTTTTAATGTTTCCATCCAAATATCTCTTTAGTCATAATAAAGAGATATCTGATTATCTCTTCATTCATAATGAAGAAACATCCACTGATGGATTAGATTCATAATCTAATACATTTACGCTTCCTTTACGTTACTCTAATTCTTCCTCATTCTTTGAGGAATCTATCCTTTAGTATTTCTTAAATACTTAAGGATTCACTTGACAGTTGCCATGGTTCTGATCCTGGGCTTGCACTGATATTGTCTTGTACCGTTTTAGGTACAACTCATATCAACGTTTTTCATACAATATGAAATACGTAAATCACCTTTCTGCATATGCATAAAGGATTTTATTTATGCATTATGTTTCTTTAGGAGTCAAAAGGGTACGTTCCCTTTGAGAAGGGCAACTTGCTAGTCACACTAGAGTCGTCCTTCTAATTGAAGTTTATCATCATATGAGAAACTTCCTAGCATCTTTTGTCTATTATTAGGGATTGATATAATCCAATTATATCTTGAAATCTATCATTATAGATTTACATCCCATGTTTATAGACTATGTCTCCCATATACATTCTATCGTTATAGAACGTTTAAAGTCATAACTTTAACGAAGAAGTATTCTTTTCATTTCCAAAATTAATATATCATATATGTGTATATATATATTCTAATTTAGGAACATGATTAACTCCCACTAATCTTTTGTAAACCTAGTAAACAAAAGATTCATTTACATCTTTATGAGAAATCAAACGATTTGATCTTTCTCTCATAAGACGCTTATGGCTCCCACTAGCTTGTTTAAGATTCATGATGGATGGATCTCTACAACTTACATGTCTTGTGATTCATAGTTTTAGACATATATTATCAAGACTATCTTAATAATGGTTTCGGAAACCCATATTATGTCCAAACATTGAATCACCATTTAGTTGTAGCTAGCATTCTTCGAATTAATTGAAACCAAGACTACGTCAAAGATGGTTTCTTCAAAGTCAACCAATCTCTTTGATTGTAGTCACGTTAAGCTACCAATTAGCTATAAAGGTTTCATTATTTCGGGTCAAATGGTACTTTACCATTTCCTTGAGTATATGTCGCATATACACTCAATGTAGTCATAAGGATTTTCATTCTTATTTCTTTCGAATTAAGAGGTGTAACTCTATGACATAGTCATAAAGTTCAAACCATTCAACTGAGACGGTTTATAAATCCTTCTTGACTACCTAGGAGCTTGTGGTATAGGAACTAGGTTGTTATATTTGTTGATCACTATCTTGTTTCTCAAAGAACCCATTCTTTGAGTTCTATCTCTCGTTCACTTGCTCTATCTTAGGCAAATCCTATGGTAGGATTATAATGAACTATCCAACAATCAACATTTGTTAATTGGCTTATAGAAGTGATATCCAAAGGTTAATTTAAGGATATCCATAAGATAATTCTCAAACAAATATTGCTTATTAGCACACAACCCCCAATCTTAACATAATTAAGATTTGTCTTTCTTTCCAACTACATCCTATGGAGTCATGAAAATTTTCGAAGATCTTCTAATTGACAATCATATTGTCTTAGAAGTATATATCCTATATATATGGGTAATTGATAACATCCAACGAACTAAATCCTATTCTAGTTCGTTCTTCTCCTAATGGAGAAATCCATTATCTTATGATGCTTCTTTCCTTGATATCTTTCAAGAAAGCTATTCTAAAGTGTTACCATTCCTTGGATCAAATCTAAGGATGTAAATACTTTAGACGTCTTACTCATCAACTTACATTTCTTGAATTCTTTGAAACCTTTTGCAAAGTATTCAGACTTGTGTTTATTTAAAATAAACTATAGTCCAACCGAGGGTGATCTTCGGTGAATGTCATACAACATGAGTAGTATTATGTTGTGGACAAGTGCCACTAACATCTAAGTGAATTAACCTCAACAACTTTGTGATTCTTTATTCTTTCCAAAAGAATAAAGATTCGAACATTTCGCCTCTATACAATTTTAATAAGAAGGTATTGGATCCGGATCTAACGATCCAAAGCATCCATCTATGACCAACTCGTAATTTATGTTTTAGAGGTATCACAACTTTAGTTGGGATTAGTTACTACCTTGCAACCTTTTGGGTTTTAAGCATCGTTGTATTCTAAACAGTTAACACTACCAAATCATCTCTACTATAGAGATAATTAATTAGATTACTATAATCCAATCATTGATTAATAAAGAACAATGTTTTGTCAAACAAAACATTCATCCATCTCTACCATAGTGACGGAATTAAGTTCCTTAAAATTGGAATGTAAAGACAATCTTTGGTTTTTCCAATTTCTTTGGTAGTTCATATGAGGAAGTAAGTACTATCTGCTTTCACAGAGATCTATATTTTATTCACGTTCCGAATGTGAAACACCTTTTTCTTCTCTCATATATCTTCTACTTCTTATTAGTCACACTTTTACAACGATTGTAAAACATAGTTACTAATACGGAATCAAACATTCAAGTAGAAGAACCAACTGTTTTGAGCTATTCAAGAACAATTTACAACACCTTCGAAAGGTGTGTTCTTGACACTTGCAAGACATTTCTTGCAAATACCCTTTCCAATGTCCATCATTTCATAAAGAAAGTTTGTTCCCTTGGAGTTATTTCGCTTTCTTCATTTGACTTCTCCTTTGACTACAATAGTCATGGTCCCTAAACTCCCACTATCTCTCTTGAAACTTATTTCGATTGTGTTATACACATCAAACAATTTGGAGAGCGTATGGTTATTTGTTCACTATATAGTTTACAATAAACTTAGTGAATGATTTGGATAGGGACACAAAGGTGAAGTCCTTGCCTAGTTTTCGTTTCTTTAAGTGGTGTAACACTTCAACACTCAATGATTCGAAATCATCATAAGTCCATTTGGTTGGACTATTTTTGTCAACCAACCATTATGTTCTAAACATAATTACAAACTTTCAAGAGTTGTTCAAGGCAACTCTCATTTCTTCATACAACAATTTGTAAGTGAAGAATCATGGCACATAAAGTGTCCATGCCATTTGTGCTTTCTTCCTCAAGTTCTTTGTTCATTTAACAAAGAAACAAGCACTAGTGTTTGCATTGACTAAGGGTTGTTCAAAGCAACTCTTATTTCTTCATACAACAATTTGTAAGTGAAGAACTAATAACACTAAAAGTGTCATTTTCTTTATGCTAATCTTCATAAGTTCCTTTGTTCATTCAACAAAGGATTAAGCATTGGTTGTTTGTGTTGTCCTCTTCATGATAGACTTATCTAACATGTTCTTCCAATGATACATTACCAATAGGAAGATTTTGAGGATGAGACTACTTAGGTACATATACAATCCATTTAAGACAATCTTTGGGATTGTTGTACCAAGTCCGGAAACTAAAGCATTCGGCTTTTCTTTGTCAAGTTTTGGATAGCGTTTGCAAATATATTGGTAAACAAATACATAACGAATATAAATTGATTGATTTTAAGCCATTTGATTCGGGTCTTTAAATCAAATAGCACCACCCACTATTTTTGGCAAATTCCATATCCCTCATTGGAATTCGAGAGTTTTGGAGGTAACTCTTAGTAGGGTATGGGAGACTCACTATTACCAAGCCCACCTCACAATGATATGATGTTGGCTAGCATTAATAATAATGAGAGGGTACAAGTACCCATTCACAACAACCTCTTGTGATTACCCATCTTATTTGGCCTCTAGAGAATGTCACCTCACAATGATATGATGTTGGCTCCATTGCACTTAGTTAAGTTATTCCTACCATGCTTAGTTCGTGAAGGGGTTCAAGAATAGCCTCACGATGATACGATGTCGGCCATCCTCGTTGCCTACACTCACCTCATCATATGTTTATGGACTCCTCCTGAGTATAAGCATGCACTTTGCACTCCCCCATGATAGGGTGAAGGCGGTGTACAAGTCATAAACGATTGGAGCCCACCACGGTGGAAGGCCACGAAAGAGTGTTCAAAGCACTCTCACGCTTATCAACTTAATAATGGTTTGGTTGAGGGTTTTTAGGTCTCATCACATATAAATATTCATTTTAATCTTATTAAAACAATTTGGGTCCTATTACAACTATTGGTCCATTTGATTGAATTTAGTTGTATATAATACTCCCACTATGCTTATAAAACGGTTTTTAAAGTAAGAGTATATGATACTACTAACATAAACTTTGCATTCATTTGATGGACTATATAGTTGCCTTAGGGCCTTAGGATGACTATGAACCTTTGTTTAGATTCAACACGAGCCTAGTGTTGAATCTCGGTCTAGGGATGGTGATTGATTTTAGTTACGCATTTAATCACATTAAGGCATGTTGTCTTAGGGGCGTTGGACCCAACTACTTCAATTTCATGCATATCAAATAAAGCAAGAAAGAAGTACTTCAAAGTAAAGATGAGCTTATGCTCTTTACAACATTTGAATAAACACAAATTACTTTAAAGTAAAGAAGAGCTTATGCTCTTTTACAACATTTGATCAAATCAAATTACAACCAAAATCTAATCTACACATTCCCATGGTTCAAACAAATTTGAAACGGCATTTCACATAGCTCAATTATATTAGACTTAGGTTCATAATCACCCTTTAATTAATTAACACTTTAACTAATTAAATAGAATGCAACATTTTTCATTTGGTTTTTGTATCCATAAAATTGATTTAAATGGAGCTAAATGAAATGAAAATCCAATTCTCATTTAAAGAGACAAAACCATTTTGTTCTCAACCTAATTTGGGCCAATATGCAATAACCTCAACCTTTGGGATATGTTGCAAAACTTAAACTTTTGAGCTCATTTTGTAAAAACACAAAAGTCCACTACTTCATGTAATTACAACTAGAACTCAAAAATTTCAATAAATTCAAAAACTTCATTAAAGGAACAAAACAATTTGTCCTTTAATGATTTTGGGCCTTTACGTAAATACGTAAACTTTCGGGTCAAAATACAAATACACAAAAGTATCAAAACTTTATGTAATTGCATAAAAGCCCCAAAAATACCCTATTTTAATAGGGTGGCCGGTTTTAGGGAGAAAAAAAAAAAAAGATAAGTCCACAAAAAATTGGAAATTTTTCAACAATGTCATAAAGCCTTGCAAGTTGAAATTGGTTGGTGAGAACATGTGTGTAAGAAAGAAAAACAATTATGTACATAAATTAAACACTCTTACAACATTTCCATCACCTTTTCAAATAAATGTTTTTGATGATGGAAAAGTCACACCAACCAACATAAAACAAAGACTTTGTGAAATTAACCAAAACTTTGAATCAAAATACCAAACTTTTTGTTCTTGGCTAAAATGTCAAGAACAATGAAGAACATTCATGAAAAACCCATAAGAGCTCCATGAACATTTTTCATCCAAAGAAATCCCAAAACCACTCAAAATTAAGGGAAATAACATATAACCATACTAGGGTACATAGGGGTTCCAAAAGTTACTTGAAAACATTTTTAACAAGTCAAACAAGAACCCAAAAATCCACCCTTTGGATTTGGCCGAAAATCCCCAAAAAACATGGCACCAAATTTTAGCTCTAATATTCATGCTCTTATGAACTACATCTACAACATTTGAGATGACAAATTTTCTAACAAAATTTACATTCAAAGAAACAAGAATAAAGCTTGTAACATATTACAACTTTTAAATCAAAGACTATGAACTACAAAACCCAAAAGGATTCACCAACTACTAGACCTAGGCTCTGATACCACTTGAAGGAAAAATTTTGTGAAAAACATGTTCATTTAAGCAACATCTATAGCATGCTATTAACAATTAAAAGGCGGAATCATGATTGCATGCACTTAAAAACAAAACATTAACCATGAAATTCAAAGCCTAGTAGATTGGTGAACCAAGACTCAACTCAAATCAAAGTGAGTTGAGAAATTATACCTTTGTAGATTCCTCTTTGCATAAGAAAAGGCTAATCACCCAAAGAGAGGGCCTTCATTCCTTGCATCTTAGATCTATGGATTTGGATGGATGAAATGGTTCTCCAAGTTCCCAAAATTGAGAACCTCTAAGTCTCCACACCAAGGTTAGATTGGAGAAGAAATATGTGACCTTGGAGGAGTTGGATTGCTAGCTAATCCCTCCAAGGGGGCCGGCCTCTTTAGAAAGAAAGGAGAGCTTTGTGTTCTCTCCAATTTCTTAAAAGAAACCCTAAATGAATTTTGGCTATAAAGTCATATTTATACCTTAATTCATTGGAGTGACAAACTTGTAAATAAGTCAAAAACCCACTCCATCTCTAAATGGTCGGCCTTAAGGGTTTCATTGGGCTTTTAAGGCATTTGTGAATTATTAGTCATTAAGTTGTCATACAACTTAAGTCAATGGGCTTGACGTTCAAAGCCCATTGGGCCTTGAGGCCCATAACTAAACCCGTGGTCTTTAACGAACTTATTCGTTTGATTAATTAACATATTAATTAATCCTTGCCATAAATAATTAAACCATTTAATTATTCTTACTCATCTCCATTGTTTCTTCAATCTCCTCCTTACACGGTGTACGATCCATTAGGTTCCTTTTAGCGAGGCAGTGGGCGATTAAAACTATTTCAAATTGATTGTGAATTGAAACTTACTTTCAATTCTCCCTTTAGTGTTTATACACGTTTAGGGCTTCCACAAACCATGAGTGACACCTAGCAGCATATCATGGTTACCCAAGCTAATCAAAAGAGGTGGAGAACCTATTCAGTTTAGGATTACAAATGCAATACGGTATTTCTCTAATACAATACTCTTGACCACATTTTTGGTTTGATAGTTTATTCATGTCTACTATCCAATGTGATTCGTGTGCTTATATGATTACCTTGAATGTGATTTGGAACGCCTTCCTAAATCTCATTCATACTCTGGCCAGAGATTCTTAATCATATCATAGAGTATTCTCCCTCAAACGGTTTGAAGGTTAGAGATCCCTTGTTGCGCCCTTAATTGCCTCCATGGCTAAGTGGCTTAACCCCAACGATGCCGTGGACACCCTCCTGATGGAGTGACTTTGACATAATCAAAGATCAAGGACTTAACCACAAGACAACTATGATGCCTCAGGTCAAAGGACTACTTTGCATTATCCCAACCATGAGTTCTCATGTGACATGAATATGAGAACTCCTCGTTGATCGTGTTCAGTGGACTCATTCGCTATTGAGCACCTACATGCTTGTCTTGATGTCACACACACCAATGACTCGAGACTAGTCACTCTCACTAAGAGAAGACATAACATGTACTGATCTTAACGGACTGTCAATGCCCAATTGGCAATCCTATGATCAGGAACGTTTAGGATATGTATACGAAAGAGAATGGTCTCATCAATCTAACTTGTTTAAATCACATTCTCCTAATTACATATTCCTTGGACTTATCGTTTAAGCATATAACATTTATATGAGACGGCTTAAACAATAATCTTTGCCCTTGATATTAAACTAGATTAGTTTAACATGTGAAATGTCCGTAAAGTATCATCATATGATTGGTTTTAGGGCACATTTCCAACACCTTCCCCTCCATTAATTTCGGTATTTTACTAATACCTGAAAAACATAAACAAAAATACAACGGGAGCACACCAAACCAAACCCCTTTTAACACAAGGATCAACAAACCAATGACTAGATAACACAAAGTGAATAAAAGGATGATCCGAGGGGAAGAAAACGAAAACATGCCATTATTATCTGGGCAGTCCTGAGTCGCGTGGCCAGCAGTATTACAAATTCTACACTGCATCAAACTGGGCTGCTCTTTGACGAGACAAAGCCATTGTCCATGTTTTGGCTTCCAACTGACTCGCCTTGGAACTGTTAAATGGTAGATACACATACAGTTGAGAGAGATATAAAACGATATAGATTCATCCAGGTAAATAAAAGGGTTAAATAACTTTGTGATCCCTGCATGCATATTAATTAGTCTCCGTAAGCCAATTGGGTTGGAATATTAATTAAACACAAGTAGTAGTCTATTTGGGGGAGGGAGGGACTTACAACAACCCTACATTTGTGTATCTTCGGGAGTTGTTTGGGGGAGTGGGGACTTACAATAACCCCACGTTTGTCACAGCAAGTCAAAGCCATGAATAATTTTAAGCACAGGATAGCTGTGATAGCGATCCGTAGATATAGATATGAAACTTGGTATAAATTTAAAATTTAATTTATACTAAAACCCATTTGAAATATTGTTCATATATATTGTTTATAATTACAGTGAGTGTATTTCGATTTTGCCCTCTAAATTTTTGTTATTACATTTATGCCACTGACCAACAGACCAAGTATCCTTTTTGACATCTGGGATCGCACTCGCCCTTTCCTCCCTCGGTTCTTCTTTCCTGGTCGACTTATCCTGCAACTGTTGGAACGTCAACTCTATCCCACAAAGTTAGGGATAGATTGGTTGCCAAGTATTCTCTGATTGTAATTAAACATAGTTGACTTTGTATAGAATAATTTACTTGATTGTATTCCTTGATTATAGGATTACAGTTGTATATATATTTCAACTCAATGAATGAAAGATCATTCTGGCAAATATTTTTTTGTCATTCTTTACATGGTATCGCAGAGCTAGGGCAAACAATAAACCCTAGTTTTTTTTTCTTTCTTTCCGCTGCTCTTTTTTCCTGTCGTTGCCAACCTTCAGCCATGGCCAACGAACAGACCTCTACTGGAAGTAAACCTAATGCTTCCAATCCCTATTTTGTCCACCATGCCGATCATCCGGCGATGGTTCTCGTCTCCAAGCTTCTCAACGGAGACAACTACGCCACTTGGTGTCGTTCTGTGAAGCTTTCACTGAACGCGAAGAACAAGTTAGGTTTTGTGGATGGCATACTAAAGGTTCCTGATGAAAAAAAGAACCCCGATGATTATGATTCCTGGAAACAATGCAACGACATGATCGTTTCCTGGATTTTGAACTCTGTCGATCAGTCTATACATGATAGTGTGGTTTACTACACCACAACCTAAGCAATTTGGCAGGACCTTGAAGATCGTTTCAGTCAAGGTAATGCACCAAGAATTTTTCAAATCCAACGAGAGATAGCTTATATATCTCAAGATAAGTTGTCTGTTGCTGCTTATTATACCAAGCTGAAGGGTCTGTGGGATGAGCTTGCATCTTATGACGACCATGAGTCTTGTACCTGTGGCGTTCTACAGAAACAAGGTGAACAAATGGAGCGAACCAGATTAATGCAGTTCCTTATGGGGCTCAATGAGGCTTATAGTGCTGCACGAGGTAACATTTTGATGATGAGTCCATTACCTACTGTACGATCAGCGTACTCCATGATCATTCAGCAGGAAAAGCAGCGTGATGTGAGTGATTCACGCGAAGCTGCTGAAGTTGTAGCAATGGCAGTTCGTCAAGGGCAGAAACAAAAGAGTGGCATCAGCTATTCCTCCCGTAAACCACTCCACTGCACCCATTGTGACACCGATCACCACACCATTGACACATGCTACCAGCTGCACGGATATCCCCCGGACCATCGCCTTCACAAGTCCAACAAAGGTGGTGGACGCAACAACAATGGTGGATGGCGCCCTAAGCGCAATGGGGGCTCTTCTTCTGCCAACAACGCCACTACTGGTGAGGTTCCCATGCAAGAACTACACGCAGCAGTCCCTGGTCTATCTGATGCACAATTTCAGCAAATTTTATCCATCATGAACAACAACAGCGCTACACAGACTACTTCTCAAACCAATGCTCATCAAGCCAATACCGCTGGCACTTCATCAGGTTTGCCAAGTGTCCCACATCGCTTCTGTCGATGGATAATCGACAGTGGTGCTACAGACCATATTACATTTTCTCCAAATTCACTTACTCATTGCACTAAAAATATTACCCTACCACCTGTTCAACTACCTAGTGGCGAACAAGCTCCCATCACTTCCATTGGGAGTTTGTCTTTAACTCCTTCCATTCATTTACAAAATGTTTTGTGTGTGCCCACTTTCAAAGTTGATTTAATGTCTGTAAGTCGAGTAACCAGCGAAATGACATGTTCCATAACCTTTTACCCTATTGGTGTATTTTGCAGGACTTGGCTACGAAGAAAACGATTGGTTTGTGTAAACGACGTGGATGACTCTATTATTTGGTGGCCTTAGCAACACCGCAGCCCTCTGCCCAACCTTCTTGCCACCTTATCACCTCCTCCACCGAGCTATGGCACCGTCGTTTGGGTCACCTATCCCCTTCTAGACTGAAGTTTATGGCTAAACATTTGTTACATTTCCCTTTTCATTTGAATAAAGTTTGTGATGTATGCCCTTTGGCCAAGCAACATCACCTTTCCTTTGGCATCAGTTCGATTAATACTAAGCACCCTTTTGAGCTTATTCACTGTGACATTTGGGGTCCTTACAAAATCAAATCTCTTTCCGGAGCTAAATATTTTTTTTAACTGTGGTGGATGATTATTCTAGGTTTACTTGGGTTTTCCTTATGCACCAGAAAAGTGAAACCTAACTTTTACTTAAACAATTTTTTCCTTTGTGCAAACCCAATTCCACACACAAGTAAAGACCATTCGAACTGATAATGGTGGGGAGTTTCTTTCTTTACGACCTTTTTTTTCAGAGATCTTGGCATTGTTTTCCAACATTCATGTGTCTATACGCCTCAACAAAATGGCATTGTCGAACGCAAGCACCGCCACATTCTTGAAGTGGCGCGTGCCTTGCGTTTTCAAGCTCACATTCCATTACATTTCTAGGGCGATTGTGTTCTCACCGTTGTCCACCTCATCAATATATTTCCAACCCCTCTTCTCCACTACAAAACACCTTACGAACTCCTTCATGGTCAACGTCCATTTTTTCTCATATAAGGGTTTTTGGTTGTCTTGCATATGCAACCAACACACATGTTTCTCATAAATTTGATTCCCGAGCAAAGCGTTGTGTTTTTTTGGGTTACCCCGTTGGTCAAAAAGCCTACAAACTCTATGACTCGGACTCCAAACAAATCTTCACCAGTCGAGATGTTATTTTTCATGAAAATACCTATCATTTTCAAACCTTGCCTCCTTCAAACACGGCACATCTCCCCATTTCTAGTCAATCTCCTTCCCACTCGGGTCCTCTACCTCTCACATTTCCTCCTCCCTTACCACCTCAGGACGCGTCCCACTCTTCCTCACCTTCCTCGCCATCTTCTTCACCTCCTACTACATCACATAACCCTGATGCTGATTCTTCTCCCCTTTCCTATGCCGCCGAGCCTACTCCCACTACTCCTGACCCTTCTCCTACCCTTCATGTCGACCCTCACCCCACACCACCCGTCATTGAACCCACCCCCGGCCCCATTGGGCGTCATCTGCGCCACCGCACCGCCCCTACTTACCTCAGTGATTATGTTTGCTCGCAGGTGCTGTTGCCTGCACCCAAACCGTCGCTCTTTTCGTCGTCAAGTTCCACTCAAGGCACCAGGTATCATTTGGACCATTTTCTTTCATATCATCGCTACTCACCCACACATTTTGCATATATTAACCATGTTAGCCATGATGTGGAACCTCAAACCTATGCCGAGGCTGTTTCTCACCCTCACTGGCAGGTTGCTATGCAATCTGAGTTGCAAGCATTGGCCGAGAATCGCATTTGGACTCTCACTTCTCCTCCTCATGGCAAGTCTCCTATTGGTTGCAAATGGGTTTACAAAGTCAAACGCCGTTCTGATGGGACAATTGAGCGCTACAAAGCTCGTTTGGTCGCCAAGGGTTACACTCAGTTGGAGGGTGTCGATTACCATGACACTTTCTTGCCCACCGCTAAAATGACCATTGTCCGTTGTTTATTGTCCATTGTCTCTGCCCTTAGTTGGTCCATTCATCAACTTGATGTTAATAATGCCTTTTTACATGGCGGACTTCATGAGGAAATATATATGTCACCCCCTCCTGGTCTCCTGCGACAGGGGGAACATTTGGTATGTCGCCTCCACAAGTCGTTGTATGGTTTGAAACAAGCTTCTCGCCAATGGTTTGCTAAGTTCTTTGCTGCCATTAGAGCTGCTGGTTTTGTACAATCTAAGGCAGATTATTCCCTCTTCACTCATCATAGAGGAAGCTCTTTCACGGCTCTTTTGATTTACGTGGATGACATCGTTATCACTGGCAATAATAAGGCTGTTATTTCTTCCCTTAAAGCCTTTTTGCACAATCGTTTTCGATTCAAGGATCTCGAAAACTTAAATTACTTTCTGGGAATCGAAGTGTCACGTTCCCATAAAGGTATTTCCATTTCACAACGGAAATATACCTTGGAGATCTTGAAAGATGTTGGCCTCTTGGGAGCAAGGCCAGTTGACTTTCCCATGAAACAAAACTTGAAGCTTTCAGATAAAGGGGAACTAGTCAAAGATCCATCACAGTATAGACGGATTGTGGGGCGCTTGATTTACTTGACGATAACTCGTCCTGACATCATTTATTCAGTGCATGTCTTGAGTCGGTTCATGCATGAGCCACGTAAACCACATATGGAAGCAGCACTCTGTGTTCTAAGGTACCTCAAAGGCACACCAGGTCAATGTCTTTTCTTTTCCTCACAAAACAAATTAGTTTTGAGAGCTTACTGTGATTCAGACTGGGCAGGTTGCCCAATTACTCGAAGGTCCACTACAGGTTATTGCATATTCTTGGGATCCTCCTTAATTTTTTGGAGATCAAAGAGACAGAAGACAATGTCATTGTCTTCAGCTGAAGCCGAATATAGAGCTATGACAGGTGCTTGTTGTGAGCTGTCATGGCTTCGATATCTTCTTAGAGACCTGAATTGACCACAAATAGGGGATGCAACCCTATATTGCGACAACCAAGCAGCATTACACATAGCTGCCAATCCAGTCTTTCATGAACGAACTCGACACATAGAGATTGATTGCCATTTTATCAAAGACAAAGTCCAAGATGGTTCAGTTGTAATCAGTTGTAACAAAACATGTCTCTTCATCACAACAACTTGCAGATGTGTTCACAAAGGCGTTGGGAAAGGATGCTTTCTCAGCTATGTTATGCAAGTTAGGAGTTCTGGATATACACTCTCCAACATGAGGGGGAGTGTTGGAACGTCAACTCTATCCCACAAAGTTAGGGATAGATTGGTTGCCAAGTATTCTCTGATTGTAATTAAACATAGTTGACTTTGTATAGAATAATTTACTTGATTGTATTCCTTGATTATAGGATCATAGTTGTATATATATTTCAACTCAATGAATGAAAGATCATTCTGGCAAATATTTTTTTGTCATTCTTTATAGCAACTACCATCATCAAGCTACTATTTTCAGAAAACCCTCAACTCCTCATCACCTTCGTCCTCGCCGAAGAGTGGCACGGTTTCGTTGAATCCGACCCAAAACCAGATAACACCCGATTACCTACCAAACCCTCCGATCACGGTCGCGTGAAATAATATTGGTGGGGGGCGGGCGCTCGGAAAATATAATAGATAATGAAACTTGGTACAAAAGAAAATCTAAAATTGTATAGGGGCATCTAATAATGTGTTGAAAATAAAATATGGAGTAAGATAGAATAGAGAGAGATGAGAAAGATAATGAGAGGAGAAATTAGAGCATCATTTTTCATCTCATTAGAGTATTCTTAGAATTTACATAAAAAAGTCTTAACTAACAGATTACATATAACCCAGAGATAAAATAATATTTTACAACATAAAATGCTTTATTAAAACATCACATGATAAATATAGCTAAAAGTTCATTCAAACACAAAAGTGAGAATCATGAACATATATATATATGACTAATTTTACCAAAGATATTCGCAGTCTGAAACAATCAAAACGGTCAAAGTCCTTCAATCGTAGTGTTCTTGATAAACTGTTTGATCCCTGCAATCAGACGCTCAGTTTCTGCGGCTGTGTCCGGGTCCGTGTCGACGGCAATCTTGTTCAGATAAAAGCTATGACTCACCCCCTCGTTGATTAGAAGCTCCACATCCTTGTCGGCCTTCTTCATGGCCTCAAAGTACTGCATTTCCGTGTCTACCATCAAGTCCTTGGAAGCAACGCAGAGGAGGAACGGCGGAAGCTTGAGATTATCCAAAGGTGCGGCCTCGGGACCCATCAGACAAGTTATGGGATGGTTCTTGGTGGACCCCATTGGAAGGGCTAACCCTAAGAACTTGTCCACCATATCTAGGGTAAGGAAAGGTGACTGAGGTTGCTCCAACTCCGACTTGCTCCGCTCCGCTCGTACGAAACCGGGGTGGATTAAAATCCCGTCGGCAATTCTTAAGGGACTCAGATCCGCAGTCCCCGCTTGAACCGCCAAGTGGTGGACTATGTTCCCTCCGGTGCTATCCCCAATAAGGAACACTCGGTTAAAGTCTGCGTGGCTGAGGAGTGGCTCGTTTTGCTCGCCTCGAGCCAATGACCGGAGCCAAAGGAGAGCGGAATAGCAGTCGTCAATGGCAGCCGGGAGACGGTGCTCCGGTGCGAGCCTCTGATAGACAGACGCTACAATGGCATTCTTGGAGCGAGATAGTTTAGTGTATATGTGGTAGTACATGTACCAATCAGCTTGACTCATGCAAAAGCCACCCCCGTGGAAATGGAGGATTATTGGTAGCTTGGTGTCGTCATCCTCCGGCTTTCGCTTTGGTAAATATAGTCGGACGCGAAGTCCAGATGATTTGCCGGCCACAACATCTTTTGTGGAAACTCCGTCGACAAATTCATCATGGGGCGCCACAGGCTCCACCATGAACTGGACCTCAGGAGGTCCAGTCCACCTACGATCGACTGAACCATCGTCAAAGACTCTTAGCCAACCAGACACCTCCTCGACTAGCCTTTTATTTTCACTGACCATGGTCATGGTAATATGGCAACTAGTTTAATTTACTCAAGAAATAAAAAGGTTTGGAATGTGAGAGAGCTTGGATTAAACAACCAGTTTATATAGGATATGTCATATGTGTGAACCCAAATGATAAGGAGGCTTATAAACTAAAGCGTATTATTAATTAGTTGAACATGTGACGCAAGGTTGACGTCAGCCATGTGAAGGGATTTTTTTTTTTTGGAGCCAGACTTGTGGAAGACATGCTTGCGGGGGCACGCATTGCCGACAAGAGTGCAGCCAGGCAGGCGCACTAATGGAGTCCAGATAGGGGGCGACGTGGCTCATTCTATAGGCCGTTGGATCCAACGGCTATTTTTTTGGGTTGTTGAATCTCCAACCGTAAAAAAAACTTGAAATCTAACCCCAATGGCTAGATGACATGGCATAATCTGGACTGTTTTATTTTTTTATCAACAGTCTAAGTTTTTCAGATTAAAAAAATGAAAAAAAAATTAGAAATGTTACCATTGGCCACGTGTCAAAATCTAGGCTGTGGAATTTCAAATTTTTTGTAGTCCAATGATCTTGATTAATTAAGTTAATAAAAACTATTAAAATATACATATATACCTAACCATTATCTTCCGCCTTACACCACATTGCAATATTTTCAATTACTTTCAACTAATCTTTCTTACAAAATTTTCACATACTTATGCTTGCAAATAAACTTAAAAATCTATTCACAAAATTGTATTCAAAATTAAAAATAAATTACTTTTATTATTTTATAATAAAATAATAATAATATTTTAATACGAATTGACTATTCAATTTAAGCTTAGAGTTTGTATTCGAATTGAATTGTTTATTGCCCAGATGACTTTTTAGGGGTGAAACTGCTCTTATGTTGAATCATTTGGCGAATCTGAGTTGACACCGACGGACTTGCTCTAGGGAATCTGCTTCTTCTATGTTCAATCTTCTTCTCCAACCGAAGTTTTTCTTCGTCTATCTTCACGGCTTAATTTTTAATTTGTCTGCTGTTTGGGAGTTCTGGGTTTTTTGATATTTTTAATGCAGACCCCAATCTCCATGCAATTTTTTTGCCATTTTTCATGTGCATCCGAATGCTAGATTTTGAAGAGTGGATTTCACTCAATCGGGATCCATGTTTCCTGGAAATTAAAAAGTTTTTGGATTTGGAGCTTGGATTGTAGTGTTCTTCAGTAAGAGGTGGGTTTTACTAGATTGGAAGGTTCATCAATGGGGTTTACTGGTGGGAAAGATGATGTAACGACCTGCGTTTTCTTTTTTTCCTTCTTTTAATTATTTTTTTAAATTTTGTCCGAACAATGAACGAAAAGTGATAGCAATTCAAAAATCTCTTATCTGGTACAGTACACAATATTTATTAAATAGTTAATTTTTAGTCTGATATTACTCAAAACTCTAACTAATTCAATTAGTACTATCATATAACAAATTATTATATCTGACTAAAATAGTCAGTATAATTTGAACTGCCATTGAGCCCTGTGACATATTATTGTGTTTTGACCGCATATGAGGCATGTTTTTGCACATGAACTTTAACGAAAAGCTATCGGTACTGTTTATTTTAACAAAAAAAATCATATTTTTACACTAAAAAGTCAATCCTAATACTATTCATTTTACTCTTTATTTTGTCATTATCATTAAAATTCAAAATTTTCAAATACTTTTCATTAGGTTTTTTTTTTTTTGCAAATGTTTAGAAAATATAAAAGAGGAGAACGTGGCAATAGTTTAAACTTTCAGAGTAGTATTAAACATTTTTCAGTACAGATTTGACAAATCACCAACCCAGAACTTCCCAGTGGGTCACCCATCATGGGATTGCTCTTGCGCGCTACTCGCTTGACTTCGGAGTTCCTACGGAACCCGAAACCAGTGAGCTCCCAAAATGTCTCGTGCTAGGTAGGGATGAGAATATACATTTAAAGATCACTCCCTTGGGCGATGTGGGATGTCACAATCCACCCCCCTTAGGGGCCCGACGTCCTCGTCGACACACTTCCGGCCAGAGATTGGCTCTGATACCATTTGTCACATCCCGGCCTGGGGCGGACCACTTCCTGGGCTTGCTCCACCACCGTAGCACGATATTATCCGCTTTGGGCTTACCATTCCCTCACGGTTTTGTTGTTGGGAACTCACGAGCAACTTCCTAGTGGGTCACCCATCCTGGGAGTGCTCTGGCCTCCTTCTCGCTTAACTTCGGAGGTCCTACGGAACCCGAAGCCAGTGAGTTCCCAAAAGGCCTCATGCTAGGTAGGGATGAAAATATACATTTAAGGATCATTCCCCTGGGCGATGTGGGATGTCACAATGTGGGAGTGGGACAATTTTTTTAATTTTTTTAATTAGAGATATGTTAGAATTACATGTAGGTGAAGCTTTGAAGAAAAAAAAAGCAAAATTTGGTTGTATGCAATTACATTTTTGCCCCATATTTCTTATTCATATTATGTTTTAATTAGAAGGTTAAACTGATAATTTCATAGGATTTTGGTTGACAATAAGTGTTTTATTAATTAGTAGAGATAACATAATTATTGTTTATTGAATTACTATTTAAATATTGATTGACGTGTTTGTTTTTTATTACTGACACTTCATTTTATTTTAAACTAGAATCAGTCGTGGTGCTCCGTAGAGGCATATAAACTTCCATTGTATTGTTTGGAAGCTAAGGCGAATTGGGGCCTTGGAAGACACTAGGGTTTAGCTACTCCAAATCAAGTAACCGACAACCGAATTCACCATAGCATTTCTAGAATTCCTAATTTTTCCTTTTTAGTTGACTTGGCCATTACATAAGACTAGAAAGATAGTGCATGTCGATTCATCAAATCACTTAGTAAGAGGGGGTTTGTGGAGCAAAGAATAATCTGTAAAATTATGGAACTAACATGTAAACTTTTATTTATTATTGACAAGAATGTCCTTATTAATTTGTGATACTCAATTTTATTCTACTATCCGTTCAACTACCAAAAAGCCTTGAACTGCAGACTACAACTTTCTCAAATTCTGCTGTCCAAGACAATGAGATAATGACAAATAAATTAAATGTAGAAAACAGATTCCTACCTTTAATCTTTCCTGGTAGAAGACAGATTCCTTTGTTGATTTGTTCAAAGAAATAAAAATCTCGAAAGATATTCTTAGGATATTATTAATTTAATAATATCTTAACGATTATTCTCAAGTATTTTTAAGATATTTCAGCATCCTAAAAATAATTTCTTATTGCATCTAACAAATGACACATTCCGACCAATCAGACACACAGCATGGAAAATAGGGCTGAGTTCGAAAAACCAAAAACTGAAAAAATCGGACTGAAAGCCAAACTGTAATGGAAATAAACGAATCGAAGAAAAAACCGAACCAAAATTAAAAAACTGAACCAAGTCGAAATGGTCTGGTTCAGTTTCGGAACTGAACGGAAGTTATATAAAAGCCGATGTTGTTTTTACCCTACTAAGAAAACAATCGATTTTCTTTCTTTCTGAAATTAACCCTACTTCGTTCAGTTCGTTGTGAGAGTCCCTCACAGCACCTTCCCTCATCCTCTCCTCTTCCTGTGTACCTTCTCAGTCCCAGCTCACTCACGCCTTAGCCCAGCGGTCAGAATCGCTCTCCCTCAGTCCTCCCTCGCGACCTGCGAGCTTCCTCTCGACCCTTTCGACATCCCAGATCCAACCTCGATTCCAAAAGGTTAGTCATTCCGCTCACTTTTCTGTTCATTCAAATTAGAGAATCATATAAAAGCAGCAGCGATTTATCCGTTTTAATTTTCTGTTCTATTTATCTGTTCATTCAACTCGAACGATATGAATTATTAAATTTTCCTCCTATTAAAGTAGCATCGTGTTAACCAATCTCGAAGGGTTGTATTGAAATTTAAAGACTTGGGAAAGGGGTAGAGGGAGGGATTCACTTGGAAGGATTCATTTTTATTGAAATTTGAAAAGACCTGTTCCAGTTGTAGGTGATGGCTTAGTAATCAAATAATTGATATTTGATAGGTTCATCATTGACTATTGGTGGTAACTGAGGACAGCTTAGTAATCATTCAAATTTGTTTGTTTACCAATAGGAAGGCTCCGTTGATCTTTTAAAAGTTGAGAAGTGGCCAAGAAAGGTCGGACAGGTTGTGTTTTACATTGATTCATTTTCCTTGTGTGTTTGGATTGATTCATTTTCCTTGTGTGTTTGGATTAAAATAACATCCATATGTTTCCATACTCTTGTTTTATATGAATGACGTTAATATATATATATGTGTGTGTGTGTTTCTGTTTATCAGAATCTCCTTGTGAAGAAGCTATTAAACATTACTAAGAATTGTTTTGTAAGAGTGTTGATTTGTCGTATAATACTTGATTGATTATATGTATGTATATATATGTTTCTGTTTTTCACAATCTCTTTTTGGTGGAGTGCAAATTGGTCATTGGACTTCAATATTTTAGCTATTTTGAGTTGATCTCATTATATTTGTGCTATGTTGTCCCTTAGACCGCCTAGTTGTTGAACTTGAGGACTTGAAGATAAGAAGTGTGTGCAAGACATGGGATTTTGAATTTTTATTTGAATTTATGATTTTAGGTGGAATGTTTATTTTAAGTGAAATATTTTTTTTTGAAGTTTGGACTTAAGAATGTTTATTTTAGCCTTGTAGGTGTGGCAGACTTGAACTTTGATGCTTATTTGAAGACTTGATTCTAGTTGAACTTTGAGTGTTTATTTTTATTGTCTTTGATTCTAGTTGGAAATTTGGAATGCTTATTTTATTGATGGTGCTGTAATCGTAACTTTGAATTTTTATCTTAAAAATAAAAACGAACGGGCCGAAAAAAAAAAGGAACTGAATAAAAACGGAACTGAACAGTAACTTTAGTTCGATTTGGGTTTTGTGCAAAAAGGAGAACTGAATTGAACCGAACCCCCTAATGGAATCCCTATATATGTGGCCGGCCCTATACTCCCTATAAGTAGCCTTCCTACAATCAAGTTTTCGGTACTATTCAAAACCACACAAAGCTTTCTCAAGCAAACACTCACTATTTTCAGAGATATTGACTTCAGCATTAGAAGTTCATTGGCCAAACCCCCTTCTCCGAACCTCTTGGGCGTGTTGCCCTAAGGTGTTTAATTTGTTTTGTAAGTACAATTTTGTCAAATCCCAAAGAGACTTTTAAGAAAAAAATATGGAGTACTTAGAGCTAATTTGTTTGTAGCTACAATTCCGTCCAAAGAGACTTTAAGAAAAAAATATAGAATATTTGGAGCTAACAGAAGACATGACTCAAAACCGAGCAGAGTGACGTTCTAGGATTTATATAGTAGACCCCACTTAGCGGAATAAGATTTGATTGTTGTATAATACCAAGGTTCTAAAAGACGGGTAGGCGCTAGTCGGGTGGCGGACCAGACCTAGCGCCTAGGCGGCTAGGCGGGGCCTAGGTGGACGCCTAGGCGAACAAGGCGGATTTAAGTAATTCTATTATATTTCGTGTAAATAAGTGTTTGTTTATGCTTAAAAGATATATACTTTGATGATAAACTACAAAATAGAATGACATATATATTATGAAGTATTGGAACATAATGAAAACCTGGGGAACAAGCGTATAAGGTATGTTCATTTAAGTATTCAACAAGTCTTTTATAATCTATTGAAAAAAAAAAATTCAAAATGAAAGTTATTTATTTTCTATCTAAGTGAGTCGCAACCTAGGCAGGTCTGGGCGGGCTAGACGGGTGCCTAGACGGTCTAGGCGGATGCCTCAACATGTTTAGGTGCCATTTCTTAATTTTCAAACGCCTAGGCATTAATCAGGGATGTTGCCAACCACCTAGCGCCTATGCGGGGATTTTTAGAACAATGTATAATACAAATAATAACCATATACAACTTTAACCAATTTAGAGATTCATATATCATGCCAAATACATGTAAGTTCTAATGTGTTATCTAGCACTAAAAGTGATTAAAAACTCCATTATACCTAAATCGGACACGCATATAAAATTGTAGTCACCTATTCACCAACCCCACCTTTTACGCCTCTTTCTTTGATAATAAAAACAATTCTTTTAACCCCTTCAACTCAACCACCATTTGGCATCAAGGTAATTTTCGTTCATAAATTTCTGCCCAAAAGTAAGATTATCGATTACTGTTTTCCTCTGGTATCGTATTTGGGTGAATAGTCTCCACTAGGCCTTGTGAAGCACAATGCTTCCTTCTGGATTTCTTAGCTTTCTGTAGCCTCTCTAGCTTGGGTGTGACATGTTATGTTAGTTGCCTCATCTCCATCCACTTTTGGAGCCGGTAGTTTATTTAGCTTTTGATCTCTCGTTATACTTGTATATTTGTTCTGGTTGGTTTATGTTGTTCCTTTTGATGAAAATTTGCTTTGACATAAAAAAAAAAAAAACAAAAAAACAAAAAATGTATGAGGAAAAGCCTCAAAAGAAAAATTCTTAATTTGTTTACTCTAACTTGGCAAAAGGATATGTTTGTCAAAGTGTTTGAGCAAAGATTTAAATAAAAATTCTTAATCGGTTTACTCTAACTTGGCAACAAGGTGACACAGGCGATAAATATTCAATTTTATACTGATAGAGTGGTCATTCTTGTACTGGATTCCAAGCGTCTTATTATTGTTGGAATAGAATCTCGTATAAAATATGACAACATTCATCCGTTTCTCAAGAACAATAGGCCTCCTGGTACATTGGCCGAAAACATGCCAAATAAAAAAGTGTACGATATGTTGGATGAGAAGGAACCAAGCTCCTCATATATATATATATGTTTTTCTTGTTTCACTGATCACTCATTTGTAAATTGCCTTTTCTTTTTTTGTTTGTACTTCTTAAACTCATGTAGGCGAATGCCAACACAACACCGCATATGGTAGCGATATTGACAGATGACTACATAAGAAAAAACATGGAACATATTTCACATTTGTTTTTTGGATTCTCCTGAGAGATATGAAATAGATTTTTATTCTAAATTGTACAATGTAATTCCAATTAATTTTAATAATTTCGTTGTTTCTTGTTTATGTGAAGAAACTTGAGATTTATCCAGTTAGATACTTTGAACTAATACGAAAGATTGAGGACCATAGAACCATTGGCTTTGGAAGACATGGTGCGGATGTTTTTTTAGAGCAAAGTAATAATTTCTTAGTCATCACGGTTTTGATTTTCTTAGGTTATAGTGGATCAAAACCTTAAAAGACTAAGAAATTATTTCATTGCTCTCAAGACAACATTGTCTCCATGTCTTCCGAAACCGACGGTTCCATGTTCCTCAATCTCTCGCATTACTTCATAGTCTCAAACTCGATAAACTTGAGATTTTCTTCACATAAAGAAGAAACAACAAAAGTAATAAAATAATTTGATTATTGTACAGTTTAAATTAAAAATCCATTTCATACATCTCCTAAAAATCCAACGAATAAATGCGAAGTGTGTTTCATGTTGTTTTCCTTATATAGTCATCCTCCAATGTAGCTATCATATGCGGTACTGCTTTGACATTCAACTACATGAGATAAAGAAATATTAACAAAAAGAGAAAAAAGGATTTACATATGTGGGATCATTGAAACAAGAAACAACATATATGAGCGGCTTGTTTTCTCCTTATCCAACATATTGTACACTTCTTTGTTATTTGGAACGGTTACCAAGAAGTCTATTGAATTGTTGGAAACTGATGATTCATATTTTATAGGAGATTCTAGTCACTTGGAATCCAGTCCAAGAATGACTCATCCATCAACATAAAATCCAATGTTTATTGTCCTTAACATCCTGATGCTAAGTTAGAGTAAATAGATTAAGAATTTTTCTACAAGGCTTCCTTGAACACTAGATAAACATATCATATTGGTAAGTTAGAGTAAATAAACTAAAAATTTGTCTTTAATGCTTCCTTAAACACATAATAAACATATAATGTTCCTAAGTTAAGAGTAATTAAGCTAATAGCTTTTCTTTAAGGCTTTTTTCTCAAACACATCGTAGACAAATTTTGTTTTTTCTAATCAAAGCAAATTTTAATGAAAGGCCAAAAGGCAGCTAACAGATATCAACCATAACAAAGATACAATCAATTACAACAACGAAGAGACCAAAACTTAAACAAACAACCGGCTCCAAAGTAGATAAAACCAATTACAATAACGAAGAGACCAAAAGCTAAACAACCAACCAACTCCAAAAGCAGATAGAGATGAGACACCTAACAAGCCACACCCAAGCCTGAGAGACAACAGAAGGCTAAAAATGGAGAATGAATTTTAGAAGAAGGCATTCTGCTTGACAAAGTCAGTCAGGACCATTCACCCAAAAACGATACCAGCAGAATACACAATCATTGACACAGTAATAATCCTACTTTTGACATAAATTTGTGAATGAAAAACCCTCTTGTTGCCAATTGATTGTTGAGAACCTTGAGGTTAAATGGGTTGAGAGGGTTGCTTTTATTATCAAAGGAATAGGCATAAAAGATGGGGTCAAGAATAGGTGACTATAATTTTATTTATGTGTGTCCTGCGTAAGCTAAATAGAGTTTAAAAATTGTATTTTGAATCACTTTAGTGCTACGTTGCACATTAGAACTTACTTGTATTTGGCTATGATATATGAATATCTAAATTGGTTAAAGCTGTACATGGTCATTATTTGTAAGTTGTTTTATGTATATATTTATAGTTGGTTAATATAGAGAGTATCATTGGATGCTATGTTGAATTACTTAGCAAAACAGTTATCGGACACTATTTCACTAGCTAAGTGAACCAAAAAATTTCTATGGTCACTTGGTGCGATGGCAAGTGCCTTCGCCCATGAGCGGTAGGTCTCGGGTTCGAGACTTGGGAGCAGCCTCTCCACAAATGGGGGTAAAGCTAGCCGACATTCACCTCTCTCAGACCCTGCGTAAAGCGGGAGCCTTGTGCACTGGGTACGACCTTATATATATATATATATATTGCTTAAAATAGAGAGTATTGTTGAGGATGCTATAAAGGAAAACTAATGAAAAAAGTTTTAAATCTTTGTATTTTAATAAAAAAAAAAAACCATCTACTAACTTTATTTAATGATAAGGACAAAAAAAATTAAATTTTTTTTTTTTATGGTCACTTGGTTAAAGTTATATGATAATTATTTGTCAGCTATATATATATATTGCTTAAAATAGAGAGTATTGTTGAGGATGCTATAAAGGAAAACTAATGAAAAAGGCTTCAAATCTTTGTATTTTAATAAAAAAAAAACCATCTACTAACTTTATTTAATGATAAGGACAAAAAAATTATAAAAAAAAAAATCCAACTCGTGCTGGGCGCGTCCCCCCGCCCTTCACTTCCTCCTTTCCACACTCCCATTTTTCTCCCATTGTCAGCTGCATTAAGAGATTTTTTTTTTGCTTAGAATACGAAAAAACTTCAAATTGAATTACATTCCCCATTTTTTTTTTGTGGTGTTCTTTTCCAGTAGTAGTTAAGATGACGAGAGATTTTTCAATGTGTCCGAACACAGGTTGCTACACCACGTGTCTCTATACAAGTGGTGAGATTCTTGTTTTAAAAAATTAATAACATAAAAAGTAAAAAATTTCACCGCTTACATAATAACACATGGTGTACCACTTGTGTTATGGGCACAAGGAAAAATTTCTTCAAGATGACACCCAAGATCAAGAAATTGGATGGAGAGCTACATTTATTGTTGTAGGTATGTAAAAAATGTGAGGGAAGGTACTATAATCTCGTAAGATGTATTTTCATGTGTATAATAAATAATATATATAAAACTGATATATGTAGATTTGACTCTTACCTACTTAAGGCAAAAGAAATAATATACATATACATAGTCTATTACCATTAAGTTTCATAAACAATGTAGTAATGTTAAGTTTCATAAACAGTGTAGTACTGTTAAGTTTCATAAATAGTGTAGTAAGTTTCATAAACAGTGTAGTACCGTTAAATTTCATAAACAATGTAGTAAGTTTCATAAACAGTAGAGTACCGTTAAGTTTCATAAATAGTGTGGTAAGTTTCATAAACAGTATATGTGAGGATGCGCGGGCATGCGCATCAATTTTTCCTTTAATGTGTAATTATGTATTTTTCATTAAAATTTAAAATTTTTGTCATTTTTATTAAAATTTAAGAGTTTTTCTTTAAAATTTAAGTATTTTTTATTATATAAAGTTATAGCATGATTTTTTATTAAAATAAACTTAACTCAAGCCATTTTCATGACAGTTCCCTTAAACTAATTAGTCAAAATTGTCCCGACCCTATTCAGTAAGTGAACCAAAAATGTTCTTCTACTCACTCACGACCAACTCACCCTTAAGATATGGTATTGAGAATTGATGTTAAAACATTAAAAAGACATTTATCTATCTTTTTACCTCTCATGTTATTCCATGACATTAATAACTGTTTTAATTTTTCAGTTTTCACTAATATCCAACTATTTAAAATTTTCAATTTAAAAAAATAAAATAAAATATGAAGGCTACTTTAATGAGTCTTAAAAACAATGAAATAATACTAAAAATTGAAAACTGAATTGTTATTAAAGGGGCGGTTGGATCATAGAGAACAATTTGAACAACAAACTTAAAAATTCTATCAAGCTCGACCATGGAATCCATCCAACAACTGATTGAAATTAGAGAAGCTATTCAAAGACACATTTCTTTTATTAAGTTTGATTCATCCACAACCAAAATCCAACCAATATGAGAGAATAAGACACTATATTCTAAGACACATTTCTTTTATTAAGTTTGATTCATCAACAACAATTGAATACCCCTGAATTATTTTTTATTTTTTTTAGCCAAAAATATTATCTACACTAAGAGGTGGGAGAATGAGTTAAGTCTTATAATAAACTAGCAACAATGTAGTTAAAATTTGTCTTTGGCGAGAATTGAACATAAGATCTCTTACAAATGAAAAAAAAAATTATTAGACCGTAGTACTAAGTAGCCCCTAAAATAATTAATTCCCTAAAAATCTATCAAAATCCCAAAAGCCAGCCTCTAAAATCGAATCGAAAAGCAAGCAAGGAAGTGTAGACATCGAAATTTTGGTAAATAAATGTTGACTGATAAATCAAAGTTTCAACGCTCATGTATTACATAAATTTTACACGTAGCGTGTGACTCGACGAAAAATTAAAATGAGTCGGAAAAGTCATCAAACAGGACACGTGTCAACGCTTGGCAGAAACGACTTATTTCATCTGGAATATTATATTCAAAATTAGGACTTGGAAAATTCTATAAATAGAAGCCAATTTCATTCATTTTGGAGACCAATTCACATTACACCTTGAAGCTCTGAAGCTCTGAAACTCCGAAGCTCTCAAGCATCCAGGTTCCCGAAGAATCAAGAAAGCTCTCTTCGTTCTTCGTTCATTGTTCTTCCAAGATCAAGCCCCGACGGCCCTTTGAAGAACTTCCACCAATTCAAGATCAAGCCCCGACGGCCCTTGAAGAAAGTGTTCATCGTTCATCATCCATTCATCCTAAGATCAAGCCCCAACGGCCCTTTGGATCAACAACGTCGACAAATTCATACATCCAACCGTTCTTCAAGATCAAGCCTAAAAGCCCTTGAAGATCCGTTCATCACTGTTCTTCAAGATCAAGCCCAAAAGCCCTTGAAGATCCGTTCATCACTGTTCTTCAAGATCAAGCCTCAACGGCCCTTGAAGAAACGCTCATCCTCAAGATCAAGCCCCAACGACTCCTTGAAGATCCGCTCAAATCCACCTTCAAGATCAAGCCCACGGCCCTTGAAGATCCGCTCAAATCCACCTTCAAGATCAAGCCTGCGGCCCTTGAAGAACGTTCATCCTTAGATCAAGCCCAACGGCCCTTTGGATCAATCGCACATCCACAAATCAACACCTTACGGAGATCGAATCAGAGGATCAAATTTGAGAGAGATTATAACCCAAAATCATCAAATACAAATATTATTTTGTGCACGTTGTTCTTGTCTCTTTCGTTTCAGGAATTTTTCGTGTTCACAAATTGGCACGCCCAGTGGGACATTCTCTACCTCTCATCTCTTTCTCAGTTCAAGGAATCCAAACACACCCCAAAGTCAATGGCATCAAGCAAGGTACAAGCCATTCTCGCAACCACTAAAGGAAGGATCCTGAGCACTTCTGCCGCGAACGGACAATCCATTGGCGCCACAACCGCTCCTCAACATGCCACTTCAAAGTTGGTGACGCTAAAGGAGCAAGGAAAGCATCAAAGGCGCGAGTCCGTCATCAACCTGACCTCGCTGGGGGCACCGAAGCATGATGCTGAGGCACACAAGATGACATCCCAAAGCAGCCAACGACGTTCTTCGTTAGCATCCTGGATGTCTAAAGGAAAGTCACGTCTATTGGTTGCACAAGTCATGACCATCGGCGTTACCTCCATCGAAGAACAACTGGCTCAAATGAATGAAGCAATCGCAAGGTTAACCCGAACTGTGGAAGAAAAAGACTTGCAAATTGCAGCACTAGTCAACCGACTTGAGGCGCAGGACGACGAGAAACCCGACCCAGAGGATGATCCACTAAAGGGAGGAGTTGGTGGAGAAGAGGAGCCTCCGGTGAAGAAAATCGATGTGAAGCTGGAGCCAGACCAAGCAGCGGCACTCATGGGATCTCTTTCTATCCAGCAGCTGCAGGAGATGATCACCAACACCATCAAGGCACAGTACGAAGGGAGCTCTCATGCCTCCACGTTGTACTCAAAGCCATACTCCAGGAAGATCGACGCCTTAAGGATGCCGATGGGCTATCAACCGCCGAAGTTTATGCAATTTGACGGAAAAGGAAACCCAAAGCAACATGTCGCACATTTCATCGAAACTTGCAACAACGCGGGGACGGAGGGAGACTACCTCGCCAAGCAGTTTGTGCGCTCGCTGAAAGGAAACGCCTTTGAGTGGTATACGGACTTAGAGCCTAAGTCCATCAACAGCTGGGAGCAATTGGAGCGAGAATTCCTCAACCGCTTCTACAGCACCCGCCGCACTGTGAGCATGCTAGAGCTGACGAGCACAAAGCAGTGGAAGGACGAGCCAGTCATTGACTACATCAACAGATGGCGCACTCTAAGCCTCGACTGTAAAGACAGGCTCTCAGAAACCTCTTCAATCGAGATGTGCATCCAAGGCATGCAATGGGGTTTGCAATACGTCATTCAAGGCATTAAACCACGGACCTTCGAGGAATTGGCCACTCGCGCCCATGACATGGAGTTAAGCATCGTCCATCATGGGAAGAAAGAACCAATCGCTGACTACAAGAATGACAAAGTTGTTGGGCCAAAGGAGGAGAAGACTGCGTGGAAACCCACCAAAGAGACAATGACGGTCAGCACAGCTCCCGTCAAAATCTCCACACGAGGCAAGGCGATTCAAAGCGAAGCTTTTCGTGATCAAGAGATGCGTAGACGCACTTTGAAGGAGCTTGAGGAGATGACTTATCCATTCCCCGACTCTGATGTGGTTGCCATGCTGGATGACCTGTTGGACAAGAAGGTGATCAGTTTGCCTGAGTGCAGATGGCCGGAAGAGATGAATCGTACCGACAGCCCAAGATACTGTAAATTCCATCGCTTCATCAGTCATCCGACAGAAAAGTGCTTCGTGCTGAAAGATCTCATCATGAAGCTGGCTCAGAAAGGAATCATCGAGCTAGATCTTGACGATGTGGTGAAGTCAAACTATACCACCATCACTTCTGGCTCTTTCGACTCAAAGTTTTTACCTCAACCGCTGGGGGCATGCTCTGAGTCAAGCAAAGTTGAAGGATGGACGCATGTTACTCCAAAGAAACTGCACAAGAAGCATACGTCTCCTCCACAAGTTCACCAATTGGAAAGGGGGCAAATCAGCTCTCGTCAACCTCCAAAGCTACACGAAAGTGTTGAGGATGATGAAATCGCGACACAAAGATCGTCCATTGCCATCACGATGCGCGACTTCTTGCCCGAAGACTTCTTCAATCACTCAGTCAAGGCTCTTTGCTATGAAGATTGTGAGGAACGCCTCTCCAAAATTGCTTGACAAATCTAACAAATGCTCCTTGTTCGCACGAGTCTAAACTGCACGAACCAATGCTCCAGGCCCGCAAGAGCATAAACTGCGTACGGCACACAAAAAAAAAAAATCTGTATTTGAACTACGTTATGACTTGATCTCTTCTTTGGAAGGGTACGTAGGCAACTCGAACGTTCAACTTTAAGTACAGTCACGTCAAAATAAAAAAATAAGGTTTTATTAAATGTTTAACTATTGAGAGTCAATTTTTCTTACAAAAAAAAAATGTGTATACATGTTAAAGTGGGTCTTCTTACACTTAAGACCCGTGCCAAATCAAAGAAACACAAGTTGAAGTCCACAGAAATGAGCAGCCCAAATCCAAGCCCAATCTATGCCCTCCTGACCTCCATCGGATCCCATGCCAGGCCCATCCCTTCTCAAACACAATTGTTTTGAGTTCGCTATGCAAGGAGCTCCGCTTCTTCTATCTCTAGGCCCAGGCCCGGCTCTCAAAGCCTAATCCGCGTTTTCCTCATCCATTCATGCCTTCGACTTGCAGCTCGGCACACGTCACGGGCCGACCCAGTATCATTATCAATTCAACCTCCATAGCTTCAACCTCCAGAACAACCTCAACTTCTTCTCCCGGCACCTAGAATTGCCATAGACTCTCGCGATTCACCAACCTTCTCCGCAGCTCCCCTGCAAGATCCATTCGTTCCCTCGTCGGCGGCTGTTGCTGTTGTAGCGACCAGGAGGATTGACTGAGATGCGTCTGCTGCTGCGGATTCGACGAAACCAGGGAGCTCTCCGTCTAAACTTCACGACCCCACCGACCCCCAGGCTGAGCTGGTGTTACCCGCCATGCAGGGTACCTTCAATGTGCTCCAAGCCGCCTCGTCGTCCTCATCTCCTCAATCTAATGCCTGCAGGTCCAGTCTTCGATCCCTCACTCTTTAAGCCCAGCAACCAGGCCAAGGTTTCTCTCCATGTTCAGAGCCCTAACGCTGCTTCTCTGCCGACTTCGTTCATTTCTAATAAGTCGATTGAGTTAACTCAGGACGCGAACTCGGTGTTAAAGTCGAGCACCGTGAGATCAAGGACGAGGATTATGGTGAGCTCGGCGTAAATAGTGGATCAACCGTCGAAGTAAAACAGGTCATGTGGCTCCTGCCGTGGTGGACGTCAATTTGGGTAATCAGAGCTACTCGGTTTACGTCGGATCTGGACTGCTTGAGCAA
The DNA here is from genome assembly GCA_035220775.1 of Malus fusca. Lineage (NCBI taxonomy): Eukaryota > Viridiplantae > Streptophyta > Magnoliopsida > Rosales > Rosaceae > Malus > Malus fusca. The sequence goes on along the minus strand of CM069060.1, from coordinate 32,173,137 downwards.
GCCGAACTTCTTCAAAGGTATGGAGGTGGTGGGTCGAAGAAAGAGAGCACAGTCTCTCAACAAATTGAGGGATGGCGCCGCCATAACAGTCAGAGTTCTTCTCAGCTGCGTCTTCACGATCTGCTTCCCTAGTGGCTCCCTTTCTGTTTCCACTCCGGCCGCTATTCTCAATTGCAACTTCGCTAAGTCGATCGCCCCGCAACGTCTATTGAGCACCCAAGCTCTATGGTCCGCTCCACCTTTTCTCCACGCTTCTCCAGGACGTCAAGCTCCAGCACCAAGGCTCATCCCTTGCAGCATGCGAAGCTCAGCCTTCCTCCGCGATGGCAGGCAGTGCAACAGGCAGTAGCTGTGCTCTGTGCCTATAGTCAGTAGCTATGCTCAGTGGCCGTGCTCAGTGGCAGTACAACGGGTGTGTAATGGCTGTGCTTGGCAGGCAGTGCAATGGCTGTGCTCAGTGGTTGTGCTCAGTGGCTGAGCTCAGTAAAGGTAGTGGTGGAGCTTCTTCCTCTGCACCTCCGCCATGGCTGCTGCCTCTGAATGTGATTGACAAAACCAAAGTTTGTCAACTCACACCCAGAGACCTCCTCCGTCTCTTGCCTCCTCGGGCTTCAACTCCGCAGCTCTCCGTCTGTCTTAGTCATTCCCTGCAAATTCCCCAACCCATCATCGAAATTTATACAAAAAATAATAATAATAAAAAATGAGATGGTGGAGCAAAGTGGTGCTGGCACCACGTGAAAAAAAAAAAAAAAAAAAGAAGAAAAGAAAAGAAAAGGAAGATAATGATGGAAGCTTGCTGGATGCACGACACAAGAGGAAGAAAGAAAAGAGGAGTTGGGGGTGCACCCAGCACCGAAAGTTAAAGAAAATAATATATATGTTTTGGGTGGTGCATGTAGCACCAAAAGATAGCGGAGATTATAATTATATATGTACATATGTCTTGGGTGCATCCAGCACCGAAAAAAAAAAAAAAGGAAAGGGTTTTGGAATGGTGGATCAGTCCACGTGAAAAAAAATATAATTAATAATAATAATAATAATAATAATAAGTGTGTGTGTGTGTGTGCACGCATAATATATGTATGTATACAGCAAAAAAAAAAGAAGAAAAAAAAATGCATTAAGAGAAATAAAGTCCATTTTATTTATTTTCTCTGAAAAATTTACATAAATGTACATTTTACATACCTAAAAAAAAAAAAGAGTCAAATCAAATTTACAGGAAGGGATCTTCAAGGATGATCAGGTGGCGCCTCATCACTCGACGGAGCTCCAGAAAGACGAAGCACAAGAGATTGATTATCCGGAGCTTCAACACTTGGTGAAGCGCCAGAGGACGAAGGCAGAAGTTGCCGCTGGAGTAACGCTACAAACCTCTGATGATCACTCTGAATCTGAACTTCGGACTCCTGCAGCTGGTCAAGCTTCATCTTCATGCTTGTTGAGTAATTAGTTGCGAGCATGTGCAACTCTTTATTCTCGTGCCTAAGCACTCTGACCTCTTGCCGAAGACTGGCCACCTCAGCCATCAACGACTCAACCTGACGAGATCGAGCAAGAAGGCGTTGGCCCATGTTTGAAACTGAGCCTGCACATCGGACGCTGTAGGCTAGAGAGTCCTGAACAGCCAGCTCGTCGGACCGCCTGGAAAGTATCCCAGTGTCTCTAGGAGTGAAAAGATTTCTGGCCACCACCGAAGCGGTTGTATCGTTCATCATCATAGAATCCCCAACTGTAAGAGGACCATTGGGAGATACGAAGGACGGCTGCCAAATGTTGTTTGGAGAAGATATGTCACTATCTTCCCCGACATTCAAGTTAAGACGACGGTCAGAAGGGCAAGACATTTTCGAAGGTGTGAAGAAAAAGAAGAGGTCGGACAAATCAAGATCTCAGAAGTGCAAGAAGGGAGCTTCTACAAGCGGTAATTCAAGTGTGCCTTGGAACATAATGCGTGCCTCTATAAAAAGAGGAAATCGAAGAGGCGCTTGTTCAGAAATCGAAGAGGCACCTGCTCAGAAATCGAAGAGGCGTCTGCTCAGAGAGACGTCTGCTTTCTCAAAAGCTGGGCGGCTCAGAAACCACGGGCCAATCTCAGATATCGAAGAGGCGCCAGTCTTTTTCAGCCTCGTCAGCACCTGTCACATGCACACTCAGCTTTGCGGAAATTACGGGCAATTTGTCGAAGATTTCTGATGAAGAAGAAAGCACGTGAAGCCATACTGTTTAATCATCCAACGGTTGCCGACACGAGTAAAAGAATAGTGCCGCTACCAGTTATGAAGAAATCCCTATTAAATGTCAACCTTCACAGCAAGGCAGACAGACTCAATCTTTCTTCATCGCCGAAAATGCATTCCCAACGAAGCCGCTCGAGTCATTTAGTGTTCGTCATCCCTTGGGGTACCTCTGCAAACAAGTCATCAAGAGCAAAAGTATTTCATATCACGAAGGTTGAAAGCAAGAGTATCTCATATCATGCTTTCTCCCTGTCCTTTTCCTTGTCTTTATGACAAGGAGAAAGCGAGCAATCGGACAGCACTTGGTGTCAATCTTCCGATCTAAGAACCGACTGCCTGGAACTCCTTCCTGATTGCTTACCTAGCACTATTCTCGAAGTACCCATTATCTCGACATCTTATGCTTCCAGAGAAGATGCCACATCTGCCTGGAGAACAGATAAGGCAAGTGAAAATGATACCTTGAAGCATGTGGAGACAACGTGCTAATTCATCTTCAAGATCAGTCTTCTTTTCCTTGCTAAGAAGTTCCCCAGCCCAATTCAAGAATAAACCTGTGGAAAGATACTTCTTCAAAAGCAAAAGTATCTCATACCATCAGAGTTAAAGGCAAAGATATCTCATGGCATGCTTTTCCTTTACCCTTGCTCTTGCCTACGAGACGAGGAGAAAGAAAGCAATCGGTCGGCACTTGGACAGATTGAACAAAGAAACAGACCATCACCTCTACCTCGTGCCTACCTGCCGTGCAGAAGAAACAAGTAGAGAAGAATGCTGCCTGCACACTCAATCAACCTAGCAGAAGGAGTCTGAGTTGAAACCAAGAACTTGAGAAGCTTCAAACAACATTTTGAGGGCACCTTCGCCAAAGAGCAAAGTCTCGACGTACAATGCCATCAAATCACCAGCACAAGGAACTCTCCTCGTCCTTGCTCAGAACTACAAACCCAGTTCAAGAATAAGCCTGTGGAAAATCAAACAATTGGAGGAAACCAGAAAATCCTCCAACCCAGTTCAAAATCAAAGCTGTGGAAAGTCAACAAGCGCAACAAAATACGTGCCGATTCATCCACTACCAAAGCCAAATATCATCTACCACATGAAGCTCCTTGTGGTCCAATTTCAACCTTCAAGATCAAGCCCCGACGGCCCTTGAAGAAATTTCAAACAAAGTTCAAGATCAAGCCTCAACGGCCCTTGAAGAAATCTCCAGCCCAGTTCAAGATCAAGCCTCAATGGCCCTTGAAGAAATTTCCAGTCCAATTCAAGATCAAGCCCCAACGGCCCTTGGATCGACATCTACAATAAGGGGCTTCAAAATGCATCTCCTACACGTGACAAGCACATGTATACGACGTGCCTTGAAGTGGGGGCATTTGTAGACATCGAAATTTTGGTAAATAAATGTTGACCGATAAATCAAAGTTTCAACGCTTATGTATTACATAAATTTTACACGTAGCGTGTGACTCGACGAAAAATTAAAATGAGTCGGAAAAGTCATCAAACAGGACACGTGTCAACGCTTGGCAGAAACGACTTATTTCATCTGGAATATTATATTCAAAATTAGGACTTGGAAAATTCTATAAATAGAAGCCAATTTCATTCATTTTGGAGACCAATTCACATTACACCTTGAAGCTCTGAAGCTCTGAAACTCCGAAGCTCTCAAGCATCCAGGTTCCCGAAGAATCAAGAAAGCTCTCTTCGTTCTTCGTTCTTCGTTCATCGTTTTTCCAAGATCAAGCCTCGACGGCCCTTTGAAGAACTTCCACCAATTCAAGATCAAGCCCCGACGGCCCTTGAAGAAAGTGTTCATCGTTCATCATCCATTCATCCTAAGATCAAGCCCCAACGGCCCTTTGGATCAACAACATCGACAAATTCATACATCCAACCGTTCTTCAAGATCAAGCCTAAAAGCCCTTGAAGATCCGTTCATCACTGTTCTTCAAGATCAAGCCCAAAAGCCCTTGAAGATCCGTTCATCACTGTTCTTCAAGATCAAGCCTCAACGGCCCTTGAAGAAACACTCATCCTCAAGATCAAGCCCCAACGGCTCCTTGAAGATCCGCTCAAATCCACCTTCAAGATCAAGCCCGCGGCCCTTGAAGAAACGCTCATCCTCAAGATCAAGGCCCAACGGCTCCTTGAAGATCCGCTCAAATCCACCTTCAAGATCAAGCCTGCGGCCTTTGAAGAACGTTCATCCTTAGATCAAGCCCAACGGCCCTTTGGATCAATCGCACATCCACAAATCAACACCTTACGGAGATCGAATCAGAGGATCAAATTTGAGAGAGATTGTAACCTAAAATCATCAAATACAAATATTATTTTGTGCACGTTGTTCTTGTCTCTTTCGTTTCAGGAATTTTTCGTGTTCACAGGAAGCACAATAATAAGCACAAGTAGTAGTCTGTTTGGAGGATGTGCGTGCACTTACAGTAATACCACTTTTGTTTATCTTCATGAGAGTTTGTGGCAATCTTTGCGCCATTATCTTACTCGTCTTCTCCTTGTGAAACTTAAGCCACAAAATCAATCACAAAACCTATTGCAAATTAGAAATAAAAAATGGAAAGCATAACCAGTGGTGGATTCGGAGTTTTAACATGAAATGGTTCCAATATTGGAGTTGAACTACTCGGGATGAAATTGTCTAAACTAATCGATAATGATTTTCGTTACATCATTTCATACATCTAATTTCCACATATATTAATTATTAAAACAGAAAATCCTATTAATTATTGAACTATTCAGGTTGAACTATTCTACTGTTGTAGCCTTATTTGATGGAACTATTCTAGGGAATTAAAGAGAGGGAGGTCGGCGGTAGTTAGAGAGAGAATAGAGTGATTTAATTGTTGGATGTGTGTTGTATCACCCCATTGTGACTTTATTTATAGTAGTAGGATAGGTAAAAACCTTACTCTTTTAGGATTACAACTCTTAATTGGTAATCAACTCATAATAGGAATATAAGAGATATTCTAGATCCACTAGGATTTACACAATCATATTCCTATTCTAAATATGACTGCAACACTCCTTGAGTGTGTAAATACTCAAACAATCATCGCATTAGATCTTCAACAGATAAGGTAGAATAGTTGATGAAGTCAGCGACACAACGGAAAAATGCGAGTCTCAAATTTAAGAAAGTATGCATTGGTAGTAAAAATCACAAAACCTCGCTATGGTAAAACCCAAGGTGGAAGAAAAACCCATAGACTAAGGAGAAAAATAAGAAGTATGTATAATGTCTAAAAAAAACGTCAAATAGAACGAAAGTAGTGAACTCAATGAAGTATGATCATCCCAGGATGGGTGCCTCATCAAAACCTCGTTAGGTAGCAAAAACCCAATGGAAAAAATGCTCCTAATCGTAGGAAAGAGAGTACATTAAGATCAAGTGAGTATGCTTCTGGATACTCCCCCTGAGTTAGACATAACTTCCAAATAAGAGAACTACAAGCGATTCAATTCAGATAATTTACGCATACCGATTCCTTGGACGAGCTTCTGAAAAGTAGACTTGGGCAGTGACTTGGTGAAGAGATCGGCCAGGTTGTCCTGGGAACAGATTTGCTTGACTTCAATGTTCTGATGTTGTTGTTGCTGGTGAGAATAAAAGAATTTTGGCTCTATGTGCTTGGTGTTGTTTCCCTTGATGTATCCCTTCTTTAACTACTCGATACATGCTGCACTATCTTCAAAGATCGTCGTAGGAACGTCAACGACGGAAGTAAGACCACTAGTACTTCGAATATGTTCCATAACTGCTCTCAACCAAAAGCACTCACACGATGCTTCATATAAGGCGAGAATCTCAGCATGGTTTGAAGAAGTCGTAACTATCGTTTTCTTGGTAGACCTCTAAGATATAGCGGTGTCTCCAATGGTAAAGACATAACCCGTTTGAGAACATGCCCTATGTGGGTCATATAGATATCCAACATCTGCATAACCAACAAGGCAATAATCAACCCGAGAACAGAGGGGGACGGCGTGTCCTCTCGAGGATTCGTGGGTGTAGAACAAGCTTAAATCCATAGTACCCTTGAGGTAACAAAAAATGTCTTTAACAACATTCTAGTGTCTGCGTGTAGGCGCATTCCTGTGTCTAGCCAAAAGATTAACAGCGAAGGAGATGTTAGGTCTAGTGCATTGAGCCAAGTACAATAAAACCCCAATTGCACTTAGGTATGGAACTTCATGCTCCAAAATCTCTTCCTCATCCTCCATCAGATCGAAAGGATCTCGTTTAACATCTAGAGTCCGAACAACCATAGGTGAACTCGAAGGCTTTACTTTATCATCATTAAAATGATGCAACACCTTATGGGTGTAGTTCAATTGATGTACTAGGATTCCATCCGAACAATGCTCGATCTCCAGGCCGAGAAAATATTGAGTTTTTCCAAGATCTTTCATCTCAAATTTCGATTTCAAGTGCGTAGCAATTTCCTCAAACTCTGCGGAAGTTCTAATGAGGTTCATGTCGTCGACATAAACTGCAACGATTACAAATCCGGAATGTGACTTCTTAATGAACACGCATAGGCATAATTCATTGTTCACATAACCCTGACTTGTCAAATATTCACTCAGACGGTTATACCACATCCGCCCGAATTGTTTCAATCTGTAAAGTGATCTGCTCAATCTAATAGAGAGAGTGTTCCGTGGTCTAGAACTATTTGAACCAGTCAATTGAAGTCCTTCTGGAACTTTCATGTATATTTTCGTATCTAGATCCCTATAGTGATACGCAGTTACGATGTCTATAAGCTGCATATTCAGTTTTTCGGAAACTACCAAATTGATAAGGTAGCGGAACGTTATGACATCCGTTACAGGGGAATACGTCTTCTCGTAATCAATTCCAGGGCGTTGAGAGAAGCCTTGGGCCATGAGGTGTGCTTTGTACTGCACCATTTCATTCTTCTCATTACGTTTCTTCACAAAAACCCACTTGTATCCCACAGGTTTCACATGTGGAGGAGTATGAGCTACATACCCATGTTGGGTTTTTGGCTCAAAATTAGGATGATGCAATAAATTAGGTTTGTATTACCTATTTGGTTTTGGTGTCCTATTTGGTTTGGTTTTGACTTCTTAGTTAGTTTCCTTGGTGGAGAGATTTTGTTAATTACCTATTTGATTAGGATTTGGATTTATTTCCTATTAGAATTCTTATTGTAACCCAAGTCATATGCACTATAAATAGGACCTTAGGGTTAGTGTATTTAGTGTGGCTCATTCGTGTGACAATTTGGTGAGGGTCAATTTGTGAGTTAGAGAGCAATTTGGGAGAATCTTCTTCGTTAGTTTTGGGTTATCTACTCGTTTGGTTTAGGGGTTGTAATTTGTGGGATTTGGGTTGTGAGAGTTTAAACACTCTTTTGTAATCTCCATTTGTTTAGTGAAATTCCTCATCGTGCTTCGCTCGTGGACGTAGGCTTTACGCTGAACCACGTAAATCTCTTTTGTTAGTTTGAGATTGTTTGTTTTAGCTTTCATCTACGACGTTGATATTAGTAGTTAGTTAGAATTCACTTTACGCATAAAAGTACAACAACCCAAACACCTTACGTTTCGCAAGCGAATTGAGTTCAACCTGAATTACTTGTTTCTAGTTTGACCAATCAGTTCTATGTCGGCGTTCATCAACGGAACGTGGTTCAATGTCAGCGCTAAGCATGATGTCAGTAGCTACTGTATACGTAAATGCATCATCGACGATCATCTCATTCTGATTCCAAACCTCATCCAATACTGCGTAGTAGACCGAAATCCTGGGATTCTCGGGAGGTCGGTTTGTCTCATCTAAGACATCACCATAATCTAGAATAACCTCTTGCGTTGGAACAGATGAGTGAGCGATGGTCGGATTCAAACTAGGTCACTAGTTGGTGCAGATTTCCTCTTATGGGGTTGTGAATCTTTTTAACCAAGGGGTCTGCCACGCTTCAGGGTCGGAGCTGATGATTGGCTAGCCGCCAATGTACCATGCTGCATGGAAGATGCGGCCTTCTCACCTTCGAGGATGGTCCGGCCTTCCCAGGTGTTGTTAGGATGTACGTGGGGTACGTCTATCCTTGCAGGTGCGTGTGCAGCTGGTATATGTGATCTTATCACCTTAGCTAGATCGGTAAAAGTATCTGGCATACTTTGAGCAATGCTCTGAAGATCTATAATTTGTCGCACCTCAATTTCATATTGGGCAGTACGGGGATCTAAATGAGACATAGTGAGAGCATACCACGACAATTCACGGTGTTCTTCAAGAACGTTAACATGCTTATCTCCCCTTAACGATGGGAAAACTGTCTCATCAAAGTGACAATCCGTAAAATGTGCGGTAAAGAGATCTCTTGTCAATGGTTCTAAATAGCGAACAATTGATGGCAAATCATAACCGACATATATTTCTATTTTCCTCTAAGGACCCATTTTGGTACGTAGTGGTAGCGCTATTGGCACATAAACTGTGCACCCAAACACACGTAAATGTGAGACGTCAGGCACGTATCTAGTAACCAACTGTAACGGTGAATGAGGTTGGGAAGCGGTGGGCCTTATGCGGACCAGCATAACTGCGTGCAATATTGCATAGCCCTAGGCAGATACCAACAGTTTGGTTCGCATAACCAAAGTCTAAGTTATCAATTGAAGGTGTTTTATGAAAGCTTCGGCCAGAAAATTTTAGGTGTGAACATGGGGTACAAGATGTTCGACTTCAATCCCTACTGACATGTAATAATTGTCAAAAGTCTGTGACTTAAACTCTCCAGCGTTATCCAGTCAAATCGACTTGATCGGATAATCAGGGTGGTGAGCCCTTAGCTTAATAATTTGTACTAGGAGTTTTGCAAATGCAGCATTGCGTGTGGACAACAGGCAAACATGTGATCATTGTGTCAATGCATCAACCAACATCATAAAGTATCTAAATGGTCCGCATGTTGGTTGGATAGGTCCACAAATATTCCCTTGAATCCTCAGAAGAAACTTCGGGGGGTTGTGAATAATCTTTGTATGTGAGGGTTGAGTATTCAACTTCCCCAAAGAACACGCGTTGCATGGCGGGAATCCAACATAAGGAAGTAAATGATGCCCATGTGATGATTTGAGGATACGGCACATCATATCACGTCCGGGATGTCCCATACGGTTATGCTAAAGTAGCAAAGTTTTCTGGAACTCAAGCATAGAGCCGGTGACATGATGGGCTTCTATGCCGCGAATGGTTGTGATGTACAACCCACTCGGGAGACATTCCAACTTCTCGTGAATATGCTTCTGGCCATACTCGTAAGAAGTGATACAAAGAAATTCAGAACTAATTTCTTCAGTGGTTTAAATATGATATTGATTATCTCGAATATCTATAAAACTCAGCAACGTTCTTCCAGAACGTGGAGAATAGAAGGTCTCTTTAATGGTTAAGACTGTACCATTAGACAACATGATACAGATCTTTCCGTATCCTTCAATCAGGTTGGATGAGTCTGAGAGAGTCGTCAGAGGTGCTTTCTTAGGTACGAAGTTAGTAAAATAATGTCGTTCACGCAAGATGGTGTGCATGGTAGCACTATCAACCAAACAACTAACTTCCCCGCTAGACATAACTAGAAATAAATTAATTGAATTGGTCACATGCATAAATATAATTACATTCATTCAATTAATCAATTCGAGAAATAATATCCATAAAATAATTATCCATAATTCAAAGCAAAGCAAAGCAAACAAATTATTCCAAATACTTAGAAAAATTGTCTAAAATTAAACCATAAACCTAAAAATTAGGGAGGGGGTTCGGCCACTCCTAATGGGTTCAGCCACTAGGGGTAAAACACCCTAAAAACATGTCCAAAAATTATTCGTCCAGAGGACCTGATGCCTCCTGAAAATCTGAAATCTCTATAGATGTAGTAGCATCTTCGAGATGGTCCATATGTGCAAAGTTAGACTCACAACGGGAATGAGACTTGGCAATGGCCTAGAGGTAGCTCGACATACGCGTGACCAATTATCCTTTGATCCACAGTAGTATCACATGTCCATTTCAGTGAGCCGATTGAAAGATAGCTTTTCCCTTGTTCTTGAAGTTTGGGGTCTTAGGGGCAAGAGGTTAGCGCTTCTGGGTCAAATTTCCTTCCTTGGGGCTAGCACTCTGTTGACCTTGGTTCGGTGGTTGGGCTTGCCGCCCATTGCCACTGCCACGATGATTCTTTCGTCATTTCTAGCTGCTAGAATTTGTCGCATACCCTTATGGCGTAGCATTCGAGCTAGTGGGTCGAGCTTGATGTTTTCATCAAAAGCTGGTTCTACTTTTCAGCAAAAAGTAAAACAGAGATCAAATTCGAAAACTTGGTCAACTTTTGTGCCCTATATTGTTGCTGCATGACAATATTGGTGGCATGAGAGGTCGTATATGTCGTCTCTAGGAGATCTGATTCGGTTAGTTCCACTTTACAAAACTTAAGCAGTGATCGGATTCTACAAACTTCAGAGTTGTATTCATTCACGGATTAAGGTATTGGAAGCAAAGATGCTGCTAGTCGTGTATTGCTTCAGGCAAGTAAATGTCTTTCTGGTGATCAAAATGGTCGACCAGAGCAAGCTAGAGGGTGTGTGGGTCCTCCTCAGTGAGGTACTCAGTCTGTAGTGCATCATGGATGTGCTTTCGAATGAAGATCATTGCATTAGCCTTCTAAGCTTCATCGATGGTTTGTCGTCAGTGGGTGCCTCGATGGGGGTCTAATACCTTTTGTAGTAAGATAGAGCTTCACGTCTTGAACCCAGTTTAGGTAGTTTCTTCCAGATACTTCCAAAGTGGTGAAATCAAGCTTGTTCAAGTTCGACATAGGGGTGGGTTCAAAAAACCGAAAATCGAAAAAAATCGAAAACCGAACCAAACCGAAACCGAAAAAACCGAACCGAAAGAAAAAACCGAACCGAATTGAAAAAATCGAACCGAACCGAATTCTTTTGGTTCGGTTCGGTTTTAGTGATCTAGAAACCGAACCGAATTAATTAAATTAATTTTTTTATTTAATTATTTGTTTTGGGTATTATTTTCTAAACCCAATTTGTAAGTTAAAATGTGCTAAACCCAATGTGTTGCCAAACTTTAAGCTCAAAATATTAAAAAAATGCCTATAAAAACTCTAAGCCCTAACCTATTATTTCCCCCCCATATAAGGTTCTGGAACCAAACCTCCTCCTGAAGTACCTACATCCATCTCCATAGCACTGTCTACTTCTGCCCCAGCTTTCTTTTCCAAATCTACTCTCATATAACGTGTAACATAATCCATAAACATTTATTTCGGGTAGATTACTTGCGCAATTTGTGATGGAAAAGAATCCAACACACACTAAATAAATCCACCCACGCATTACTTTTACTAATCAAGTTGTCGACATGCAGTTACAAGCATACATCCCTGATCTTTGAACAACATCATACAATTTAACTTTTCTAAGTCATTTGTACGATTTTTGTGTTGTGAGGTATTTAGTTTGGACTTTGGAAGACTTGATTGATGATTTTAGTTCAACTTTAAATGTTTATTTTCATTGTCTTTGATTCTAGTTAGAATGCTTATGTTATGATTGTGTTGGAGATGTTAAAATTTAAAATTTCAATGTTTTTCATTTTTTGAAGAAAAAACAAACAAAAAACCGAAACCGAACCCGAAAAAACCGAATCGAAAAAAAACCGAACCGAAAAAAACCAAAAAAATAAATGAACCGAACCGAACCGAAATTTCGGTTTGGTTTCGGTTTTGGCAAAAAACCGAACCGATTTGAACCGAACCCACCCCTAGTTCGACATGTCCCTAAAACGAAGGGTACAATAAAACGTGGTTAATCATATGGTAATCCATAGACATACATTGTAGAACATTCGGGTTCTATAGACATGGAATGGTTTAATTTAAACATGAAAGTTACATGTTTCATGTGGTATGTTTTGAATGAAAACTTATGGTTTCAAAGGCACTAAATATGAAACTATATGTTCAATTTAGTTTTATGAATGATTAGTTCATAAAGGAGAGGTTCCTGCAAGAAACACATAATGTAATATGCTGACTGAAGTGTAGTGGATTTGAGTTTCTTCGGGAACTCAAATATGAATGCTTCAGGACTATGTAAGGATGTCAACAGTTCAAAGTATACAAATAAATTATTGAATCTTTAATGTCCAAAAGTGATATTCAGGTTAATTTTGGATTCATTATCAGATTAATGGATTATAGGTCACTTTTAATTAATTCAATAGATCGATGACCAAACAGTATCGATCGTGGAATCAAAAATAATAATAACATTTGGGTTAAAATTATTTAGAATGCCAAAAATTAGCATTGGGTCGAAAAAGCATAGCCCAAAAAGGGTTCGGGCTCGGGTTTTGCTACAAAAATAGCCCATATATGGCTACAAACCATGGGTCAAGACAGGTGATTCGAGCAGTAGTAGCTGCTGGCTTTTGGGCCAAATAGGGTGGGGGGCACGGGTCAAGCCTAACGTAACGCTGGCCTTGGGTTGGCGTGGGAAGCCTAACCGAGGCTGGGTTCAGGTCGGGGCAAGCCAAGCCCAGCAGCAAAGGCTGTGAGCAAGTGGACTGGGCTTCATGGCACAGCCCATAGGGTTAGGGACTCGCGGGACATCAGGCCAAAAGGTTGCAGGCTTTTGGTTGGGCCAAGGGACTTTTGGCCTATTAGTTTGATCAGGCCAAAGGCCTTGGGATGTTTGGGTCAATGCAGCAAGCCCAAAAGTTGTTGCCATGTGGTCCACACGACTGGGCTTCAGGCCAGTGGTGGTCTGATGGTGCCATGGTGAGGGTGCGGTAGTGGTGCCGCATAGTGCCCAACGCAAATTTTTTTTCTCTTTTTTTTTCTCGACATAATTAGGGTTTGAAAATCCTAGAATTGCTTCTAATTTATTTATATGCTTTGACTCATAAATTCCACATAGCAAAATAATTGCATAATGCATGAAACATACATATATATATATATATATATTGACAAATATATGAACATATACAATATATATATATATTGGAAGGAAAATATAAACATAGAGGGGTTCATGCATCATGAGGGATGTTTTCATACTTCGTGGACGTTTCAAATACCTAATTAGTAGAAAACAAATAAAAGCCTTTGAATTTGTGTAGAAGATAGCCTCATTCTACGATCCTTAGCTTCTGGCAAGAGCATGCTGATAACATGTTGTAGGCTTATTTGACGGAACTATTCTAAGGAATTAGAGAGAGGGAGGCCAGCGGTAGTGAGAGAGAGAAGATAGTGATTTAATTGTTGGGTGTGTGTTGTATCACCCTATTGTGCCTTTATTTATAATAGTAGGATAGGTAAAAATCTCACCCTTTTAGGATTACAACTCTTAATCGGTAATCAACTCATAATAGGAATATAAGAGATATTCCTAGATCTACTATGATGTACACAATCATATTCCTATTCTAGATATGACCAACATAAACTACATTAATAAAATCCTCTTTATCAACCAAAGAGAGTAAAAAGATAATTGTCTTATACTACAAAATAAAATCACGGGCAGTAAAATAAATATACACAAACTAAATTTTATCGTTTTTTAAGCCTTATTCGAGAGGCCACGCCCCACCGCACGAGCCGTCACACACCGAGATGGTCGCTAGAAAGTTGGCTGAAAAAAGTCGCCGGCGGCGTGGTGGATGGCGATAGAGTACAGTACCTTTGGCGGAGGCGCCTGTGCTCCATGCGCTGACCATGACAGCCCTCCATGCGTGGCCCATGAGCCGACCATGGAATTTGGGAAACAGGTCAGGGTCGGGTCAAATCCGGGTTGGATCTAGGTTTTGGGTCTGGTTATTGGGTTACGCTCGGTTTGTTGGGTTGGGTTGGGTAGCTGAGTTAGGCCGGGTGCTGGGTTTGGATATGGTTTTTAGGTTGCAGGTCGGGTTGACCCAGTTTCAAGCCATGGGTCGGCCAGAATCTGGGCAGGGGGTTCTACAGCTTCGTTCGAGCTCAATTTTCACCATTTTCAACGTTCTAGCTATGGAAAACAAGCTTAGAATGAGAAGAAGAGGTTCATACCTTTAGAGCTATGTCGTGGCCGGAGTTGGCCGAAAAATAGCTTGGAAGGCTCGGGTTCTCGCTGGAATCTAGGGAAGTCTCCCCGAGCTGTTTCTGTGATGCTTCGACGTCCACAACACCCAAACATGATAAAAAAACAGGCTACGAGGAGAAAAAGAGAAAGTTTAGAGTGTTTCCGAAGCTTACCCATGCCGGTATCGGCGATAGTTCGTTGGAAAACATCATGAACAATGACAGTGACACTGTACCAGAGAAGGAAACATGAGGAGCCTTGGTGGTTCGGTGTGGCGACGATGAGGTCCTGAGGAGGATGAAGTTTGCCAGAGTGGAGAGGTTAGTGATAGTGGAGGTGGTGCCGTCGTTGTTTGTTTAGTTTGTGTGGTTCTGTGCCTCGGAGAGGAGAGATCAGGGGTGAAAAGGAGAGAAAAGAAAGAAAGAAAGAGAGAGAGAAAGTGAAAAGAGAAGATAGAGATCCTAGAGATTTGGGGGAGGGGAAGACACGGGGCAACGAGGGAAGAAAGAGAGGACCAGGAGACAAAATAAAAGGAGTGGCCCCACATGGCACACAAAACAATCCTATAAAAGACAAATAATGAAAATATCTCTCATAAGAGAAATTACCTATTTACCCTTGTTCCAAAATTAGTAAAATTTGGGGTAGGTCGTTACAATCTACCCCTGTTAAGAAATTTTCGTCCCCGAAATTTGATTGGCCTTTAGTAACCTTTGTCATGGTGTACGGGCAACACTTATGTTACACCCCGATCTCGACATACGTCCAGGATCGACGCGCAATGGTAGACTGTAGGGGGATGCCAGGAAATACAATTGATATACTGAACTGAAATTAACATTATTCACAATAGGGCCAAGATATGCTCATAGTCTCCCCAAAGAAAGTCTAAAGAAAGTAAAAGGGAATATGTAAAGGTAACGTAATCACTCCAAGCTCTATGACCTCTGAATGCTACCCCGATGCTCCTCGTATCAACTAATACCTGCACAATCGCCCTTACACCGTAGGAATGGTGCACCGGGCAAACAACAACCCGGGTAAGCCGTGAAGCTCGTGTGAGTGACTATAATCCAACATATGTAATAATATTAAAATCAATCCATCGATCACAGTGTATATATATAAAATCATGAATAAACCACTGAAAACCCGGAATGAGTCACATAGGCATTCATCGCCCTGTCTAAAACAAACCACAAATGTTTACGATTAATAACTCATACACTACACCAAAATGCAGGGCTAAAGCGACACAGTTTGGTTGTAGCCTACAATTCCAAGTATCAACGAATCAACAACATCAATAAATGCGATTTCCAGCCACTCAACGAAATCCAACAACATCGGCTTCTGAACCGTTCAATGGACCCTAAATACAAAGCGGGATTCTAGACCACTCAATGGAATCCAAACATCATACGATTCCGGACCACTCAACATGATACGATTTCAAACCACTCAATGAATTCTGGACCACTCAACGGAATTGCAGAGTATGAGGGATTCCGGATCACTTAACTACGAGACTACGTTAAAACATTAGAAGTTCACTAAATAAATACTAAAAATGGATTCAGGACGTCGAAAAACCTTAGTAGAGGTCTCGGGAAAATTTTCAAAAAAGTCAACGTAACAGAATATTCCCCAAGGCTAATAGGATATTCCAATCAGAATCAGATTATATAACTGGGTCAGGTTAGATATAGGTCGACCAGGTTCCGGTTGTCGAATTTTGCAGAGTTGGCCGGAAAACTAGGTAATCTTTAAATGACGATATCTCACTCGTTTCTCAACCAAATTTCACCCATAATATATTAAAATGAAGCTAGAGAAGAATAGAACAAGTTTATACTTGTTTGATAGCCAAATAGTGGCCGGAGTTGGCCGAAAAATGGCCTAAAAAGCAACGGGTTGGGTTCTTTGCCTGATTTTTTGGGTAAACTTTAAATCGTTATAATTTTCTCAAAACTCAACCAAAATCGACAATCTTTATATGAAAATGAAGGTAAGGAATAGGAGAACGCATTTTTGCCTATTTGGAGTTAAAAAATTGGCCAGAAATTTCCTGAAATGAACGGGAATGTTTCAGCTCCAACCAAATTCTTTGAAATGTTATTTGTGCGTAGATTTCAAGAAAAAAATTCCATAAACAAGTTTGTAGGGACGATAGAGAAGTGTGGATGGTGGTTTGGTGTTCAAAACTCACTGAGGATGTGGGTTGTCTGGCTATGCTTCACGAGAAAGAGAGAGTGACGGGAGAAAGAAGCCGAGAGAGAGATAGAGAGTTCCAGAGAGACCGGGGAAGGTGCCCACGTGGCTTTTCCCCAATGGACATGAATGAAACATGTGCCAATTAATAGAAAATTACTAAAATACCCTCGACGTTCAAAGGTTCGTAGAATTTTCGTTGTAACTTCGAACTACGTTCCGTTTGTGCCCACACGTTCGTTTTGAAACATATTATCCAAATATGTAAAGAAGTGTGGCAAATTACATCCACGAAGGCTCCCATTTAGTTCATTAAGGGCGTTTTTGTTCGTTTAATTGTCGAAAAACTATACATCGTAAATATAAATGCGTCGTAAAACTATACGAGATATGGAAACGTAATTTTAAACAGTGAAATCCGGGGATGGGATTTCAAATCCTCTCCACCACTATGGTAGAGGGCTATTTGCACATGTAAGGATACTTTTGATGTAACCAGATGCTATGGCCATTGAATAATTTAGGGACATCAAACATCAATATTGAGGAATTACTTAAGCATAACATTTTAATAATCTATTATTTCAATGCATTTATTTTTCAAGCTTTATTTAAATTCTCAGTTAATTCAAATCTTTTGACACACCCAGACCTGTCGCCCCGACGTCCACTAGACACCAAAACCGAGGCATGCTAGCCATCATATGCATGAAATCATAACAAAATTGATAAGAAAGACTGTAAATGGGGAGGCATACAAGTCTTGGCTTCCATCAGCTATAACTGAGTAGGAAGTAATGTATTCAAGAACAAGTATTCTACTACTGGATTTGCAGCCTAGCACAGATGAACGATTGAAACTAAAGTTGTCACAAACTCCCTAATATAGAGTAGGAGACCAAAATCCAAGTTACAAATTTTACGGATCGATGCATAGAGTGACATTAAGTAGCGCAGATGAAGCACTCACATATCACCAATGACTAAAAGGAATGATGGAAAGGTACCCATCTCTGCTTCCAGTTTCTTTCTACATATATACACTTCATGCTTTAGTTTTACAGAAGCAAAAGTAAGCAGACAACATGCATAGTATATATAAAGAAGCAGAAAGTGTGGCATAGATATAATCCGAGCACCAAACTAATCAGGGAATCAACTTGCGAAGAACAACCTCCTTGTGGCATCCATGTAGCACAAACTTTTTATATAGCATATTTTCCAGGTGAATGGACCGAATGATGATGGTCTTCAAGTCTTCCCCTGCTACGCGTAGACACCTCCTCAGTTGCCCTTCCGCGTGTAATCATGATTAGTAGTATGTTTTGAACATGTTCTTGCATCCTCAAATTTGCATGCATGTAAACATGTTCTTAGCATAAGGATGATAGGATGGCCTGCATCACTCTCGGGTCGTGTCAATATCAGTAGTAGAAAATAAATCCTAATATTAGCCTTCCGCCTAGCAAGCTTTTGTTTTACCCTTCTTAAAAGCTCATTACCATTCACTGGGTCTTTTTAGGAAACAATATTATGGATACTCAAATATTTACCAATGGTAGTTTTATGCTCAATCTGAAGAATATTTACTATTTCATTTCGAAACCCTGAGATAAATAGAGAGAAGATTTATGAAAATTAATTTGCTGCCCACAAACTTTCGCAAATAATCTAAAATACCCAGAATATTTCTTGCTCCTTTGGTAGAAGCTTAGCAAACAACAAATAGTCGTCAGCAAAAGCTAGACTAGAAATTTTAAACCCAAACGGGGAAGTTAGAAGACTGACATGGGATTTTAGGATGCTAGAGAGATCATTTAAGTGGCGAATTAAGGGTTGCATGTGAGAATAAAAATACATGGATTGTGAAATAATATAAGTTAGTTAGATTATATTATTAATTGCCTGTCAGGATATTGCAAAGAAAATGCCATACAGAACCCTCTGTAACGCCAAGTCACCGATAGAGACTCCCTACATACTATATGTATTTGCGAGTGGCTAAAACTTGAGCTAATAGGTATTAAGGTGCAATAATGAAAATAACACGCCGAAACATTTTTCAACTAGAACATCGATTGAGCTTACGTCTAGTACAGAAGGGCATCAAGCCTCATTCCAAAGGGTACTCATAGAGTGGCTAGATTAATTAGAAATCAACAGACATGAGTATTAACCTGATACTCTGGCATCAATTAATTTCCAACATACTCTTCTAACAATTCCTCTCATTTTAATTGGAGGTTGGGGTTTGCCACTTGGTACTACGGTCTAGTGGTAATCATCTTCACTTGTAAGTGAGGCATTAGGTTCAATTCTCGTCAAAGGAGAATTTGAACCACATTATTGCTAAAACCGGGAACCAGCAACTAGAAATGCCTGTGAAAATGTTTAGAAGAGGTTTGATTCTGAAAAGCAAAACATCACCTTAATTGTGATGTTAATGACTAGTTATAGCAACTAAAAAAATCAAGTCCCCGACCTTGTTTACCAGCGAACCTACTGCTGCTAAATATAGCATGTCATCAATGGTAGAGAGTTATTCTTAAGATACCATATCCAAAGATGAAAGAATAACAAAGAGTGTGCAGGCATCTGCTACTGGCCAGGTAAAGCATGGCATGGCAAAATAATAGTACACTCGGGAGCAAGATTTGATATTTGGAGTAGGCATTTGATAGGTATTTTTACCACCTGCAAAAGTATGGATAAAAACACTTAAAAATACTTGCAAGAGTACAAGGTAGTTGTAGTATAAACGGCTCAAGTAAGGTCGTTTTCTGCAAGGATTGAATGAATAATTTGTATTTAAACTAATTCTTAGCTAATTATTTAGAGCGAAGTTTTGCAAGGGTTGATTTTAGAATATATAATAATAAAAACGAATTTAAATAAAAACAATTAAATAATTGGCAAAGTAAAGAAAGCAAAAGAAAAAAGGTTTGGAAAACAATTTAAACACTAGGGTTCTACCGTCACCATTAACAATTTTATGCAATTCTACCAATTAATTATGAATTTCTACATACATGCTTTGAAGGTTAGGTTTTTCTAATGCATATTATCCTCGTGATATTCAAGCAAAAACGTATATCTAACATGCAACTCGTATGTAATGTTCAGATCAAATATAAACATGCAAGACTCATTAAGCTTTGTGAAAACCCTTTGAAAAACCATGCAACCCTTAAGAGCGTGATGTTCGCTTTAAGTGAACTTGCAATTACTAATCACAAGAACCCTCCTCAATTTCAGGGTGATTTTCCAACAGAAATTGCATCAAATTATTTGTCTAAAACTCCTAATGGTCGCGAATCACTAACACAATTAGATAGTTTAATCGCGGTGATTAATAATTCAAAGCAAGCATACATTCATTCATAAGCAAATTAATAAAATCACATATTCATGCTAAGGCTCATAGCTTCACCCTAGCAAAAGACTTAGTTACGAGCAATCATAAAACAAAATATTATTAAGAACATGGAAAGAAAACACATTGAAAATAAATTTCCAAAGCTCTCTAAAGTAGTGCGCATGTTCTCCCTTAACCTAATGGCTAAATAGCCTTATTTAAACTACTACAAAATAAAACCTTAAAAGGTCTTAGAATAAAATTAGGAAACATAATAAAATAATAAAACATAAAATAAAAGGTTTATTATTTGAACTGAAATTTGAACTTCTTAGAAAATTAGACTTTTGACTGTCCAAATCAACTCTAATTTGGTCCCAAAAGATCTCTTTTTAAAGCTTGAGATGTCCTTAACAAATCCTCAGAAGGATTATTCCTCAAAATATACTATCTTGACCTCCAAAATACCCAAAACATCCATAAACATCAATTTGGGAAAGCTGCTCGCTGGGCCTTATTTTCTTCACCACGGTCAAACGGCTTGGTAGAAAAATCTAGAATTTAAAAAAGATCATCTTGAAAGACTCATGAAACTCCTTCTATTGGAATCACTTCAAAATTGGACCGTTTGATTACTTTTTGCTCCAGAGGAAGTCAAATGTTCTACATTGAAAATATATAACAAAGTATCAAAATTCTACCAAAATAACCAATAAACTATAACTAAGAATAGGATAAAATATATAGTATAATATGAACTCATCATCATTTCCTTTGCATAATACTCTTCCTTATGTATGTATGAGCAAAAACATAAATGCAAACATGAATGCGCATCAATAAGGAAATGAATAGAGCAACATTACATTTTACAAATATCATCATGATGGTTCCTATTGAAATTGCATTAATCTCCAAACTTCATATGGTCATTGTGCTGTTTTTTTTTTTTTTTTTTTTGAAGAATTGAGTTTAAAACAGAAACCCAAGGCTAAGAAGCCAAACAGAAGCAAGAGAGCCTACGACGAGGCAAACACAGCGAGGCAAAACACCAAGCAAAGCAGTGAGCAGGGATACAGCAAACGACACAATCACTAAGAGAAAGTGTCACCCCAAACCCACCCCAACCCGCTAATGAGGACAAGGAAGACCATCGTTACATAAAACATGAACTAACGAAGATGGGGGTCTGTCAACCCACACAAAATCACACATCTCCGTAATACCAGCTGACGCGAGAGCATCCGCTGCCATATTGGCTGATCTTGGAACCCAAGACCAGCGACAGATCTGGAAAGCCGAACCCACCCTAGCAGCTCTAGCCAAAATGGGGAAGGCCTCCCAACTGCCATCTTCAAGAGAACCATTGAGACAGGAAATAGCCTGAAGAGAGTCAGATTCAATAATAACAGAGCTGAACCCCATCGAGGCACCCAATTCACAACCACGCAGAATCGCAAAAGATTCAGCCACCAAAGAAGAAGGGGCCGATATAGAAGACCGAACCGCAGCCAGAAAACCCCCATCGCCCTGCCTAGCAATCACCCCCGCAAAACCCATCCGAGAAGATTTAGACCAACTGGCATCCACATTGATCTTAACAAAAGAAGAAGACGGAGGACACCACCTGACAGCACCATCCTCCCGAGGGACCGAGACAGGCCGAGCAGAACCCACAGAAGACATAGCAAGCAAAAAATTCCCGAAAGCAGTCGACAGAGAAAAAATAACTTTAGCCGGGTTTATAGAAACCTGATTAAACACAAAATCACAACGAGCTTTCCAAATAAACCAGCAAGTAAACGCAACATAAGCCTGGAACCACTGCCTGTCAACCGATGAGCCCCAGTTAGGCGAGAACACAGATTGCAGCCATAGAGCCCACGAATCAATACCGGCAACGTCAACTTTATAATTCAAAGCTCCCCCAAACCAAACAGCCGCCACCCAAGGACAGCGAAGGAAAACATGCTCCACAGTTTCATCAGCATTCCGACAAAGAGGACAAGAGGGAGAGGGGGATAATCTCCTGACAAAAAGAGCCTTACCAGTAGGCAGGCCCAGATGCAATGAAACCCATAAGAAATGCCGAATTTTGGGAGGCACATCCAGCTGCCAAATGCAGGTCCAAAGAGATTTAGGAATCGATCGAACAGCCGGCAGCCGATGATCCCTCACATCCATAGAGCGAACTTGAAGCCACATATACCCCGATTTCACAGAGTATTTGCCATTCCGGTTAGCAGCCCAAATCAGTCGGTCCTTCCATCTCGAGTCCCCAATAATCATTTCCTGAATAGCCCGCTGATCAGCCATAGATAGAAATGGTCTTAGAAAATCAATATCCCATTGACGGGAAGAGGCGTCAATGAGGGAGCTAACCCGTAAGTTCGACGAAACAGACACTTCACCAAGCGGCAGGGGGTGCCCCGAAGGGAGAGAGGGCAGCCACCTATCCACCCAAACCCTCACATCATCCCCACCCATAATTTGCCAATGAGATCCGCTAGCAAGAAGCTCCCTGCCCGAAAGAAGACTGGACCAAGCCCACGACGCCCGAGCCCCTTTTTTAGCCTCCCAAAAAGAGCAATGCGGGAAGTACCGGGCCTTAATAACCCGAGCCCACAAAGAATTCGGCTCCGAAAGTAACCGCCAGCACTGCTTAGCAAGGAACGCATCATTAAACTCCTGAAAATTTCTGAAACCCAATCCACCCATATCCTTAGGAAGGCCTAGCACCTCCTTAGACACCCAGTGAATCTTTCGTTCCTCCCCATGGCTTCCCCACCAAAATTTCGCAACCAAGGCATCCAATTCCTGACAAACCACATCAGGAAATTTAAAAATGCACATAGGATAAGCAGGGATGGCCTGGACCACCGCCTTAATCAAAACTTCTCTTCCCGCCCGCGACAACACACTTTGTTTCCACCCTTGGAGCTTTCCCAAAATTCTGCCCTTCACATAAGCTAGGCCACGCTTCTTGGAACGACCCCAGATGGCAGGGACCCCCAAATAAGTGCCCGGATTATCGACCACAGACACACCAATAATGCCACCCAAATTGGCAGCCACCCCTTTAGGAACATTCGCGCCAAAATATATACTAGACTTCAGGAGATTCACTTTCTGCCCCGAAGCCTCACAATATTTGTCAAGAATAGAGAGTAAGTTCCGACAATATTTATCCTCTGCTCTCAAGAACAGCAGGGTATCATTCGCGAAGAATAAGTGAGATATAACGGGCCCCGAACCACCAATCCTAATTCCCTCCAGCCTTTTATCGTCAACCGCAGCTTGAATCATGCACGAGAGAACCTCCCCCAGAATGATAAACAAATAAGGAGATAAGGGATCACCCTGCCTGAGACCCCTGGATGGAGCAAACTTATTACCTGGCTGACCATTAAGAATGACAGCAAAATTTACCGAAGACACACATCCCATAACAAGCCTCCTCCACATGCAACAAAACCCCATTCTCTCCATAACCGCGTCAAGGAAATCCCATTCTACCCTATCATAGGCTTTCTGCATATCCAATTTAATTCCCATTTCAAACTTCCTTTTCGCAGTTCTTCCTTTCAAAAAATGGAACATCTCGTGAGCAATCCCGATGTTATCTTGGATTTGGCGACCCTCCACAAAAGCATTTTGGGAGGGAGAAATAAGCTTAGGAAGAATCACCTTTAACCGGTTCGCCAAAATCTTGGACAACACCTTGTAAGAATAGTTACACAGGCTAATAGGCCGGAACTGCGAAACCGACTCAGGGTGCGGAACCTTTGGGATCAGAACAATATACGTCGCATTGAGAGTAGCTGGACTCCTCGACCCCTGCATCAATTCCTTCACCAAAGCACAAACATCCGCAAAGACATGCTCCCAAAAGGATTGATAAAAGATACCTTGAAAGCCATTCGGTCCCGGAGCTTTAAGACCACCCATTTTAAAGACCGCTGTCTTGATTTCATCCTCGGTAACCGACGAAAGAAGCGCCTGATTCATATCCTCCGTCACACGCGGGCTAATACAGTCCAACAAAGAGCCCCAATTCCGGGCTCCCCCAGAAGTAAACGTTTGCATAAAATGATCCTCCACCAATTTTCGAACACGACCCTGTTGCTCCACCCACTGCCCACACTCATCCTTAATTTTTATAATTTGATTGCGTCATCTTCGTTGCAAAGTAGAAGTATGGAAGAAACTAGTGTTTGCATCCCCCTCACGAAGCCATCTAACTCGAGAGCGCTGCATCCAGTAACTTTCCTCCTGAGCTCTTAAATCATCAACTAGCTGCATTTTCTGCTTAATGACGTCACAATTAGAGCGCCAATCCCTCTGGAGCTCCTGCAACTGAAGAAGGAGTTCCTGGATCATTTGACTTCTCTTCTTGAATTTATTTCGGCTCCACCTAATGAGACTGGATTTGCAATCGTTAATTTTCTTCGTCCACCTCACCAGCACCTCGCCCGGCTCCTGTCTATTCCAGCAAGAGCGAACCACCTGATCACAATCATTCTCCTTAGCCCAGAAAGCCTCAAACTTAAACACCCTACGCCCCCGCCTACTCTCCGAATCAGTTTGAAGAATGAGATGACAATGATCAGACCCCATAACCGTCCCATGCGTAACCAGAGACTCTGGCCACAAGTCCTGCCATAGCCCGTTGATCAAAGCCCGATCAATCCGCTCCTCCACCCAATGCCCATGTCGCATACCATGCCAAGTGAAAGCAGGACCATTAAAGTCCAGATCCCACAAATTAGTAGCCTGCATGAAGTTCTCCAGATACCTAGGCCGGTTATAAAGGACCTCCACACCCCCGGACTTCTCATGATCCCAAAGAAATTCATTAAAATCCCCGGCGCATAGCCACGGAATATCAGAAGGAGAAAAATAACTCGACATCCATTCCCAAAAATCAGCTTTATCCTCCCTGTAAGGAGTTCCATAAACTCCAGTAACCCGGACCCACTTTCCATCGCCTTTATTTCGCATTATAACATCAATAATATTTTTAGAAGAAAACAGAGTTTGCACCTCCACGGAGTCATCCCACCACAAACTAAGCCCACCTGCCCTGCCAACAGGAGAAACATTGACACCATGATGAAAACCCAAACGTCTCCTAACACCATCTAATCTATGATCTTTCATTTTAGTTTCAGATAAAAAGATCATAGAGGGTCGTTTGTTTCTAATAAGACCATGGAGGGCCCTAACTGCCGTGTCCGACCCTAGACCACGGCAGTTCCAAAACACCAGAATCATGGCGATTGTGCGGCTGTTGAAGGCCAGCCGCCACCACCCCGAGCCAGATTGCCCGCACAAACAGCCAAGACACTGCACTCTGTCTCACCCGAGACTGCCTCCACATGATCCCACAAATCACGAACATCCATGGTTCCATCATATAGCACTTGTCTACCAGCTTCCGGATTAGGCCCTCTAATTTTCTTTTGCGGGGATGGAACTAATTCCATACCCGGAGGCTCCACTCCTCTCTTAACTCCACCAACCTCATGTCGCACCAGGCCTGAACACTGTTGAGAAATACTAACCTTTGTTCCCAAGGACTCCCCACCAGCACCATCTGGTATATTCTCAGCATAAGCCTCACTAACATCCCGAATCCGAACCGAAGGCCCACCTTCTCCCCCCTGGAAAACCACATGGTTAAGAACTGATGGGAAGCTCCCGTCACCACACTCCCATCTGAGTTGACGGCTAAGCTGAGGCACCACCACCTGAATCTGACTAGCAGGACAAGTTTGTCGTTGAACTCTACGCCATTTCTTCTTATCACGGGTGTGAGAACCATGTTCCCCAGCAGTAGTCCCAGTTGTGTCCTGCCTGCTCGGAATCCCCCTTTGGATCGGACTCTGCAACCTCAACTCAGGACGATCACTGCCTCTTACCATTCCAGCCGTCCTCCTTTCCCCTACTCCCAAACGCGACGGGCGCACGGGCTCCACAACATCTCGCACCGGGGGAGCTTTAATCCAATCTCCATAGCCCTCCGCCCCACCCTTGTTCGCCGCGTAGGAGCACTCCGTGTTAATATGATCAATCCGCCCACAATGATAGCAAAAATCTTGGAGCCTCTCGTATCGAAACTCAACCCAAGTCTCACGGTTTTCCTCCCTTTTCAACCAACATCCAATGACAAGTGGGTTCTCCGAATGAACTAACACTCTGGCTCTTAAGAAGCCCCGAGCCTTTACTGGATCCTCCAGCTCCAGAAAAGCACCAACCGGCCTAATGAGCCGAGTAACATTCTCTTTGGACACCATACTTAAAGGGGCACATCTGATTTGAACCCAGAAAGGAACAGTCTTCAAGTCTACTTCCTCCAAAGCAAGGTCCGGAGGCCAAACTTTCACTACAAAATTTTTCTTCATGACAGCCCACGGCATCTGCGCCAGGATCTTCTGAGCCATACTCTGATCCGGAACAGAGATAATGAACACATTCTCTCGGACCCATTTAATTCCCACTGCACCTAGGTCCTTCCATGCCGAATTAAGAATATTTCTAATTCCCCATCTATTCAATGATTTCTGCGTCAAAGCCTTACCAACCAATTTAACACCACTCTCCATCGTAGATAGATCCAACGAACGATCCAGATGCACAACAAGCTCTTCTACACCAGGATTTTCCATAAGAAGCAGGCTCCACACCTTCGACAGCCTCAGAGGTACCGCAGAGTACTTGGATTGCGCAGAAAAAACCCTAGAAGCACCCGCCAGAACCAGTCGTGAATCTTGAATCTGCCTCAAATCTTCAAACAGAACCAAAGGAAAAGCAGTACCATAAGCATTAAAGGCATAAGCCTGCAAATACCTACCGGTATGGGACAAAAGAGGCTGAGCTCCATTAATTCTGCCAACCACCATCTCAAAAGACCCATAAATACAACTCCAGTATTTAAAGATATGAGTTTGGTTGGTACCCATTCCCACGCCAACCTCACAGAGACCATATTTTTGCCAGCCGATCATACCCACATCGATACCAGCCGTACAGAGAAATAACTTCCCAACCCCCAAACTGACCAACCAGTGTAACCCTAACCCCCACATCAGAGAATGGAGGGGATAGCAGCCCTGTCCACTCTCACCCATCCTGACCCCACCCCAACCAGACGACACGCTAACCCCAATCGCAGCGTACATAGACGGATTAAAAACCCCAAATCGCAGAGCACAAGACGGAATTAAAGTTCCACCAACCCCAATCTTACAAACCCCCAACAGAAGAGCCGGATCACAGCATGCAAATTAGATACTGATAGCAAGCCCCACCACCAACAGAAGACCCACACACCCCAAACGAAGACTATCAGGGAAGAAGAATTAGCTCCACCTATCCCTCGCAAGAATCGCCCCAGAGAAGATCCACCTACCCCTTTCAAAAAAACGCCCAAAAAGAAAACCACCAACACCGGAAGCTAACCCAGAAATAGCAAGGAGAACGACCCACACCCACAATACCACACGCACAACGGCGGAAGCTCACGACGGAGAAAAAGCTCTCACGAAGGAGAGAATAGAGTTTTTCATCCTGTGCTGTTTTCTTTTATGTTCTGTGATATTATACATAAACTAAAACCCAACACAAAAAACACTGTTGATTAACAGTGTTCTTCCATTTCATCCTTGCTTCTTTTTTGTTATTTCAACTTTGCCCTTCTCTTATGTTGACCCACCTTTTCTCTAGATGGTTCCCCCACCCTTTCAGACGCTAGACCCATCTTTGCCCTGCTTGACTCCTGCTCTCCCCGTCTCCCTCCTCGCCTCACTCTTCTCTGCACCAAGCAGCTCGATTTAGGGCTTCACCATTTCTCTTCGAATCAAGGTCTCTATTTCCCTCCCTATTTTGTGTTCCTTATTGCATTTTCGTATTTTTCTGCTAAAGTTTCCAATTGCTTGATTAAATCTTTAATAAATCTGTTTTTTTTTTCGTGAAATATTTGGGAAATCGGACCAGAAAAGGATCGAATCGCATTAATTAGCTAATTTTCCATCTCATCCGATTGTAAATTGGTTTAATTGAACTCTAATTTCGTTCAAAGTTCCTAGCTTTCGGTTTCGTGGGAAAATTTCGTATTTATCGGGTTTTCATCTTTGTAGGATATTGCAGACGAGGTGGTTGTTTAATTGCCGCAAAGGGACCAATGTTTGTGTAAATTGTATTGGGTCTTCGTTGCTGCTTACTGGGATACTGTTAGTGTTAGAAAGACAAAATAATTTTTCTGAGCATTCGGGTCGGTCTGTGGTCTGAGTGTTGGTTTTGATTCTGCAATATTTTTGCACAATGCCTGCTTATTGTTTGCTTTTTTGATATAATGGTATCATAATCCCATGAATTAGGACCTCTCCAAATTCCAAATTAAGTTTTTCAGCATGCGTTACCGACTGTCAAGCATTTGCATCTGAAAATTGTCGACTACAATAAAGCTATATCTCAACTGCTGATTATAAATATTACTTTTTCTTTGATATTTGCTGAATTTATAGAAGGAGGAGTTGTTAAAGAACCTGATATTTGCAGTCCATGCACTTTCTGGTGTAGGGTCGGTGGCATTAGGCACAGCTCTTACCTACCCCTCTTAAAATTCTGTGACTTTTTGCTTTTGTGTCCAGTAAATTGAAATCTTTGGCTCAGCCGAGCTGTGTTCGGTTGCATGGATTTTGTTTTTAAGATCAGCAAACAATTTGGAATTTTTGTATTTTTTCATTCGTAGTTATGTTTGTACTTATTACTAGATGGACTCTAAGATCTTGGATCGAATTAACGGTGCACATCCCTTTGAATTTTTGTTTATATTGTAGACTAGATGTATTAATGGGATACATGTCTAAATTCTGTAGAAGGCCTTCTCAATCTATTGTCTACACTGAAAAAAAAAAGGAGGTCAGACTCTTAAAAATTTCAAATCCAAGAAAAGAAAAAGGTATAACTTTTCTTCAATTTTTTCATATCTTTAAATTCATTACAATTCATTCTCATTATTATTCAATTTCACAGTTCTTATCAAGTTCTTTTCCACGAACTCACTCAGACCACCGCCAACTCACCCAAGTCCGATGAATCAAGCTGCAACATACGTATGAACCGTGCTGCCACCAATAGTCAGTGATTTATCCTACTCTAGATTTCAAAAATTCATTTTTAGGTCATGTGTTCAAAGTTTTTTTGCAATTGTTTTGCTAACCTTTCTCTTCAAGGGAATTGGCTGCCACCAATATATATATACACACATTCTATCTTCTTTTCATTTGGTCTGAATACATGAACAATTGCTTGCCCATTCAAGGTTAAGTTGGACATCCAAAAGTGTAAGTCAACATGCCCCCAACAAAGATGTAACCTCTCCACAACACCTTAGCAATACAGGAATTGTTAAATCTATCTGTAGACCATTCCCGTCACTCATTAATTAGATTTAACAATTTCCATATTATTAACCTGTTCTTTGGCTCAATTGAGGCATGTGGAAAGATTATATTTTTGGTAATCTATTTATACTTTTGGTATCCATCTTAAACCTCCCAGTGAACCACCAAGTAATTAGGCATGTGTTTAAAACAGATTAAAAGAAGAAAGCCTTTGTATATACATTGGTGGCAGCTAATTCCCTTAAAAAGAAAAGATGGAAGTGATGATCTCTGAGACACCAAGTTAGGTGTATCTCATCCATCTTTCTACACCCTTTTGTTTCATTTTAGAATGGAAATACTAGGAAATTGACTGGTGGTTTCAACTATTGTTCTTATTAAAACTATTACAATTTATTAATTTCATCTGTAGTCACTTTTATTTTTAATCCCGCAGCAATGCGCGGGCATAACTACCTAGTATCTTCTGTAGAATAATTGTGTGTGTGAGAGAGAGAAACACAGAGAGTAGCATTAAAAAATTACAAAGCTTGAAGGAAATACCGCTGTCACTATTTCAAGTTAATCTGCAATAATCTCAACCAAAATCATTACTTACTAGATCGTAGCTTCATCAACTTCAATGAAGTCCTGCATGGACCACATTGCCAGCTCACAATTCATAATTATACCCAAATTTTGCTTTTTTTGCCTTGCAAATGATCATAGGCTTTGCATGAGCGGAATACTTCATATACACAATTGGTTGGTCGTCAAACTCAAACTCAATCACCATGTCATTCTTCTCATCTACCCATTGGGTTCTGGCCTCTTCATACACCGAATGAACAAAATCTCCAGCAAAAGAAACCCGAAATAGGTGATAGTTTTTTCCTACCATGTTGGGTTTTTTCCTACCATGTTGGGACATCCCAAGTAGTGGCAAGAGCAAACTTCACCTCGAAATTTACTGAAACATATACAAAAAGTAAGTCAATTCACACACATAGAAACATTGTTCTAGTCTAATGGCTAATGAGGTACGTCATATAAATATGGTTCAGGTCAGTACTAGTTAATGGGTGAACAAGATGTGATCTCTGGAATCCGATCAATAGGCTTTTCCTTTGCATAATACGCTTCCATACGCTGTACATTGTAGCAGATAGCTTTTGCCAAATGCAATGGTAGACACATTATAAATTCAAACTACTTTGTTTTAACTCAGAATTAGCTAACAGATAGCTTTTACCAACACTAGACACACATTATAAATGCTCAGCTATATAGAGGCAAATGCA
This sequence comes from Malus fusca, assembly GCA_035220775.1. Lineage (NCBI taxonomy): Eukaryota > Viridiplantae > Streptophyta > Magnoliopsida > Rosales > Rosaceae > Malus > Malus fusca. The sequence continues at coordinate 32,142,491 of CM069060.1, read as the reverse complement.
ATGGTAGAAAGCTGTGGAAGTTATCTTATATTCTAACTTAAATGAAAGCGAAGCCTTGTGAAGATATATTTATAAACTTCTATTAGGAGTTCAAAGTGCCAGAGGATGTGGAACATAGAGGTAATTGTTGAGTGTCACTGGAAGTGGGCTAATAAAAGACAAGGTGAAGAGGCCAAAAACTAGTCTTTATGTTTCAGCAGAGATTATCTCATCAATGAGGTACACGGAGATGATTGACATATGGTGAGCTTGTTGCAAGTTCTATTGGAGCACTTTTCAGCACTTGATGGCCCACCCTTGCAAGATTGAAGGTGTATGATCTGTTGACTTCAAAAAGAACATGAAGATAACCCAACACATGAAAACATCACTCATTAAGCTGCCAAGAAAGGGTTGATCACTTGGAAATTTTTTATTATGTAAGGGTATCTGAGTCTTTGCAATGGATTGAAAGATAATATTAGTAGAGAAGCAGATGAGCATTCAAGAGCAAGGTTGAAAAGCAGAAGAATGTGCATACAAAGGAAACGAATGAAGCAACAATCCATTTTACAAATATCATGAAGATGCTTGCTTTCGCCATTACAATATTCTCCAAACTACATTAATTAATTGTGCTATATATATATATATATATATAAGAACGACAACCAGTACCTGAAGAATAGCTTTATAACCTCAACTCTAACCTTGACAGATTGATGAACAAGGATAAAGAGTGCAGCCTTCACTGTCAAGAGTTTGTTGGTATGCAAACCACTTATGATGACTGGTATATGTTGCACTGACTGGTATATGTTGCATTGACTGTCAAAAGAGTTTCTTCGATTACAATTGGTTTTGTTTGTGTTGTCTACATTGGTTTTGGAATGGTTTAATGAGTTGCATTGACTGGTATATGTGTATCATTTGAACCCTCATCAAGCAAGAAGCTGATTTCTCTTGATTTCCATTCCAAGAAGACCAGGGGCATCAGGAGGCATCTCACCAAGCATCAGGTACGGCTTTTGAACCCGTACCTGATGCTTGGTGAGATGCCTCCTGATGCCCCTGGTCTTGTTGGAATGGAAATCAATAAAAATCAAGAGGAATTAGCTTTTTGTCTGATGAAGGTTCAGATGATACATATATATCAGTCAATGCAACTCATCAAATCATTCCAAAACCAATGTAGACAACACAAACAAAACCAATCGTAGTCAAAGAAACTCTTTTGTCAGTCAATGCAACATATACCAGTCAGTGCAACATATATCAATCATCATAACCTGTTCGCATACCAACAAACTCTTTTGACAGGCGAGACTGCACTCTTTGTCCTTGTTCATCAATCTGTCAAGGTTGGAGTTGAGGTTAAGAAGCTATTTTTCAGGTAATGGTCGTTGTTCTTATATATATATATATACACACAACATAATTAATGAATGCAATTTGGAGATTATTGTAATGGCGATATCAACCATCCTCATGATATTTGTAAAATGGATTGTTGCTTCATTCGTTTCCTTTGTATGCACATTCTTCTGCTTTTCAGCCTTGCTCTTGAATGTTCATCTGCTTCTCTACTAATATTATCTTTCAATCCGTCGCAAAGACTTAGATACCCTTACATAAGAAAAATTTTCCAAGTGATCAACCACTTCTTGGCAGCTTGATGGGTGATGTTTTCATGTGTTGGGTTATATTCATGTTCTCTTTGAAGTCGACAGATCGTACACCTTCAGTCTTGCAAGGGTGGGCCATCAAGTGCTGAAAAGTGTTTCCATAGAACTTGAAGCAGACTCACCATATGTTAATCATCTCCGTGTACCTCATTGATGAGATAGTCTCTGCTGAAAAATAAGGACTAGTTTTTGGCCTCTTCACCTGTCTTTTATTAGCTCACTTCTAGTGACAATAATCTCTATTGTCCACATCCTTTAGCACTAATAGAAGTTTATAAATATATCTTCACAAGGCTTCACTTTCATTTAAGTTAGAATATAAGATAACAACTTCCACAGCTTTCCACCATTGCATTTGCCTTTATATAGCTTGAGCATTTGTGATGTGTGTCTAGTGTTGGTAAAAGCTAATTCTGAGTTAAAACAAAGTAGTTTGAATTCTTGTTCAGCCATTAGCTAGTACTGACCTGAACCATATTTATATGACGTACCTCACTAGCCATTAGATTGGAATAGTGTTTTTATGCGTGTCAATGACCTACTTTTTGTATATGTTTTAGTAAATTTGGAGGTAAAGTTCCCTCTTGCCACTGCTTGGGATGTCTCTACATGGTAGGAAAAAACTATCACCTATTTCGGCTTTCTTTGGCTTGAGATTTTGCTCATTCGGTGTACGAAGAGGCCAGAACCCAATGGGTAGACGATAAGAATGACATGGTGACAGAGTTTGAGTTTGATGACCAACCAGTTGTGTATATGAAGTATTCCGCTTATGCAAAGCTTATGATCATTTGCAAGGAAACGAAGCAAAATTTGGGTATAATTCTAAATTATGAGCTGGCGATGTGGTCCGTGCAGGACTTGAATGAAGTTGTGATCTAGTAAGTAATGATTATTGTAGATTAACTTGACATAGTGACAATGATATTTCCTTCAAGCTCTACAATTTTTGAATGCTACTTTTTCTTTGTTTCTCTCTCTCTCTCACACACACAGAGAGTTATTCTACAGAAGATATATCACAAAACCTAAGAGAAAATTGCACAATGACCATATGCAGTTTGGAGATTAATACAATTTCATTAGGAACCATCATGATGATATTTGTAAAATGTATTGTTGCTCCATTCATTTCGTTACTGATGTGCATTTATGTTTTCGCACGTACGTACATAGGGAAGTAGGGGTGGGTTCAAAAAACCGAAAACCAAACCGAACCGAAACCGAAAAAATCGAACCGAACAAAAAAACCGAACCAAATTGAAAAAACCGAACCGAACCGAATTCTTTTGGTTCGGTTCGGTTTTAGTGATCTAGAAACTGAACCAAACCGAACCGAACCGAATTAATTAAATTAATTTTTTTATTTAATTATTTGTTTTGGGTATTATTTTCTAAACCCAATTTATAAGTTAAAATGTGCTAAACCCAATGTGTTGCCAAACTTTAAGCTCAAAATATTTTTAAAAGGCCTATAAAAACTCTAAACCCTAACCTATTATTTATCCCCCATATAAGGTTCCGGAACATAACCTCCTCCTAAAGTACCTACATCCATCTCTATAGCACTGTCTACTTCTGCCCCAGCTTTCTTTTCCAAATCTACTCTCATATAACATGTAACAGAATCCATAAACATTTATTTCGGGTAGATTACTTGGGTAATTTGTGATGGAAAAGAATCCAACACACACCAAATAAATCCACCCACGCATTACTTTTACTAATCAAGTTGTCAACATGCAGTTACAAGCAAACAACCTTGATCTTTGAACAATATCATACAATTTAACTTTTCTAAGTCATTTGTACGATTTTTGTGTTGTGAGGTTGTTAGTTTGGACTTTGGAAGACTTGATTGATGATTTTAGTTCAACTTTAAATGTTTATTTTCATTGTCTTTGATTCTAGTTAGAATGCTTATCTTATGATTGTGTTGGATATGTTAAAATTTAAAATTTCAATGTTTTTCATTTTTTGAAAAAAAAAAACAAAAAACCGAAACCGAACCGGAAAAAACCGAACAAAAAAAAAAAAACCGAACCGAAAAAAACCGAAACAAAAATGAACCGAACCGAACCAAACCGAAATTTCGGTTTGGTTTCGGTTTTGGCAAAAAACCGAACCGATTTAAACCGAACCCACCACTATAGGGAAGAGTATTATGCAAATGAAATGCCTACTCTAGAGATCAAATCTTACTCCCGTGTGTACTATTATTTGTAATTGCTTAAAATAGAGAGTATTGTTGAGGATGCTAAGTTAAACTAATTAGTCAAAATTGCCCCGGACCCTATTCACTAAGTGAACCAAAAATGTTCTTCTAGTCACTTACGACCATGGTCTAAAATATCCATAATATCCCGATATTTCCATCAAAATTTCCGTGTTTTTGGACTACCGATATTTCCGATATCATCGATATTTTAGACCTTGCTAAGTCACTCATGTATCTTACCATGCAATGTATAAAATGTAAAATATTGTACTAATTCATTATATATAAATGATTATGGTGTGTTTAAACGTCTTTCATTAATTACTACATATTTTCTACATTCACAATGTTTGCCAGCTCGCTATATAATCAACTTAAATCAGTTATATCTATCATGCAATGCATTTCCTTCCAATTTTTTGTGATAAACTAATAGATAATTGACTAAATAAACATCATGCAAAGTTTCAATAAAAATTTCCAAGTTTTTCTTACAATTTCCATGGTTTTTATTCAATTTTTATCGATATCGATAATATCCCGATATTTCCATCGAAATTTCCGTATTTTTGGACTACCGATATTTTCGATATCATCGATATTTAATACCTTGCTTACGACCAACTCACCCTTAGATATGGTATTAAGAATTCATGTTATTCTATGACATTAACTGTTTTGATTTTTCAGTTTTCACTAATATCCAACTATTTAAAATTTTCAATTTAAAAGAATTTTTTTAAAAAATGAAAGCTACTTTAATGATTCTTTAAAACAATGAAATAATACTAAAAATTGAAAACTGAATTGTTATTAAAGGGGCGTTTGGATCATAGAGAAAACAATTTGAACAGCAAACTTACAAATTGTATCAAGCTCGACCATGGAATCTATCCAACAACTGATTGAAATTAGAAGAAGCTATTCAAATACACATTTCTTTTATTAAGTTTGATTCATCCACAACCAAAATCCAACCAATATGAGAGAATAAGACACTATATTCTAAGACACATTTCTTTTATTAAGTTTGATTCATCAACAACAATTGAATACCCCTGAATTATTTTTTATTTTTTTTTAGCCAAAAATATTATCTACACTAACGAGGTGGAGAAGTGGGTTAAGCCTCATAATGGACTAACAATAATGTGATTCAAATTCATCTTTGGCAAGAATCGAACATAAGATCTTTTACTTACAAGTGAAGAGAAATATCACTAGATTGTAGTACTAAGTAGCCCGCTAAAATGATTAATTCCTAAGAATCTCTCAAAATCCCAAAAGCCAGCCTCTAAAATCGAATCGAAAAGCAAGCAAGGAAGTACAATACAATAAATAATAAGCACAAGTAGTAGTCTGTTTGGGGGATGGGGGTGCACTTACAGTAATCATTTTCCGATGCAAAAAAGTTACGTGGAGCTCTCAATTCCCACATCGCCAATTCTGCTTACCAAAAATGGGCCATTTGGAGCTCTCAATTCCGTGGCGTGGCTCAACAAAGTAGCCGCGTCGTCCTACCTATTTAAAGTTTGAGAATAGGTTGAGGGCGTTGCGCCCCCGATGCCTCTAATCATTGGTCCAGCTATCCTCAGGGATACTTCGGAAGGAACCAGCTACTAGACGGTTTGATTAGTCTTTCGCCCCTATACCCAAGTCAAACGAACGATTTGCACGTCAGTATTGCTGCAGGCCTCCACCAGAGTTTCCTCTGGCTTCGCCCCGCTCAGGCATAGTTCACCATCTTTCGGATCCCGACAGGCCTCGTGACTTGTGCTATGGATGCAGCAGGGGTTCTTAACTTTTTTACAACAATGAATCATTGAAAGTTAGTTTGGGCCCTGAGAATCCATCTTTCTTGAATAGGAGGAGGGTGGATATATTTCGATTCAAGTTATCTGATGTACGTGTTGTGGGAAGTTTGCTTGTATTTGTGAGCCTAATCAACATCTAATTGTGGACAATCTAACCTAGATATATCTACAAGATGGTCATAATATTACTTGGTTGTTATTACAAGCTCAATTTCCCAATTGTAGGCTATTTTAGGCCACTGGGGATTACTTTTGAGCACACAATTTTTCATGGCTTACCACAAGGTTTACGCATTCTATTCATTGCTAATTTTTGCTTAGGAGAAGCATCTTGATCCACATGCATCATCATGATCATTTCGGTTGACATTTATTTTTCAACCAACAAGAAATTGTGTATACAAAGATGGTTCAATCCGTGAAAATTGAGATTCAAGTTTATCTTTCTTTCGTTCTACACATCCAAAAGTAAATAGCAACTCAAATACTTCTTTGTAATTGCAATATACAATTTAGTTTTACAAAAAACATCCAAGAGTTCCAAGTCATGCGGATGAACATTTTATGCAAATATATTGCCTGGCCTTGATCCTTTCTACTTCATCGCTAGTCATTTCCTCGCACTCAGCATGGTACCTTTATGTCAAAGAGGAAAATAACTTCATGAGCAATTCATATGATGTAATAAGTAGACGGAATTGATCAATAACAACTTGAAAGAAAAGAATTTGAAGACTTTACCACTCCTTGCATGCGTCACACCCCACCATGAGATTATCTGGGTTATAGGACATCTGACAAGTGCAATACCTTCAAAAATAATTAAACAAATAAACAGCAAATCAAAATTCAGCCATAAACACCACATATCAACTAAAACGTAAGATAAAAGAGACTCACAGAGGAATAAGAAAATTGTCGAACCCTTTCCAGGAAGGCAAGTACCTAAATCTCCAATAGAAATCCTCATCTGTTACCGTTTGGAGTTTGTCGTACTCATCAAGAGTGTGGACATTACACTTTCCGAGAATGGTATCAATGCTTACAGTATCACGATGATTAGACCATATGAGCTCATCCTTTCGAGATACCTCGTCCAAGGCGCGTTGGATCTCGGTGCGTTGCAAAAGTTGATTCACCAAGGTCGTCTGTTGTGCAAGAGCGCTCGTCAACTCTATGACTTATCGAGACAAGTGTTGTTCGCCATTTAGATTGGAAGAGCTTGGAAGGAATGTGCGTCCTTGAGTAGTGGAAGTATGGTAGACTCCAAACATGAGATTTGAGTTGGGAAATGTCAAATCCGTGGAGAAATATGGTAAAAATGCCCCCGGCTCGATGGTTGCTTCGGATGGTTGAGATATTCTCGAGCCGACTTGGGCTGCTTGGGAAATCATGGGAGCAGGCAAGGCTGCGGGAGTAGGTTGGGCCGCGAGGGTAGGCTGGGCTGCAAGAGCAGGCTAGGCCGCGAGGGTAGGCTAGTCCGCTAGAGCAGGTTGCTCAGCGCGTGATGCTCGCGAATGCGAGGCTTGGGCGACTTGCCCGACAGGCATTCTAACTTTGCCTGGTCGCTTGTATCGTCATACTTTCGTTGATAACATTGTGTGTTTCTTGGGTAGTCACTTATTTCTTGGAAAATGAAGAAACAAAGGTATCTCGATCAACAACGTAGGCAGAGTACTGTTCTATGGCCACCACCTGTTGTGAAATCACATGGACATGGTTGAAGAATGTTTTAAGAGATTTACGTATTCAATATACACAACCTGTCGTTATTTGTGACAACCAAGCAACATTAAACATTGCCTCGAATCCCTCGCACAAAGCACATTGAAATAGATTGTCATTTGGTGCGAGAGAATGGATGATACAAACAACTCATGTACGATCCACATGTCTGTTTAAAAGTTCACCATAGATTACAGCAGTTGCTACACACAAGGGTAATCATGTACCTGTCTTTTCTATGTCATTACCAAAGTGCACGAAGAAATAAACTTTTAAAACCTCCATGGTAACAATAAGCTTATAACCTGAGTCTCTCACAGTCTTTTCTCTCGTGGACCTTATATTTAAGAACTGGACTATTCATTACTTTTTTTACTTTTTTTTTTATAACTATTTTAACCACTCTATTTTAAAAATAATAATAATTACCAAGTGCATTTAAAGTTATAAGTGAAAAGGAAAAGCGTTTGGAATAGGTGGTTGTTTATCATAAGTGAAAATTGCTGTGTCCCCAGGCTATGCAGTTGTTTAGGGAGACGTGCAGGGAGGAGATACAGGTTGCCCGGCAGGAGGCTCTGTCCGCCCATCACCACGTAAGTTTTCATATTTGTTTCATGATATGATTTATACAAACGGATGAAGGAACCCCTGACCTCTCTAGTAGGCTTCAGTTTTTTCTTGACCTAAAATAAGATTTTTTTTTTAAATTCTAGATCTAATTGATATATCATGTATCATCTAATTGATAATTCATTCACTCAAACCTAGGTACTTCAAATTCGGAAGGAGAACCGTCGAGAGTTTGAATTCCGACTTAGGCGAATCGAGGTGAATGACCATGAGCAACTTAGGCAACTGGAGTTGAATGGCCAAGAGCGACATAGGCAACTGCAGGAGGAGGGCCGAGTGCGACTTCAGCATCTCCAACTGGAGAATCAAAGACTAGAGTTGCAAATTGATCAGTTGATTACAGTGGGCAGGAAAATTCGAGTGTGATTATCTCCTGCCGGGCAATCTGTATCTCCTCCCTGCACGTCTCCCTAAACAGTTGCATAGCCTGGGTTATATCGATCTGGTTTTGCAGCAGAGTTGACAGACCTTCATTGTTGACATTTAACTGACTCCTCATTTCGGATATTCGCGCCTTTATTACGGCTAACTCATTGTGGACCCAAGAGTATATCTGATATGAGCTAGTGGCCGGAGTGGATGGACCTTCATTGTTGGGTAACGAACATCCGGGATCAGTCGCCGGAGTGGATGGACCTGCTTGGAAATGAGATGGTGGCCAGCCCGACATGATTACTTATAGTAGGGAAAGTAAGGAGAAATGTCACTTTGGTTAGGGGAGTGAGATAGAAATTTCACTTTGGGTAGGGAGAGGGAACTCAGTGAAGTAGAAATGCCTCTTTGGGAGAGAAGTTTAAAACCTTCCATGGAAAATGGCAATATGACCTACAATTGAATTACCCTATTTGGCGATGAGACTGATGGATTGACATGACAGCGTTGGGAAGAGCACGAAATGATGATTATGAAGGAAATTTTGTGAAAAACATGTTCATTTGAATAACATCATATAGCATGCAATTAACAAATTAAAGGCGGAATCATGCTTTCATGCATTCAAAAACAAAACATCAACCATGAAATTCAAAGCCTAGTAGATTGGTGAACCTTGACTCAACTTTTAAATCAACATTTATTAGTTGAGAAATATTTACCTTTGTAGATTCCTCTTTGCATATGCAAAGGATAATCACCCAAGAGATAGGGCCTTCATTCCTTGCTTCTTAGCTCCATGGATTTGGTTGATTGAAATAGATTCTCCATGTTCCCAAAATAGAGAACCTCTAAAGATTCTACACCAAGGTTGGATTGGAGAAGAAATGAGTGACCTTGAGGAAATAGAATTGCTAGACAATATCCCCCAAGGTGGTTGGCCTCTTAGAGAGAAATGGAAGCTTTGTGTTCTCACCAATTTTCTCTAAAATCAACAACTTATGAATTTTAGGTTATAAAGTTCTTTATATAGTCACTTCTTTAAATGACCTAAAGAACCAAAAAACCCTAATTCAACACTAAATGGCCGGCCACTCTAATGGATTTGGGCTTTTGGGCCTTTGTGAATCTTTATTCATTAAGTTGTCATACAACTTAAGTCAATGGGCTTTGACGTTCGAAGCCCATTGGGCCTTAAGGTCCAAAACTATCCCGAGGTCTTTAACGAACTTATTCGTTTGATTAATTAACATATTAATTAATCCTTGCCATAAATAATTAAACCATTTAATTATTCTTATTCATCTCCTTTGTTTCTTCAATCTCCACCTTACACGGTGTACGATACAATAGGTTCCTTTTAGCGAGGCAGTGGGCGATTAAAACCATTTTACATCGATTGTGAATTGAAACTTACTTTCAATTCTCCCTTTAGTGATTACACACGTTTAGGGCTTCCACAAACCATGAGTGACACCTAGCAGCATATCATGGCTACCCAAGCTAATCAGAAGAGGTAGAGAACCTATTCAGTTTAGGATTACAAATGCAATACGGTCTTTCTCTAATCTAATACTCTTGACCACATTGTTTGGTTTGATAGTTTATTTATTCATGTCTACTATCCAATGTGATTCGTTTGCTTATATGATTACTTTGAATGTGATTTGGAACGCATTCCCAAATCTCATTCATACTCTGGCCAGAGATTTTAATCATATCATAGAGTATTCTCCCTCAAACCATTTTGAAGGTTAGAGATCCCTTGTTGCACATTCACTTGTCTCCATGACTAAGTGGCTTAACCCCAATGATGTCGTGGACACCCCGATGGGGTGACTTTGACATAATCAAAGATCAAGGACTTAACCACAAGACAACAACTGTGATGCCTCAGGTCAAAAGACTAATTTGCATTATCCCAACTATGAGTTCTCATGTGACATGAGTATGAGAACTCCTCGTTGATCGTGTTCAGTGGACTCATTCTCTATTGAGCACCTACGTACTTGTCTTGATGTCACACACACCAATGACTCGAGACTAGTCACTCTCCCTGAGAGAAGACATAGCACGTACTGATCTTATCGGACTGTCAATGCCCAATTGGCAATCCTATGATCAGGAACGTTTAGGATGTGTCTACGAAAGAATGGTCTCATTAATCTAACTTCATTAGATTTCATTCTCCCAATCACATATTCCTTGGACTTTATCGTTTAAGCATATAACATTTATATGAGACGTCTCAAACAATAATGTTTGCCTTTTATATGTAAACTAGATTAGTTTAACATGTGAAATGTCCGTAAAGTATCATCATATGATTGGCTTTAGGGCACATTTCCAACAGATTATAGGCGTTGGGAAGAGTACGACTTGGTTGGGCGGAGTGGTTCTATATCGTCCTCGGAACTCTCTCTCCGTAGCCTGGGGACACAACAATTTTCACTTATGATAAACAACCACATATTCCAAACGCTTTTCCTTTTCACTTATAACTTTAAATGCACTTGGTAATTATTATTATTTTTAAAAGAGAGTGGTTAAAATAGTTATAAAAAAAAAGTAATGAATAGTCCAGTTCTTAAATATAAGGTTAACGAGAGAAAAGAATGTGAGAGACTCAGGTTATAAGCTTATTGTTACCATGGAGGTTTTAAAAGTTTATTTCTTCGTGCACTTTGGTAATGACAGAGAAAAGACAGGTACATGATTACCCTTGTGTGAAGCAACTGCTGTAATCTGTGGTGAACTTTTAAACAGATATGTAGATCGTACATGAGCTGTTTGTATCATCCATTCTCTCGCACTAAATGACAATCTATTTCAATTTACTTTGTGCACTCATGAAAAAGGGGATTCGAGGCAATGTTTAATGCTGCTTGGTTGTCACAAATAACGACAGGTTGTGCATATTGAATACGTAAATCTCTTAAAACATTCTTCAACAATGTCCATGTGATTTCACAACAGGTGGTGGCCATAGAACAGTACTCTGCCTACGTTGTTGATCGAGATACCTTTGTTTCTTCGTTTTCCAAGAAATAAGTGACTACCCAAGAAACATACAATGCTATCAATGAAAGTATGACGATACAAGCGACCAGGCAAAGTTAGAATGCCTGTCGGGCAAGTCGCCCAAGCCTCGCATTCGCGAGCATCACGCGCTGAGCAGCCTGTTCTAGCGGACTAGTCTACCCTAGCGGCCCAGCCTGCCTTCGCGGCCCAGCCTACTCCCGCAGCCTTGCCTGCTCCCATGATTTCCTAAGCAGCCCAAGTCGGCTCGAGAATATCTCAACCATCCAGAGCAACCATCGAGCTGGGGGCATTTTTACCATATTTCTCCACAGATTTGACATTTCCCAACTCAAATCTCATGCATGGAGTTTACCATACTTCCACTGCTCAAAGAGGCACATTCCTTCCAAGCTCTACCAATCTAAATGGCGAACAACACTTGTCTCGACAAGTCATAGAGTTGACGAGTGCCCTTGCACAACAGACGACCTTGGTGAAGCGAAATTATGAGATTTCATGTGGGATTTCTAGTGACTAGCATGCATATACAATTCAAAATTTATATACGAAAGCAACGGAAGCATGTTATCAAATAATATCAAAGCTATAGTCATGCAAATCTCCTTCAAGATGCATAGGTTTATGTATGATGCATCAAAACAATTTATTGAAGAACAAAGTGTAGGTATAGTTTTATACCTCTTGATCTAGACTTTAGACCAAGGATGGACCACCTCCAAGCCCTTTGTTCCTTGAACTCCTTGAGCCTAGCCTCCCTCCTTGCCTCCTCCATTTTGTTAGAATGAGTGCTCATTGGTTCTCCTTAAGTTTCCAAAGTTGAAGACCTCTAAAGATCCACACCCACTAGTGTAGTGAGAAGGATGAAGGAATAACCAAAAGAGAGATTACATGATTAGGTAAAACTCCCCCTTGGTGGCCGGCCCTTGTGAGTGTTTTTAGAGAGAGAGTGGTTTTTCCCTTTTGTCAAATAAACTCACAAAAACCCTAATGAAACTTTTGCTATAAAGTTCCTTTTATAAGACAAAGAAACAAGTCAACAACTTGACTCTCTCTCTCCCTCTCTTTGGCCAGCCCCTTTAGTGTTGTTTGGGCTTTGGGCTTTTATTATTTCAAGTCATCCAATGCTTGAATAAAAGCCCAATAGGTTTAGGCCCAATGGGCCCAATTAAACCCGAACATTTCTTTAAGCCCAAAACGATCTTTTATCGCTTTTATGATTTCTTTAGACTTTCTAATTAATCACAACACTTAATTAATCCAATTAATTATTTCCATCATCCATTAGTTACTCACTACAAGAGTGTATTGGTGTACAATCATTTTAGGTTCTAATTAGCAAGGCAGTGAGGTGATTGGCACCAATCCAATTGATTATATTTAATTCAATCACTTAGTGAATTAAAACTTACTTTTAATTCATGTTCTTCTTTGACGACTACATTTAATCATCTAGAAGAACTCACAAGTCATGAGTGACATCTAACCATATATCATGGCTACCCAAGCTAATGTAGAATTTGTTCGGAGAACCTATTCAGTTGAAATTACAATGTAATTCGATCATTCTCTAAAACAATACTCTCAATCACATTACTAGGGTATGGATATATAATGTCAAACCCCTAATGTGATTATTCCTTCTTATATGATTCAATTGAGTCGTATAGGAACGCTTTCCTTTATTAAGCTCGATACTTCGGCCGAAGATTTCCGAATCATATCTTAGAGTATTCATCCTCTCTTAACGAGGATTAGAGATTCCTTGTTGCGCATTCACTTGCCTCCATGACTAAGTGGCTTAACCCCAACTATGCCGTGGACACCCGCGGATGGAGTGACTTTGACATAATCAAAGATCAAGTACCTAACCACAAGACAACTATGATGCCTCAAGTCAAAGGACTACTTACATTATTCCAACCATTAGAGTTACTTGCTTGACATGTGAGTAGACCTCCATGCAAGTACTCTCTTTCGATTGTGTTCAGTGAACTCATTCCCTTAATGAGCACCTACATACTTGTCTTAGTGTCACTACACGAATGGGACGAGACTTTCCATTATTCCGTTTGAAGCGGACATAGTATGTACCGGTCTATGCATTGTCAGTATCCCTCCGAATCCTATGACCAGGAACCTTTTTGGACATGATGGTTATGTGAAGAAGGTCTCTGTAGTCTAACATCATTAGATTACTTCTTCAATCAATCCATTGTCCATGGATTCACTATTTAGGACATATATCGTGTGTTGAGATAGTCCTAATTAATATCTTTGCCATTTGATGTATAAGATTCATCTATACATCCATTCAATGTCCTGAAAGGTTTCTTCCAAAGATTGACTTTGAGGGCATATTTCCAACAATCTCCCACTTGCACTAAAGTCAATCACTAGTGTATCTCATACATGCTAGTTGAGTGAGCTTATGCTCATAGGTTAACTTGGTTATGCATTAATCCTTTTAATTCATAAAAGGGATTTACTTATCAAATGTTTCTAAAACATTTGATGATGTCTCTTTCTTGTGTTCAAATACTTTGATGAGACCTTGATTCCATGGCTTGAGCTATCGCCCCATTACGTCGTAGTATCCTACTAACGACCTTATGGTTTGGATTCAATCATTGGTTCTAAAAGAACCCCTTCTATTCAAAACACCTTTTGAAGCAGTTTCTAAAACAATATATCGCCATATATTTCGTTTGTATACTTTATACATACTTTGCTCCAACCTTGAGACCATTGTAGTACAATACTAACAATTCATTCATATGATTAGTACTTCATCCTTTATGAAGTTCCATTTGTTAAAATGGGTTATTTTTCACTTGGTTTATAACCTAAGTGAATGCACGCTTCCAGAGTCCGACTCTGATATTCCTTTCTTAAAGGCAATAATACTCTATCAGTTGCTATGGTTTTGATCTTGGGTTATAGTAATATCTTAAAGTGACAACCCCTGTGGTTTTTCACCTTTGGATATCATCTCATAAGTCCATACATGTGTCCCTTTTGTGATTTTATGACACATATCGTTATAAGGGTCATGAAAGTGATTTTCTATCATATAAGAAAATACTTTCTCAAATCTTCAACATTTGAGATTTAATTTCCCCATTAAACATTCTTGAGATAGCCTTGCTATATCATTAAGTCCAATTTCAAGTCCATACTTTAAAATTGACCGTGTCACAATTTTGTCAATTTTTGAGTAACATCTATGTTTTATCAAGTCTATCAAATAGACTTTATTCATATCTTGTTGCTCAAATTATGACATCACTCCCACTGGCCTTGTTGTAACTTAGCATTCATTCAAAAAACATAACAATTACTTTTCTTGATTTGAATGCATATTGCTCCCACTAACTTGTCTTGGATCTATTGACAATCATTGAGATCCATTAGCTTATTTGATGATGTCTCAACAATTTTGGGAATATCAACAACTCTAGCTAACACAAGTTATTTAAACGAACATACACAAAAGAATTCCTTCTCAAGTAATTCCATTTGAAATGTGTGACTTGTTTTATCAAGTCTATTCATTTAAATTATATGGTGTCATACACCATACTTCAAGTTTTAGTCATACTAAGACCTTTAATGTAGTCATATAAGAATTATCCAAGTCATTAGTGGAAGCATGGCTCCTACTAAGGATATAGAAACTCAACCATTCCTTCTAGGTGGTTGATATAATTCTTTATCAAAACTACATAGAGCGTTATAGTTACAAGAGGTGCCGAATTTGGATTGTCTTGTTGTTAAACCATATGTTGTGACTCATTTTGAAACTATTCCCTTTTGTTTCATCAACTTGTCCAAATGCTTTGTTATTAGCTTGTTCTCATAAAAGAGAATGATGGACAACTCCCAACATATAACCATTTTATGCTAGGTTGACGAAACCAACATTCATAGACTATTCCCTTTTGTTTCATCAACTTGTCCAAATGCTTTGTTATTAGCTTGTTCTCATAAAAGAGAATGATGGACAACTCCCAACATATAACCATTTTATGCTAGGTTGACGAAACCAACATTAATAGACTATTCTTTAGAATGTTACACAACATAGAATTTTAACGTTTTGAAGAGCTTGAGTCTTTTAACAATTAAAATTACAAACTCTTAATAATAGTGAAGTACTATTATTCTTTAGACAACTATAAACCAATCATATTCAAGTTTATATCCTTTTTCTCACCTCCCACTATTTCTCATGACTTTAATGAGAAATCACTTCATACATTCAAAATGTATAAACGTGGAGTATACGGGTAGAGGACATTTTGGAGTAGCTTTAAAACCTTTCAAGCTTATTTGTTTCAATCTCCACTAAGTTGATGTCTTGTTATTAAGTGACTAAAGTCTTTAAACATTTTATAGATTTAGACACTTTGTTCTTGGTTTAATCACTAACACAATTGTCATTTTAAAACAATTTTAAGAATGCCCAATTAGTTGTTCAAAACTACTAATTGAATCAAGAGTGATCTTGGTTATTGTGGTTAAGTGATAACCATATAAGAAACGTTTTTCTTTATTATTTATATCATTATAATGTGATTTTCCTTTTCTTCAAGAAAGGAATCTCTAGACCCTTTTCAATTCATATAGAACTCATATGTAGATAATTGGAACCAAATCTAAAGATTCATTGTATCCATCTATGACCAACATGTGAGATCTATCCATAATTGATAAGTCCAAAGTTTGGATATCACATTACAATAAGTGATATAATTCTTGTATCTCTACTAGGATACAACAAGACAATATTCAATTCATAACACTACCTTAAGGAAATAATATATTAGAAGGCATTCATCACATTACATTAATATGATATTTCAAACATTCATAATGTTTAATACAAAAGAATTAGCTCTATACATTTAGAGACTAATTAAATACCTTCATACATTTAGGCACTAATAGTGGTCTTCCATCATATGAAGCCACTTAATAAGTTCTTAACAAAATAAGAAAGTTTAAAGACTATCTTTAAATGCCTAACAAACTTCCTAAGTAGTAAGCAAAAAACATGGTGGCCGAACCCTTCTCCACACTTTTCTTTGCTTGTTCCTCTTCTACTTGGCTCCTCCACCTATATACAATTATACAAGTGATTAGCCCTTTATATCAAATATAAATATTTAGAAGATCTAACAATTAGAATTGAAGATAAGAACATAAACCATACCTTGTGGCTTGTCCTTAAGAGTTGCAAGGTATAACCTGCAATTCCTCTTCCAATGCCCCTCCTTTCCACAGTGGTGGCAAGTCCCCTTGGGCTCCTTTGCCTTCTTTTTCCTCACTCCTCCTTGCGGCTTAGGAGTGGGAGACTTCTTCTCCTTCCCTTTGCCTTTGCCTTGCGGCTTGGCCTTGGAAGAGGATGGCTTGTTGTAGGCTACTGCAGCAGTCCCTACAACGTTCTCTTTCTTCATAGTCTTCTCGGCAGTTACTAACATGTTTAGTAACTCAGAGAGAATACTATCCATCTTATTCATATTGTAGTTCATAACGAACTGCGAGAATGAATCAGACAGAGAAGCCAAAATGAAGTCTTGGGCCAATTCCCCGTCAAGTGGAGTACCTAGGTTCTCCATTTGTTCAATGAATCCTATCATCTTCAGTACATGTTGATGCACTGGAGCCCCCTTGACCATCTTGGTCTTCACAAGTTCAATGACAGTGCTAAAGAGACGGTTGCGCGTCCCTTCACCATATAACTCTGTAAGATGGAGTATGATGGAAGATGCACTGTCCATGCCCTCGTGCTGTCTCTGCAACTCCTCATTCATGGAAGCCAATAGATAGCACTTGGCTTGTGTGTCATCCTCAACGTGCTTGTCATACTTAGCACGTTCATCCTCAGTGGCGTCGGGGCCAAGAGGTATGTGAGGTGGAGCCTTGTCTAGCACGTAAACAATCTTGACATTACGAAACCATGATGGGAAATTGTGCCCCTCTAGGCAATGTTTGTCGAGTATTTTCGCGAGTGTGCTTCCAACCATATCTAAATACATAAACAATAAAATAATTAGTTTGATTGTTGATTAAGTCAAACGATTCGGGTCTTTAAACCGAATGGCACCACCCACCATTTTTGGCAAATTCCATATCCCTCAAGATGGAATCCGGGAGATTTCAAAGAAAGCTCCTAGCTGGTTATGGGAGACTCACTATTACCAAGCCCACCTCACGATGATACGATGTTGGCTAGCAAAAATAATAATGAGAGGGTACACTTACCCATTCACAACAACCTCTTGTGATTACCCATCTATTTGGCCTCTAGAAAACAATGCCTCACGATGATACGATGTTGGCACCATTTCTCTTAGTTAAGTTTCGACCCACCATGTCCGGTTTAGATATGGGTTCAAGTATGATCTCACGATGATACGATGTTGGCCACACTCGTTGCCTACCTTAACCTCATCAAATGTTTATATAGATTCCTCCTGAGTATAAGCATGCACTTTGCACTTCCCCATGATAGGGTGAAGACGGTGTACAAGTCATAAACGATTGGAGTCTACCATGGTGGAAGGCCACGAAGAAGTGTTCAAAACACCTCTCCGCTTTCAACTTAATATTGGAAATTGGTTGAGGGATTTTAAGGTCTCATCATTTTTATTTATTTAATCAAATTAATATAAATGGTGTCCTATTATAACTACTAGTCCAAAGTTAATGAAATTAGTAGCATATGATATCCCCACTATTCGTTTTCATAAAACAAATCAATATCAAAACATTTTTCAAAATATTGGAGATATATATAACTACTAATTATGTTCATTATAGTTTAGTAGCGTATGATACTCCCACTATTTGTTTTGAGAAAAACAAATCAATATCAAAAATGAATTTTTTCAAATATTGGAAGTAACTACTACTACTACGGTTTTTGCATTCCTTTGAAATTGGACTTTATAGTTATCTTAGGCTCTTGGATAACATGGACTTATTAGGTTATTGCAACAACGAGCCAACATTGTTGAATAAGATCTAGGGAAGGTTGTGTCGTTTTAATTACGTGCTTTCAATCCAATTAAAACATTTTTCATTGAGCTATTAGAAATGAAAGACAATCATTCATTGCTAATTAGGGCGTTGGACCCAATTAATCTTCAATCTCATGTCAAAACCCTCTTTTAATCATGTCACCTTACCAATAGTTAAAGAAACTCTAGTCTAGTACTAGAGGGAATCAACTAATGGAAAGAGATTAAGAAGTAATAAGAATTACAAACCGATTTGTACAAATTCCTACAAATTACATATACTAAGAGGGAGAGAAAGATTAATGTCTATCATGACAAGGTCCAATTGAAATAGTAATTAAAACACATTCCCAAGGTTCAAACAATTTGAATTTAGCGCCCTTTCTCATAGCTCAATTATCGTTTAAGGCATAAGTCCATAGTCAACCATTTTCTAACTACTTAATCACATTAAATAATCAATTGGAATGCAACATAAACATTTAGATTTAAGGCATATGGGCATAATATTTTTATGAGTTTAAATAACTAACAAAATTAAAATCAAATATTTTAACTTTTTAGATGGATGGGGCCTATTATGCAAATATGAAAAGTTAGGGGTCAAACCGTAAATACTTGAAAGTAATTATCAACTTTTCAAAAAATTACAAAATAGCCCCACAAGTGGATAAATCCACGAGGGAGGCCGGCCACATAATGGGGATGGGAGGTTTCTTATACAACATGCATTAAACCAACATAATGTAGAAAAAAAATTAAATTTTGCTTGTCACTTGGTTTTGCTTTAAGGACTTTAGTAAAAGGTGATGGAAATTCAACTAGACAAGTCTAGGTTTTATTAAATTTTGGGAAAGCTATGGATGGTAAGTTTACCATCCAAAACCACAAAACAATGTATGAAAAACAAATAAAACCATTTTCACCAAAAACCAAACCATGAACACCAAGAACAAAACCATGAACACAATTTCAAGATTTGTATATTCTTGGTGATTTTTCAAACCCAAAAACAAAAGTGACAAGATCTCTACTTTCTAGCTTTAAAAGGATGTGTGAGTGGTTTACAATAAAACACAAACACAAGCCAAAACCACCCCCAAAACCGTGCCCCCTTTTATGGAACAAAACCCCAAATTTTTGTTCTAAACTCAATCTTTATTCATGCATCCAAAACACTTTTGCATACATATCTTTTCAACTATTGATTCACATTTTTCAACCATTGAAAAACAAAAGATAAACATACTTTGAATGAAGCAATAATATGTCATACATAAAATTAAAACCCATATGCATAAAATCCAAAAGGACACATCAAACAAAAACCTTTGGCTCTTGATACCACTTGAAGGGAAATTATGAGATTTCATGTGGGATTTCTAGTGACTAGCATGCATATACAATTCAAAATTTATATACGAAAGCAACGGAAGCATGTTATCAAATAATATCAAAGCTATAGTCATGCAAATCCCCTTCAAGATGCATAGGTTTATGTACGATGCATCAAAACAATTTATTGAAGAACAAAGTGTAGGTATAGTTTTATACCTCTTGATCTAGACTTTAGACCAAGGATGGACCACCTCCAAGCCCTTTGTTCCTTGAACTCCTTGAGCCTAGCCTCCCTCCTTGCCTCCTCCATTTTGTTAGAATGAGTGCTCCTTGGTTCTCCTTAAGTCTCCAAAGTTGAAGACCTCTAAAGATCCACACCCACTAGTGTAGTGAGAAGGATGAAGGAATAACCAAAAGAGAGATTAGATGATTAGCTAAAACTCCCCCTTGGTGGCCGGCCCTTGTGAGTGTTTTTAGAGAGAGAGTGGTTTTTCCCTTTCGTCAAATAAACTCACAAAAACCCTAATGAAACTTTTGCTATAAAGTTCATTTTATAAGACAAAGAAACAAGTCAACAACTTGACTCTCTCTCTCCCTCTCTGTGGCCGGCCCCTTTAGTGTTGTTTGGGCTTTGAGTTTTTATTATTTCAAGTCATCCAATGTTTGAATAAAAGCCCAATAGGTTTAGGCCCAATGGGCCCAATTAAACCCGAACATTTCTTTAAGCCCAAAGCGATCTTTTATCGCTTTTATGATTTCTTTAGACTTTCTAATTAATCACAACATTTAATTAATCCAATTAATTATTTCCATCATCCATTAGTTACTCACTACAAGAGTGTATTGGTGTACAATCATTTTAGGTTTTAATTAGCAAGGCAGTGAGGTGATTGGCACCAATCCAATTGATTATATTTAATTCAATCACTTAGTGAATTAAAACTTACTTTTAATTCACCTTCTTCTTTGACGACTACATTTAATCATCTAGAAGAACTCACAAGTCATGAGTGACATCTAACCATATATCATGGCTACCCAAGCTAATGTAGAATTTGTTCGGAGAACCTATTCAGTTGAAATTACAATGTAATTCGATCATTCTCTAAAACAATACTCTCAATCACATTACTAAGGTATGGATATATAATGTCAAACCCCTAATGTGATTATTCCTTCTTATATGATTCAATTGAGTCGTATAGGAACGCTTTCCTTTTTTACGCTCGATACTTCGGCCGAAGATTCCCGAATCATATCTTAGAGTATTCATCATCTCTTAACGAGGATTAGAGATTCCTTGTTGCGCATTCACTTGCCTCCATGACTAAGTGGCTTAACCCCAACTATGCCGTGGACACCCGCGGATGGAGTGACTTTGACATAATCAAAGATCAAGTACCTAACCACAAGACAACTATGATGCCTCAGGTCAAAGGACTACTTACATTATTCCAACCATTAGAGTTACTTGCTTGACATGTGAGTAGACCTCCATGCAAGTACTCTCGTTCGATTGTGTTCAGTGAACTCATTCCCTTAATGAGCACCTACATACTTGTCTTAGTGTCACTACACGAATGGGACGAGACTTTCCATTCTTCCGTTTGAAGCAGACATAGTATGTACCGGTCTATGCATTGTCAGTATCCCTCCGACAATCCTATGACCAGGAACCTTTTTGGACATGATGGTTATGTGAAGAAGGTCTCTGTAGTCTAACATCATTAGATTACTTCTTCAATCGATCCATTGTCCACAGATTCACTATTTAGGAAATATATCGTGTGTTGAGATAGTCCTAATTAGTATCTTTGCCATTTGATGTATAAGATTCATCTATACATCCATTCATTGTCCTGAAAGGTTTCTTCCAAAGATTGACTTTCAGGGCATATTTCCAACACTTGGTGAATCAACTTTTGCAACGCACCGAGATCCAAAGCGCCATGGACGAGGTATCCCGAAAGGATGAGCTCATATGGTCTAATCATCGTGATACTGTGAGCATTGATACCATTCTCGGAAAGTGTAATGTCCACACTCTTGATGAGTACGTAAAACTCCAAACGGTAACAGATGAGGATTACTATTGGAGATTTAGGTACTTGCCTTCCCGGAAAGGGTTCGACAATTTTCTTATTCCTCTGTGAGTCTCTTTTATCTTACGTTTTAGTTTATATGTGGTGTTTATGGCTGAAATTTGATTTGCTGTTTATTTGTTTAATTATTTTTGTCGGTATTGCACTTGTCAGATGCCGTATAACCCAGATAATCTCATGGTGGGGTGTGACGCATGCAAGGAGTGGTAAAGTCTTCAAATTCTTTTCTTTCAAGTTGTTATTGATCAATTCCGTCTACTTATTACATCATATGAATTGCTCATGAAGTTATTTTCCTCTTTGACATAAAGGTACCATGTTGAGTGCGAGGAAATGACTAGCGATGAAGTAGAAAGGATCAAGGCCAGGCAATATATTTGCATAAAATGTTCATCCGCATGACTTGGAACTCTTGGATGTTTTTTGTAAAACTAAATTGTATATTGCAATTACAAATAGGTGTTTGAGTTGCTATTTACTTTTGGATGTGTAAAACGAAAGAAAGATAAACTTGAATCTCAATTTTCACGGATTGAACCATCTTTGTGTACACAATTTCTTGTTGGTTGAAAAATAAATGTCAACCGAAATGATCGTGATGATGCATGTGGATCAAGATACTTCTCCCAAGCAAAAATTAGCAATGAATAGAATGCGTAAACCTTGTGGTAAGCCATGAAAAATTGTGTGCTTAAAAGTAATCCCCAGTGGCCTAAAATAGCCTACAATTGGGAAATTGAGCATGTAATAAACAAGCAAGTAATATTATGACCATCTTGTAGATATATCTAGGTCAGATTGTCCACAATTAGATGTTGATTAGGCTCACAAATACAAGAAAACTTCCCACAACACGTACATCAGATAACTTGAATCGAAATATATCCACCCTCCTCATATTCAAGAAAGATGGATTCTCAGGGCCCAAACTAACTTTGAATGATTCATTGTTGTAAAAAAGTTGAGAACCCCTGCTGCATCCATAGCACAAGTCACGAGGCCTGTCAAGATCCGACAGATGGTGAACTATGCCTGAGCGGGGCGAAGCAAGAGGAAACTCTGGTAGAGGCCTGCAACAATACTGACGTGCAAATCGTTCGTCTGACTTGGGTATAGGGGCGAAAGACTAATCGAACCGTCTAGTAGCTGGTTCATTCCGAAGTTTCCCTCAGGATAGCTGGACCAATGATTAGAGGCATCGGAGGCGCAACGCCCTCGACTATTCTCAAACTTTAAATAGGTAGGACGACGCGGCTACTTCGTTGAGCCACGCCACGGAGTTGAGAGCTCCAAGTGGGTTACTTTTGGTAAGCAGAATTGGCAATGTGGGATGAACCGGAAGTCGGGCTACGGTGCCCAACTGCACGTTAACCTAGAACCCACAAAGGGTGTTG
This sequence comes from Malus fusca, assembly GCA_035220775.1. NCBI lineage: Eukaryota > Viridiplantae > Streptophyta > Magnoliopsida > Rosales > Rosaceae > Malus > Malus fusca. The sequence goes on along the minus strand of CM069060.1, from coordinate 32,119,170 downwards.
GTCGATTAAGATAGCAGGACGGTGGTCATGGAAGTCGAAATCCGCTACAGAGTGTGTAACAACTCATCTGTCGAATCAACTAGCCCCGAAATGAATGGCATTGAAGCGCGCGACCTATACCCGGCTGTTAAGGCAAGTGTCGGGCCCCGATGAGTAGGAGGGTGCGGCGGTCGCTGCAACACCTAGGGCGCGAGCCTGGGCGGAGCGGCCGTCGGTGCAGATATTGGTGGTAGTAGCAAATATTCGAATGAGAACTTTAAAGGCAGAAGAGGGGAAAGCTTCCATGTGAACAACACTTGCACATGAGTTAGTCGATCCTAAGAGACGGGGGAAACCCGTCTGATAGTGCGTTTCGCATGAACTTCGAAAGGGAATCGGGTTAAAATTCCTAAACCAGGACGTGGTGGGAAGAGTTATATTTTCTGTTTAACAGCCTACCCACCCTGGAAACGGCTCTGCAGGAGGTAGGGTCCAGCAGCTGAAAGAGCCCCGCACGTCGTGTGTTGTCCGGTCCGCCCCAGACGGCCCTTGAAAATCGGGAGGACCGAGTACCGTTCACGCCCGGTCGTACTGATAACCGCATCAGGTCTCCAAGGTGAACAACCTCTAGTCGATGGAACAATGTATGCAAGGGAAGTCGGCAAAATGGATCCGTAACTTTGGGAAAAAGATTGGCTCTAAGGAACGGGCACGGGGTCCCAACCTGGAACCCGTCGGCTATCGACGGACTGCTCGAGCTGCTCCCGCGGCAAGAGCAGGTCGCCTTGTGCTGGTCGGGGGAAAGATTGGGAACGGTTCCTTCGGGGACTTTCCCCGACCAATGAACATTCAGCTCAGGATTGGTACGGATAAGGGGAATCCGACTGTTTAATTAAAACAAAGCATTGCGATGGTCCTTGCGGATGATAACGCAATGTGATTTCTGTCCACCAATAGGGAACATGAGCTGGGTTTAGACGGCCGTGAGACAAGTTAGTTTTACCTTACTGATGATTGTGTTGCAATATTAATTCAACCTAGTACGAGAGGAACCGTTGATTCGCATAATTGGTCATCGCACTTGGTTGAATAGCCATTGACGTGAAGCTACCGTGCGCTGGATTATAACTAAATGCCTCTAAGTCAGAATCCGGGCTAGAAGCGACACGTGCGCCCGCTGCCCATTTGCAGACCTACAGTAAGGGCATCGGCCCCTAAAAGCTCATGTCAATGGTCAAGCCATCGCGGCGGACGAGCCACGGTGGCCGTCTTGAATTATAATTTCCACCGAGCGGCGGGTAGAATCCTTTGCAGACGACTTAAATACGTGACGGGGCATTGTAAGTGGCAGAGTGGCCTTGCTGCCACGATCCACTGAGATTCAGCCTTGTGTCGCTTCGATTCGTCCCTCCCCCTTTAGTCCCCCACACAACCTTTTCATTTTATCCAAACCATAAGAAAGTTCAAAAATTATTACAAAACAGAAATTAAAGAGAAATAAACTTCAATTCCAGCTAAACTGCTTGGTCAATTCTCACTGCTGCGCGCGGGATGACTCCACTGGGGCAGGATGCACTTAAAGCTGCTCGGGGAATGACTCCACTGATACAAGAGGCACTTGGGGCTGCTGTTGCTCGGGGACCGCTTTCGTTAGGGTAAGGGGCACTTGGGGCTTGTCCGCAGAAGTTTGAATGGAGGTGGTAGTATCTTCTGGGGGAGACTCATGAAGGGAGGCTACAGTATCTTATGGGGAAGACTTCTGATCCGCAGGCTCGGAGAAGCCAGAAACATCCTCATACCAGTTCAGCCGCTCCTTGAGGTCTTTAATCTCCTCTTTAGCCAGGCTTTCGCAGACCCTTCTGGTCTTCACCACCTCCTCCCTCCAAAAATCTTCTATTCGCTTCAGCTCATCAGTTTTCCTTTCAAGCTCCCTCATTAACTCCTCAATCCTGTTCGAGGAAGCAGCCAACTGCAACTTTTTTTTTGTACAAACTCTTTTCCTGATCAGTAGCAGCCACTCTGGCAAGATCTAGAGCCTCTCGAGCCCGATCTGCCTCCACCAACGCCTCTTCCTTGCGGAATTGGAGCTGGACAACCTCGCCCTGAATTTCAAAAATGTCTTTCTCAGCCTGTATTCGCTCCATACGAAGGCGAGTTTCAAGCTGATGGACTCGAGCCTCATTTTCGAGTCGTGCCTGATTTGTGCGGCCTTGTTCCACAAGCAGAGAGTCAATCCTTTCCTGAAGCCTAGCAACCTTCTCTTTAAGCTATTGTTTCTGAAATCAATAGTTCGCTGACTTACAGTAATAAGCACAAGTAGTAGTCTGTTTGGGGGATGAGGGTGCACTTACAGTAATCCCACTTTTGTTTGTCTTCACGAGAGTTCGTGGCAATCTTTGTGCCCTTGTCTTACTCGTCTTCTCCTTGTGAAACTTAAGGCACATTCTGCGCTACGTTTGTTAGACACAAGTTGCAATGAGACAGTTGTTTTGCTATCTGTCTGTTCATCACCATCATTATCACCACCAATATACTTGCACAGACACTCTGAAACTCTAAAGTGTCGAAGTATCAGACACACCAACATGTCTCGAACACAGCCATAACACAATTTGGATACTGTTAACGGTTTGGACATGGTCAAGGCACATCATGGGCTTTTTGTAAATTTCAAAAGCATTATGGGGGCAGTTTTGGAAATGGAAAATATTTTTGTGGTAATTTTGTAAAATGTAAATAAATAAATAAACATTTTGAGGCACTTTTGTAAATATAAAACTCAATAAACCTAAAGATTACAAGTTTGGGACCAGTTTTGTAAATATAAAAACTCTTGGACTCCAAAATTCTAGGTAATTAAGCATCTGTTGTAGCCATTTTATCTGACAAGGTTAAGGGGGGCCGGCGGCAAGGGTAGAGAGATTGAGAGAGATGTGTTTGTAGAATTGTAGGGGAATGTGTGTGTTATCCCTCCTACATAGTGCCTTTATTTATAGTCGTAAAAGGAGAGAAGAAATTCCTTCATCCCCAAGGAATACAAGTTGTAATAGGAAATGATAACTAGAATCAAATCTAATCTAGGATTTACATAATCACACTTAAATTAGGAAAGTTTACAACACTCCCCCTTAAGTGTGTGTTACTCAAGGTAGATTTAGCATCATGCAGAAGTTGAGGAAGTCGACTCATTGGCACTGATTTTAAGGAACGCTTATTTTCAATAATGTAGAAACTTGCATAAGTAAGTAAGTCTCACTAAAAAACCCTAAGGCTATGGCAAAAACCCCGAGTAGGAACAAAATCCATAGTCTAAGGAAAAATATGTGAGAAATGCAAAGTCAAAAGAAACGTCTATAGGACGTCATCAGGGATATGACCAGCCCAAGGTGGGTGCGTCGTTAAAACCTAATTAGGTAGCAAAAACCCAGTGGGAAAAAATGCTCATAATCGTACGGAAAATTATTACATTAAGATCAAGCAAGTATTCTTCAGGATACTCTCCCTGAGTTTGACATAATTCCAAAGAGAATTAGCAATGTTACAACTCAGAAAGTTTACGCATACCAATTCCATGAACAAGCTCCTGAAACGTCGTCTTTGGCAGTGATTTGGTGAAGAGGTCGACCATATTGTCTTGTGAACGGATTTGCGTGACTTCAATCTTCTGATGCTCTTGTTGTTGATGTAACATCCCACATCGCCCAAGGGAGTGGATCCTGCAAACCTTATATGTATATTCTTGTCTCTACCTAGCACGAGGCTTTTTGGGAGCTCACTAGCTTTGGGTTCTGTAAGAACTCCAAAGTTAAGCGAGTAGCGCGCGAGAGCAATCCCATGATGGGTGACCCACTGGAAGTTCTCGTGTGAGTTCCCAGAAACAAAACCGAGGATGTGGTCAGGGCCCAAATCGGACAATATCGTGCTACGGTGGAGTCGAGCCCGGGATGTGGTGGGGGCCCGGGCCGGGATGTGATAATTTGGTATCAAAGCCAATCCTTGACCGGAAGTGTACCGACGAGGACGTCGGACCCCTAAGGGGGGTGGATTGTAACATCTCGCATCGTCTAAGGGAGTGGATCATGCAAGCCTTATATGTATATTCTCATCTCTACCTAGCACGAAGCCTTTTGGGCGTGCACTGGTTTCGGGTTCCGTAGGAACTCCGAAGTTAAGTGAGTAGCGCGCGAGAGCAATCTCATGATGGGTGACCCACTAGGAAGTTCTCGTGTGAGTTCCCAGAAACAAAACTGTGAGGGCGTGGTCGGGGCCCAAAGCGGACAATATCGTGCTACTGTAGAGTCGAGCCTAGGATGTGGTGGGGGCTCGGGCCGGGATGTGACAGTTGATGTGAAAAGAACTTAGGCGCAATGTGCTTGGTGCTGTCTCATTTGATATAACCCTTCTTGAGTTGTTCGATGCATTCTGCGTTGTCTTCAAGGATCATCGTCGGGACATCAACGGCGGGATAAATATCGCAGGAGCTTTGAATATGGCCCACTACTGCTCTCAACCAAAAGCATTCCCAAGTTGCTTCATGTAAAGCGAGAATTTCAGCATGGTTAGACGAAGTGGCAACTAAGGTCTGTTTAGTTGACCTCCAAGAGATTGTGGTGCCTCCAACGGTAAAGACATAACCTGTTTGAGAACGTGCCTTGTGTGAATTAAAGAAGTATCCTGCATCTGTATAACCAACAGGGCGAGAATCGACTCGAGAAGCAGAAGGTGCGGCATCACTTGAGGATCCGTAAATATAGAATAAGCCCAAATCCGTAGTACCCTTAAGGTAACAGAAGATGTCTTTCACGCCATTCCAATGTTTGCGTGTCGGTGCATTACTGTATCTTGCCAAAAGGTTAACAGCGAAGGAGATGTCGGGTCTAGTGCATTGAGCTAAGTACAATAAAGTGCCTATCACACTTACTTAGATAAGGAACTTCAGGCTCCAAAATCTCTTCATCATCCTCATTTGGACATAAAGGATCTCGTTTTGCATTTAACAATCGAATGACCATAGGAGTACTCGAGGCTTCGCTTTATCCTCATTAAAATGGCGCAACACCTTTTGGGTGTAGTTTGATTGATGTACTAGGATTCCATCCGAATGGTGCTCTATCTCGAGACCGAGATAATATCGGGTCTTACCTAGATTTTTCGTCTCAAATTCTGACTTCAGGTGTGCGGCAGTTCTCGCGAGCTCTTCAGGAGTTCCGATGAGATTCATGTCATCGACATATACTGCAACAATCGCTAATCTGGAATGTGACTTCTTAATGTACACACAAGGGTATAGTTTGTTGTTCACATGCCCTTGACTAGTCAAATACTCACTCAGACGGTTATACCACGTTCTTCCGGATTGTTTCAAATCGTAGAGTGAATGCCTTAGCCGAATTGAGAGCGTGTTTCGGGGTTTGGAATATTTGAATCAGTCAATGTAAGTCATTTGGGAACTTTCATATAAATTTCCGTATTAAGATCTCCATAAATTTTTGTACATTAGCGATATTCGGATTCACGGTAGGCTATTCGGGACCTTGTGCAGTGGATTTCCTCTTCCCGGGGTGTGAATCCTTTGAACCAAGAGGTCTGCCATGCTTTTGTTTGGCTAGCCGCTAATGTATGTGGATCACTGATAGTAATTATAACGCACCACAAAGTAGCCCACAATAATCCTATTAATTTTCCTTATTAACACTAAAATTTGTCGATTGTAGCATATGAAAATAAGGGTCTTTCCCGCAGAAGATTGTTTTATCCAAATACTTAAAATGTCACAAAAACAGGGTGGCTGTCTCCACTGACCAGCCACCAAACAATAATTATTAGACTAACTTACACTTATCCAAATGCAACGAAATTTTATACACACAAACTAGACACACCAAGCTATGCTCACACAAATGTTTGGGATTTTTGGAGTTGATTTGCTATTTAAATTAAATCGTACAAAAATAGTACAGAAACCAATTTTAAATAATACCAATAGATTTTAATTCACAAGTTAAGAAAATGAGTTAGGGGACATGCTATCCACCACCAAATAATCATGCAAGTATGTTATGTTTCATTCAAATCCCTTTTATTTCCGGATGAAGATGCTCAAGTTGGCTCACTGTTAGAACTCAACCTATTACTCTTTCTTACGTAGTATGTTAAGAGAATGGCGTTTTCAACTTAACTTAGTCTCTAGCATGCAATCTAGAATGGTGCGTTCATAGATTTAACAAGTAGAAATCATTAAGAATAAAAAGAGTTTGAGTCATCACAAGGCATCGTAAGTACTGGCGTTGTCTTACTTATCCTAGAAATCGGTTCACATGTTAACCACAATTAACAAGTGCTACTGTATAACATATGTAGGTCCTCATTCAACAAGGGCAGGCAGACATATATTCATAGCATTAAAATCCTAGATATGCTCACTATGTATGCATCCATAGAAACACATAAAGAATTTATCAATGACATAAGTAGTGAAACAATTTTCATCCTTTCATAAAAGTCATTCAAACAAAATATCACAACAAACTTACAATCATATTCGGGGCTTCAAAACAGCCCCTAACTACTAAAAATTAGTTACACATAATTCTCAAATTAAACCAAAAGTAAAACATGAGTTTGAGAAGATAAAACCAAGAAAAATGGAGTGAAACTTTGCTCTCTGCGGTGCTTCTTGTCCCTGCCTCGCACCTCTGCTCCCTGCCCGTGCTCTCCTTCCCGAGGCTCACGCTGCGCAAGGCAGCTCTCTGATTCCTCTCTGCCGTGCTGCAAAGGCAGCTTTGCTTCTCTCTCTTTTGTACCCGCTGGCCTATCTTTTTATTTTTGCCGTGTTCCTCTCTCTTTCCTCATCCCTTATTCTTTTATTTTTCTTTTCTGCTTGCCACTCATTTTGTGTCCTCCTTCATGGATTTGCTGCGTCAGTGCACTGCCATCTCTTATCTTATTCTCAGTGTCTCCCCCATCAACCCACTTTTCCCTTTGTTTATTCATGCCGTGCTCTCCCCTTCCTCATTCTTTTATTCTGTCAGTGCTGCACTCCCTTCTTGTTTTCTTTATTTTTCTTTTCTTTTCTCCATCCGTTCCTTTCTTTTCTTCTACAAAACAAAACCATCATGATGATGTTTCAAACATCATCATGACTTATCATTATTATATTTTTTTTAATTTAATTTAAAAGCTGATCTACACAGACAGTTTTGACGAATTTATTACATAAAATTTCACTTGTTCTATTTTTATTTTCTTTGCTAGACAAATCCTATAATACGCAAAAACAAAGTAAATAGCTCAAAAATATAAGGAACTAACTAATAAAAGACAAGTGAAATTGATGTAAAATATATATAAATATGAACTTATCAATCACCAAGATTGGTCCCCTAGGCCTTCAGGAGGGAAGTCCGTCATACATTTAGTACATCCATCTTTGCTGGCGTATTCGCAGTTGGAATATGTGATATTGTCACTCGCGCTAGATTAGTGAAAGCATCTGGCATACTCTGAGCTACGCTCTGGAGATCTAATATGCGCTGCACTTTAGTTTCAGACTGAGCGGTACGGGGATCTAAATAAGACAAAGTGGGAGTCGTGCACGATAATTCGCGTTGTTCTTCAAGACAATTCGCGTTGTTCTTATCTCCCCCTAACGATGGGAAGATTGTCTCATAAAAGACAATTCGCGAAACGAGCGGTAAACAGATCGCCTGTCAAAGGTTCTAAGTAATGAATAATCGAAGGAGAATCATATCCGACATAGATTCCCATCCTTCGCTAAGGCCTCATTTTTGTACGTAAGGGCGGTGAGATCGCCACATATACCGCAGAACCAAAAACGCGTAGATGCGATATGTCAGGTTCGTATCTGGTAACCAATTGAAGGCACTATATGGTTGTGTCGCAACAGGCCTTAGGCGGGCCAACTTTGCTGTGTGCAATATTGCATGGCCCCAAGCAATGATCGGGAGCTTGGTACGTATGACCAACGATTGAGCAATCATTTATAATTGCTTAATGAAAGCCTCTGCTAGGCCTTTCTGGGTGTGAACATGGGTTACGAGATGTTCAACTTCAACCCCAACCAACATGCAATAGTCATCAAAAGTTTTAGAAGTGAATTCTCCAACATTATCCGATCGAATAGATTTGATAGGATAATCAGGGTGGTGAACCCTGAGCTTGATAACCTAAGCCAACAGTTTGGAGAATGCAGCATTCCTTGTTGACAACAAACACACGTGTGACCAACTTGTGTGGAAGCGTCAACCAAAACCATAAAATATCTAAATGGTCCGCAGGGATGGTGAATCAGTCCATAAATGTCCCTCTGAATACGTTGTAGAAAAATGGGAGGATTCGAACGATTTTTTTCATAAGAAGGCTTAGTAATAAGCTTTACCATATAACATGTTTGACATGCAATTCCTTGGATAGAACCTAAGCTTCGGGTTAGTGGATGTCTGTGTGATGATTTGAGGATTCGGCGCATCACTATTCATCCAGGATGTCCCAAACGATCATGCCAAAGTGTAATTTCTTGCGCGGTCCCAGTAGTAGGGTCGGCCACATAGTGGCATTCTATGGGGCGTATGGTCGTAGTATACAGACAACTCGGGATATGCTCCATCTTCTCTAGAATACCCTTATGGCCATATTCGTAGGAAGTTATGCACAGAAATTCAATTCCATTTTCTACGTGGGTTTCAGCGTGGTAATTGTTATCTCTAATATCCTTGAAACTTAACAACGTTCTTCAGGAACGTGAAGAATAGAGTGCCTCAGCAATGGTCAAGATTGTACCATTGGACAACATTATACGTGCCTTACTGTATCCTTCAATCAGGTTGGATGGGCCTGAGAGGGTTGTCAGAGGTGCATTCTTAGGTATGAAGTTAGTGAAATAGATGCGTTCACGTAAAACGGTGTGCGTGGTTGCACTATCTACCAGACAATTAACTTCCCTACTAATCATACCTAGAATGAAAAATGAATTTGAATCGGTCACATGCATAAAATTTCTAAAAACAAATAACAATTCAAATAATTTCATTTATTTAAGGATGGTAATTATTTAAAACTTAATATCCAAAAACAAATCATCAACAAAGAATCCAAACATAAAGAAAAATTGTTCAAAAATCAACCAAAAACAAAGGGGGGTTTGCCAATAGGTGGAATTCGGCCCCATGGTGGAATCTTAACGAACTAAAATTGTTTATGTCTAAGATTCTAATATTCCATAGGGGTTGTATCCTTTTGAAAGTCAGAAACCTCCATCTTTGTAGTCTCCGGTTTGTCCACTTGCACGAAATTTGATTTAAACATTTTACGATGAGAATGATATTCAGCTACAACCTTCTGGGGAGTTAGGCAAACACAGGACCAATGGTCCTTTGAACCACATCGATAGCACATGTCCGCATCTATGGTTTCAGGTGCTTTGCCCTATTCTTGAAGTTCAGGGCCTTTGGAGCGAGGTTTGAGCGATTCTGGGCTTTGTTTCCTCCCTTGGATGGGCCTTGACTCTGTTGACCTTCACGGGGTGGTTTTTGGCTGCCCCTACCACGCCTCTTTTGGCATTTTGGGCGTTGATTTGTGTTATAATGTGCTTCAGGCACAACAGTTGCCCCAGTAGGTCGAGCTTGATGATTCTTCTTCAACAGCTAGTTCTGTTTCTCAGCGAGAAGTAAAATAGAGATCAAATCTGATAACTTAGTAAACTTTTGAGCTCTATATTGTTGTTGCAGGACAATATTAGAAGCAAAGAAGGTCGAATAGGTATTCTCCAAGAGATCTTCTTCGGTCAAAGTTTCATTACAAAACTTGAGAAGTGATTGGATTCGACAAACTTCAGAATTGTATTCATTCACGGACTTAAAGTCTTGGAAGCGCAAATGCTGTCAGTCATGTCTTGCTTCAGGCAAGAATATGTTCTTTTGGTGATCAAAATGATCAACCAAAGTGACCCATAGTGCACGTGGTCCTCCTCAGCAAGGTATTTAGTTTGCAAGGCCTCATGGATATGTCTTCGGATGAATATCATAGCAGTGGCTTTTTCAGCTTCACTAGCAGGGTTATCCGTCTCTTCTTCAATGGCGGGACGCAAGTTCTTTGCAGTGAGGGGGAGCTTCACATCTTGAACCTACTTGAGGTAGTTCATTCCAGAGACCTCCAAAGTGGTGAAGTCGAGTTTGTTCAAATTCGACATGTTCCTATCACAAAATAGATGGACAAGATGTGGTTAGTGTAATGGAGAAAAATCAATCCATTCACATAGGAGTAGAACGTACAGGTTCTAATAGACATGTATTGGTTTAATTTTGCATGAAAAAACTTCGGGTTTTCATGGGTGATGTTTTTAAATGAAAACTTCAGGTTTTCAAGCAAGGCATGTTTTTAAGAAACTTCAGGTTCATATGTTCCTGCAGGCAACATAAACATATACACAGAAATATGCAACAAGAATATATGCAAATAGAACTTCAGGTCTATAATTATAATTGAATTAATTATTTGGACTTCGGACCAAATTTAAAGTGTAGGTGAAAAATATAAAACCCATTGGGCCTAAAATAATTAGGCAAATAAACTCAGGGCCCAAAAGATGGCCTAAGCCTACATGTGGCTTAATAAAATGGGTGTCGTGCATCCCAGCCCCAAGAATAGGCTGGGTTTGGTCTCGGGTCAAGCAAGCATGCAGGCCCTTGCATCACAAGGTAATTGGGCTGGATGTGCAAGCCCAAAAAAAATAAAATGAAGGCCCATAAAGGGCACAACTCACCTGTGATGCGGCGCATGGGAGACGGTAGGAGCCCAGTGGGCTCGACTGCGTCTACGGGCCAGATCATCACGAAAGCTCAATGGGATGGTGATGTGGATCGAAAAACCAGCGGCACAGGCAAGGCCCAACGTCATGGGTGCTGTGCGAATAGACAAAGAGAAAATCGAGGCCCGTTAGGGCTCATATGTGATTTTCAGGCTACCCTAGCGGCGCTGGGTGTGGGGATCTGCCGGATTCAATCGACGGCATCGCTTCAGGCGACATTTCCATGGTCGATTCAAGCTTATGGTTCATTGGAGAACCAAATATTTGTCGGCGGAGATGAAATCTCAACGTCGGGGGAGGGGGAACCGAATGAATTCAATTGAATTCGAATGAAAAACCCATGAAATTCTTCTGAAATTTCGAGAAATGGTTGGTGAAAACGATGGGTTTTGTCCAATTTACACGACTGCAGGTCGTGTTTCGTCCGAAAAATCGATAGGGATGACCTGTGCTTTAGGCTGTGGGTTGGGACAAGGTGCTTCAAGCGCATCGTTTTCGGTTCAAGCTTGTGGCCTGGGTTTCAATATTGGGCTTTGTTTACCAGGCCGTCGCAGACTGTTGGCCTGGTGCTGGCGGCTTGCATGATGCAAGGTCATGTCAAATATCAAATATCAAATAGTTTCCCGATTTCAATTTTTTTTTCTTTTTTTTTTTCAATTCAATTCATATATAATTCAATTGGATGCATATGCAATTCAATAATTTTAATGCATGTACATATATTTGATGCAATTCATGGGAAATATCAAATTCACATAATTCAACAATTATGAATATAATGCATACACAATTTATGTAGAATGTAAAATTCGAAAAACGTAAAGTTAGGTCATGCATTATGGTGAATGTTCATGCAATCAGGGCTGCAAAAATATCGAGATAAAAACCGTTGTTTTGAAAGAACTTGATTGAGTGATGATATGGATGAACTGGTTTGATGTAGAAAATCTCCTCGTCAAATTCCTAAGCGCAGTGATAGAAATGTGCTGATAACGTGTTGTAGCCTATTTTATCTGACAAGGTTAAGGGGGGCTGGCAGCAAGGGTAGAGAGATTGAGAGAGATGTGTTTGTAGGATTGTAGGGGAATGTGTGTGTTATCCCTTCTACATAGTGCCTTTATTTATAGTAATAAAAGGAGAGAAGAAATTCCTTCGTCCCCAAGGAATACAAGTTGTAATAGAAAAAGATAACTAGAATAAAATCTAATTTAGAATTTACACAATCACACTTAAATTAGGAAAGTTTACAACAACATCCATATTTTGAATGAATTTTGTGTATTTTAAATTTTTGATTGACTATTGTATATTGCAAAGGTAATAGAGGTTGATTAATTTGATTGGTTGTGCATAATTTGAATTAGATATGGGTAAGTATTGTTTTAATATTTGTAATATTTATTATATTTTAATCGTCTAGTCCTAGCTGTGTTCATGTCCATGCCCTTATTTTATGAGATTTACCATAAATTTACCATGTCACCGTCTTTATGTGTCGCGCATCGCCGTATCCGTGGTTGTGCCCATGACTGTTTTCTTGTATGTTCTTCTCTACAGAGAAGAAATCATTTAACTGAATCCTCCATAACTCAAAATTCTGCAGAGAAATTAAGTGGGTAAGTAAGAATTTGCTCACTCAATCTTGGGTTTTCCTTAGAATTTGCTCACTCAATCTTGGGTTTTCCTTTTTCTTTTAGTTACCGGATTATATTTCTTGTTGATTTGATATAAAATTCGTAGAACTAAAGACTGAATTTTTATCTCATTTTTGTAGTTACCCTATGTGAATGCAATATTAAATTTCAGGGCTCATTTTTTAATCTGGGTTGATTTGTTTTTTATTTGGTATGCAGACATTTTTACTGTGGTAGTTGTTTTGGTGGAGTTTTCAGTGACATGAAAGGCAATGGCTGTTTTTGGTGGGCTTTTCATCCCACAGTGTTCCGTTCCACCCAACGTGTCAAACGTACCCTTAAGGATTGAGTTTTCATCCCATGATTGGTTCTGAAATAAAAAAAATTATCAATTTAGTTAGGTGTCTTTGTAGGATTTATAATAATCGTATTATATAAAACACAATATTAATCCACCCAATATAGAGTGTTTTATTGATATGTTTTTTTTGTCCCATACCGACTCTTTCCTTTTCTCTTCTCCTCCTAGCCACTATACAAAGAGGGCTTTGGGGAAAGGAGAAAACACAATAGGAGAATCAATTCTCTTAAGCTCTAGAGAGGAGAGAAAAATCATTTCACTCTACTAGTAATCTTTTTTTTCTTAGTTTTGCCTCTAGGGTATAACCGTGGCCCTAGAATTAGGAGGCTACTAAGAACTATGACGGTTTGATGTAAATTGTGATAACCACAATATCTTACATGGTTGCATAAACTCGAAAAATCACATTTTGATTTGTCGCTTTTTTACGATTTCTTTTTTGGAATATGTTCTCCTAGGTGTAAGAATCGTTCTCTCAAATTTCGTGCAAAGATGTGCCACGATTTGAGAGAAATTACAAAACCTAGTTTTGTGACTTCTTGAAAATATTTCAGTTTTTTTTTTTCCAGTCGGTTCGGAGGCTGAATTTAGGGTACATGTGATTTTTATTTTATTTGATTGTTTTGCTTGAGGCTTGTAGTCTATCATATAAGATTCAAAACCACATAAAATACACGTCATTTGGATGAGTATCGAAGAAGATATGGCTTCGCAAACATGCCTTCGCAAATCTGTGAAATCTGGGATTTCTGCAGAAAATTTGGAGACAAAAGTGATTTTATTTTTCTAGTTTTCCGAGCTCTTTTTCATGCTGTCAAAGTCAATTTTTGGAATTTTTTTTTTTATAGAAATAGAAGTTTTAGTTCGTAATCTGGGCTTTCCAGTGACATAAGTACCCATTAAACCGATACATATCTAGTGAGATCTGGTCCAGGGAAATTGACCTCACAAAATTAGAAAACTGGGATTTTCACATTTTTTTGGAGGAAGATAATCTCTACGATGTTGGGATATTATGTCAGTTTAAATTACTTGAGTATTCTAAACAAGATATTATATCATTTTATTGCTCGTTTTGATATTGAGCATTTAAATGTAAAGAAAATATACTTTTGTAGAATATTTGTTTATGGGACTAAGGGGGGTGTATTCAATTGGGATTTTGAGGGATTTTAATTCTTTTAATGAATCAAGGGGTATTCAATCAGGAATTTAAGTGATTCTCTGAAATTCAATGTGTATTCAATCAGGATTTTAAGATAGTTTATGAAAATCCTTAGAAATCCTGGTGTATTCAATTAGGATTTTAAAGAAGTTTATCACATTATAGGTGTATTCAATTAGAATTTGATTTTAAAGAATTTGAGAAAGTTGAGGAATTAGAGGGAATTGGAGAGATTTCGTAGTGTATTTTGAGCATCCACAAATCTCACCTCTCCCCAAGAGATTTCGAGGGAATTGAATCAAAATTTTACATGGAATCTCTACAAATCAATTAAACTCCATAAAAATCCATGGATTTATAAATCCATTAAAATCTCTCAAATTCTCAATTTAATACACCCTCCTAAAATTCTAATTAGGTGATTTGATTTTCATATTACTATGATTATCAAATAGAATTAGAATTATTAAGAGATTATCTCCTATTATCTCTTTGATTGATTTGGATTGATTATCTAAGTGATTATCTCCTCATTAATTATTTTGAATTGATTAGTTAAGTGATTATCTCATTGGATTGATTATCTAAGTGATTATCTCCTCATTAATAAATTTGGATTGATTATTAAGTGATTGTCTCCACTTTAATTGTTTTTGTATTAATTGTCTAAGTGATTATCTCCTAATGAATTTATATACGATTGTTTATTCTTTTAATTATTTAATGATGAATAATTAAATATTTGTTATAAGGCTTGTTATTGTTGTAAGCCTATTTAACTCATTTATTCTAAGGGAATAGAGAGGGAGGCCGACGGTAGTGAGATAGAGAAAATAGAGATTTAATTGTAAGGTGTGTGTTGTATCACCCCCATTGTGCCCTTATTTATAATAGTAGGATAGGTAAAATCCTTACCCTCTTAGGATTATAACTCTAATAGGAATTAAACTACTAAAAGGAATATAAAAGATATCCCTAGATACACTAGGATTTACACAATCACATTCATATTCCAAATATGACTGCAACACTCCCCCTTGAGTGTGTAAATACTTAACAAACCATCGCATCAGATCTTCAGCAGATAAGGTGAATAGTTGATGAAATCGGTGGCACAACGGGTGAATGCGAGTCTCAAATTTAAAGAAAGTACGCATTTGTAGTAAAACTCACAAAACCTTGCTATGGAAAAACCCAAGGTATGGGGAAAACCAATAGACTAAGGAGAAAAGTGAGAAGTATGGATAATGTCTAAACCAAATGTCAAACAAGACGAAAGTAATGAACTCAACAGAGTATGATCATCCCAGGATGGTTGCCTCGTTAAAACCTTTTTAGGTAGCAAAAACCCAGTGGAAGAGTAAATTAAGATCAAGTAAGTATGCTTCTGGATACTTCCCCTGAGTTAGACATAACTTCTAAATAAAAGGACTACAAGCGATTCAACTCAGATAATTTACGCATACCGATTCCTTGGACAAGCTTCTGGAAAGTAGACTTGGGCAATGACTTGGTGAAGAGATCAGATAGGTTGTCCTGGGAACGGATTTGCTTGACTTCAATGTTCTGATGCTGTTGTTGCTAATGAGAATAAAAGAACTTCATCGTTATATGCTTGGTGTTGTCTTCCTTAATGTATCCCTTCTTTAACTGCTCGATACATGTTACATTGTTTTCAAAGATCGTCATAGGAAGGTCAACGACGGAAGTAAGACCACTAGTGCTTCGAATATGTTCCATAACTGCTCTAAACCAAAAGCACTCACGCGATACTTCATGCAGGGCGAGAATCTTCGCATGGTTTGAAGAAGTCGCAACAAGCGTTTGCTTGGTAGACCTCCAAGATATAGCGGTGTCTCCAACAGTAAAGACATAGCCCGTTTGAGAACGTGCCCTATGTGGGTCAGACATATATCCATCATCTGCGTAACCAACAATTCAGGAATCAATTCGAGAACCGAAAGGGACGGCAACACTCGAAGATTCATGGGTATAGAACAAGCCCAAATCCGTTGTACCATTGATGTAGCTGAAAATGTCTTTAACACCATTCTAGTGTCTGCGTGTGTGCGCATTGCTGTATTTAGCCAAAAGATTAACAACGAATGTGATGTCAGGTCTAGTGCATTGAGCCAAGTTCAATAAAGCCCTAATTGCACTTAGGTATGGGGTTCCAGAATCTCTTCCTCATCCTGCTTTAGACGAAAAGGATCTCGTTTAGCCTCTAGAGTCCAAACAACCATAGGTGTACTAGAAGGCTTCGCTTTATCTTCATTAAAACATCGCAACACCTTTTGGGTGTAGTTCAATTGATGTACTAGGATTTCATTCAAACAATGCTCGATCTCCAGGCCAAGACAATATTGAGTTTTCCCAAGATCTTTCATCTCAAATTCTGATTTCAAGTGCGCGACAATTTCCTCAAGCTCTGTGGGAATGCCGATAAGGTTCATGTCGTTGACATAAACTGCAATGATCGCAAATCCGGAATGTGACTTCTTTATGAACACGCATGGGCATAATTCGTTGTTCACATAACCCTGACTTGTCAAATATTCACTCAAACGGTTATACCGCATCCGCTCGGATTGTTTCAATCAGTAGAGTGATCTCCTCAATCTAAACAAGAGAGTGTTTCGTGGTCTAGAACTATTTGAACCAGTCTATGGAAGTCATTCTGGAACTTTCATGTAGATTTATGTATCTAGATCCCTATAGAGATATACGATTACCACGTCCATAAGGTGCATATTCAGTTTTTCGGAAACTACCAAACTGATTAGGTAGTGGAATGTTATGACGTCCATTACGGGGGAATACGTCTCCTCGTAATCAATCCTAGGGCGTTGAGAGAAACCTTGCTCTACGAGGCGTGCTTTGTATCGCACTATTTCATTTTTCTCATTACGCTTCATGACGAAAACTCACTTGTAGCCCACAGGCTTCACACGTGGTGGTGTAGGAACTATAGGTTCAAACACGTTACGTTTCGCATACGAATCGAGTTCGACCTGGATTGGTTGTTTCCAGTTTGACCAATCTGTTTTACATTGGCATTCATCAATGGAACGTGGTTCAATGTCATCGCTAAGCATGATGTCAATAGCTACTAAGTACACAAAATCATCGTCGACAATCATCTCATTCCAATTCCAAACCTCATCTAATATTACGTAGTGGACTGAAATCTCACAATTCTCGGGAGGCCAGGTTGTCTCGTCTAAGACATCACCGTAATCTAGAACAACCTCATGCGTTGGAACGGATGAGTGAGCGATGGTCAGATTCAAACTAGGGTAACTAGTTGGTTCCGATTTCCTCTTTTGGGGTTGTGAATCCTTTGAATCAAGGGGTCTGCCATGCTTTAGGGTCGGAGCAGATGATTAGCTAGCCGCCAATGTACCGGGCCACGTGGAAGGTGCGGCCTCCCCAACTTCAGGGATGGTCTGGCCTTCCCAAGCAGGATTATGACGTACGCAAGGTACATCTATCCTTGCAGATGCATTTGTTGCGGGTATATATGATCTTGTCACCTTTGGTAGATCAATAAAGGCATCTGGCATGCTCTGAGCAATCCTCTCAAGATCTATAATTCATCACACCTCAGTTTTAGACTGAGTAGTGCGGGGATCTAAATGAGACATAGTGGGACCATACCACGAAAATTTGCGACATTCTCCAAGAACGTTAACATGCTTATCTCTCCCTAACGACGGGAAAACTGTCTCATCAAAGTGACAAACTGTAAAACGTGCAGTAAAGAGATCTCCTGGCAAGGGTTCTAAATAGCGAACAATTGATGGCGAATCATAACCGACATAGATTCCCATTTTTCTCTGAGGACCCATTTTGGTACGTATTGGCGGCGCTATTGGCACATAAAATGCGCACCCAAACACACGTAAATGTGAGATGTCAGGCTTGTATCCAGTAACCAACTGTAACGGTGAATAAGGTTGGGTAGCGTTGGCCTTAGACGTACCAGCATAGCTGCGTGCAATATTGCATAGCCCCAAGCGCATACTGGTAGTTTGGTTCTTATAACCAAAGTCCGAGCTATCAATTGAATGCGCTTTATGAAAGCTTCTGCTAGGTCGTTTTGGGTGTGAACATGGGGTACATGATGTTCCATATCAATCCCTACTGACATGAAATAATCGTCAAAAGTCTGTGATGTAAACTCTCCAGCATTATCCAGTCGAATCGACTTAATCGGATAATCAGGGTGGTGAGCCCTTAACTTAATAATTTATGCTAGGAGTTTTGCAAATGCAGCGTTGCGTGTGGACAACAGGCAAACATGTAACCATCGTGTCGATGCATCAAACAACACCATAAAGTATCTAAATGGTCAGCATATTGGTTGGATAGGTCCATAAATATCCTCTTGAATCATCTGAAGAAACTTAAGGGGGTTGTGAATAATCTTTGTAATCAAGGGTTGAGTATTCAACTTCCCCAAAGAACAGGCTTTGCATGGCGGGAATCAACGTAAGAAGGTAATTGATGCCCATGTGATGATTTGAGGATACGGCGCATCATGTCACGTCCAGGATGTCCCAAGCGGTCATGCCAAAGCAGTAAAGTGCTTTGGAACTCAGGAACATAGCCTGCCACATGGTGAGCTTCTATGTCGTAAATGGTTGTTATGTACAACCCACTAGGGAGACGTTCCAACTTTTCATGAATACGCTTCTGGCCATATTTAAACGAAGTGATACAAAGAAATTCATAACCATTATCGTCAGTGGTTTCAACATGATATTATCTCAAATATCTCTAAAACTCAGCAATGTTCTTCCGGAATGTGGAGAATAGAAGGCCTCTTTAATGGTTAAGATGGTACCATTAGACAACATGATACGGGTCTTTCCGTATCCTTCAATCAGGTTGGATGGGCCTGAGAGAGTTGTCAAAGGTGCTTTCTTGGGTATAAAGTTAGTAAAATAGTGTCGCTCACGCAATATGGTGTGCGTGGTAGCACTATCAGCCAGACAACTAACTTCTCCACTAGACATACCTAGAAATAAATTGATTGAATTGGTCACATGCATAAATATAATTCTATTCATTTAATTAATCAATTCGAGAAATAATATCCATAAAATAACAATCCATAATTCAAAACAAACCAAAACCAAACAAATTATTCCAAATACTTAGAAAAATTGTCCAAAATTAAACCATAAATCTAGAAAAATAGGGGGAGGGTCCGGCCACTCCTAGTGGGTTCGACCACTAGGGGTAAAACACCTTAAAACATGTCTAAAAGTCATATTTCCTTAGGAGCTGATGCCTCATGAAAATCTGATATCTCCATATATGTAGTAGCATCTTCCAGATGTTCCACATGTGCAAAGTTAGACTCACGACGAGAATGATATTTAGCAATAGCCTCGGGGTAGCTCGGTATGCGCGTGACCAATGATCCCTTGATCCACAGCGGTAGCACATGTCCAGTTTAGTGGAAGCCGATTGAACGATAACTTTTCCCTTGTTCTTGAAGTTTGGGGCCTTAGGGGCAAGGGGTTGGCGCTGCTGGGTCACATTTCCCCCCTTGGGTGGGCCTTGACTCTGTAGACCTTGGGCCCGTGATGGGGCTTGCTGCCCATTGCCACGACCACGATGATTTTTATGTTGTTTAAGGCTGCTAGAATTGGTCGCATGTGTTTCAGGTGCGACATTCGAGCCAGTCAGTCGAGCTTGATGATTCTTCATCAAAAGCTGGTTTTACTTTTCAGGGTGAAGTAAAACAGAGATCAAATCCAAAAATTTGTTAAATTTATATGCCCTATATTGTTGCTGCAGGACAATATTGGTGGCATGGAAGGTAGAATAGGTATTCTCCAAGAGATCTAATTCGGTTAGTTCCACTTTACAAAACTTTAGTAGTGATCGGATTCTACAAACTTCAGAGTTGTATTCATTCACGAACTTAAATGTCTTGCTTCAGGCAAGTATATGTCTTTTTGGTGATCGAAACGGTCGGCCAGAGCAAGCCAGAGGGTGTGAGGCTCCTCCTCAGCGAGGTACTCAGTATGCAGTGCATCATGGATGTGTCTTCGAATGAAGATCATTGCATTAGCTTTCTGAGCTTCGTCGACGATAGGTGCCTCGATGGTGACTCTAATACCCTTTGCAGTAAGATGGAGCTTCACGTCTTGAACCCACTTTAGGTAGTTTCTTCCAGATACTTCCAGAGCGGTGAAATATAGCTTGTTCAAGTTCGACATGTCCCTAAAATAGAGGGTACAACAAAAACGTGGTTAGTCATATGGTAATCCATAGACATACATCGTAGAACATTCAGGTTCTATATATATGTATTGGTTTAATTTATGCATGAAAGCTACAGGTTTCATGTGATAAGTTTTGATTGAAAACTTTGGGTTTCAAAGGCACAAAATATGAAACTACAGGTTCAATTTAGTTTTATAAACGATTAGATCATAAATGAAAATTTCCTACAAGAACACAGAATGCAATATGCTGATTTAAGTGTAGTGGATTTGAGTTGCTTCAGGAACTCAAGTATGAGAGTTTTGGGACTACAAAATGATGTCAACGGTTTAAACTATAAAACTAAATTATTGAATCGTTAATGTTCAAAATTGATCTTTAGGTCAATAATTTTGGATTTATTATCAAATTAATCAACCGCATGTCACTTTTAATTAATTCAATAGATCAGATCGATCGTGGAAGCAAGAATAATAATAACTTTCGGGTTAAAATTATTTAAAATGTAAAAATTTAGCATTGGATTCAAAAAACCATAGCCCAATAACATTTGGGCTTGGGTGCCTTGAGTAAGGCAAAGCCCTAGAGGCTAAGGGTGGGTGCGGTGCGGTTTCGAGTAAAACCACAACCAAATTCGAAACTTTTTGCGGTGCGGTGCGGTGCAATTTTGAAGCCAAAACCGAAATGAAACCAAACTGTTTGGTTCAGTTCGGTGCGGTCCGGTTTCGGTTTGGTTTTTGAGAAAAAAAATGTACAATTTAAAATATACACTTATTTATGCATAAGACGGTCTTATTTTCCTTATATATTAATTAATGAATATACAGCAACAACAATGCAGCAAAAAACAGTGGCAAAACTGCAAAAAAAATGCAACAAAACTGCATAAAAACGCAGCAAAACAACAGAAAAACAGCACCAAAACTGCAGCAAAAAACTGCACCAAATATGCACCAGGTCGCACTGTCGCAGACTCGCAGAGATGCAAGCAGAAGCAACCAGGTCGTAGAATTGAAGATGAGTTTCAAGAAGATGAGTTAAGGAAAAGATGAGTTTTAAGAAGATGAGTTAAGGAGATGAAGATGTGTTTCAGCCTTCAGGAGTTGAAGTGCAAAACTAGATGATAATGATAGTCTAGTAACCTAGTTGAACTAATTAAAAGTTTAAAATATAACATTTATTTTTAATTTTATTATATGGTGCGGTTTCGGTTTCGGTTTCGATGCGGTTTTGAAAACTCAAAACCGAAACCAAACTGTTTTCTTTGTCTAGGTTCAGTTTCGAAACCGAAACGGTTTCAAAACCGCACAACCAAACCGTTTGGTGTGGTTCGATTCGATGCGTGTTTCGGTTTTCGGTTCCAAGTGCCAACCCCTAGTAGAGGCTTTTGGGCCTCGAGTTTGGCTGCTAAGCAGCCCACATGTGGCTGCAGGCCACGGGCCAAGGGATTGGGTAGCCCAGCAGCAAGCTGCTGGCGTTTTTGGGCCAAAGGGTGCATGGGAGTAAGCCCAGCCGAAGCTGGCTTATGGGTTAGCACACGCGAGGCCCAGCCGAAGCTAGGGCTGGGTCTTTGGGTCATGGGACAAGCTTAGCATGCAGGGCTGGCTGTGGTACATGTGGGTCGGGTTGGATCGGGGCTTCAGATCCGTAAGTTATGCAGCCCAGGCCGAAGCCTAGTGGTTTCCAATAGGGCAGCGAGCCCAAAGGGCTATGCCCCTTGTCCAAGTGTCAATACGACATTGTCTCCCCACGCGGCTGGGCTTCAGGCCAGCGCGGTGGTCTAGCATGGTGTCACGGTGGTGGTGCGGTGGCTGTGCCGCACGGTTTCCCATGTATCTTTTTTTTCTTTTTATTTTTTCGAATTTTATAGGGTTTGAAAAAAACCAAATTGCTTCTAATTTATTTATATGCTTTGACTCACAAATTCCACATAGCAATATAATTGCGTAATGCATGAAATATATGAAACATATACAATATATATCGGAAGGAAAATATAAACATAGGGGGATTCATGCATCATGAGAAATGTTTTCATGCTTCATGTTCGTTTCAAATATCTTCCTTTATTTTAAGCTTATTTGATTGGCAGAAAACAAATAAAAGCCTTTGAATTTTGTGAAAGATAGCCTCTTCCTACGATCCGTCAGTTCCTCAGCTTCTGGCAAGAGGGTACTGATAACATGTTGTAGGCCTATTTAACTGAGCTATTCTAAGGAAATAGAGATAGGGAGGTCGGTGGTAGTGAGAGAGAGAAGAGAGAGATTTAATTGTGAGGTGTGTATTGTATCACCCCCATTGTGCCTTTATTTATAGTAGTAGGATAGGTAAAATCCTTACCCTTTTAGGATTAAAGCTCTAATAGAAATTAGACTACTAAAAGGAATATAAAAGATATCCCTAGATACACTAGGGTTTACACAATCACATTCATATTCCATATGACTGCAACAGTTATGAGCATGCCATTTTGGAAAAAAAGAGTCCATATTTAGGATGTTCATCCCACGTGATAAGTCCATTTTATACTATATATTTTACCATATTCTTAGTTATAGTTTACCGGTTATTTTGGTAGAATTTTGATACTTTGTTATATATTTTCAATGTATTACATTCGACTTCCTCTGGATCAAAACATGATGAAAAAGATGAATTTTGGAGTGATTCAAATTGGAGGACGTTCGTATGTCTCTTAACTTGATCGTGTCAAAGTTTCATAATTTTCTACCAAGCGGTTTATTTATGGTGATGAAATAAAGGAGTAGCGCACAGTGCTGTCATACTGACGTTTGGGCTTCTTTGGGCTTTTTGGCATCCAAAATGATGTCTTTTGGATTCAAGACCTTCTACAATTATGTTCGGGACATCTTACGCTTTAATTCAAGTTGTTTTGGGCCTGTTTAGGAGCCCTGGAAGTCCAAAAACGTGGCTGATTTGTGGCTGGGCAGATTTCCCTATTTGATTAGGATTATGTTTCCTAATTTATTTTAATTTATTTGGTTTCCTAGTATTATTCTAAGACTTTTTCTAGGTAGGGTTTTATTTTCTAGTAGTATAAATAAGGCTTTTTAGCCATTAGAAAAGGGGGAAGTGAGAAGAGAACGCACACACTATTTGGAGAATTGCTTTTAACAATTCAAGTTTATTTTCATGGTGTTTTCTATCCATGTTTTTAATAATAATTTGTTTTATAATTTTTCGTAACTAGTTTCGTTTGCTAGGGCGATGCCACTAGCCTTAGCAAGAATATGTAGTTTCTTTTCAATTTACTTATGATATTATGCATGCAAGTTTTGAATTGTTAATCACCGGTTTAAACTATCTAATTGTCTTGATGATTGGTCACCATTAGGATATTTAGAAAAGTAATTTAATGCAATTTTGGCGAAGGGCTGTCCCTAAAATTAGCGCTGGCTTCTTGTGGTTAATATGTGTAACTTCTTAGGATGAACAACACGTCTTAAGGGTTATATGGTTTTTCAAAAGGATTTCACAAAACTTAATGAGTCTTGCATGTTCACATTTGATCTGGACGCCACAGACGGGTTGCATGTTCGATATACGTTCTATGTTGGAGGTTCCAAATAGGGCATACTTTAGGAAAACCTAACCTTCAAATATGCATGTGTAATTCATAAGTAATTGGAAGAACTATGTAGGATTGTTAAGGTGACGGCGGAACCCTAGTGCTCAAATTTATTTTCAAAACTATTTTCTTTTGTTTTCTTTACTTTCCCAATTTATTTAATTGTTTTTAATTAAATTCGTTTTTAATAGTTTAGGTCATAAAATCAACTTTCTCCAAACTTTGTTTTCAAATAAATAATTAAGATTTGGTTTTAACATAAATTATTCATTAAATCCCTGTGGAAAACGACTTTGTTTGAGCTGCTATACTACGATAACCTTGTACTCCCCAAACTTAACTTTTTGCTTAATAGAACCCTTGTTCTAACCTTTACTTATATGCTGATAATTCCTCTTGTATTACTCACAAACTTTTGTTACAAATCATATCCTTGTATTTGCACAAATATCCAGTATTATACCAGATTGCAAACTAAGGCAGTTACACGATATTTTCCCAACTAATCATCAACTAACAACCACAACATTCAACCAATGATTCTAAGACACTTGTCAGTTAACAATATCATCATATCCCAACCTTGTACAAATATCACCAACAGTATCCTATCATTACCCCACCCTTAAAACGAACCTTGTCCTCAAGGTTGGAATGTAGGAAATCTCTGTTTGAATGCCACAAAATCTTCCCAAGTGGCATCCTCTTTGGAATGATGCTTCCATTGCACCAAAACTTGAGTTGAAGAGGAATTGTCATTGCTGATCACCCGATGTTGTAAAATTGCCATAGGATAGTCTTCCACTATGCCTTCATCTATCACCATCGGTAATGGAGTTGCAGGGACAATACCAGTTGCTTTTTTAAGCAAGAAACATGAAAAACTGGATGAAGTTTTGAAGTTGCAGGCAAATCTATCTTGTAAGCAACTGATCCCACCTTCTGTAATACTTTGAATGGACCATAAAACCTCGGTTGTAGTTTGTGAAAATGATGTTTAGCAAGAGATTTATGATGATAAGGTACCAATTTGAGGAATACCATATCACCCACTTCAAAAGATCTCTCACTGCGATGCTTGTCAGCTTGCTGCTTCATGCGTACTTGGGCAGCAACAAGATTGGTTTTGAGTTGGGATAAGATCTTGTTTCTTTCTTGTAAACTCCTATCAACCAAATCAATTTTTGTTGCTCCTGATTCATAAGTAGGCACAGTAGGAGGAGGTTGACCATAAACAACCTCATAAGGTGTAAGTTTCGAAGAGGTATGGAAAGTAGTATTATAGTGCCATTCTGCCCAAGGAAGCCATTGAACCCATATTTTTGGTTGATGACTGCAAAAACATGTCAATTATGTTTCCAACCCTCTGTTAGTAACCTCTGTTTGACCATCTGTTTGAGGATGGTATCCTGAGCTCATACACAATTGAGATCCTTATAGTGTAAAAACTTCCTTCCAAAAAGAGCTTAGAAAAATAGGATCGCTATCATTTACAATTGTTGAGGGCTTCCATGAAGTTTGAAAATGTGGTCAACAAATAACTGAGCTACTAAGTGAGCAATGTAGGGATGAGGCATCGGCAAGAAATAAGCATACTTCGAAAGTCTATCGACCACCACAAAGATAATAGTTTTACCCTTACAAGGAGGAAAACCCACGATAAAATCCATAGCGATATATGTCCAAACAGTAGAAGGAATAGGGAGAGGGTTGAGCAGCCCCGGAGAAGCAATGGTCTCATTCTTATTTTATTAACATACCTGACATGCTACCACCCATTGCATAATGTCGGATTTCATTCCCTGCCAATAAAACGATTGGGAAATTCGTTTGTAAGTCTTAAGAAAACCAGAATGTCCGGCCACCGGAGTGCAATGATGTTCATAGAAGACCTTATCCCTCCAAAAACTAGATGGGCCCAAAACAATTCGTCCCTTGTATCTGAGAAAGCCATTATCAAAATAGTACTTAGCTATGGAAGTTGAAGCACCAACAACAACAACAACAACAAAGCCTTTTCCCACTAAGTGAGGTCGGCTATATGAATCCTAAAACGCCATTGCGCTCGGTTTTGTGTCATGTCCTCCGTTAGATCCAAGTACTCTAGGTCTTTTCTTAGGGTCTCTTCCAAAGTTTTCCTAGGTCTTCCTCTACCCCTTCGGCCTTGAACCTCTGTCCCGTAGTCACATCTTCGAACCGGAGCGTCAGTAGACCTTCTTTGCACATGTTCAAACCACCGTAACTGATTTTCTCTCATCTTTCCTTCAATTTCGGCTGCTCCTACTTTACCTCGGATATCCTCATTCCTAATCTTATCCTTTCTCGTGTGCCCACACATCTAACAAAGCATCCTCATCTCCGCTACACCCATTTTGTGTACGTGTTGATGCTTCACCGTCCAACATTTTGTGCCATACAGGGTCTCCATCTAATTCTCCGTTCTTTTGCAAGATAGATCATAGGAAGCGAAAACGGTCGCTCTTTGGTATTTTGCTGATCTCCGATCCTCACCCCTAACTCATTTTGGCCTCTATTTGCACTGAACTTGCACTCCATATATTATGTCTTTGATCGGCTTAGGCGAAGACCTGTAGATTCCAACACTTCTTTCCAAAGGTTAAGCTTCGCATTTACCCCTTCCTGAGTTTCATCTATCAACACTATATCGTCTGCGAAGGCATACACCAAGGAATATCATCTTGAATATGTCCTGTTAACTCATCCATTACCAATGCAAAAAGGTAAGGACTTAAGGATTGTTGATGCACAAAATCAGTGAGGACTTTGATACAACAGAAAGTATTTAAGTTTGTGACCTTCGCTAGATTGCTCTGGTCATTAGTGTGGATAAGTATGTAAAAGGATAGAGACAGGAAAGCAAAACACAAGATGTACGTGGTTCACCCAGATTGGCTACGTCCACGGAGTAGAGGAGTTCTCATTAATTGTGAAGGGTTTACACATAGGTTCAAGCTCTCCTTTAGTGAGAACAAGTGAATGATTTAGTACAAATGATCTTCTTTGGAAGTACTCTTCCTTCATCCAGGGGTGGTATCTTTAACCGGTGGAGATGCACAAGGTAATGTATCAATTTCACTTGAAGCTTACTTGTAGTTTCAGGCTTGGTCAAGCGCGATACAAACCATGTAGTAGGAGTCCCCCAAGTCGCCGAGCTAGGAGATATGCTGAAAGAGGTGGCAGACAAGGTAAGCAATCAGAGCTCCAAGCAATCAGTCTCAGTTCAGAAGTTTGATTTCGAGTTCCGGCTGATTGTTCTCATTCTCCCTATCTTGCAGGCAGCATGAAGGATAAAGAGAAGAAAAATGAGGAGATATGATTCGTTGGGAGTGCCCTCTCAGATATGAGGAAGGGTTGAGCATTTTTGCAGGTCTGCCTGTCCGTTGGGGATGGAGGTCGACATATATAGGAGTGTAGTGGGAGCTGCAAACTTCACGTGCTTTCTACTTCACCAGAAATCTTCGACAGATTGCCCGTAATTTCCGCAAAACTGAGTGTGCATGTGACAGGTACTGACAAGGCTGAAAAAGTAGGTGCCTCTTCGATTTCTGAGATCGGCCCTCGTGGTTTCTGAGCAGGCCCAACTTTTGAGAAATCAAGCGCCGCTTCGATTTCTGAGATCAGCTCCTCGACAAATTGCCCGTGATTTCTGCAAAGCTAAGTGTGCATGTGGCTAATGTTGCGTGTGGAAAGTGGTGCCTCTTCAATTTTTGAACCAATGACTATGTTGCTCTTTCTTTGCTATTCTTTTACCCTTCTTGGTCATAGCAATGTAGTGGGAGCTGCAAGCTTCACGTGTCTAAACTTTGTCAGAGATCTTTGGCAAAGTTATCTGTGGTACCCATGAGCTGATGTTGCGTGTGGTGCCTCTTCGATTTTTGAACCAACGTCCATGTTGCGTGTCACGTGCTTTCTACTTCACCAGAAATCTTTGACAGATTGCCCGTAATTTCCGCAAAGCTGAGTGTGCATGTGACAGGTATTGACAAGGCTGAAAAAGTAGGCGCCTCTTCGATTTCTGAGATCGGCCCTCGTGGTTTCTGAGCAGGCCTAGCTTTCGAGAAAGCAAGCGCCGCTTCGATTTCTGAGATCAGCGCCTGGATAAATTGCCCGTGATTTCTGCAAAGCTAAGTGTGCATTCTTCAATTTCTGAGCAGGCTCATTTTCTGATAAAGCAGACGCCTCTTCTGAGAAAGCAGGCGCCTCTTCGATTTCTGAACCTCCGTCGCGTGCTGCTTTTGATAAAGGTATGCATTACGTTTCAAGGCACACTTGCATTGCCACCTGTAGAAATTCCCTTCTTACACTTCTGAAATCTTGATTTGTCTGACCTCTTCTTCAACACCTCAGGAAAATGTCTGGCCCCTCCGACCGTCGTTTTGACTTGAACTTTGGTGAAGAGGCGGACATGCCTCCTCAAGACAACATATGGCGCCCATCCTTCATATCCCCTACTGGTCCTCTTACAGTTGGGGATTCGGTGATGAAGAATGATATGACCGCTGCGGTGGTGACCAGGAACCTTGTCACTCCCAAAGATAACAGACTACTTTCTAAATGGTCTGATGAGTTGGCTGTTAAGGATTCTCTGGCTCTCAGTGTGCAGTGTGCAGGTTCTGTGTCTAATATGGCCTAACGCCTATTTGCTCGAACCCATCAAGTTGAATCATTGGCGGCTCAAGTGATGAGTCTCAAACAGGAGATTAGAGGGTTCAAGCATGAGAATAAACAGTTGCACAGGCTCGCACATGACTATGCTACAAACATGAAGAGGAAGATTGACCAGATGCAGGAATCTGATGGTCAGATTTTACTTGATCATCAAAGGTTTGTGGGTTTGTTCCAAAGGCATTTGCCTTCGTCTTCTGGGGTTGTACCGCGTAATGAAGCTCCAAATGATCAACCTCCGATGCCTCCTCCTTCTAGGGTTCTGTCCAGTACTGAGGCTCCGAATGATCACCCTCTGATGCCTTCTCTTTCTGGGGCTCTACTGACTGCTGAGACTTCTCCTAAGGAACCTTTGTGAAGGCTCCCTCTTGTTTGTTTATTTTGACTCGTGTATATGTACATAGTTGTAACTTATCGAAGATATCAATAAATAAGCTTTGCTTCATTTCAACGTATTATGTTAAATACACCAATGCCTTCTGCACTAAGTTCTTAGAATTTTTTCTTTTGTTGAAGCTTTGTGAGTGAAGCATGTAGGTTGAGGTAGGGTTCCCTTAATTTCCCGAGTGAGGAAAACTTCTCGGTTGGAGACTTGAAAAATCCAAGTCACTAAGTAGGGTCGGCTATATGAATCCTAGAACGCCATTGTGCTCGGTCCTGTGTCATGTCCCCCGTTAGATCCAAGTACTCTAAGTCTTTTCTTAGAGTCGCTTCCAAAGTTTTCCTAGGTCTTTCTCTACCCCTTCGGCCCTAAACCTCTGTCCCGTAGTCGCATCTTCTAACCGGAGCGTCAGTAGGCCTTCTTTGCACATGTCCAAACCACCGTAACCGATTTTCTCTCAGCTTTCCTACAATTTCGGCAACTCCTACTTTACCTCGGATATCATCATTCCTAATCTTATCCTTTCTCGTGTGCCCACACATCCAACGAAGCATCCTCATCTCCGCTACACCCATTTTATGTATGTGTTGATGCTTCACCGCCCAACATTTTGTGCCATACAGCATTGCCGGCCTTATTGCCGTCCTATAAAATTTTCCCTTGAGCTTCAGTGGCATACGGCGGTCACACAACACGCCGGATGCACTCTTCCACTTCATCCATCCAGCTTGTATTCTATGGTTGAGATCTCCATCTAATTATCCGTTCTTTTGCAAGATAGATCCTAGGTAGCGAAAGCAGTCGCTCTTTGGTATTTCCTGATCTCCAATCCTCACCGCTAACTCATTTTGGCCTCCATTTGCACTGAACTTGCACTCCATATATTCTGTCTTTGATCGGCTTAGGCGAAGACCTTTAGATTCCAACACTTCTCTCCAAAGGTTAAGCTTCGCATTTACTCCTTCCTGAGTTTCATCTATCAACACTATATCGTCTGCGAAAAGCATACACCAAGGAATATCATCTTGAATATGTCCTGTTAACTCATCCATTACCAACGCAAAAAGGTAAGGACTTAAGGATGAACCTTGATGTAATCCTACAGTTATGGGGAAGCTTTCGGTTTGTCCTTCATGAGTTCTTACGGCAGTCTTTGCTCCTTCATACATATCTTTTATAGCTTGGATATATGCTACTCGTACTCCTTTCTTCTCTAAAATCCTCCAAAGAATGTCTCTTGGGACCCTAGCATACGCTTTTTCCAAATCTATAAAGACCATGTGTAAATCCTTTTTCCCATCTCTATATCTTTCCATCAATCTTCGTAAGAGATAGATTGCCTCCATGGTTGAGCGCCCTGGCATGAACCCGAATTGGTTGTCTGAAACCCGTGTCTTTTGCCTCAATCTATGCTCAATGACTCTCTCCCAGAGCTTCATTGTATGACTCATTAGCTTAATACCCCTATAGTTCATGCAATTTTGTACGTCGCCCTTATTCTTGTAGATAGGCACCAAAGTGCTCTTTCACCACTCATTTGGCATCTTCTTTGTATTCAAAATCCTATTGAAAAGGTCAGTGAGCCATGCTATACCTGTCTCTCCTAAGACTTTCCACACTTCGATCGATATATCATCTGGGCCCACTGCTTTTCTATGCTTCATCTTTTTCAAAGCTACAACCACTTCTTCCTTCCTGATTCGACGATAAAATGAGTAGTTTCTACACTCTTCTGAGTTACTCAACTCCCCTAAAGAAGTACTCCTTTCATGTCCTTCATTGAAAAGATTATGAAAATAACCTCTCCATCTGTCTTTGACCGCGTTCTCTGTAGCAAGAACCTTTCCATCCTCATCCTTGATGCACCTCACTTGGTTTAGGTTCCTTGTCTTCTTTTCCATTGCTCTAGCTAGTTTATAGATATCCAACTCTCCTTCTTTGGTATCTAGTCCTATAAATAACTTCTCTGTCTGAGCAATTCCTTGCACCAAGTCTCCAAGGTCTTCCCAAAATTTCTCCTTCGAACTCGTATCCAACCCTACTTGAGGTGCGTACGCACTAATCACATTGATGAGTTCTTGTCCTATTACAATCTTGATTGCCATGATTCTATCTCCTACCCTCTTGACATCTACAACATCTTGTCTCAAGGTCTTGTCCACGATGATGCCAACACCGTTTCTCGTTCTATTTGTGCCCGAATACCAAAGTTTAAACCCTGATTTTTCTAGATCCTTTGCCTTAAGACCAACCCACTTAGTTTCTTGTAGGCACATAATATTTATCCTTCTCCTCACCATAACTTCCACTACTTCCATAGATTTTCTCGTTAAGGTTCCTATATTCCACGTACCTAAACGCATTCTACTCTCTTGAACTCTACCCTTCTGTCCTAGCTTCTTCACCCTCCCCCGTCTAATAGGATCAAAGTACTTCTTTTGTGTGTCCTGTGTAAAGTTGATAGGAGCATATGCTCCCAAACAACTTTGAGTAGAGTCGTTCGAAAAGAAGTTTCTATGGCCCTCTTGCTCATTTAACACTGCATCCGGGTGCCGATGGAGATACAGCTACCCTTGCTCACTTATCACTGTGCTTGGGCCACACAGCGCGCCACTTACGGGTGACGTCCTAGCTTTAGCGCGATTTCATTCTGGATTCATTTTCATAAGGATTCGACGTAACATAAGAGTGCCGGTTGTCGACTACCTGACGCCCTCCCCCTCCTCCTTTATCCGGGCTTGGGACCGGCAATGTAAGATAAACTTACACAGGCGGAGTTATGGAAGTTGAAGCACCATGTGAGGATAATTCCTGAATGTCCATGTGAGGACAATTCCTGAATCTTGGAGACAATCCAAGGATCTTGTTCCACATGTTTTTGCATATCATCTAACCAGCCCATATAAGGATAGGAAATGGCATTTAATTCTACCTCAGAATGCATTCGAGAAAAAGCATCAGCAGCCACATTGTCACAACCTTGTTTATATTGTATTTCTTAATCAAAACCAAGAAGTTTAGAGATCCACTTCTGCTAAAAATGGGTGTGTGCCCTATTCTGTAAAAAGAACTTCAAACTATGATGATTAGTTTTGATAATAAAGTGTTTTCCTTGAATATAAGACTGCCATTTCTTAATTGCATGTACTATAGCCATCATTTCCCTTTCATATGTAGACATGGCTTGAGCACGAGGACCTAAAGCCTTGCTTATAAAGGCTATAGGTTTACCATCTTGATGTAAAACAACACCAATCCCAGTGTTGGAAGCATCTGTTTCAATGGTAAAAACCTTGGAAAAATCCGGCAAGGCAAACACTTGAGGAGAAACCATAACATTCTTGAGAGTTTGGAAAGCAACATCGGCCTCATTAGTCCACTTGAAGGCATCCTTCTTTGTAAGCACAGTTAGAGGTCCACAAATTTTCCCATAATTAGGAATAAACCTCCTATAATATCTGGCAAGGCCGAGAAATCCTCTTAGAGCCTTCACCGATTTAGGAATGGGCCAATCTTGTATGGACTGAAGTTTAGATAGATCTGCAGCTACACCTTCCCTGGAAACCACATGGCCTAAGTATTCAATTTGGGATTTACCAAAATCACATTTGGTCTTCTTCACAAATAGTTGGTGGGTCTGAAGAATCTTTAAAACCAAGGATAAATGGTGTAAATGAGCTACCCAAGAAGGACTATAGACTAAAATATCATCGAAGAAAACTAATACGAACTTCCTCAAGTAAGGCTTAAAAATCTCATTCATCAAACTCTGGAAAGTAGCTGGAGCATTTGTGAGTCCAAATGGCATTACAAGAAATTCGTAATGACCATCATGGGTACAAAAAGCTGTTTTTTCAATGTCATTCGGGTGGACCCTAATTTGATGGTACCCGGCTCTTAAATCCAATTTGGAAAAAAATTGAGCACCAAATAATTCATCTAACAACTCATCAATCAATGGGATAGGGTACTTATCTTTGATTGTCAACAAATTGAGGGCCCTGTAATCCATGCACATCTGCCAACTATTGTCCTTCTTTTTTACTAGCAGAACGGGTGAAGAAAAAGGACTGTTGCTAGCTCGAATAAAACCATAATCGAGTAAGTCTTGTACACATTTTTCAATCTCCGATTTTTGAAAGGGATCGTATCTATAAGGCCTTGCACTTGTAGGCTTGCTGCCCTCTAACAATGGAATTCGGTGGTCATGAGATCGTGAAGGAGGCAGAGTGGTAGGGGTCTGGAATACAACAGCAAATATAGAGAGTAAGGCATCTAATTCAGCTTGTTGAAGGTCAGAAAGATTCCCCACAACAGCCACTTGTGTCCCAGGTTCTACAAAAAATAAAATCATACCAAAAGGTCCCTAAGAAAGCAATTTTTCCACTTGACATGCTGAAACTGTCATAGGTGAGGGAGGAGGATAACTGGAAATACAATAATGTTTCTGCCCCAAACTGAACTCCATTTTCAATTTGTCAAAGTCCCAAAAAATAGGACCTAAAGTTCTAAGCCACTGTGCTCCAAGAACGACATCGCAGCCACCCAATTGTAACACATAAAAATCAACAGTATACTCATATTGTTGAATCTGTAATTTGACCTGTGAACAACAACCTTTACTAGAAATAGTACCCTCATTTGCTATCATGACCTCAAAAGATTTATTGGCATCAACACTCTAGCCTAATTTCTTTGCAACAGATAGACTAATAAAATTGTGGGAACTTCTAGAGTTAAGCAAGATAATCACAGGACAATTTTTAATTAAACCAGTAACTTTCATGGTTTGGATATGTTGAGGGGCCGAAATACCATAGACTGCACAAGCTGTGATTTCCACATGTTGATCTAATTGATCCTCACAATCAGTGACTTCCATATCGACATATCGGTCAGCCAATACATCTAATAACAGCAATTATTGATTTGCACAAACATAACCCCTAACCCATTTTTTTGGACAAGAATAGCACATACACTCTTACGACGATCTTGAAGTTCTTCGAAAGACATTTTCCTCACATTACTAGCCTTAGAATTTGTGCTAGAAGAAGATCTATGACTAATTAACAGAAGTGAAGATTTTTTATTGGTGAAATTGCTGGAAAAGGAATTTGAGTTCTTGGAAAAATTTCGAACCTTGGGGTCTGCCAATTTGGCATCCACTTGAAAAGCCAATGCAATTGCTTCATGAACATCGGATGGACGAAATAATTTGACATCGTGGCGCACTTCGGACTTCAAGCCACCAATGAAACAACTATTTAGGATAACCGGATTGATCTCCTTAGTGCGATTCGCCAATCGGCGAAACTCTAAAGCATAATCCTTGAGAGAACCCAATTGCTTCAATTAAACTAAGGCTTCGGTGAAATCCTCAAACTCTGATGGTCCAAATTCTTTATAGAAAATCTGAACAAACTCCTCCCATTTTGGGCAATTCTTAATACAATTTCTCCATTGAAACCACTGCAAAGCTTCATTATCCATGTGGAACAAAGCCATTCTCACCTTCTGCTTATCATTAATGGCAAAATAGTCAAAATATTGCTCTGCACGATAGACCCATGCTAAAGCATCATCGCCATCCGAGAACCTTGGGAATTCAAGCTTCACCAATGGTGGTTTGGGTTGAAAAGATGATTCTTGGCGATGAAATCGCTGACCTATAATCACCGGATCAGACAAGGTATCTTCGGATCCCTCAATTGGATTGGAAGAATCGCCATGGTCGAATTGATCATGCCGCGTGCGATCGGCACCATTGAAGTGAGTCTCCATAGATGCGAATCGGGACTCCATGGAAGCAATCACGTTGGACATATTTTGCATCGTCGAACTGATCGTCGCGACAGACGATTTGATTTCCAAGACGGAGCCTTCAAGAACCGTTACTCGTGCATCCATGGTGTTAGCACTCATAGATGCTCGCGTCATACAAGAAGGGAAACATGGAGATCTGTTACTGGCTGATACCAATAATAGAACCCTTGTTCTAACCTTTACTTATATGCTGATAATTCCTCTTGTATTACTCACAAACTTCTGTTACAAATCATATCCTTGCATTTGCACAAATATCCAGTATTATACCAGATTGCAAGCTAAGGCAGTTACACGATATTTTCCCAACTAATCATCAACTAACAACCACAACATTCAACCAATGATTCTAAGACACTTGTCAGCTAACAATTTCATCATATCCCAACCTTGTACAAATATCACCAACAATATCCTATCATTGCTTTTCCTCAAGCAAAACAAAACTAAAAAACAAATATAAGAACTAACAAACTAGAAACTTAAACAAAACTAAGACACAAAAATTTCACCTTCAAGTTGCAATCCATAGAAAACGTTAAAAATTAGAACATCTTTCCAAAAGTTCCAACTAATCCCACCACATAGTCGAAGCCGTTTAGAATCAATTAGAAAAGAATTCATGAACTTCCTTTGGTGTAAGGGTGAACCAACTTAGTTAAGGAGACTTGACTAAAATCCTTACCTTTCGTCTTCTTTATTTAACACTTCACACATAATAACATGATATATATTTTTTTTTCTTTTTTTTTTCGCTTTTTTTCCTTTTTTAGTAACAGTAGTGTTCATGCAATGTTAGTTCACTTAAGCTTTCTATTCAACCCATATAACGAGCTTTAGGTCAATGACTCCCAAACCACTAAAGCTTTAGGGCACTAGGTGTAAAACACCCCTTAATGACTTATTAACTCGAGTTGAAAAGGTTACGAAACCAACCTTGTCCTATGCCAAAACTTTACCGTTTGATGCGAGAATCACTGTTGATCAGGCAGGACTGGCCTGGTTACTAGGCAAAGCCTCAGGTGGAACAATTATTACTTTATTGATAACAACTAACTTTACTAACTTTACTTAGAACAAAAATTAAAAATTACTTAGACGAAAAGTAAGTTTTCTATCTCACTCCCCACAAACCATGTTGATGTGAATGTGTAAATTTTCAAAGTATAATTCATGAATTAGTGTCTAAACAACGATAAATAGAAACGACTCTATTATGGGATTAACCTTCACCCTGTCCATTTGTTCTAACGTTTAAAATAATTTATGAATATTAACTTCAAAAGAATGAAAATTTTATTTGACTCAAAAATTAAAAAAAAATCTAAAATTTCTTATTTCCCAGCCCCAAACTTAAATCACACATTTTCCTTAAGGTGTGGAAAAATAAAAACATAAAAAAAGAATAAAGAAAAATGACCGACAAAAACAACTAACTAATCAAAAAAACAAACAGTAGACAAAAAGATTTTAAAAAAAACAAAAAAAAAACTAACAAGAATAAATAACAAAAAGAAAAAGAAAAAGAACAATAATACTTGGGCTGGAAGTAGAAACTTGCTGGTATGAAGAGCCCACGTAAGCAAAGAATGCACCAGCCCATTTCATCATCACGTGCGTGACAAAAATGGGCCCTTGGAAAGATCACAGTCTGACATTGGAATAGCATACAAAAACCAAAGGGATGGATTGTAATGGGATGGATTGTAATGGGATGCTGAACCCAACCCCAAAAGAGGTCCAATAGCATACAAAAACCAAAGGGATGGATTGTAATGGGATGCAGCTGGCATGCTTTTATTAAAATAGTGTGTGCTGGTTCCCCATTTCGCAACCCTAGAAACGCATGATTCTCTATCGTTCCTCGAGCAGAGCCAAACAGCTCTCCTTCATTACTCTCTCTTTCTGCTAAGTCCATCAAACCCTAGCCATTCCACTTAAATTTCTCGAAGCTTCCCAAAACCTTCACAACACAGTGCCTCTTCCGTCTTTTCTGTAACACAAACCAATATCCAAAACCCCATCTCAACCTCTGTCATAACCAGAGCTGCCATAGCTACACCCCCAAACTTATTCACAACTGCAAATACAGAGCTACATTCCTCAGGTAAAATTCATCCACATCTTCTTTGCCTTCGATTTCATGACCGAAGGACAAATGAAAATGAAATTCTAACGCATGCATGTGGTCTTTCTCTGTGCAAGGAACTTTGAGCTGATGTCAGTACAATGGAAGAGACAACGGAATTGCTACAACATCTCAGATCCGGCGATGCACTGGTAAACAAAACAAGAAATGCTCGGATCCAAAACCAAAGGTATAATTACCGATTCCCTCTTCTTTGATCTGTTATTGCATGTGTTAGATCGGTGAATTTCTATATGCTTATGTATTGCTTTCCCATGTTCTTGCATGAACCGTGATGAATGATGAGTCAAAATGATGTGCACAAAACTGAATCGGTATCTTGACTTGATGAACCGTGCTCTCTGTGCAACATGGATCCCTCCCCCAAACTTCAATGTAATTATATTTTGAATGAAGTGTGAGAGAGTGAGTGAGTGAAAGGGGTCCATTAGCATAGAGGTCTTCTCAGCATCCCACTGTGAGTATGTCTGGAACTCTGCCCGTGCATCTTTCTGCATTCCTTTGGTTTCTGTAGTGCTGATTCTCATTAATGTTAATGAAGTTACGATGACGCTCTGAAGTGAATGTATGTTGAATGCTGCTGAATGCATGATTCAGTCGAATGTGCGGATTTATTGGATATTTGGGGCCAATTGATTCTGAATTCAACCTGCCAAGAACACACATTGAAAATCTAATTAGAGTAAAACCCTAAATAAAATACTGATTAACTAAAAAAAATTCGCTGTTTTTGTGTTTTTCGATTTTCTGATTTTTTTTGTTTGTTTGATTTTTTTTTCGTAATTGAAATAAAATCAAGAAAATAAAATAAACAAAAATAAAAAGAAAAGAAATAGAAAAATCGGGTTGTCTCCTGATAAGCGTTTTAGTTAACATTTGTAGCTAGACGGAGTGGAACGTTGGTTATCATGTCACTTGATCTTGTAGAGTCAACCAATCTTTAACAGCATCATCGGACAATATTAGGTAATGAGTGACTTGATGTTTATTGACTGAGTGTTTAAATGTTGTGGTTGAGTCCTTAATCTCTGCTTTTCTATCTGAATGAATTCTTGTAATTAAAGAGAGTTCATTCAAGCGGGGCTTGTGTCTTTGACGAACTGACTTCCACCTTGTATTTAATACACCCATAATTTGTGCATTGGCCGAATTTGTCTATGAGGAATTTGGCTGCCACAAAACGTCTTCTTCTCGTAAGCCTTTAGCCTGCTCGATGGACCTGCACTATATTTCTGCTATTATGATTGGCTTTTCGTGTGTGCTGGCAGTTTCAAAGCTTTCCTGCAGCTTTGAAAGAGAATGTCTGGCATATAGATTTGGGTAGCAAGGGGTTCTGTGGGAATTTCAAGATTAGCAGTTTCCTCCATTGGGCGAGAGTCAATACCTGGTGGCTCCTCAATTCTAGCGTCTTCTTGCATGTAGTCATAACTCACTACACATTGCGGTGTTTGAATAAAACACCATTCCTCTAAATCTTGTGGGCCATCAATTTGTTGACAAGGAAACTCGTCTTCCTCGTGTTTGTCCCATTGATGCATGAGCTGCTCAACTTGTTGCACCAGATTATCTAATGAAGCTTGGGTATCTCCCAATCTCCCAAGAGTAAGCAGCAATTTTTCAACTGCAATCTCCCAATCAGCTTTTACTGGCGCATGAGGCTGTTCAAAAGGCTGATGGCTACCCACCCACATGATTTTGATGCTCTGGCCATGATGGATTGTAAAAATTTGAGTAGGAAGTGTACCTAGGCCTTTGAAAATTGTTCCTCATATTAATATGGTGCTGCACAAACTCTGGAAAATACTGCCTCCGAGGACAATACATAATATCATGGGTATTTAAATTGCAAAGAGCACAAATTGTTGGTGCAAATCCAAAGTATCACATTGCTGCTAATGAAATCGTTGCATTGCTCTCAAAATCAACAAATTGTAACCTAAAAAAAAAAATCAAGTAAATAAAAAGATATATACAAAAGTAATTAACTAAGAGTTAATAAACACAAATTATTTAAAACAATCCTCGGCAACGGTGTCAATTTCTTGATAGAGATTTTACTACCTGCAAAAGTAGGGATACAAATACTTTAAATACTTGCTTGAGCTACTATACTACGATAACCTTGTACTCTTGCAAGTATTTAAAGTGTTTTTATCCCTATTTTTGTAGGTGGTAAAATCTCTATCACCTCGTGCTTTAGTTGAGCTCAAAATTAGATACTGGACTAGGGTTTACTAAGTGGTCACGTCTTTCTTGATGTGGTGTGAGGGGATGGTCTTTGAGGAGACACCTTGGGTGTCTAAGAGGGTCAGTTTTTAAAGGCTTAGAGCTATCACCCGTCTTGGATATCAACCCATCCACACTTACGAAGGCCATCTTATCTAGCTCAATGTCTAAAACTCTAATTTTATCAGAGTTTTGTTCACCTTCCTCTTCATCACAACCAGAACAAGGATTATCAATGTCGTCACCATCAGATGAAATCTCCCATGTAGCTTCATTAGGAGGATAAAAATCGAGAACTTCATTTGGTTCCTCCACACCATTTACCTCTTCAACATTAGTTGGCTCTTCATTGTTACTTACCCCATAATCATGTCAACAAATACTTCATCCTCATATTTGTTTTCACCTTCAGTCCTTCTACATTATTTTCATTATCCTCTTCTGCTTCACTTTCATTATCTTCCTGAACATTACCATGTATACCAACAGATGCAACTTTATATGTTTGACCTTCTCATAGAATTGTCAGCATTGGTTAGGTGATCAATAAAAGGCCAATATTGATGAACCTTAATTCTTCAGCACCACCATTATAGTTTTGACAATCCAAACTTGGCCATACCTCAAAAGCTTGACTCTCAATGGTGTTTAAGTTAGTTGGATCATATGATAATACGATTGAACAATTCTATAACTAGGAATGCAAACAATTAGCCTTGGCATAAAACTTTCATATTTCACCTTTATCATGTGCACCTGCACAAAACTTACTAAAATCGAAATTTATCAAACCAAAAATTAATGAAAGGTGAGAAATAGACAATAATGGGGCCAACATCAATAAAATACACCAAACCAAATATATGCATCATCGATGTGGTGGACGCTGAAGCAATGGTGAGAAATAGACAATAATGGGGCCAACATCAATAAAGTACACACTAAGGCATCCAAATGAAATTCATGAAATATAAAAGTAAATAACAAAATTGGTAGGACTTACTGTATTTCAGATGGTCTCCAAACCACGAAAACGTTGTCGCCATGTGAACAATCAATCACCGAAAGTGAATTATCGGTCAATAAATGATCCCACAGCGAAATTCCTATTCAAATTCCTCAAACCCTAGAAATTGAGTTTCTCAATCCTCAGTCGAACTGAACCAGAGATTGTTCGCCCAAAAGTGAGTTCCCCATTTAATATTACGTTTTTTTTCCTTTCATTTGCTGTTATACGGAACTAGCAATGTAGCATTAGTAACAAGTAATGTTTGCAGCAAATAAAAATACGTTATAGAAATTAATAACCAAAGGACATTTAAGAGGATACTGGAAACTAAATCATATGTGTGGTGTTTCATGGTGGAAGCTGCAAAAGCACAGCACAACTTCCTTTGTTTTTGTATTTCAGTTGGCTCACAAAACAAAAAAACGAAGGGAGTATATTCTTTTCCCTCCTATTCTTACTCTCTTTCCTTCCTTCCTCTCATAGTTTTCTTTTTATCTTTCTTTCTCTATAAAAAAAAAAAAAAAAATCAATACAAGATGTTGATGTGGCTTAATCGTAACCATTTAAATAGAAAGAGATGGAGGAGAGAGAAATTAGGAGAGAATTCTCCTCCGCCACGAAGAGCATAACACTTTTCCTTCCATAATAAATTTGCACGCAAGGCATGTTGGTGTAAAAGGTTGAGTCGATACAAGCTGAGATAGATGTGAGGATAATTCCACATCGTAAAAGTACAACAATAATCTAAGGTTTAATATGGGTGTTCCACTTCTAATGGAACTAATCAATGTCTTTTGAGTGGGCTTGATACCATCCAGGAGATTGGGCCTAGGTGGTTAATTGTGGATAACATCGATGCATGACAACCTTAGTAGTGGACACTTATAGAATATGTGACATAACAAGACAGATCTGTGATATATCATCATAGGCATCTGCACCCATAAACAGTAAAGAAATATATATTAATCAATGAGACGAATAATATAAATATAATTATTAGTAATTGTAAGAAATATTTTTTTTTCTTCAAACAAACGATATTATCTATACTAAAGGAGAGGGGGGGTGTGGCTTAGCCTCACAATGGGCTAGCAATAATGTGGTTCGAATTCACCTTTCGCGAGATCGAACCTGAGACCTCTTATTTACAAATGAAGAAGAATACCACTAGACCGTAGTACTAAGTGGCATAATAAGAAATATTGGATGTATATAATAAAATAAGCATCTGAATATGTAAGACTCCCTAGATGAGCACCACAAATTCTTCGCATCAAGGCAGACTAAAAGCCATGAGTAATGGTATGTACATGATAGCTGGTGACAGCGATCCATAAATATTTTTATGGGAACTTTCATGAAAAGAGCTTGTGCTAAGTTTATTTTAATAAAGAAACCATGCTATAACTTTATTTAATTAAAAAGACTTAAATTTGAATGAAAAACTCTTAAATTTTAATAAAAAGGATAAAAGAACTTAAACTTTAATCAAAAGACATAATTTTAATATTAAAAAAAATTTAAAAAAAATCTCACGTGCGAATCCACGCATCCTCACACCAATTGTTTATTAAACTTTCTACACTGTTTATGAAACTTAACAGTACTGCACTGTTTATGAAACTTATTACACTATTTATGAAACTTACGATACTGTTTATGAAACTTTCTACACTGTTTATGAAACTTAACGGTACTACACTGTTTATGAAATTTAACGGTGCTACACTGTTTATGAAACTTAGCAGTACTACACTGTTTATGAAACTTTACAGTAATACATTCTTCTCTCTCCTCTTCTTGAATTTTCTCGGCGCATTCTCACCTTCCAAACACATTTTCTTCTTCTAATTTTCTTCGATACTCATCAAATTTTCTCTATATCTCTTCAATTTCTTAATTTTCAACACCAATTACTTAATTTTTCTTCTATTGTCCGTCCATTTGCGGCTTCCTCTTCTCCTCCTCCTACAATCTTAACTTTCTACACCATGTGTTATTATGTAAGTAGTGGAAAATTTTATTTTGAACACAAGAATCTCACCACTTGTATAGAGACGTAGTGTATCACTTCGTGTTCTGAACACATTGGAAAATCTCTCGTTATCTTAACTACTATTGGGAAACAACACCACACAAATAAAACTGGGAAAATATAATTCAATTTGAAGTCTTTCTCTTATTCTAAGCAAATAATAATAATAATAATAATAATGGCTTAATGTTAGCTAACAATGGGGAGAAAACTAAGTGGCAATAGGGGGTGCGGTGGGGTGTATGCGCTCCAGCGCATGTGGTGTTTTTTTTTTTTTTAATTTTTTTTTAATTTTGTCCCTTTGTACAAATAAAACTTGGTACAAGTAAAAACATCAAACTGAATAAGGGTATGATGATAACGTGTTAAAGCTAAAATATGGAGCAAAATAGAATAGATAAAGACGAGAGAGAGAATGGGAGTAGAAATCAGAGTATCATTTTCTTCTCTAGTGTCTATTTATAGGTTTAGAATTTCCATAGAAAAAGTTCTAACAAATTCAAAAATGCTATTCATACCAACGGGTGCCACTTAATACTATGATCTAATAGTATTCCTCTTCATTTGTAAGCGAGAGGTCTTAGGTTCGATACTCGCTAAAAGCGAATATGAACCATATAATTACTAGCTCATTGTGAGGCTAAACACACCTCAACCCTCTTAGTGTAGATAATATCGTTTGTTAAAAAAAATATTATTCTTACCAAATATTTGTCCATCATTTGTCTCATTGTACCATTATTTGCCCCCGAACCTCTTTTCGATGGATAGTACAAATAGGATAGTAAGCCTAAAAATAATCTAACTAATTACATATTACGCGATGATCCAGACATAATAAACTAATATTTACACCATAAAATGCTTATTAAACATCATATCATAAATATAGCCAAAAGTCCAACACAAACGTGAGAATCATGAACACATAGGTAATTTTATTAAAGATATTCGCAGTCTGAAAACAATCACAAGGCATAACAAAAAAGAAAAAGAACATAAGACACGCTTTGGGGTAGTAAACACTACTATAAAAAAAACCAGAACAGAAAAACTAAAGTTTGGAAGCCAATAATGTTCCAACAATATCTCATCTCATCTTATCCATGGGATCCCCCACTAGTGTATGCTGATCTAAAAAACATATTTGGCACACCAACAGACTCTTGCATTAACCAG
Organism: Malus fusca; assembly: GCA_035220775.1. Taxonomy (NCBI): domain Eukaryota; kingdom Viridiplantae; phylum Streptophyta; class Magnoliopsida; order Rosales; family Rosaceae; genus Malus; species Malus fusca. The sequence goes on along the minus strand of CM069060.1, from coordinate 32,075,882 downwards.
AAGAACAAAAAAAAAAAAAAAAAAAAAAAAAAAATCGTTACCAACACCCATAATTATATAAAAACTGAGAAGGGCGACGCCATTCAATCTTAGTGGTTCTTGATAAACTGTTTGATCCCTGCAATCAGACGCTCAGTTTCTGCGGCTGTTTCCGGGTCCGTGTCGACAGCAATCTTGTTCAGATAAAAGCTATGAGTCACCCCCTCGTTGATTAGAAGCTCCACATCCTTGTTGGCCTTCTTCATGGCCTCAAAGTACTCCATTTCCGTGTCTATGATCAAGTCCTTGGAAGCAACGCAGAGAAGGAACGGCGGAAGCTTCAGATTATCCAACGGTGGGGCCTCGGGACCCATCGGACAAGTTATGGGATGGTTCTTGGTGGACCCCGCTGGAACGGCTAACCCTAAGAACTTGTCCACCATGTCTAGGGTAAGGAGAGGTGACTGAGGCTGCTCCAACTCCGACTTACTCCGTTCCGCTCGCACGAAACCGGGGTGGATTGGAATCCCGCCGGCAAGTCTTAAGGGACTCAGATCCGCAGTCCCCGCTTGAGCCGCCACGTGGTGGACTATGTTTCCTCCGGAGCTATCTCCAATAAGAAACACACGGTTATAGTCTGCATGGCTGAGGAGTGGCTCGTTTTGCTCGCCTCGAGCCAATGACCGGAGCCAAAGGAGAGCGGAATAGCCGTCCTCGATTGCAGCCGGGAGACGGTGCTCCGGTGCGAGCCTCTGATAGACAGAGATTACAATGGCATTCGTGGAGCGAGATAGTTTAGTGTATATGTGGTAGTACATGTACCAATCAGCTTGACTTATGCAAAAGCCACCTCCGTGGAAATGGAGGATTATTGGTAGCTTGGTGTCATTAGTCTCCGGCTTTCGCTCTGGTAAATATATTCGGACGCGAAGGCCGGATGATTTGTCGGCAACCACATCTTTTGTGGAAACTCCGTCGATAAATTCATCATGGCCTGCCACAGGCTCCACCATGAACTGAACCTCAGGAGGTCCAGTCCACCTCCGGTTGACAGAACCATCATCAAAGACTCTTAGCCAACCAGACACCTCCTCGACTGGCCTTTTTTTTTCGCTGGCCATGGTGATGGTAATATGGCAACTAGTTTAATTTACTCAAGAAGTAGAATGGTTGGAATGTGAGAGAGCTTGGATTAAGGTACCAGTTTATATAGAGATATGTCATAGGTGTGACCCCAAACGACAAGGATGCTTCTAAACTCAACTGTATTATTAATTAGTTGACCATATTTTTTTAAGATTATACAATATAGTTATACTTATCATGAAAAAATAAAATAAGTATTCAACATACATTTAGAATATTCAAACGTTAAATCTCTCACAAACCAATAAAGAAGAGTATCACTAAACTTTTTTGACATACAATGCGGCTTGTTTTGTTAGTGTGACGTCATAGCATTCATGTCACATTACATAAAAAGTACACCAATTGCTATTGTTTTTTGCAGACACCATTTTACTCACTGTGGATGCAAATTTCTTCCTCCTTGTTCTTGGACAAAATTGCACCTACAAAACAAATAACACGTTAGGTCAAGGCCAAGAGTCTCACGTGCCCACAATGAATTGGGGGGGGGGGAGCTGTGGCCGAAGAACCTCCGATGCCAAAGTTAAAATTTTGAGGGAAAAGTATTTGGAGAATTTAGCAAGAGAATTGGAATTGAGTTTTGGGAAGAATGAGGGTGTTTATATAGGGGTGTGGCCGGCCACCTTGGGAGGAGATGGACTGGCCACTTGGATGGTTTTGTGGGTGAAGTTCATGATTTGTGTTTAATTAGCAAATTAATTGAATAATTAATCAATTAATTAACTAATTAATATAATAAAAAAGGAATGATTTAAGGGTTACCATGTAGAGAAGATATGATGAGGGATGAATGAAATATGTTATAAATAAATACCTATTGGGGCACTTTTGACTTGATTGAGGGATGATTGTCCACTGCTTGCACATAGGAATTCCGGTGTGCCTCGAGGGTAATTTTGTCATTTTTACCCAAAAATGCAGGTTTCGCCTCTTGATTATTTTTGGCTCCACAAATGCCCCCACACATGTTGGCCTGCTTGTAGAAAAGGGCAACATGTGTAGAGATTTTCTTGCTTTGGGAAACATAGGATTGTTTCCTATTTTGATGCAGATTCCCTCTTTAATAGGAAATTAGATCCTTCTAGGAAAGGGAAATAAATTTCTCTCAAAGCCTATTTAAGTCCACCTTAAGTGGGTTATTAAATCAACTTTGTAGAGCGATTTATTTTACCCTGCAAGAGAGAGAAAGTTTAGAGGATATTTGTCACGCCCCGCCCCGAAAAATATTTATTTCGGGAGTTAATTTCGATGATAGGCCCAAATTAAACTCATCGTTAATTTATTACCCTTAATTACATTTCTTTACTTTGAACAATTTAGTTCCATACAAAACTATCCATGCTTTTCTAATTCAACTTGTTGATGCACAAAATCAATGAGGACTTTGGTACAACAAAAAGTGTTAAGTTTGTGACTTTCGCTAGATTGCTCCGGTCACTAGTGTGGATAAGTATGTAAATGGATAGGGACAGGGAAGCAAACACAAGATGTACGTGGTTCACCCAGATTGGCTACGTCCACGGAGTAGAGGAGTTCTCATTAATTGTGAAGGGTTTACACAAGTACATAGGTTCAAGCTCTCCTTTAGTAAGTACTAGTGAATGATTTAGTACAAATGACATTAGGAAATATTGTGGGAGAATGATATCCTTTTATAGAAGAGTTTCTAGCTTTGTTTTGACATTGACACGTGTCGTATTGTGATTGACTTCTGATGTTGACACGTGTCACGCTGTGATTGGCTTCTGATGTCGACACATGTCGCACTATGATTGGCCTCCATGGTTGGATGGAAACTCTTCTGAGTCCTTGACGGTATAACGTTGACCAGTGCTCAGTAGTTTCGGGATTGGTCAAGTGTGGTACAAACAGTGCTCCCCTAAGTTCCCGAGTGAGGGAAACTCCTCGGTTGGGGACTTGCCAGATCCAAGCCGTTGAGTAATCACAAAACTTCTAAGTACTGAAGTGTGGTATTGTCTTCACTTGCCTTATCTGTCTCACAGGTAGATGTGGCATCTTCTCTGGAAGTACTCTTCCTCCATCCAGGGGTGGTATCTTTAACCGGTGTAGATGCACAAGGTAATGTATCAATTTCACTTGAAGCTTACTTGTAGTTTCAGGCTTGGTCAAGCGTGATACAAACCATGTAGTAGGAGTCCCCCAAGTCACCGAGCTAGGAGATTTGCCGAAAGAGGTGACAGACAAGGTAAGCAATCAGAGTTCCTTGCAATAAGTCCCAGATCAAAAGTTTGATTTCGAGTTTCGGCTGATTGTTCTCATTCTCCCTATCTTGCAGGCATCAAGAAGGATAAAGAGAAGAAAAAGGAGAATAGATGATATGAGATACTTTTGCTTTTGAATAAGTAAATTTCCACAAGCTTATTCTTGAACTGGGCTGGAGGGTTTTCTGGTTTCTTCCAGAGTATAAGGCCGACTCAAGAATTTGAGGGTCAAACAAGTCCATCAAATCAATAGTGCGTTCGACCTTGATGATATGGAATACTTTTGCTGTTGACAAAGTAATAGATGAATCGGCACGTGTTCTGTTACGCTTGTCTCCACATGCTTCCTTGTATCCTTCTCACTTGCCTTATCTGTTCCTCAAGCAAATGTGGTATCTTTTCTGGAAGCATAAGATGTTGAAGATGAGTACTCGAGAGCAATGCCAGGTAAGTAATCAGTTCCAGGTAGTCAGTTCCTAACTGGAAGCTTGATTCCAAGTGCTGACTGATTGCTCTCTTTCTCCTTGTCTTGCAGGTAAGAACAATGCCAAAGGAAAAGACAGGGAAAAAGCATCATATGGGACACTCTTGCTTTTAAACCTGATGATATGAGATGCTATTGCTCTGGTGTGGCTTGTTTGCAGAGGTATTATCGGGGGGAAAAGAAGCTGAGTATTTCGAGAGACTTTGCTGAGAGTGCCCTCTCAGATGTGAAGAAAAGTTGAGCATTTTTTTTATTTGCAGGTCTGCTTGGATGTGAAGGATGAAGGTCGACATATATAGGAATTGTCCCAACAGCGAGTGGTAACGCTGTTCCTTTACCCTTCTCGGTCATAACAATGTAGTGGGAGCTGCAAGATTCACGTGTTTTAACTTTGTCAGAGCATTTGGAAAAAGTGGTATGTGGTATCTGGAAAGCTGATGTTGCATGTGAAGATTGAAGACAAGCTTTATCCAAGGAAATCTGGCTCTCAAAGTTTGGAGAGCGGTGCCTTTTTGGTTTTCGAACAAGCAATCATGTCGGGGATCTGGCTCTCGAGATTCAGAGAACGGTGCCTCTTCGATTTTTGAGAAAGCAATCCTGTTGGGAGTCTGACTCTTGAGATTCAGAGAGCGGTGCCTCTTCAATTTTTGAGAAAGTAATCCTGTTCTGGCTCTCGAGATTCGGAGGGCGGTGCCTCTCCGATTTTTTAGCAAGTAATCCTGTTGGGAGTCTGGCTCTCAAGATTCGGAGAGTGGTGCATCTTTGATTTTTGAGCAAGCAATCTTGTTGGGAGTGTTTTCTCGAATATGAGTAAAGGTTGGGCATTTTTTCCAGTCTGCCTTGCCACGGAGCACGGAGGTTGACACACATAAGGACTTTCCAGTTATCAAGCAGTGGTGATGTTCCTTTACCCTTGTGGGTAATAGTAGGGTAGCTGGACCTTCAAAATTTATGTGTCTAAACTTTGTCAGAGATCTTTGGCAAGGTTATCTGTGGTACCCGAGGAGCTGATGTTGCGTGTGGGGATTGTCGACATATTTTACTTAGGAAAATCTGCTTCTCGAAATCCGGAGAGTGGTGCCTCTTCGATTTTTGAACAAACGGCCCTGCTACCCTTTCTTTTATAAGGGCACCAATTGTGTGCAAGAAGTACATTCAGAGAGTTATTGCTTGTAGGAATTTTCCCTTTATTTTCGTACTTTAGAGATTTATTGGACCTCATTTCTCCTTCATCATTTCTGAAAATGTCTGGCCCATCCGACCGTCGTTTTGACTTGAACTTTGGTGAAGAGGTAGTCATGCCTTCTCAAGACAACATATGACGCCCATCCTTCTTATCCCCTACTGGTCTTCTTACCGTTGGGGACTCTGTGATGAAGAATGATATGACCACTGCGATGGTGGCTAGGAACCTTCTCACTCCCAAAGACAACAGACTACTTTCCAAACGGTCTGATAAGTTGGCTGTTAAGGATTTTCTGGCTCTCAGTGTTCATTTTGCATATTCTGTGTCTAATATGGCCCAATGCCTATTTGCTCGAACCCGCTAAGTTGAATCATTGGCGGCTGAAGTGATTAGTCTCAAACAAGATATTAGCGGGCTCAAGCATGAGAATAAACAGTTGCACAGGCTCGCACATGACTATGCTACAAACATGAAGAGGAAACTTGACCAGATCCAGGAATCTGATGGTCAGATTTTACTTGATCTTCAGAGGTTTGTGGGTTTGTTCCAAAGGCATTTATTGCCTTCGTCTTATGGGGCTGTACCGCGTAATGAAGCTCCAAATGATCAACCTCTGATGCCTCCTCCTTCTGGGGTTTTGTCCAGTACTGAGGCTCCGAATGATCACCCTCTGGTGCCTTCTCTTTCTGGGGCTCTTCCGACTGCTGAGACTTCTCCTAAGCAACCTTTGTGAAGGCTCCCTCTTGTTTGTTTATTTTGACTCATGTATATGTACATATTTGTAACTTATCGGAGATATCAATAAATAAGTTTTGCTTCATTTCAACATATTGTGTTAAATACACCAAAGCCTTCTTCACTAAGTTCTTTGAATTTTTTCTTTTGTTAAAGCTTGTATGTATGTTGAAGCTTTGTGAGTGAAGCATGTAGGTTGAGGTAGTGTTCCCTTAATTTCTCGAGTGAGGAAAACTTCTCGGTTGGAGACTTGAAAAATCCAAGTCATTGAGTGGCTGTGAGACTTCCAAGTATCAAGGTGCAGTAACATATGGTAGGAGTCCCCCAAGTCTCCGGTCGAGGGAGTTGACGAATGAGGTGTCTTGCTAGTAGCCAAGTTTCTAAATTAACAAAACTTCACCATTTTCCTTTCTAAGTGGTAGCGCAAAACTCCTCCTTCATATATATTTGTTATGAAAGTCGTTAAGCCCAAAGAAGAGGAGGCCTAGGCAACTTTTTTTTTTTTTTTTTTTTTTCAAATTTTCGAATTCCTGAATTTCCGAATTTTCGAATTTCTGAACTTTCGAATTTTCGAATTTTCGAATATATATATATATATATATATATATATATATATATATATATATTTTAAGCTTTTTAGGTGGAGCTTTGGTGTTTAAGCTTTGTAGGTGAAGCTTTGAGGTTGAAGCTTTGTTGGGTACTATGAATTGATTTTGCTTCACACTATCTTGATCAAGAGTGTGGGAAGTTTTTGTAGGTGAAACTTTTGTGGTGAAGCTTTTGTGGGTGAAGCTTTTGTAGGTGAAGCTTTTGTGGGTTAAGCTTTTGTGGGTCAAACTTTTGTGGGTCAATCTTTTTTAGGTGAAGCTTTTGTGTTGAAGCTTTGTAGGTGAAGCTTTGGAGTTGAAGCTTTGTAGGTGAAGCTTTTGTGTTGAAGCTTTTGTAGGTGAAGCTTTGGAGTTGAAGCTTTGTAGGTGAAGCTTTGGAGTTGAAGCTTTTGTTGGGTACCATGAATTTATTTTGCTTCACACTATCTTGATCAAGATAGTGTGAAGCTTTTGAGAATTTGTAGTTGTCTTCCATTGATGAAGCTTTGTTGAATTTCCCAATTTCCTTTTCTTTTTTTTTTAATTTTTTTAATTTTTTTTATGGGAAAACTAGAAATTTTTGAATTTCCCAATTTCTTTTTTTTTTTTTGGGAAAATTAGAAATTTGAAAATGTGGGAGAGACAACATATACAAATTTTGCCACAATGTTGAGCAAGAGATTGTGATGCAAGCCACACCTTGTAGTAGTCGAAGGTTTGGATGAACCATATAAATTGAATTTGCTTCGAACAATTTTGATCAAGAGTGTGTGAAGCTTTCTACGAGTTGTAGTTGCTCTTCATTGATGAAGCTTTTGTTGGCACCATAAATTGGTTTTGCTTCACACTGTCTTGATCAAGAGTGTGAAGCTTTTGAGAATTGTGGTTGAACTCCTTTGATGAAGCTCTTGTTGGCACCATAAATTGGTTTTGCTTCACACTGTCTTGATCAAGTGACACGCCCCGACCCTGATATTCCCCGAATACCAGGATAGACACGTGTTGGCCGACACCCGAGGGTGACGAAAGCCATTAATTGATTACAAGAGTAATGATTAGGAGAAAATATTCATGAATAAACATTATAATCTAGAAGAAATGAACAAAGTTTAAGGAAGTGTTTAGAGTGCATAGAACACCATCTAATTCAAGATTTACAAAAGTAAAGATCATTACAAGATATCACACAAGTAGGTGATAGATTGCTACTGGTAGGAGAATGCCTCGTACGTCGAGTCGTAGTCCTCGTTTCTATGACCTGAATGGGGGCGAAAAACAAAGGTGAGTGGACCAAGTTCATATATACAATAATAATAAAACAGTTATCAAGATACCAACCCCCACAGTTTAATAATGAAAACTACTAGTATAATAAGTGATGGATTTAATAAAAATCCTAGCATGCCAAAATATCTCAAATGTCATATCGCGGAAATCAAAACAGTAAACGTATCATAAATCGTCTCTTAAAACACGGTGTGCTGCTAGAAAGATCACTGAATAAATAAACTCCCGGCCCAATGCTTACTCTGTGGTCTTTGCGCCCGTAGCCAGAGATTACCAACTCCCGGCCCAATACCTGCTCCATGTCCCTCAGCCCGTAGCTAGGGATTATTTCTCCCGACCTAAATGCCAACACCAGATCTTCGCCCCAGGCGGCATAGTGTTTACTAGGTACGCACAAATAGTTACGCCTCTCATAAATAACCACTTCATAGTATAAAGTCATCCATCGTTTATACTATAAAGAGGGGTTTCGAAAACATGTTCTAGCATCCTATCGTCATCCATCGGATAGTTTACCAGTTCATGGTTTTTATAGAAAATATGATATAATAAAATATAGCTCAAAATAGGCTAACATTTAATTCCTCACCAAAAACACGAGACGAAATCAATAAATTCAGTAAACATGCTTAACATAAATCAAATCATAAATTCATAGGCATGTTAATTATTTATGCAATTAAATTATAAAATCATGTAATTTTAGAAAGGGTCCACTCACAAATATTCCTTAGCAGAAGAGTTGAGCGAATAAGGATATAGAATTTCCCCACTAGCAACTTTACCTAAGCACAAAAGTGTAATAAATAAATAAAAGGATTTTCTAAAACATTGGGTTTGAACTAAATAAAAATAAAGGATTTGGGTTGGGTGGTTTAGGGTTTAAAAGATTTTAGGAACCTAGGGTTTTTGGGTTAAAAGGGTTTAGGGTGAAAATTGGTGGTTTGGGGTTTAAGCCCAAACACACACACACACACCACAAATACACACACATGCACGACATGCATATACACACACGCACACACACACTTAAACACACACACACACACGCCTAAACACACACACACACACACACACACACACGGGCTACACAAAGGCAGGCCCTCACAACACACACACACAAACACAAAGGCCCTAAGGCCTCACAAAGGGCAGGGCTTTAAGCCTTTTAACCAAAAACCGGCCCAAGGCCCTAAGGGTTTTTAAAATAATAAAACTAAAAAGAAAAAAATGAAGCGGGCTGGGGTACTAGGCTAGCCCAACGACTAAGGCCCGAGGGGGAGGGAAAGCCGGATGGCCTGGGGTTTTGCCGAAGAAGAAGGCCGGAGCTGCTACAGCTATGCTCGCCTGAAAACAAGAGCTCTAGACTCTGATCTAAGTACGAACATGAAGAACAAGGAGAGAGGAAGAGATTGCTACCTTCCAATAACTGTGACTCGGTCGGAGGTGACCGGAAATGCCCTCGAAGCTCACGGGTTCGCCAGAAAATGGGTGTGCTCAACCCAAAACGATTCCGAGGCAAAACCTACGTAAAAGGGAAAGATCTAGTTCATAAAACACAACTAAGCATCATGCTAACAACTAGAAGGAGGGATTCGACTTACCTATTGGGAAAAAGAGAGGGTTCGCCGGAGCTTTGCTCCCGTGCCGTCGAGCTCACAAGGAGAGGGTCTTGCGAGCCTCCTCGATGGTGATAGGGTCCTAGTGAGTCCAGAGGGAGAGAGTGAGGCGAGTGGTTGAGGGAGAGAGATACGGGAGAGCTGAGAGAGAGAGCTACGGGGAAGAGATGAAGAAGAGAGAGGTCACGAGTTGGGACAGAAATAAAGAAAAAAGAGAGGGTTAGATGGCTGCCACGTGGCAGTTTGGGGGTAAAATAGCAAATATTACATATATTTGGGGGTGGTTGTAACATCAAGAGTGTGTGAAGCTTTTGAGAATTGTGGTTTAACTCCTTTGATGAAGCTCTTATTGGCACCATAAATTGGTTTTACTTTACTCTGTCTTGATCAAGAGTGTGTGAAGCTTTTGAGAATTGTGGTTGCCCTCAATTGATGAAGCTCTTGTTGGCACCATAAATTGGTTTTGCTTCACACTGTCTTAATCAAGAGTGTGTGAAGCTTTTGAGAATTGTGGTTGAACCTTTGATGAAGCTCTTGTTGGCACCTTAAATTGGTTTTGCTTCACACTGTCTTGATCAAGAGTGTGTGAAGCTTTTGAGAATTGTGGTTGCCCTCCATTGATGAAGCTCTTGTTGGCACCATAAATTGGTTTTGCTTCACACTGTCTTGATGAAGAGTGTGTGAAGCTTGAACTCCTTTGATGAAGCTCTTATTGGCACCATAAATTGGTTTTGCTTCACACTGTCTTGATCAAAAGTGTGTGAAGCTTTTGAGAATTGTGGTTGCCCTTCATTAATGAAGCTCTTGTTGGCACCGTAAATTGGTTTTGCTTCACACTGTCTTGATCAAGAGTGTGTGAAGCTTTTGAGAATTGTGGTTACCCTCTATTGATGAAGCTCTTGTTGGCACCATAAATTGGTTTTGCTTCACACTGTCTTGATCAAGGTGTGTGAAGCTTTTTTGAGAATTGTGGTTGCCCTCCATTGATGAAGCTAATGTGTTCACCTCCTCCCCCCTCTTTTTTTTTTTTGTTATTTTTTTTTTGAGGGGGAGAGGGGGTGCTGCAAGTTTGAAATTTGAAAACTCCCTAGCTTGTGTGGAAGTTTGAAGACTTTCCATGTGGGGTTTTCTCATGGTTTGAATTTTGAATTTTGAATTTCTTTGGCCATGTTGAACCCTATAAGAATGATAAGTTTTCACTCTTTTCATTGTCTTCATTTGCTCATTTTGCAGTGATTTTTGGAGACAGAGTGCTCTTATAGTTAAGAGGGATTCCGGCATTGCTTTGCACCATCTTCAGGTTGGTAGTCTTCTCCACTAGATCGCATGCTTTCATTCTTGTTGAATTGTTTGAGTGGTCATGTATTTGGTTGAGAACATAATGAACTGATTGAGCTTTTCTCCATGCCCTAAGAACTTCCTTATATTTCGATCTTTCATGTGGTGATAGAGTTTGTTTCTGTTTGTTGTAGATGTCAGAGTTTGGAAGTCCTAGTGATGGGGGCTCCCCTAACTCTAACTCTAAGTTTGAGCTTGCAATGTTGGAGTCTTCAGGGCCTTTGTTGGAGTCTTGTACAAAAAATTCGAGATTGGGTGATCTTCGCAATTGTCAAGCCTTAGCCAATATTGGTTCTTCCTCCTTCATGTCAGTGGGTGAAGGGGTTGTTTGTGACGCCATACCCATATTTCGCTCTGAGTTCACAGCAGACCATTTAGTGCAAAACTTGTTAGATAGCGAGAATCAGCTTGAGGCCTTAAGGTAGTCATGTAGTATCCCCCGTAGTGTAGGAATGCGTTTGATGCATCGTGAAGAATTGTCCTCTGAACCGCCCAAGGGTCATGTTATGTTCTATACCTAGATATTATTGACTTTAGGGGTGAAGCTGCTTTTGCACCCGTGGTTGCAACGGATGATGTCTTTCATTGGATATGCGCCTGGGCAACTCTACCCTGGTTTTTGGGATACCTTGATCGGGTTGTATATTATTTGGATGGAATGTGGGTTAGGTAAGCCTTCCTTTCATCAGTGGCGCTACTGATATAAGATGCGCCCGGTGAAAGCATGCACTGGGTATGCTGAGTGTGCATGTCGGAGTGAGAGAGAGCGTATTGTCTTTGGTAAGAAAAAGGCGTATTGCACTTGGAAAAACCGTTGGTGCTTTCTTTATAATGATTGGGAGTATGCTAAAGGTGTCACGCATGAGCAACGTGTTCCTACTCACTTCCAGACTGTAGGTTGTAATGTATCCATTGTTTGCATTATTTGCTATTTGTTGTGATTTTCTCTTGCTTCTAACATTTTTTCTTCGTGCAGTGACGCGAGGGACCATCAAGCTGTCTGGATGGGAGCTAGCTGACGTAGAGAATGTGTTAAGGGTGCCCAAAGAGGATAGACATTTGGGCAAGCTACGACCCTTATTTTGAAAGTACGGTTTCCAGCCCCTAGTGTCGGAGTGCCAGAGACGAGCAAGTAAGTTGTGTCTTTCATTTCGCCTCCTCTTTCTTTTACAAAGTTGCATTCCTCACTTTGATTTTTCTTGTTCAGTGGAGAAAGTGGGCAAGAAAGGGGAGATTAGCGCCAAGAAAGGGAAAACACCCAGGTTAGTTCCCGTAGATGACATTTTGTTTCACAAAGGAGCTCGTAAGCACCGGGTGAGGCCAACCCTTAAACCTAAGTCGCAAGAGGAGGTCCTCAAGATTGCTGCCTCAAAGAAGGCTGAAGCTGAGGCCATCGAGTGTGCTGCTGCCATAGTTGTAGGGGATGAGAGATGACTTTTGCCTCCTCTTCCTACCATAAATCTTATATTTCCTTCAACCATGGAGTCTACTGACCAAGAAGGTGGCCCTAGCTATAGCTGTAAGAGAAAGTACAAAGAAGAGGTTGGCAACATTCATTGGAAGGACTTAAAGGTTACCATGCAACCAAGTAGTTTTAGGTATGTCAATAATTGCCTAGCAGAACGTCGATCCACTGTTGATGAGCTTGGCGAGCCGCTAGATGAGAACGAATCAGATCGTGACCAGATGATGAGGCTATATTCTTATGTAAGTGTTACTCTGTCATTTCTTTGCTTTCTCCCCTCTTTTTCCTGGTAGTGACGATCATTTTGTCATGTAGGTCATGATCGAGTACGATGACAGATTACGAGAGGTCGAGCGGTACAAGGCAAAGTTTAAAGAGAATAAGCAGCTTGTGAATGACGCCAGAAAAACGAGCAAAGCTTTGGCTGATGCCATCCGCCTTAAGGATGAAAACTTTGAGAGTTTGAAGAGGCGGAATGGTGAGAATGTGAGGCTCAAGAAACAATTGGAAGTAACTAAGGAACAGTTGGAGACAACCATCTTTGAGGTTTCCAAGGTTAAATGGGAGTTGGATAGTGCCTTGGTTGAGGTTTCTGGGCTGAAGAGGAGTATCCCAATTGAAAGGGATGTTGCTGTGTATGAGTTCTTAGGTTCCCAAACCTTTCACAATGCCTTTAGACCTCACTGCATGCGGGTTGGTCTTTATGACTTGGTCATGTATACAAAGGGTTTCCTTGGGCACAGGCAGGTACTGTTACTTGACCGAAGTGTTGTAACATGATCGTGCACTAAGTTGATCTCCTCTGATGTAACCATTGCCATAAGGGGTTGGAAATTTCATCAATGATAAGCTCATATTTATACATATTTTACATCAAATTCTCTCGTCTTTTCTTAGTTAGTTTCTTATATTTTTGAGTTATTTGCTTTGTTTTTGTGTTTTATCGAATTTATCTAGCTAAGAAAATAAAAATAGCATAAATGTGATTTTATGTAATAAATTCGTCAATTTAGATTAGCTTTTAAATTAAATAATATATATATATATATATATAATAATAATGATTCATGATGATGTTTGAAACATCATCATGGTTTGTTTTATAAAGAAAAGGATATAAAAATAAAAAGAAAGGTTGAAAGCTTAGGATTAGATAAAGAAAAGGAGTGTGCTAGCTGGTGAGGGGAGGAAGGCACGCTGCCTTCCTGGCAGCTGTAAAGGAAAGGGGGGTGAGTACAGACATGCGGGGGGGACAGAAATAATTAAAGAGAAGTTAGGGGGAAGTCTCGGCATTTTTGGGGGGATTGAAAGGCAGCAAAGCAGCCTGGCAGCTAAAAGAGGAGGGCAGTAGTGAGTGATTGGGGGGAAGTCCTCGAGGAGAGGGGGACGTGGGAAGCTGCACTTGGCAGTTTAAAGTGCAGGGTCAGAAAAGCTGCCCTTTTGCAGCTGGAGGTCAGTGGCACTGAGGTCGCTGAGGCAGCGTGAGCAGGAGATCAGTGAAGGCAGGCTGCTTGGAGCAGCTGCCAGGAAGCTGAGAGCAGCTGGAGACAGCGGGAAGCTGCTTAGGCAGCGAGAAAGAATTGGGAAGAGGACACGCGGAATAGCAAGGTCAGACGAGAGCAAGGCGCGCGGGACGCGAGAGAAGGAGCTAGAAGGCAGCTGGAAGGAGCTGCTCTCATCACGGGCAGGACTGACGTGCGCAGTGTGGGAAGAGGGGGGAAGACGCTGCCTTTGGCAGCTTGGAAAGAAAGACAGACAGCTGCCTCGAGCTTAAGCACAGAGGATCACTTCCTCATTTGGTTTTATTTTTCTTAAACTCATGTTTAATTTAATTTGCTTTTCAATTATATTAAACATGTGTAATTAATTTCTGTTTAGTTAGAGGGGAATTTGAAACCTTGGATTTATGTTTATTATGATTTGATTTACTCCAGTTATGAATGTATGAATGTTTGGATGTGGTTTATTTTTCTGTTTTGATTAAGAACTTGTTTATGTATGTGGGTTGAGGGTCGACACTTAATTTACATGCTTAGACTTGATGCTAGGATATAAGGGAATTTCACCTAATCGTTATGAACTTATATTCATGAGTAGTAAAAATCGCTAGTCACGATTGTGTTTAGTAAACCCTAGGTTGGATTAACATGCGTATTCCATAGTTATGAATGCCTAGTCGATGTTTATGATTTCCATTAAACTTAATGATCTTTGATATGTCTCTCTATCATGCGTATTCCATAGTTAGGGAACTTGATAAGAATAATTTGGTTGTGATGCGTATCCCGTCCAATTCAATGAATCTAGGGAAATCTGAAGGTTAATTTAAGCGGACCTAATTAACTTGGAGCATTGTCATTTATTCGTTTGTTGAAGTCATAACTGGGAATCAAATTATATGCATTTATTCATGTGTGGATAAGGAACCCTCTAACTAGTGTCTCATCATTTTATTTCTATAAAATATATTTTCTTTGAAGTTTGTTTTTAAGTTTCTGTTTTAAATTTACTTTTCTTTAAAAATCAATCCCCCGTTTATTTTAAAGTGTTAGATTTGTTAGAAATCAATTTAGTTTGTGTTTTCTAAAGTCTTGAATTATTTTGAGTCTTTTAATTTGTTTTAGTTTATTCGTTAGTTTTATTTTGAGTGATTTTAGTTTAGTGTTTTAAATTTTGTTTTTACGTTTTTAATTTAATTTTACTTTGGTTAGCATCCCTAGTTAATCCCCGGTTAGAACGATCCCTACTTATCCATATACTACAATTGTCACAAATAGGGTTTAATTTTGTGCGTTAGTTAATTTTCGCATCAAATTTTTGGCGCCGTTGCCGGGGATTTGCAAATTTGCTAATCCCTTGTTTATGTTTTTGTTTGTGTTTTATTTTATTTTATTTTTTTGTGTTTATTGTATTTTATTTGTTTGTGTTTGTTATGTTTTTTTTTAACTTTTGATATTTGATTTAGTTTTCTTTGATTTTAGGTACAATGGAGCGAGACATGGCACTCGAATCCATCCAAGCTCAATTGGCACAACTCACTGCTCAATTGACTCAGAATGCCGGAATGACCACAATGCCAAGTGGCCCTACATTTGATATGCCCTATGAGCAAGGATTTCAAACTCATCAATATCCCCAATTTTCTGCAAATGAAGATGTTTGGGGATATCAAGGCTATAACCAATCAAGGGGCAACATGTTTTCCAACGCTTATAATTCGGATTGGAGAAGTAATTCAGAGTATATGTGGGATGAACCTCAACAATTTCAACAAGGTGGATATTGGCAGCAAGACGAGTTCTATTCAAGACCTATGCAGCCACCACAGCATCCCCCACAGCAATTTCAATCGAATTCAAGTGTGCCCATTAATTATAATGAAATTCTTGATGGACTCATTTCTTTGGCGCAGGGTTCACAAAATCAAGCTGAGGAGACTCACCAAGCAGAATATTGGCAGCCATCGGAGGAGTACTATCAATGGCCATATGAACCACCACAGCCTCCACCACAATCTCCCCAACCAAATTCAGGTACGTCCTCGGATAATGACATTTTGAATAAGTTACTAACCTCTTTGACCCAGGACGTAGAAAATCGAAACATGGAGATGCAAAATAAAGCCAACAAGGTGGATGCTTTGGAGGAGCAAGTTGGGCAGATTATGGAATTCATGGCACAGATTCGAGATCAAGGTGACATGGAGGATGAAGTTGTCCCAGAACCATCCAAACAGAGCCCGAACATGGATGAATTGCCAATTCAAGAAGAAGATGAGGATGACGACTTGGGCAGTTTAGAAGAATTCTTATCGCAAACCCCCCAAGTCCTTATGTCATCCAACTCAGGTGAGGAGGTTCTAAGTTCAATTCATTCTAACATCGTTCCACCAAATGTCCTTTTTCCTTGCAGGTTTTTAAATCCCAAGGAAGAAGTGAATGAAAAAGACGTTGTGGAAGCTCTTCCAGAGGTGAAAAGTGATATCCAAACTCTTGGTGCACCAAATCATGTTCCCGATGACGTTGAAACATTCAAAGAGATTTCTACACCAAGAAGAGGGATTCCAGAAAATGAGGTAGCCGGAAAATTTGTTGAACATATCAAAGAGGCTGTGCATGAGACAATCAAGCCCACAGAAGTTGAGACTGATGACACGGGACAAGCCACAACCATCATAATAAATCTGGCTAAGTTCAAAGTCCCGGAAATGTTCAAAAATGTGGTGTTTGTCATTGAGTTTGAACGAGAAAGTAAGCCATCTTCTCCATTTTTAATTTTATGTTATACTAACAATTTAATTTTGATGATTCAGGCACCGTCATTAGAACTTAGACCGTTGTCGGATCATTTCAAGTATCACCGTCCGTTCAATGATAAGCCCATGCATTTGAATAATGAAGGGAGGCCTAGGAATCACCCACAATCAGATTTGCATTCCTAATCCCTTCTCTTTACTGAATTTATTTTACTTTGTTTAGTTCTTTCATTGTTTGTTTGCTCTTGTGTGAATTTATTTTACGTTGATTATTTTTTTATTTTACGTTGATTTTATTTTGTTTTGTTTATTTAGTTGTGATTTTTGTTTAGAAAGTTAAACATAGTCTTTTTACTTTGATTTACTTATTTTACATTTTTATAAAAAAAAAAAAATAATAAATAAATAAATAAAAAAAAATTAAAAAAAAAACATAAACATTCATATAAATAAAAAAAAAAAAAAAATAATAAAATAAAAAAAAAAAAAAACTTAAATGCATAAATAATTTACAATAAATTGTAAACTAATTTCGTTCATTGGTCATTGGTTGGTGGTGCCTCGGAGGTCGACGGAGCCCCTGAAAGACGAAGTGCCAGAGCGGGATCATTCGGAGCCTCAATACTTGGTGCTGCTCCCGAGGACGAAGGCAACATAAACCTCGGGAGCAACGTCATAAAACGTTGATGATCACTCTGAATCCGCACTTCGGACTCCTGCAGCTGATCTAGCTTCCTCTTCATGCTTGTGGAGTAATTGGTTGCGAGCATGTGCAAATCCCTGTTCTCATGCCTGAGCACTCTGACCTCCTGCCGAAGACTAGCCACTTCAGCCATCAACGATTCCACCTGACGGGTTCGTGCAAGAAGGCGCTGGCCCATGTTTGATACTGAGCCTGCGCATCGGACGCTGTAGGCCATAGAGTCCTGAACAGCTAGTTCGTCGGACCGCCTTGAAAGTATCCTAGTGTCTCTAGGAGTGAGCAGATTTCTGGCCACCACCGATGCGGTTGTTTCGTTCATCATCATGGAATCCCCAACTGTAAGAGGACCATTTGGGGATATGAAGGATGGCTGCCAAATGTTGGTTGGAGAAGATATATCACTATCTTCCCCAACATTCAAGTTAAGGCGACGGTCAGAGGGGCAAGACATATTTGAAGGTGTTGAGAATGAAGAGTCGGACTGATCAAGATTAAAAGAAATGCAAGGAGGAAGTGTTTACAGGAGGGAGTGTTTACAGGGGGAGCTTAAGTGTGTTGTGGAACAAAAATGAGCGTTCTTATAAGAAGAAGAAATCGTTGAGGCATCACTCAGCAGTCGAAGAGGCGCCCTCTCGCAAATCGAAGAGCCGGGCTCCTTTCTCAAAAGCCGGATTCTTTTCTCAAAAGCGGCGTCGCCGTTCTCAAAAGTCGGGCGCCTTTCTCAAAAGCCGGAGCAGTCAGGAATCACGAGGCGAGCCGCTCCCTGATTTGTCCAGACGTGTCACATGCAATTCCTTTCTCAAAAGTCGGGATTGCTCAGAAACCACGAGCCGCTCCCTGATTTTTCCAATTTTGTCGTCACTCGTCACGCGCTGTCAGCTTTGCGCAAATTACGGGCTGCTTTTTCAGAAAGCGCGTGACCTGTACTGTTCATCCATCCACCGGCTGCCGACAGGGGTAAAGGAATAGTTTCGGTTGTGAAGAAAAATTCTATAAACGTCTACCTTCGCCTTCAACAGCAAAGGCAAACTCTCTCAACACTTCTTCATCTCCGAAATTTTTCATCTCCGAAAATGCCTTTCCATCAAACCCTCTCGAGTTTCTCTGTGTTTCTCATTCCCTGGGATACCTTTACAAACAAGTCATCTAGAGCTAGAGTATTTCATATCATGAAGGTTGAAAGCAAGAGTATCTCATATCACGCTTTCTCCCTGTCCTTTTCCTTGTCTTTGGGGCAAGGAGAAAGCGGGCAATCAGCCAGCACTCGGTGTCAATCTTCCAATCTAAGAACCGACTGCCTGGAAATCCTTCCTGATTGCTTACCTAGCATTGCTCTCGAATGCTCTTCTTCAACCACTGATGTACTTCCGAAGAAGTCGCCACATCTGCCTGGAGAACAGACATGGCAAGTGAAAATGATACTTGAAGCATGTGGAGACAAGGTGCTGCTTCATCTTCAAGATCAAGTCTCATTTTCCTTGCTAAGAAGTTCCCCAGCCCAGTTCAAGCATACACCTGTGGAACGATACTTCTTCAAAAGCAAAAGTATCCCATATCATCAGAATCAGAGGCAAAGATTTCTCATGGCATGCTTTTCCTTTACCCTTGCTCTTGGCTACGAGTCAGGGTGAAAGAAAGGAAATCGGTCGGCACTTGGACAGATTGAACAAAGAAGCAGACCACCACCTCTGCCTCGTGCCTACCTGCCATGCAGAAGAACAAAAAGAGAAGAATGTAGCCTGAGACTCAATCAACCCGGCAGAAGGAGTCCGAGTTGAAACCGAGAGCTTGAGAAGCTTCAACAACACCACCAATCAAGTCTCATTTTCCTTGCTAAGAAGTTCCGAGGCCAGTTCAAGTTCAAAGCTGTGGAAAGTCACCAAACAGGACCAATGTTCATTTATTAGTTTTATTCATTATCTTTTATTTTCATTTTCAATTTTTCGTTTGTTTTCTTTTATATTTTCTTGTGTGCGTAACTGATTTATTTCTTTTCTTTGCAGGAGCTTTTGGTTATTTCCACCCTTGAGGTTGATTGCAGAATTTAAGCTTCGGGGTCATCGCTCGATTTTACTGCAAACTAGGGAAGTTTTCAGTCCTATTGCTTTATTTTGTTTCTTTATATTTATTTATTTTATTTTTATTTGCATTTTATTATATTTTCTGACATTGGGGACAATGTCTAGTTTAAGTGTGGGGGTAAAGAGTATAAAAATGACCAAATTAAAAATTTTTGTACCTTCGACTTTGAACTGGTTTCATTTGTTTCCATGTTATTGCTTTGTTTTCTTAATTAGTTTTGTTTTATTTAAAAAAAAAAAAAAAAAAAAAAAATCGGAAAATTTAAAAAATCCAAAAATATTTCCTTGTTTTCATTATTGTTTTGAATTATATTTTTGTTAGTTTCCCGACCCAATGATATAATTGGATAAAATTTTGAACCATGATCATCAAGAACTTAGTTAACATGTGTTGTGTGAAATTCCTAATTCTCGTGTTAGTTTGTACATATTTGATCATCTTTGAAAAACCAAATGCACATAGCCTTGTTGATGTGAAATTAAAGCATGATTTTAAGCTCCATATGTGAATTTAGTGACCATATACATCCTATGTGAGTTTTTGAGCCTATTGAAAGTGTGTGCATTTTTCATACATTTCTTTTTTTTTTTCATGTGTGATAAACTTATGTGAGATACTTCTCTAGAACTTGCATAACGATCTTTCGAAATTTTTGTCATTGATTGCATGAACTTGAAAATGATAGAGGCATTAGGTTTACCACCATGGCCCAAATAACCTTGTTTCCCAAAGAAAAATAATATCATTAGATTGCCATTTTGAGCCGTATTTGTGAGCCTTTTATTTCTTATCACCAGATATGTCTACCCTTATGCCTGAAATAATTTTCCTTACCCTTTCCAAGCGAGCAATGCAAGATTGTCTTATGTGAAATGTTTGTGAAGTACTTTGAAGGTGTTTGGCAAAAGAATAAGTGTGGGGGTTTTTCATATTTGTTTCTGTTTGAAAAAAAAAAAAAAAAAAAAAAAAAAAAAAAAAAAAAAAGAAAAGGAAAAGAAAAAGAAAGATTGTATACAAAGAAAATAAAAAGTTTTAAAGTTTCAGTTTAAGTTTTTGGTTGGAGATGTCTGAAGAATCGTTGGAGAGTTTGAGTTCTTATAAATCTAAAGAAAATAATTGCTTGCAATGTAGCTTGGAACTTGTGCTTTCCTATTCTTTCGTTTCAATAACCCTATCCCTAAGCCTCATTACATCCAATAAAAGTCCTCTTGATTTAAGTTTTGCAATTATGACTGTGGAGAAGTGATCTTTATGCAAGCTTATGGTAGAACTTTCACATTTGTTTCTTTGAGCGAAACACATTAAAACTAAACACATGTGTGATTGAGTGCATATCCCGTGAGAAGGTCGCTAGTTTGCATATGGTGTTTTTAAAAATAAAAATTTGAAATTGCATTAGCATGACTATCTCACACACTACACTTCAAGGATGATTCAAAGATTACTGCTAATATTTGAAAAAGGAAAAATGAACTTGAATTGCTTATTGGTGTTAGCTATGGTTCTTGATGATTGTGTTCTCAAATGAAGTTCTATGAGGGTCATATAGGGGGAAACTAATAATTTTCATGTTATTACTTTTTCTGTTTTCGTTTGTTTTGCTCGAGGACTAGCAAAAGCTAAGTGTGGGGGTATTTGATAAGCTCATATTTATACATATTTTACATCAAATTCTCTCGTCTTTTCTTAGTTAGTTTCTTATATTTTTGAGTTATTTGCTTTGTTTTTGTGTTTTATCGAATTTATCTAGCTAAGAAAATAAAAATAGCATAAATGTGATTTTATGTAATAAATTCGTCAATTTAGATTAGCTTTTAAATTAAATAATATATATATATATATATATAATAATAATGATTCATGATGATGTTTGAAACATCATCATGGTTTGTTTTATAAAGAAAAGGATATAAAAATAAAAAGAAAGGTTGAAAGCTTAGGATTAGATAAAGAAAAGGAGTGTGCTAGCTGGTGAGGGGAGGAAGGCACGCTGCCTTCCTGGCAGCTGTAAAGGAAAGGGGGGTGAGTACAGACATGCGGGGGGGACAGAAATAATTAAAGAGAAGTTAGGGGGAAGTCTCGGCATTTTTTGGGGGATTGAAAGGCAGCAAAGCAGCCTGGCAGCTAAAAGAGGAGGGCAGTAGTGAGTGATTGGGGGGAAGTCCTCGAGGAGAGGGGGACGTGGGAAGCTGCACTTGGCAGTTTAAAGTGCAGGGTCAGAAAAGCTGCCCTTTTGCAGCTGGAGGTCAGTGGCACTGAGGTCGCTGCCTTTGGCAGCGTGAGCAGGAGATCAGTGAAGGCAGGCTGCTTGGAGCAGCTGCCAGGAAGCCGAGAGCAGCTGGAGACAGCGGGAAGCTGCTTAGGCAGCGAGAAAGAATTGGGAAGAGGACACGCGGAATAGCAAGGTCAGACGAGAGCAAGGCGCGCGGGACGCGAGAGAAGGAGCTAGAAGGCAGCTGGAAGGAGCTGCTCTCATCACGGGCAGGACTGACGTGCGCAGTGTGGGAAGAGGGGGGAAGACGCTGCCTTTGGCAGCTTGGAAAGAAAGACAGACAGCTGCCTCGAGCTTAAGCACAGAGGATCACTTCCTCATTTGGTTTTATTTTTCTTAAACTCATGTTTAATTTAATTTGCTTTTCAATTATATTAAACATGTGTAATTAATTTCTGTTTAGTTAGAGGGGAATTTGAAACCTTGGATTTATGTTTATTATGATTTGATTTACTCCAGTTATGAATGTATGAATGTTTGGATGTGGTTTATTTTTCTGTTTTGATTAAGAACTTGTTTATGTATGTGGGTTGAGGGTCGACACTTAATTTACATGCTTAGACTTGATGCTAGGATATAAGGGAATTTCACCTAATCGTTATGAACTTATATTCATGAGTAGTAAAAATCGCTAGTCACGATTGTGTTTAGTAAACCCTAGGTTGGATTAACATGCGTATTCCATAGTTATGAATGCCTAGTCGATGTTTATGATTTCCATTAAACTTAATGATCTTTGATATGTCTCTCTATCATGCGTATTCCATAGTTAGGGAACTTGATAAGAATAATTTGGTTGTGATGCGTATCCCGTCCAATTCAATGAATCTAGGGAAATCTGAAGGTTAATTTAAGCGGACCTAATTAACTTGGAGCATTGTCATTTATTCATTTGTTGAAGTCATAACTGGGAATCAAATTATATGCATTTATTCATGTGTGGATAAGGAACCCTCTAACTAGTGTCTCATCATTTTATTTCTATAAAATATATTTTCTTTGAAGTTTGTTTTTAAGTTTCTGTTTTAAATTTACTTTTCTTTAAAAATCAATCCCCCGTTTATTTTAAAGTGTTAGATTTGTTAGAAATCAATTTAGTTTGTGTTTTCTAAAGTCTTGAATTATTTTGAGTCTTTTAATTTGTTTTAGTTTATTCGTTAGTTTTATTTTGAGTGATTTTAGTTTAGTGTTTTAAATTTTGTTTTTACGTTTTTAATTTAATTTTACTTTGGTTAGCATCCCTAGTTAATCCCCGGTTAGAACGATCCCTACTTATCCATATACTACAATTGTCACAAATAGGGTTTAATTTTGTGCGTTAGTTAATTTTCGCATCAATCAACAACATATGTGTGGATACCATAGCCTTGAGATCATTGATGCCTGTGCGTCCGAAGATGACATTGTATGCCGTTGGGCAATCAACCACCAGGAAGTTAGTGGTAATGGTAGCTGTGTACGGGCATGTACCAATGGTGAAAGGTAAGTGTATGCTCCCCAAAGGTTGCACGATATCACCAGAGAAGCTTATCAGAGGGGAAATCGAGCGATCGAGCAAGTGTTAAGCTACATTAAGTGCCCTGAAAGCTTCAACAAACATGATATTGACTGAAGCCCCTGTGTCTACCAGGATTCGTCGTACTTCAAAGTTGGCTATGTGAGCTTCCACGATCAGTGGGTCGTTGTGAGGGTAGATGATACCTCTTTCTTCCTCAGGGTAGAAACATCTTGGATCCCAGTTAGGCTTTTGATACTTGCCTCTCATGATGTCTTCCACGTGAAACACTTGGTAGCCAGACCTTAAAGCTCGTTCACTATTTTTCATGGCCCTGTTGGAAGATTTAGATATGGGTGTGCCACCACTTATGGAATATATCACATTCACCTGGCGTTGGTTACAGTTACCCCTTAGAGGGTGAAGGAGGAATTGATCAAGTTTTCCTTCACGTGCCAAAGCTTCAATAGGATCACGAAGGGTGATACACTTCTCGCCGTCATGGCCGTTATGGTCGTGGTAGCAGCAAAACGTGCCCGTGTTCTTCGTGGGCTTGTAATCCGGGTGCCTCGTCTTTGGCTTCGGTATCAGGTGTGCTATGATGGGGTAAATGGCCACACATGTGGCGTTCAAAAGTGTGTATGCCTCATACCTCGGGGTAGGGGTTGTCCTGACACGTGCTTGACCCACTGTGTTGACTGCCTGGGGTCTGGGATTATGGTTGTGATACCCTTGGCTATCGCGGTAGTGTCCCTTACTCCTTTTACTAAAATGAGACTGGTGATGATGGAAATCTTTCCTTTTCCCTGAGATTGATATGCATGTTGACTTGGCAAATTATTAAGTAAGGCAGGGGGAGGCACCGCTGCCGTTTGGAAGGTCGAGGTCTTCTCATTTGGTTGGATCTGGCTTTCATTCCCTACTTGCTGATAAGGGGTGGTTGTGGGGGTTTCCCTTGATATGTCCTTGCCTCGGCAAAGGCATGGTTGTAAGCCTGTGCCATCACCTCAGAGTAAGTCTTCCAAGTGTTGGCATTGATCATGTACTTGAAGAAACAATCACGTAGGCCTGTCGTGAAGGCCTTGAGGGCGGTCTTGTCATCTGCCTCAGTGCAACAAGAATACTCATGGCTGAAGCGACCGACATACTCTAGTAGTGACTCGTCCGGCTTCTGGCGAATAGTGTACAAGTCATTTGCAGAATGCAAACGATCGGTCTTAAAGATGTGTTGAGAGACAAACAGTTTCCTCAGTTCCTCAAATGAATCTACTGTCTCAAGTGGAAGACGGCAATACCAGTTTAGAGCTCCGCCAGAGAGGGTGGAGGGGAAAAGAAGACATTGTTCTTCGTCGGTGTGCATTCGATATGCCGTGGTGGACTCAAAGAGGTTAAGGTGTTCAATTGGGTCATCCCTTCCGGTATAGAGTTGTAAACCAAACTTTTGTTTTGTCTTCGCTTGAAGGGGGTGTCGAGGATCCTTCTTGTGAGAGGGCCAGGCCTGGGTTGGTTCCAGTCAGGTATCTCGGCCTGACGTTCGACCTTCAACTTGTTTACTGCCTCAAGGAGCTATAGGACAAGGGGGTTATGAGTGGAGTCATGTACCACTGGAATTTTCTTTCGTAAGTCTTCATCGCCTCTTGGAAATAGGAAAGTTTGAGCAAGGGCGTGTGGTTTTTCCTTGGACTCGCCGTACTGACTTCTAGGGTGAATCTGTCGGAATACCTCAGAGTCCCATGTACCTTCATGTTCCTCTGGGACCTGTCTTTCCTTCCCTAGATTGGCAGCTGTCCTGGGTCGTGGGAGGGGACTGAGTCTTTCAGAAACCTTTGGGTCATTGATCTTCGAGCATATGTGGAGGGGATTCTCTCGACGTTGCTTTAGGAAGTCTCGGCAGTCACGATAAACGGCTTTCGATCCTTCCAACCCTTCTGTAAGGAGGTGTCTTCCTCCACTTCTCCTGTTTCGGGTCGAAACAGCTGGGTTGAGAGAAGTCTCATGTTGATCAATGTTTTGATGATTAGCTCGCTCCTCATCAAGGATACCCATGTCGAAGGGAGGTAACCCTCCGTGTTGGGGGGCACCCAAATGATGGTTGATGTCCACAGGGGCAACGAGCTCGCGTGTTTGAGTACGCCTAGTTTCGTGGAGCGTCTCAAAGAGCTTCTCATACTACTCTTGGAGGACATCATTCTTCATTGCTATCTTGTTGTTCTGAGCTTCTAGCTCATCGACTTTAGCTTGAAGAGCAACCCTCTTTCCTTCCTTCCTTCGTTGCTTCGCACTAGGTGCAAGATGGGTGTCATTTTGTGTGCTATGGCTTCCTTCGATCCCCATGTTGGAGAGGGATGCCTGGTCAAAAGAGAGTGTACGAATGGTGGAAACCAGCTTGGCAAAGCTGAAGAGAGTGGGAATAAGTGTCGTTCCCACAGACGGCGCCAAATGTTGATGCACAAAATCAGTGAGGACTTTGGTACAACAGAAAGTGTTAAGTTTGTGACCTTCGCTAGATTGCTCCGGTCACTAGTGTGGATAAGTATGTAAATGGATAGGGACAGGGAAGCAAACACAAGATGTACGTGGTTCACCCAGATTGGCTACGTCCACGGAGTAGAAGAGTTCTCATTAATTGTGAAGGGTTTATACAAGTACATAGGTTCAAGCTCTCCTTTAGTGAGTACTAGTGAATGATTTAGTACAAATGACATTAGGAAATATTGTGGGAGAATGATCTCCTTTTATAGAAGAGTTTCTAGCTTTGTTCTGACATTGACACGTGTCATATTGTGATTGGCTTCTAATGTTGACATGTGTCACGCTGTGATTGGCTTCTGATGTCGACACATGTCGCACTATGATTGGCCTCCATGGTTGGAGGGAAACTCTTCTGGGTCCTTGACGGTATAACGTTGACCAGTGCTCAATAATTTCGGGATCGGTCAAGTATGGTACAAACACAACTCACTAATCCTTTACATTAAATTCATGACCGACCTTTATTTAAAAGAAAAACTAATGAAAAGAGTTTGAAAACTTTGAGTTTTAACGATAAGGACAAAATAAAGGGTAAAGTGAATATTACCAGAATTGACTTTTTAGTGTAAAAATGTGGTTTTTCGTTAAAGTGAACAGTACCGTGAGCTTTTCGTTAAAGTTCCCTTATTTAAATTCACATTTCACCTCAAAAGTAATTTTATCTTTTTCATCTAAAAATCCACGTTTCACCTCTTAATTATTTTTGGCTCCACACTCACATGTTAAGAAAAGGAGAAGAAAGTGGCAATAATTTCAACTTTCGGACTAGTTCATTCAACTTTTGTCAGTGAGATTCCTAACTTTATTTACACTCCTAGAATGAAAACGTACTGTGAGATATGGCTATCAAAGTCACTCTTGACTGCTATATTTTTAGTGGTGCTTGGTGGGTGAACTCTTTCATAGAAAAACCTTAATAAGTACGTTGATAATTATTTTCTTTTTAGTTTTAGTTTCACTTTTGCGGTTATAATAAAGAGAAAAATTAGAGAAAAATCTGAGAAGAGCGTGGTAGGACATGGAACAGTGCATGAACGACATGAAAACCGAAAACTAAGTGAATCAAGATCTCCACACCACTTTTCATCGTCCTTTGTTTTTCTTTTGACTATTGAAAATTAGTAACATATTTTCACAGAAATTATGGGTAACAAAGTATACTTGATGGTCAAATCACAAATTTTGAAAGCAGCCGTGGGTGCCACTGCCACGTAGAGGCATATAAACTTCCATTCTATTTGGAAGCTGAGGCGAATTGGGACCTTAGAAAATACTAGAGTTTAGCTACTTCCAAATCAAGTAACCGACAACCGACAATGGACAATTCTTTTTTAGTCGACTTGGCCATTATAGAAGAGTAGAAAGATAGTGCATGTCGACTCATCAAATCACTTAATAAGTTAGACAAGAAATGTTATATTTACTATTTACTTGTACCATTATTTGTATTATTTTTCAAATAATAGTATGATCCGTCAACACATATGAGTCTCATGTTTATTAAAGAGATAGTACAAATATGTGATAAGAATAATATTTTTAATAAGTTAATAAGGGGTTTGTGGAGCATAAAATAATTTGTAAAATTATGGAGCTAATAAGTAGATTTTATTCACTATTAATGAGAATGTCTTTGTTAATTGGCGAGACTTATATTTATTTCACCAGCAGTTTAACCATCAAGAAGCTTTAAGCTGCAGATTACATGACACACCCCGCCCTAAGTCGAGGCGTGCTGGCCGTCACGTGAGGATGACGTAGCCATGTGCACAGTGCGGAAACAATAAGGATGATAAATATGCGAACAAATAAAAACTGAAAGTTACTAATGTGCACTAATAAACAGGAAGTGCTAGGAGTGAGATACAAGTGTAAATACTCCTAATCAGAGCATAGAAAGTCTAGGTGCAGTCCAATAGGACAAGTACTAGTTATACAGTACCAGAAGATGTCTTACAAATATTTTATTCTGTCAGAACCGCCAAGATCCTCAATGCCACCAACAACAAGTCTACCTAAAACCTGAAGGGGCGCAAAACAGAAAATGTGAGTGGGCAAAAACAAAGCTTTTCAAAACCATTTCATTTATCAAACGCTCTAACCCCTCGCCGTAAAACATGTATAATTTTCCCAGAAATAGAATATAAACATATGCATCTATATATATATATATATATATATATATATATATATTCAAATCATGCTTCACATAGTCATAATCATAAGTATGCCATGCCAAATATAAAACAGAATAAGTAACTAAGGTGAAAATAAATTCATGGAAGATAACAAATTAGCTGGAACCCCTGCAGAAGTCTGTACGGCTGAATTCATAGCTCATTAGCCACTCTAGCCGGAGTCACTACAGGTGACCTATACGGCACTATACTGCACATGAGTCGGAACCACTGGAAGGGTCTGTGCGACAAGACTGGGTGTAATATAGTTATGCTCAATGCTACTCTCTCATGATAGTTGTGCGATAAATCGCTAGTCACCTACGAGTCGGAACCACCTATAATGGTCTGTACGACAAGACTGTGCACCTAAATTGGATCCAATGTAAGCATATGGTGCGAGAGGTGACATTATAAACAGGCATGTACTTTATCTCTAGTAATTCACAATCACCCAGGGTGCAGGTTTACAAGCTCTATGCTTCTCAATTAATCACAATGATTGATCACATTCACAATTCATAACTCACCTGGGCTATTGGGGCATTTGCTGATTCTGAGGGCAATGAGCAGCCCTATGTCCCATTTGTCCACAAGTGTAGCATGCACTGCTACCCCTCCTACACTCCCCGAAATGCCTATTATTACACATGTGGCATAAAGGAGCACCTGAACCACCAAAGTCCATTTGCCTCTAAAATCTCGGGCCTCCAAAAAATCCACCACCTCTCCTCTACATATTAGAGCTCAAGCCTCCACTAGAAGAGCTGGAACTGGCACCGTTTCTCTTAAAACTCTGGATCTTACGAGGTCCCTGAGATGATTGACCTTTGCCTTTATCATCTCGCCTCTGGTTCCCGTTCTTTTCTTCTTCATCTTCACTTTCACTGGGCATATTCTCTAAATCCTCAATCCACAGTAACACCTCATAAAACTCCTGGTAAGTGGCACAGGGAGTCGATGTCGCTATAGAAAGCCATTTCTTCTTAGTACCCAACCTGAAACGACGGAGTATCTCAATCGGATTAGCAGCAACCTCCGGATCATATCGAGACAAATAAGTGAACCTCCCGTAATACTCATTCGCTGACATCTTTCCTTGTTTTAGATGCGTAAACTCTTGTTTCTTGCAATCAATATACTCAGGAGGAATAAACCTTTTCCGAAACAACTGTTTAAACACTTCCCAATCGGCTACTACCTCTGGTGGCATCTGATATGACTCATATCTCCACCAGGATGCAGGCTCTGGACCTAAAAACCAGGTAGTCGTCTCAACCCACCTATCAGAAGGAAGATTCCTCTGACTCTGCATCACAAGAAATGTCTTCTCGACATGATTAAGCCACTTTTCCGCTCCCTCATGTCCTTCATTTCCCATAAAATGATTCAATTTCAGATTATACACAGTCTCAAGAGGTTTCCTTTGAGGAGGACGGAGTGAAGACTGAATGGCATTAGCTATAGCTTCCCCTAACTAAGCAATATCAGGGAAATTAGGCTCAGCTGAGTGACGTGGCTCTCTATAAGGCGACATAGTTATGACAGAAGACATCACAATGATTAGAATATTCACGAACTATACAGGACTGCTAAACCTAGGCTCTGATACCAAACTGACACACCCCGACCTAAGTCAATGCGTGTTGGCCGTCACGTGAGGGTGACGTAGTCATGTGCACAGTGCAAAAATGATAAGGATGCTAAATATGCAAACAAATAAAAACTGAGAGTTATTAATGTGCACTAATAAACAGGAAAGTCTAGGTGTAGTCCAGTAGGACAAGTACTAGTTATACAGTACCAGAAGATGTCCTACAAATATTTTATTTTGTCAGAACCGCCGAGATCCTCAATGCCACCAACAACAAGTCTACCTAAAACCTGGAGAGGCGCAAAACAAAAAATGTAAGTGGGCAAAAACAAAGCTTTTCAAAACCATTTCATTTATCAAACGCTCTAACCCCTCGCCGTAAAACATGTATAATTTTCCCAGAAATAGAATATAAACATATGCATCTATATATATATTCAAATCATGCTTCACATATTCATAATCATAAGTATGCCATGCCAAATATAAAATAGAATAAGTAACTCAGATGAAAATAAATTCATGGAAGATAACATATTAGTCGGAACCTCTGCAGAAGTCTGTACGGCTGAATTCATAGCTTATTAGTCACTCTAGTCAGAGTTACTACAGGTGACCTATACGGCACTACACTGCACACGAGTCGGAACCACTGGAAGGGTCTGTGCGACAAGACTAGGTGTAATATAGTTATGTTCCATGCTACTCTTTCATGATAGCTGTGCGATAAATCGCTAGTCACCTACGAGTCGGAACCACCTATAATGGTCTATACGACAAGACTGTGCACCTAAATTGGATCCAATGTGAGCATATGGTTCGGGAGGTGACATTATAAACAGGCATGTACTCTATCTCTAGTAATTCACAATCACCCGGGGTGCAGGTTTACAAGCTCTATGATTCTCAATTAATCACAATGATTGATCACATTCACAATTCATAACTCACCTGGGCTTACCTGAGCGTCCACAACACCACAATTATATATATATATATATATATATGTATATATATTTATGCAAACATCATATGCATATTCTAAATATAAAACGTTTGGCATGGCAATTCAAATCATAACTCATTTAAATGCATTTTCTGGGAAAATATCAAGCATATACATATATACTTAAAACCAAAAGCCCACTCACTGGTATGTCGAAGGGTCGTAGCCCCTGAGTCGCCCTTGATTACGTTCGTCCTCGGGATAAGTCTCCCTATATGCGAAACAACTATAAAAACGTTAATTTAAAGAACATAACCAATACTAGCTAATAACTTCTCATACATTGTTCAAATGGGATGTTTTAATATACCAACATGATCTACACAACCTTACGAACATCCTCATATTTTTAGAAAAAATTCCGACCCCTCAAGCGCCGCCACGCGCCGGCCAAGGCAAGGCCAAACGCGTCGCCCACTCACGGGCACGTGCTTGGCACACTGACGGTGGCAGTTAATGCCGTCAGGAATATTCCGTTAAAATCTAGGATATTATGTCTAAAAACTAATGGCGTTACCTTACGCCGTTAGCATATTCCGTCAAAACTGACGGAATATGCTTCTTCTTCCCCGACGAGTCACCGGACGCCGGCAACTGTTCGCTAGTTTCTAGAAAAGCTTCTAACCCTAAATTGTCTCTCATTTTAACACCAAACTTCATGAAACTTGAACCATTTTGAAGATCTCACCAAGACGAACAAAACCATACATGAGTCAAGCCCTGAAACCAACAGAAACTCGTCGAAAAAAACCTCGATTTTCCGTAAATCTTAAAACCCGTCGTTCTCGATGATTTGACGTCCAATTTCTTCCAACGAACCACTTTGACCTTTGTGAGAACCTCTTAAAGCTTCCTGTGAGCTTGAAATCCCTAAAAACACACAATTTTACGATTGCATGAATAGTGACAAAAATCGGGTTAGGGTTTTCATGAGTTTTCGAAGAAGTTCTTACCTAAAAATGGTACCATTCAACTCGTATGAACCTCAGGAACACAATGGTGCCCTTTGAACCCTCGATCTATGCGTGTGTGATTGGTTTTGAAGTTCGTCCGTACGTTTTGTGCGGATTTTCTGAAGAGGGAGGAGAAGGAGAAGGCACAGGAGATAGGGAGAGTTTGTGTGTGTGTGTGTGGTCCAAGTGGGTCACCAACCAAAACCAAAGAAAACACTTTGAGTCCTAAGTGTTCCAAAACTTAGGAAAAAAATTTAGAATTTGTCCAAATAAATTTAAACTTAAACCACACCACCACATAACTCAATTATATCTCAACGTCCAAAGGTAATTTAGTAACTTCCACGCCATCGATAATTTATTTCGGGACGGGCTGTGACATTACAACCTTTCCAAACTCTGCTACCTATAACCAGAAGATAAAGACAAGATTATTTTATTCAAGGATACGAAATCAAATCCAATCAATAATCCTTCAAAAATATTCTTAGGATATTATTATTAATTTAATAAAATCTTAAGAGCGTTGCAGTCATATTTAGAATAGGAATGTGATCGTGTAAATCCTAGTGTATCTAGGGATATCTTTGAATATTCCCTTTAGTAGTTTATATCCTATTAGAGTTGTAATCCTAAAAGGGTAAGGATTTAACCTATCCTACTACTATAAATAAAGGCACAATGGGGTGATACAACACACACCTCACAATTAAATCTCTTTGTTATCTCTCTTATTGCTGCTGGCCTCCCCCTCTCTATTCCTTTAGAATGATTCAGTTAAATAGGCATACAACATGTTATCAGCATGCTCTTACCCAAAGCTAAGGAACTAAATGATCGTAAGAGGAAGCTCTCTTCTACAAAATTCAAAGGCTTTTATTTGTTTTCTGCCAATCAGGTATGCTTAAAATAAAGTAAGATATTTGAAACGTCCACAAAGCATGAAAACATTCCCTATGATGCATGAACCCCCTATATTTATATTTTCCTTTCAATATATATATTGTATATTGTATATGTTTCATATATTTGTCAATATATATATATATATATATATATATATATATATATATATATGTTTCATGCATTACGCGATTATATTGCTATGTGGAATTTGTGAGTCAAAGCATATAAATAAATTAGAAGCAATTTAGGTTTTTCAAACCCTATACATGTCGAAAAAAAAAACTGGGATTATGCGGCATGGTAGCCGCACCTTCGTGGAACCATCGCTGAACCACCACCGCTAGCCTGCAGCACAGCCGCGTGGAGCATATCATGGAATGATTTTGTTTTGACACCTTAGACCACACGGCAGCAGCCTATTGGGCTTTGCGGCTCACGTACAATGACGCCAGGTATTCGGCCTGGTAGGCTTACACGGGCCTGAAGTTCCCCAGCCCAAACTGAGAAGTCTGCAGCCTTCTTAGACCTGTCTGCGTATCCCTGGCCTATCTCCAGCAACCCAGAGCTACTGGGCCTTTATTGTCCCATGACTACCCTGCCCACAATAGCTCTTTTGCTTGCTGGGCTTCGCCCCAGCCTTCGGCCCACTCTCCAGCAGCCTTGTGCTCCTGGATTTGACTTGCCCCGACCAACAAACATGAAACCCAGCTTTAGCTGGGCTTCCCCGCTCCAACCCTCAAGCCAACCTTGGGTTGAGCTTGCCATATGCTTGGTTTTAGGCCCAATGCCAACAACTTTTACTACTGGGCTAGCCTATATGACTTGGCCCAAGGCCTACAGTCCTTCCCATGGCCTTATGGCTTGCAGCCATGCTGCAGGGTCTATCCCTACATCGTAGCCATCCTGCTTTTGGTTAGGCCGCGTTATTTTTTCGACCCAATGCCAATTTTTGGCATCCCAACGTTATAAATCATGCCTAAATATTTTTGGGGTACTTTGGTTTATGCTAATTAATTTTAATTTAATTATCACTTGGTTTATCACCAACTGAAGCTAATATGACTTGTTTGTCATTATTTTGTGTAAGATCCCACATCACCCAGGGGAGTGATCCTTATATGTATATTCCCATCCCTACCTAGCATGAGGCTTTTTGGAAGCTCACTGGTTTCGGGTTCCATCGAAACTTCGAAGTTAAGCGAGTTCGCGCGAGAGCAATCCCATGATGGGTGACCTACTGGGAAGTTCTCGTGTGAGTTCCCATAAACAAAACCGTGAGGGCGTGGTTGGGGCCCAAAGCGGACAATATCGTGCTATGGTGGAGTCGAGCCCGGGATATGGTGGGGGCCCGGGTCGAGATGTGACAAATTGGTATCAGAGCTTAACCCTGGCCGTGGTGTGCCGACGAGGTCGTCGGGCCCTTTAAGGGGGGTGGATTGTAAGATCCCACATCGCCCAGAGGAGTGATCCTTATATGTATATTCCCATCCCTACCTAGCACGAGGCCTTTTGGGAGCTCACTGGCTTTGGGTTCCATCGGAACTCCGAAGTTAAGCGAGTTCGCGTGAGAGCAATCCCATGATGGGTGACCTACTAGGAAGTTCTCGTGTGAGTTCCCAGAAACAAAACCGTGAGGGCGTGGTCGGGGCCCAAAACGTACAATATCGTGCTACGGTGGAGTCGAGCCCGGGATGCGGTGGGGGCCCGGGCAGGGATGTGACATTTTGCTTCCACGATCGACCCCGTTTGGCCCCAATCTATTGAATTAATTAAAAGTGACCTGCAGTCTATTAATCTGATAATTAATCCAAAATTAATGACTTAAAGATTACTTTTGAACATTAATGATTCAATAATTTATTTTTATACTTTGAACCGTTGACATCCTTTCGCAGTCCCGAAGCTCTCACACTTGAGTTCCCGAAGCAACTCAAATCCACTACACTTCAATTAGCATATTGCATTCTGTGTTCTTGCAGGAACCCCTCCTTTATGAACTGATTGTTCATAAAACTAAATTGAACCTATAGTTTCATATTTAGTGCCTTTGAAACCCGAAGTTTTCATTCAAAACTTACCACATGAAACCTGTAGCTTTCATGCTTAAATTAAACCAATACATATCTATAGAACCCAAATGTTCTACAATGTATGTCTATGAATTACCATATGACTAACTACATTTTGTTGTACCCTCTGTTTTAGGGACATGTTAAACTTGAACAAGCTCGATTTCACCGCTCTCGAAGTCTCTGGAAGAAACTACCTGAAGTGGGTTCAAGACGAGAAGCTCCATCTTACTGCAAAGGGTATTAGAGCCACCATCGAGGCACCTACCAACGACAAACCCGTCGACGAAGCTCAGAAAGCTATTGCAGTGATCTTCATTCAAAAACATATCCATGATGCACTGCAGACCGAGTATCTCGCTGAGGAGGACCCACGCACCCTTTAGCTTGCTCTAGCTGACCGCTTTGATCACCAGAAAGACATCTACTTGCCTGAAGCAAAACACAACTGGTAGCATCTACGCTTCCAAGACTTTAAGTGCATGAATGAATACAACTCTGAAGTTTGTAGAATCTGATCACTACTTAAGTTCTATAAAGTGGACTTAACCGAATCAGATCTCCTGGAAAATACCTATTAGACCTTTCATGCCACCAATATTGTCTTGTAGCAACAATATAGGGCACAGAAGTTCACCAAATTTTCGAATTTGATCTCTGTTTTACTTCTCGCTGAAAAGCAGAACCAGCTTTTGATAAAAAAATCATCAAGCTCAACGCACTGGCTCAAACGCCACTCCTGAAGCGCATGCGACCAATTCTAGCAGCCACAAAAGACACAAAAATTGTCATGGCCGTAGCAATGGGTGGCAAGCCCAACCACGGGCCCAAGGTCCGCATAGTCAAAGCCCAACCAAGGGAGGAAATTTGACCTAGAAGCGTCAACCCCTTGCCCCTAAGGCCCCAAACTTCAAGAACAAGGGAAAAGCTACCATTCAATCGGCTTCCATTGAAATGGACATGTGCTACAGCTGTGAATAATGATAGACAAAAGCCATGAATAATGGTACGGATGTGGCAGCTGTGACAACGATCCATGGTTTTTAGTCTAAAACTTCATTAATGAAAGGAATTACTCATTAACTGTTACAGTGTACGAGGGGAAAAACGGAAGACTAAATTTTATGTATTTCAACTTTACGTTGGAATTCTTTGTTGAAGATATTTGCGGTCTAAAAGGCATGACAAAAAAAAAAGAACATAAGGCGCGCTTTGGTAGTAAACAGTTCTATGAAAAAAAGAAGAAAAAAACATAATTCACGAGACAAATCATATAAATATAATTTAAACTACTTATTAACAACATTTTGTTTGTCAACTAAAATTCTATTATGATAAAAAAAATTAAAAAAAAAACTAAAATTCTATTAAATTACCATTCTCTGTCTCACCAAAACTGAACAAAAATAAAAGAGGTGAGTAATTTAGTAATTAGATGCAACATGAATTTTGTTGTTTTTTATGTCAACTTCACAGTCAAGAAAACACAGGTGCAGTAGATTTGATAGAGATAAGCTAGGGGGAAGGGGGTGGCGGCAGCGGTAAGAAGCTTCCGAGGAAAGGGTGGGCAGGATTGGGTGTCTGCGGGGCTTGCGTGGTTGCAGCCTGTCGGCGTGGGAAATCTAGAACGTGGTTATTGTTCGGTGCAGGAGATGATTCCGGAACAATTTGACAACAATAGGGCCTCGCCGTCGTCGGCAAATTTCACCCCTAGCCTCTCTTTGTCATCGTTCGCAAAAAAGTTCTCCCCATATTTCATGAAAGTTTCGATTATTGTACAAGAAGAAGCAGACCATTCATGGTGACTTGCCGTTGGGATCGAATTGGGAAGGTGAGTTTTGTGGCTTTATTTTAATTCATACTAGCATTTGCCTACATAATGTGAATACATTTTTTTAGAAAATAAGACAGAAATTTTATTTAAACTCATGTAACCTATTTTTACACCAAATTTATTCTTTGTACCCATTTGATTTTTAACTAAACTATAAATATCTGTTTAAACCCAAATTTATTACTTATTATACACTCATAAACCCAATTCAATATATAGATTTTTCTTACACTTATTTGACTTTTAACTCTATCTTTACGCGTCTAGAAATGAATACTGAAAATTGGGTTGTGAATTTAGTCATGGCTGACAACAAGACTGACACTTCTATAGATGTTGACAAAAACCATTTATCACCATCTCTCCCTTTGCATTATCGATCAACGGGTGCATTGTTCTGGTTTTGTTTTTCTCTTCAAGTCCCCCATTTTTATTTTTTAATTCGATAAAAGGCCATATATGAAAGGAGATTGGAAGTTTGAATAAATTGATGAGCTTAAAATTTATTCATGATGATTTTTGGTTAATTAATAAATTAGGTAGGGTTTGAGGTGATTAGGTTGTGTCTTATCGAAGTTGTTTTTTTTTTTCTATGATTGGGGGGTTTCACATAGTTGCAAGTAGCTACAGAAAAAAAAAAGAAAAACGGTGCAAAAGATGGAAAGGACGAGAGAGAAGGTGGTGGTAGTGGTGGTGGTGGGGGTAGAGAGGGATTGTTGCATGTGAATAAGGAAGAAGCATTGAATTGGAGCTGGAGCTACGCATGGACTCCTCCTTCGATAAATCAACTTCAACATGGCTTCTAATATTAATTGAAACACTTTCTCTCTTTTTTTTCCCTTTTTTGGTTGAGCGACTGCAGCAATTTGCTGTTGCAGAAAGATAAACAAACTATGCGGGATTGATTGAAAAAAAAATAAAACCAAATACTCATCTTCTAAACTCTAAAAAAATTGAAATCAAACGAACAAAAATTCATAAATTGAGTCATACCTTGGTTGGAGGATTCAAAACTTCAAAATCACCATCCATCAATAAAAAAAACTTGTTTTTCTCTATGATAGCTATTAGGGTTTTAGCCGGAATGAACGTAGGATAAACAAAGAGTGATTGTAGGGTTTAATTATAGTGTTTGGGTTTATTGATAAATTTGAGTTTTATTATTAATTTCATTTTGTACTTAATAGTAATTATGCAATAGGGTAAAATAGACAATTAACATTTAAAATTTAAGTTGGTGTAGAAAGAGGTTACATGGGTTTAAATAAAATTTCCCAAATGAGAAAGAGAGAGGAGAGAGAGAGCGTGGGGGGAGTGGGAGGTTTCTATTTTTTTTTTTTAATATTAGAGGTATTTTAACATCACATGTAGGTGAGATTTCAATAAAAAACAGTAAAATTTGGACCTGTAAAATTACATTATTACCCATCATTTTTTTTGTGTGATAGAAGACTAAGTAGTCTTTTCACCATTTTTTGGTTGACAAATAATGTTTCATTAATTAATAGAGATTGTTGGATGCAAACCGTGCAATCAAGTAACTGCTTTAAATTAGTTTTTTTCCTATACATGTGTTAATACTTTGACTTATTTTTCTTGCTAAATCTTTGGGTTTTTTTTTTTTTTTTTTTAAATTCTTCGGCAGGCAATTGTCACAATTCATTAACAGCAACAACCTGTGCGCAATAGAGAGAACAGAGGTAGCACAGCAAAACAGAGCCTAGCGAAAGAAATACAAGGACTAGGAGGCTGTCAACATCCAACCAGAAACAAAACAACCTCCAATCAAGCAAAAAAAAAAAAAAATCATAGGCTTGCCAAAAGAAGAGGAAGGTGGAGCGGATGTTTGATACAGTGCGAAAGAACGTCGGAAGATGGAGAGGATAGAGAAGCACAGATCAGTTTGTGCACTGCTCTCTTCTTCCTTTTTCTTCCGTTTTTCATTTTTCTTTTGCCTTTTCAATTGTCACCCAAAAGTTGAACAAGCTATTCCTTTCCATCACTGTCCATAAAAAAACATTGGCAGATGAAGAATTCTACTGTTACAAGCTTGACTACTGCAAAATTCCATGCTTTATGTGCACGCAAAATTCTAGTCCACATATATACAAGAAAATTACAAATAATCCGCCTGAAATTGAACTACAACATGCAGAACCTAGAAGTTAGCTAGAACAATAAAAATATGACTCAACAAAAGAAGATTGAGAACTTATTGATTTCATCCATGGTAATCAATTATTGTTTAGAGGGAGAGTGATTGGCTGGTGGTATAATATACAAAACTATAGGACTTGGTACATTGCCAATATTACTAAACGAGTGCTGCTATTCGGCTCACATTCATGTACTAATCATAATACTGACCCCTTCTCTTATATATATAGATCGCATGTGCATAAGTGAGATTCATGAAAGAGGTTGACAGTCAAGAACTGATAGTTAAATAATAATATTCTTTCTTTATGTCCCAAATATATATCAACTTAGTATCAACCATATGCTGACCAAAATACTAGAGATTGGTAGTTACATAAAAAATTTGACTAGTTGTATAGTTCTATGCGATGACCCCTAAGGCCCAAGAATTAGATTAATTCTTATGGTCCAGAGTGATCCATAGAAAATGATGAATGAAAAGATGATACTGAGGGAGTAAAACACGAAGAGGAAAGAAAGAGTTTTAGGATAGGAAAAAAAAAGAACAGAGAAACATGAAAAAAAAAAAATAAAGCATACAAGAATGGACATCTTTGATCATCTATGCGTGGAAGCAGGGAGGAGGGAAAAAAGGAAGATATCGTGAGGGAGAAAGAGAAGGAAGAATAGGAAACGTTTTGGAGGATGAAAGAATATAAAAGAGATTTAAATTCCCATACTTAATCCGATCATTAAGCATAAGATAATCTTATGAATAAGGATTAAAAATCATCATAAATAAAATAAATTAATAAGTATATTAATTACTTAATTAGCCCATTTAGGTCGTCAACAAAGAACGGTTCAAACGTTAAATGTTGAACCTTTGGCGCCCTAAGACAAGAGCTACGATAGTCGAGTTAGACGATGGGTTATTTTTCGTTTGGTTTTGACAGTCGATGGGAAAGGGCGATGGTGCTGAAGGGAGGGTCGTGGCTATATGACAGTGCCTTGCTGGTGTTGGCCAAGGCAAACAACCTGGCACATCCAGCAAATATTCCGCTGGTGTCTCAGGAGTCTTGGGTGCAGGTCAAGGGACTACCTCTTCCGTATATAACTCGCCATATGGGACAGTTTATCGGGAATCAGATTGGAGATCATGTCTTAACCGATCAGAGTAGGAAGGGGGAGCTCTTTGGTAGTATTTTACGTATTAGAGTTGCATTGAATATTGCTACACCGTTGCGTCGAAGTCTATTGCTCTCCATTCAAGGAACGGAGGTTCGGGTCGATTTGCGGTATGGGAAATTGCCAATAACCTGTTTCTTGTGTGGGATTATTGGTCATATAGATAAGCAGTGTGTCCAATTCAATGGGAGAAGAATGACAACAATTTCTCGAAGTCGTATGGCCATTGGTTCCAGAATGATATTCTGGGAGATGATTATCGTCGCCCCTATGGTAAGCGTTTGGGTTGGAGTCGTCGCATGTGGTCTATGAAAGCTCATGTGTATGTCGAGGAAGTCGAGAGCTTGATTAGTAATGAAGGGGATGTCAAGGACTCGGTGGAGGAAGGTGCACTGGTGGTTATAGAGGCACGGCCAGACAGTGAACGGCGGAGAGAGGTGCATGAGGATAATAGCATTAATGACACCATTACTCTGCCAGATTTGAATATTGCCGTTAGTCCTGATGAGGTGATGACTGACGATTTGGCCATTATTCCTTTCCAGTAAACTCCTACAAATCAGGAATGATGTGGTTTGACGTTATTTGGAGTCAATTTGATTAACCCACCAGCTGTGGGTGGAGCTTTATTTGATTCCATCCTTTGATTTAGGGGTGTGCTATCCACACACCCATTTTTACTTCTCACACACCCCTTGTTAATTTATGTCCGTTGATCTTCTTCATTTCATCCGATCTGACGGCCGAAAATTAGAAGGGTGTGTGAGAAGTAAAAAGGGGTGTGTGGATATCACACCCCTATATAATGAGGGGGTAATTA
Organism: Malus fusca; assembly: GCA_035220775.1. Lineage (NCBI taxonomy): Eukaryota > Viridiplantae > Streptophyta > Magnoliopsida > Rosales > Rosaceae > Malus > Malus fusca. The sequence continues at coordinate 32,035,806 of CM069060.1, read as the reverse complement.
ATGCACACGGATAGGGATTCAATGGGCCTCCAGGGGGACAGAAGGTTGGTATGGGTCAGTAGATGGATAATGGAGGTATAATATAGAAAGTGCACATACTGGAGTGGGCTCAGGCTGTCCGCAATGGGAGGTGTCGGGCTTGGGCTCAGACCCATTTAACTTAATGACTATTATTGAGCATCTTTAGAAGGGAATGAGGAAGAAAGACCGTAAGAAGTACCGAGATGGTTGGGGTTGAGTGAAATACAATAGCGTGCAGGCCAATGTCCACATGGGTGGTGATGCAATGTTACCTGAACTTGGTAAAAGATTGGTACGAGAGGAGGACGATGTGGCATCAAGGCCAAGTGTCCGTAAGAAAGTGGTGCCCCGTTTTGAGTTATTCAGTTCATCGGCGGTGGTTGACGGAGTTCAACCCCACTGTCAGCAATGAGTTGCTTAAGTTGGAACTGTCGGGGGCTTGGGAACCCTCGTGCAGTTCATGCGCTTCAACGCTTAATTTCTAGTCAAGATCCCACTATAGTTTTCTTTTGCGAGACCAAAAGTAATTCTCGTCACATGGACCATTTACGTTTAAAGTTGAATTTTGATCGTAGTTTTACAATTGATAGTAGAGGTAGCTTTGGAGGTTTGTGCGTTTTATGGAAGGAGGAAATAAATTTATGTTTACGATCTTATTCTTAGAACCATGTTGATTTTGATGTGGGTGTTCCAGACGACTTAAATTATTGGCGTTTTACAGTTTTATATGGTTTTCCAACTACGGCCGATAGATATAAATCTTGGCAGCTATTACAGTCTCTTTGTCGTAGTGATTCCAAGCAGTGGTTGTGTATTGGAGATTTCAATGAAGTCTTCCAAGATAGTGAGCAGGAAGAGGGTAATGTCCGACAAGATAGACAAATAGAGGGGTTTCGTAAAGCAGTGGAGAGTTGTCGGTTTATTGATCTTGGCTTCTCTGGGAATAAATTTATGTGGTTTACAATGAAAATGGGTGGAATAAAGGTGAGGCTAGATCGGGCTTTTGGTAATCAGGAATGGGTTAACATGTTTCCTCGGTTCAGTGTGCATCATTTGAAGAAATCCACATCTGATTATGTACTAGTGGTGTTGAAATTGGTCTGGCCGCAACGTAGTTCGGGGGAGGAAGCAGTTTCGTTATGAGGAGTTTTGGAATATGCATGAGGGGTGTGCTGAAGTAGTACGAAATGGGTGGGATTGTGTCGTGAATGGTTCGCCAATGTACCAGGTCACGGAGAAAATTAAAAGAACAAGAATGTAGTTAACCAATTAGGCTCGTAGTAATGCCAGGTCAGGACCAAGAGAGATCAGGGAAATTGAGAACAAGCTGACATGTCTCTTAGGCCACCTTTTTACTTAGGAATCTATTGAGCAAAAAAAAGGAACTTATCGGCTGATTAAATCGATCACTTGAATAGGAAGAGCAATTTTGGAGCAGTGGTCAAAGGAGAATTGGGTTAAACTTGAGGACCGAAATACTAAATATTTTCATCAAAAGGCAAATCAGAGGTAAAAAAGAAACTGTTTGTACGGTTGGGAGGATGATCATGGGGTCTGGCATGAAGATCGAGGAGGGATGGAGGATATAGTGGTGTCTTATTTCTCTCGGCTTTTTAATTCTAATGGAGTGCATAATCTTGACGAGATCTTAGGTCACATCTCGCCATCGGTAACGGAGGAGATGAATTCCTCTCGAGAGAGCCCTTTCACGGATGAAGAGATTAAATGTGCAGTTTTTCAAATGCATCCAACGAAAGCTCTTGGCCCTAATGGTATGTCTCCTGGATTTTATCAAAAACATTAGGGGGTAGTCGGTGCGGATGTGTGTAATGGGATTCGAAACATGGTTTTCTCGGGTCATTTTTTTAGGAAAATTAATTATACTCACGTGACGTTAATCCCCAAAGTGAAGGATGCAGCGAAAATGACACAGTCAAGACCTATTAGTTTATGCAATGCCCTTTACAAGATTGTGGTGAAGCTTCTCACGAATAGGTTAAAAGTTATTCTCCCACGTATATTGCACCTACTTAGATTGCGTTTATTCCAAGGTGTCTGATCTCTGATAATTGTCTGGTTGCCTGAAATTGCTCATTATATGCATAAGAGATCATCGGGGTCCAAAGGCCTTATGACGTTGAAATTGGATATTAGTAAGGCATATGACCGAGTGGAGTGGAAGTTTCTTGAGGCTATAATGTCTCGTATGGGGTTCTCTAATAAGTGGATTAGTATGATTATGCTTTGTGTTACAATGGTAACTTACTATTTTAAGCTTTATGGGGAGCCGGTGGGCTACGTGTATCTGAAAAGGGAAATTCGACAAGGGGACCCCCTCTCACCCTATTTGTTTGTTATTTGTGTTGAAGGTCTCTCGGTGTGCATCCAGAAAGGGGAATTTGACAAGGGGACCCATTCTCACCCTATTTGTTTTTTATTTATGTCGAAGGTCTCTCGGCGTTGTTATCAAAGGTGGAAAGTGAAGGGGAGTTGCAGGGAATTAACATATGTTGTAATCCTCCTAGTATCCATCATATGTTCTTTACTGATGACAGTTTTATGTTCGCTCGTGGTACCCTATGTGAGTGTTAGAAAATTAAGCATGTGTTACGAATATATGAGGGGGCTTTGGGCAGGCAGTGAATTTTGAGAAGAGCTATGTTTCATTTAGTCCTAACCTCACTAGTGTTGATAAGCAATTGTTTGCTGATTGTCTTGGCATGAGGAGGGTGGAATTTCATGACATATATTTAGGTCTGCCGGTCCTAATTAGGAAGTCAAAAAAGGAAACTTTTGCGTATGTGAAAGATAAGCTTTGGAAGAAATTGCAAAGTTGAATAGAAGGTTTACTGAGTTGTGCAGGGCGGGAGTTGTTGGTGAAAATAGTTAACCAAGCTTTGCAGATGTATTCTATGCAGTGTTTCCTTCTTCCTAAATCCGTTTTGCGATGAGTGGAATATGATGATTGCAAAATTTTGGTGGAGTGAGATCCGAGCAAACGGAAAATACATTGGCTTAATTGGCGTTGTTTGACTAAATCGATGAGTGAGGGAGGACTTGGGTTTAGGGATCTCTATGCATTTAATCTGGCTTTGTTAGCAAAGTAAGCTTGGCGTTTCATGCATCAACTTGAGTTGCTGGTTTTTCAAGTATTTAAGGCTTGATATTTTCCTACGACGAATTTTTTGAATGCTCGGGTTAACGCCAACTCCTCATGTGTGTGGAAAAGTATTGCAGCCTTGCGGTGGGTGATTTAGAAGGGAGCATGGTGGCAGGTGGGTAATGGGAGGAGCATACACATTTGGCAAGATAGTTAGGTGCCAAGAGAGCACTACTTTCGGATTTTGTCCCCACCTCTGGAGCATTGGAGTATTGAACTACAGTGGATGGCTTATTTTGGAATGGGTCAAACCTCTGGGATATTTTGTTATTGGATTAGTTGTTTTCTCCAGAATAAGTGGAGTTCATTTGTAGCATCCCTCTTAGCTTGAGGAACATGGAGGATCAGCACATATGGCACTATGAACGAAATGGTAAGTTCACAGTGAGAAGTGCTTATCATGTAGCACGGGCCATTCATGTGTCTAGTGATGGAAGTGCATCAACATCGACATCTTCTTTTGGTAGTATGGGTGATAAGTTTTGGAATAAGCTATGGGATACATGTGTGCTGGGGAAGGTTAAGATTTGTGTTTGGCGTGTGTGTTTAAACACATTACCTACACGCTCGAACCTTTACAAACGGCGCATGACACGCCTGACCCTGGTATTCTCCAAACACCAAGGTAGGCACGCACTAACCGACACCCTAAGATAACGAAGCCAGATTAGGATGCATGAGAAATAATAAATATAAACAATACTTATAAATTTAAATACAATGATTATGCAATTATGGAACATGTTCAGAGCATACAACTAATCCTAGACACTAAAAAGGAATAATATAAAATTGAATGAACAAAGGGATGGGTTCTACACCGAGAGGACTCGAAGATGCCTATGCGGGAGTGCCTTGATGTCGGGATTGTACGGCTCGAATCTAAGTCCTGAGAGGGTGCAAAACAAAACATGAGTGGACCAAGTTGATATATAAATAATACAAACATAGTTATTCCACAACGTACTAACCCCCAAAGTTTATGAAAACTAATAGTATAATATGTGATAGGTTTTCTGAAAACCCTAGCATGCCATAAAACCTTTCATAAAACATATATCATATATAGTGTGCTAAATAGTGGTATATATATAAGGCATATACATATATATAATATTTCATTCGCCCGAAGGCATATAGAACACTTCTTCATTCATCCAAATGTTCTACATCATGCGCCCGTAGGTAGGTCATTCGCCCGTAGGCAGAACATACGCCCGTAGGCAAAATCATTCGAATAACCACTAAGTAAGTATGTAAGGACATTAACATAATATTTCTAATATATATATATATATATATCAATCTTGATTAGAGTTTAGTAGCTAAAACGTCATATCTCAAAACATCTTCATAGTATATAATCATCGATCATGTACTACAAAGAACATGAAAATCGATAAAGTATGTCAGTAAAGCATGATATCTCATAAAGTGTATATCCAATTTACTCATAAACGTTTCATAAAACGTAACCATTAAATCATGCTTTTCATGTATGCATTTGTATTAGTAAAACATGCATTTTAGAAGGGGTCCACTCACAGATACTCCATCATCGAAGAGCCACGCAAACTAGCAAAGACAGAAATACCACAATAAATGCACCTAAGCACATAAAAAGTCCAATTAATAAAACTCTACTGAAATGATTGAATTTGAAAATGGACGTCGAAAACGGATTCAGGACGTCGAATAACCCTAAGAAGGGTCCCGGGCAAATTTCGTAATAGTCAACAAAAAGTCAACACAAAGAATATTCCAGAAATATTTCAGAGAATATTCTCCGGGTCAATGGGTTGGGCTGGTCAACAGGTTGGGCTGATTCTCAAATGGGTTTGGGCTGGACATTGGGCCGGTTGCATGGCCCAAGGTTTGGATTCGGTTCCACTTTGGGTCTGGGCTTGGGCTTGAGGGTTTGCGTTCAAAGTGGTTTAGGTTGGGTTACCTCGAGCCAGGTCTAGCCCATTACACTCACAGATCACCAGACCCCATTAAAGAAGAAGGCCGGAGGTTGGAGTTTTTCACCGAGAAACTTCCCCGACTCCGATCTAGGGTCAAACATCAACAATTTTCGATGGTTCAAGAGCCATAATGAAGCTAAAAGCATGGAGAACAAGTACATACCAAGGTCAGGTCGAGTTATTCATTAACGTTGATCGAAAAACCATTAGACACCATTGGAAAAACAGGAAAGTTTCTCCCTTCACTGTTTCTGTGATAACTCGTCACCAAGGTCAACATATGGGTTAAGAAACTAATATAACAATAATAATGACAAGGTTTGAGGGTTTAGGAACTCACCATCGTCGGGGGAAACATTTGCACAGTGTCAGCGCTACTATGCAGTGAGAAAGATAGAATAAGAGAACCATGGTGGTTCGACGTCATGACAGGGAGGTCCAAGTGGTGGTTGATGGTGCTCACCGGAGGGAATGGGTGCATATGTGTGTGTGTGTGTGTGTGTGTGTGTGATGCTCGAGGGAGAAAGGCTGAGGGAGGTTGGTGTGAGAGAGAGGGAGTGAACTATGAAAGAGAGAATAAGTGAACTGTGAGAGAGAGAACTCGGGGGCGGGGGGAGAGAGGAGAGAGGCTAGGGGACAAAATAATAGGGTGGGCTTTACGTGGCTCACCAATTAAGAATAGAAAGCAAACCCAAAATAAAAGATCTAGCCCAAAGTGAAAGTTTACGAAAAAGTCCTTTCGTTTCATAAAATCCAGGACGGGTTGTCACAGCGCGTGATGAATGAAGATTTGTGTGTCGTTTGTGGTGGGAAAGTTGAGTCTGTCAAGCATGCTTTACGAGATTGTACATTAACGAGGGCGGTATGCTTCCGAAGTTTGGGATTGAGGGTGGAGATGGATCATGGGCTATCTCTAGTGTACTGGATTTCTCGGTTGTCTCTGCAGCTGCAGTCATCTGGGTTTGAATTTTGCCTAATGTTGATTTGGGCTCTCTGGAAGCAAAGGAACAACATGGTTTGGAACGGTAAGTCGCTTCCTCCGCATGAGGTCGTGATAAGAGCTGAGGGTTGGTTAATTGAATTTGGCATAAGGGGGCAGCTAAGAAGACTCGCCGAGAGGTGCAACAGTGGCAGAAACCCGAAGTTGGGTGGGTCAAGTGCAACTTTGATGGAGCTTGGAGTCGAAATGGGTGTCGAGGGGGCTTTGGGGTGGTTATTCGTAATCACTTAGGGGAGTTTCTGGTTGCTTCTGCAGGTCTAATTATGATGACTCAATCTGCATTTCATGCGGAGTTGTTAACTCTTCGAAGTGTAGTTTTATTGGTTAAAAATAATTTTCCTCTCAGTTGGAAGGATATATTTGAAGGAGATTCTAGCTTGGTGCTCGAGACAATGAAGGATCAAGAGGAAGATTGCTCACCTTTGGGTCCTGTAATAAACGATGTTAGATTCTTCCTCAAAATGATGGCTGACTCGAGGTTTAATCATGTGCAGATAGAGGGTAATTCAGTAGCTCATCGCCTTGCTCATATAGATATTGGGAGTTCTCAAGAGATTATGTGGTTTGAGGAGCCTTCGGACTTACTCCAAGATGTTTTAGTTGAGGAGGGAATGTAATTTCTTTATTGTTTAGCTGAGGATAGGTTACATTGTTGTGCGGGACACTATTTTTCCCTTAGACCGAGTTGAAAGCTTCGGCAAGGTTTTTATTGAGGCCCAATATGCACACTATCCTCAGGTTGTACGTATTCTTTGCCTTTTAATGAATATCGTACTATTTCTCAAAAATAACCAAGCAAAATTGGACTATACCTCATAAAGGCTCACAAAGTTGGACTCATATCAAATTTTCCCTTATAAAATTTATAAATGTGGCCTTAATTTCTTGCATTATTTTGCAAATTAAGATCACGCTAGTTATTATTAATAAGAAGTATAGGATGTATATATTATATATAATGGGTATACTGAGTAATGCTAGGGATACCAAATTTCTAAACTAATTTTTGTAAACCAAATGATATGGATGTTGAAGATTGAATTATTATGTGTTAATTACCGTGCTTATTTTCTATTAATGACATATCATTTTATTTACAAATTTGATTTAAAAATTTAATATCTCTACCATACAGCATCTAAATATGTAAGACTTCCTTGATGTGCACCACAAATTGTTCGCTCACCAAGTTAGACAAAAGTCATGAATAATTATATAAACATGATAGCTGTGATAGCGATCCATAGATATAGAGATATTGAAACTTGGCACAAATAAAACCTCAATTTGTATAAGAGTTATAACGTGTTGAAAATAAAATATGGAGTAAGATAGAATAAAGACAAACGAGAGAGAGTATGGGAGAAGAAATGAGAGTATTATTTCCTTCTTATTAGAGTGTCTATATATAGGCTTAGGGCCAGTTTGGGATTGTTGTACTTTTTTAATAAATTACTTCTGTTGTGCTTTAAGAATAATCAACTGTGAAATAAAACAGTTGAGCGTTTGATAAATTGTATTTTCAAAAGTGTTGTGAGTATGAAAAGTAGTGTAAAAGCAATGTCTAGGAGGATAAATAATGTCATTGTTTAAAATTAATGAGCTTATTACAAGATTTAAAAATATTTTAAAGGTTGAACTCTGCTTTTTATTAAAGCAGCTTTTAAAATCAACAGATATACTGCTTTTAAAAGCTACTGTGCTTTTAAAAGCTACTGTCTGAAACCATTGCTTTTAAAATAAGCATTATATTTTATTTTTACCAAACATTTTTTTACTGCTTAACTTTATAGTAAAGCAGTTTTTAGTAAAATAAAAAAAATGCAATACCAAACTGAGACTTAGCATTTCATAAAAAAATATACTAACTAATTACATATTCACTCAGACATGATAAATAATATTTACAACATAAAATGCTTTATTAAAACATCATAGGTAAATAATAAATATAGCCAAAAGTCCCTTCAACCACAAACGTGAGAACATGAATATATTGGTAATTTTGTTGAAGACATTCGCAGTCTGAAAACAATCAAAAGGCATAACAATAAAGAAAAAGAACGTAAGACACTCTTTGGGCTAGTAAACACTTATGTAAAGAAAAAAGAAGAAAAAAAAACTTAGGAAGCCGATAATGTTCCAACAATATATATCTCATCATCTTATCCATGGGACACCAACGGTCTCTTGCATTAACCAAAGAACAAAAAAAAATAAAAAAATATCGTTACCAAAACCCAAAATTATATAAAAACTGAGAAGGCCAAAGTCCTTCAATCATAGTGGTTCTTGATAAACTGTTTGATCCCTGCAATCAGACGCTCAGTTTCTGCGGCTTTTTCCGGGTCCGTGTCCACAGCAATCTTGTTCAGATAAAAGCTATGAGTCGCCCCCTCGTTGATTAGAAGCTCCACATCCTTGTTGGCCTTCTTCATGGCCTCAAAGTACTCCATTTGCGTGTCTATGATCAAGTCCTTGGAAGCAACGCAAAGAAGGAACGGCGGAAGCTTCAGTTTATCCAACGGTGGCGCCTCGGGACCCATCGGACAAGTTATGGGATGGTTCTTGGTGGACCCCACTGGAACGGCTAACCCTAACAACTTGTCCACCATGTCTAGGGTAAGGATAGGTGACTGAGGCTGCTCCAACTCCGACTTACTCCGCTCCGCTCGAACCAAACCGGGGTGGATTGGAATCCCGCCGGCAAGTCTTAAGGGACTCAGATCCGTAGTCCTCGCTTGAACCGCCACGTGGTGGACTATGTTTCCTCCGGAGCTATCTCCAATAAGAAACACACGGTCATAGTCTGCATGGCTAAGGCGTGGCTCATTTTGCTCGCCTCAAGCCAATGACCGGAGCCAAAGGAGAGCGGAATAGCCGTCCTCAATGGCAGCCGGGAGACGGTGCTCCGGTGAGAGCCTCTGATAGACAGAGACTACAATGGCATTCGTGGAGCGAGATAGTTTAGTGTGGTAGTACATGTACCAATCAGCCTGAGTTATGCAAAAGCCACCCTCGTGGAAATGGAGGATTATTGGTAGCTTGGTGTCATAACCCTCCGGCTTTCGCTCCGGTAAATAAATTCGGACGCGAAGGCGGAAGATTTGTCGGCAACAACATCTTTTGTGGAAATGCCGTCAACAAATTCATCGTGGGCTGCCACGGGCTCCACCATGAACTGAATCTCAGGAGGTCCAGTCCACTCCCGATCAACCGAGCCATCGTCAAAGACTCTTAGCCAACCAGACACCTCCTCAACTAGCCTTTTATTTTCACTGACCATGGTGATGGTAATATGGCAACTGTAATTTGTGTTGAATATATCATTGCAGCTCAACAATAGTTAGTTAGACAGTTGAGAATGTGGCTGTATTGTTATAGCTGTTATCGAATTAGTTAGTTAAATAGCTTAGGCTGCAAGCTAGTCATGATGGCTATATAAACTGTATTCTCATAGTTGTAAAGATTAATTCAGTATCAATGTAAACAATTACTTTCTCTCTTTCTCTTATTCTCTTCTCTCTCTTCTTCTTCGATACATGCTCTTTCTGCATTTCTGTTAATATGGCATCATCGCCGGTGGTCGATTGCTGGTGACCGTTCGTCTTTCCGCTGCAATGTTAATGGATGCTCTGTTCTTGATTGTGATTTCCTACTTTGGTTGAAGTTTTTATGTTCGAGTTCATGGGTGTTTCTGGAGAAGTCAACTCGGTGCACTCCAAGTGTTTGATGAATTGTCTCAGCCAATTGCCGGAGTGTATACAAATCTTGAGGTCGATCCTTGGTGATTTTTTCGTCTTCATTCTTCCACCGCGTAGTGTGTTGTTGCTCTGTTTGTATGGGACGATTTGTTGTATGACAAAGATTGCCGTGTGCGTTCATTGGTGGCCATCATCTTCCGCTCATGGTGATTTGTTGAAGCGAACTGGGACCTTAGAAATTACTTGGGTTAGCTACTCCGAACCAGTTAACAATTCCTAATTTTTCTTTAGTCCTTTACACTTGGCCATTACGGAAGACTAGAAAGATAGTGCATGTCGATTCATTGAATCACTTGGTAAGTTAATAAGGTGTTTGAGAGTCAAAATAATCTAAAAATTATGGAGCTGACATATTACCAGAATAAAGCACTTGCCCTCCGAGATTTGACCCGACAAGTCACATTTCGTCAAAGAAAACAATTTGATCCGACAAAATATTTAGATGGTCATGCAAAACTGATTAACATTTAGAATTTTCTCAAAGGCTTTTGAGTGACAAAAATTTTACAGAGGGCAAGAATGAATTTGTCAGGCAACATTTGCGCCAAACGATAAAAATGGCGCGTATTGTGTAAACATTTGCTTGATGACCCATAAAGGTTTTGTTGCGCAAAGCCTTAGGGTTTAGAGTTTAAGGTTTCATTTCATTACGTAAGTTGGTATATTCGTTGGGCAAAGTGAGAGACATGGTTGGCATATTTAATTTTTTCGATAATTTTCGCATCCTACGAAACTAGTTTCCATGATCCAACCACAAACTTTTTAAAATATACTTCGAGATCTGATATGTAAATAATCACAACAAAAGTAAATGTTCTGAGATTAGGTAACGAGACAAAATCATTCAATAGTTATAAAAAAAAATCATGATTTAATGGTTGGTTTAGCTCAGATTTTGATAATTTTTTACAAATCTACTCCTTTACACTAGAAGAATACAATGAACAAACCCGATTATCAATTTAAAATACTAGTGGATACAACATAGCTTACATACTACCTAATAGAAGTACAAAATAACTCTAAGTGTTTTTTAAATCTATTGTTTTGACATGAACGCATTTACGAAACCATTTTTTATGATCCAATCGTCAAACTTATTTGAATATGCTTCAAGATCTGATACACCAAAAATTACAAAAAAAAAAATGTTTAGAGATTAGGTTATGAGATAAAATCCTTCGACGGTTAGAATAAAAAAAATCATGATTTAACAGTCATTTTAGCTTTGATTTTGATGATTTTTTTTTTATATAAATACACTCATAGACCTCGAAGACTACAATGAACGAACCCGATCATTAGTTTAAAATATTTACACTAATGAATATTGTTAACGCTCAAAATTTACAGGTTAACAAATTAAAATACTTAACTCTTGATGGGCTTTGGGTATGGACTGAAATGAAAACATTGCTAGTTCTCTTTGGAATTGTGTAAAACTCAGGAGGAGTATCCTGAAGTATACTTGTTTGATCTTAATGTGCTATTTTTCCCTACAATTAGGAGCATTTTTCCCACTGGGTTTTTGCTACCTAACTAGGTTTTAACGAGGCACCCACCTTGGGCTGATCATATCCTTGATGACGTCCCGTAGACATTTCATTTGACTTTGCATTACTCACGCATTTTTCCTTAGACTATGGATTTTGTCCCTACTTGGGTTTTTGGCCATAGCCTTAGGGTTTTTTTATTGTGACTTACTTCCTTATGCAAGTTCCTACCTTATTGAGAATAGTGTTGTTCCTAGAATCAGTGCCGACGAGTCAACTTCCTCAACTTCTATCTACCTTGAGTATTTATACACTCAAGGGGGGAGCGTTATGAACTTTCCTAGTTTAAGTGTGATTGTGTAAATCCTAGATTGGATTTTATTCTAATTATTCTTTCCTATATGGACATGTATTCCTTGGGGATGAAGGAATTATTCTCCCTCTTATTACTATAAATAAAGGGGGAATAACACGCATATGCCCCTACGATTCTACAAACACATCTCTTTCTACAATCTCTCCTTGCCACCGGCCCCTTCCCCCTAGTCAGATAAAATAGGCCACAACACTTTTATTGTTTTAATTAACTTAATAATAAAGTTGACGGAATAACATGGTTAAATTTGAAGTTAAGTTAGAGGTCACATATCAAAATACTAGAAAGGAGACAAAAGCAAACATGAAATTTGGGACAACAAAATCCTAGGTCCACTAGTTGCATCCATGCATGAACTTTTATTTACTATTGACAAGATTGCCTTTATTAATTGGCGAGGCTCACATTTATTTCACCAACAGTTTAACCACCAAGAAGCCTTTAGATCATCTCAAAATGAGATGTCAAATTCTAAACATAAAATTTAAATTTAAAGGCTTATGTGGCACCTTGATCGTATTTTAATTTTATCTCCACCTGATATGTCAAATTTAACCTATTATTATTACCGTATTTACTTTTCATATTTGTAATAAATATTTTTTAGAAAAATAACAATAATAAAAATGATGAAGAACATTTATTAATCACTAAAAATAGATCTGAAGTTGTTGTCAATCCACATCATGCCACATTGAAATTGGCATTTCTGCTGGAAATCACTAATTCTATCTTTTTATTGCTGCTATTGCTAATATGGACTTTTTGACTCCTCCGTTGGAGATGCTCTTAGCGGCATACTACAACTTCTTCGATCTTCATTTTTCATGGCAAGGAGATAAAGACAAAGAAACTAAAGTAGAATCAATGTGTGAAATTTCTTCAATACGGTCGATATTTTCATAGAAATATCCAAAAAAAAAATGAGAGAATGATATGAAACTAGGGGGAGGGGTGAAGTCTAAACTTCACCTCAGATTGAAGAAATTCTTAAGTTTAGGCTCAAAACGACAGATATCGTCGATCTTTCTGACACATCTGTTAAATATTAGAGAAACTCTTACATTTTGTCCAACTAATGTTTGACAATCCCTAAAGTTTCATTTTAAACTCTCATCATTTGCATCGAAAGCAACTCATATCGATATTGTTATATCCGCCGATATTTTCACAAATTTGCATGTTGATATCTCCACCAATACAGATATTTTATACATTGAGTAGAATTAATAACGAATTCCTACCTTTAATATTTCCTAATTTAAGACATATTCCTTTACTCAAGAAAACATAATCAAATCCAATCAAGGATTCTCCAAAGATAATTTTTAGGATATTATTATTAATTATAATGATATCTTAGGGGTAATTCTCAAGCATCTTTAAAATATTTTAGCATTTTAAAGATACTTTCCTACTGCATCCAACATTTGACACACTCTGACCAATCAAACGCGAACACGTGGCATATGAACCCTACACATGTGGTCGACCCTATGCTCCCTATAAGTAGCCTTCCTACAAACAGGTTTTCAATAAGACAATTCAAAACCACTCAAAGCTTTCTCAAGCAAACATCCATGTCCCACTCCGTTGGGTGCATGGCTTTGAATGTAACTTAAGCTGTTTAATTTGTTTGTAGGTATGTCACTGCCATTATATCATGGTCATCATAATCGTATAAATTAAAGTTAATTTTTTTTGAAAGAAAGGAAATTTATGTACGCCACCACCACCATATCATGGTCATCATAATCGTGCCCACAATCACCATAGTGCCCATCACCACCTCCGATCACGATTGCCGCCACCACTTCCACCATCATCACCCCCACCACACCGTCTCCGCCGCCATCACCCCACCACCACTCAGTACTCACGACCATGGTTCACTACGTAGGATCGTTAAATCTCTAGGGAACAATACACAAAGACTAATCTCTTGGCATGTACCTACCATTTTTGTACAATGATTGTGGTTTCTATTAATTTGTGGTCCAATGCTGTCTTTTCTTGAAAAGTGTAATTAACATGTTTCTCATATGATAGGAAAATCGTGTACTAGCTAAGGTAAAAGTTGAAGAAATCATGCATCATTTTTTGTTGAGATGGGTATAAAACATGAAAAACATACATTGGAAACATTGGAGATAACGGATTTTTGTATAGGGCTTTAGGCCCACTAAGTAAGCCCATGTAAAGTTATTCTCTAATTTTGTCATTTGATAATATATACATATCTATAAATATCCCGCGGCATGCATGAGTAAATCAGAAAACTTGATTTTGAATGTATCTACGTCTCTCATCACGGGTATATCGTGGAAATAATTAAGAATCTCTTCTATGTTGAGATATGATAAAACGTCAATTCCGTTATGTGATAACACGTCTAACACGTCCATTAAATTACAAACTCTGTATTATAAAATTAACGTTATGATGTTTTCATTTTCTCAAATGATGGACTAGAATTAAACAATCAAGAACGAGCGGTTCCATCTTGGAGGTGATGACTGCGGCTAGGAGGCGTTCCCCATCCTTTCCTGTATCTGTGAGATGTGGAATTCCTTCCTGACTTGCGACTGGTCTTGGGTTCTAATGTCAGCTAACTCATCAACGGATTTTGGCGCATCACATCATGATGCAGAGATGTGCGACTCTGTTTGAATTGAAAGACCTCCATCTTCGCTCGCTGGTATTCATAACAAAGATGACCTTCCATGCCCCCTATTTTGTTTGTAGTGGGTTTGGGTTTGACGCCTTGGCTTTGGTTGCATCTGTTTGGACTCCCTTTCTCGCTTTCTGTTAGTTTCCTTGCTTATCAGCCCCTGTTGACTTTCTGTCCTCTTTAGCTCAACCTGGTTATATATTAATTAGTTTTCCAAAAATAAAAAAATAATAAAAAAAAAGTAGTATGAAGCCACTCAGCCACATCCATGATTACATCCCACACAAAATTGCATTGCACTTTACTTATAGGACATGTTCTTTTATTTTTTCCATTCACCAGTTGTAAAAAAACTAAAAATAATTTGAACAAAGAATGGGTATAGATTGGGCCTTTAATGTTATGATAACTCAGATTCTTTTTCGTGGCTGATCATTCATTAACGAGATAAGTATTTAGAAATCGGAATTTCATTCAAAATTTTCAATCACACGACCAATACAATGCCATGAGGTTTCATACTTCATTGTGACGCCTCAAAAAGTTAAAGAGCTTTTCTATGAGGCCACTACTACGATGGGTGACTTCCTCCGGCAATTCTCCGTGCTAACTTAGAGCACGTCTAATGGTAATTAAGGGTAAGGATCATGGGTTAAAGACGAATTCTAGCCTCCCAAATTGATTTTAGCTTCTACTAAACTTTTTGGTGTCCGTATGGTGAGAGAGGCTAGAGGCTAAAAAGTGTTAAGTGATTAGTTTTCATTAGTTATCATATTTGTCTAAAACTAGCCCCTTGAGGAGTCTTGGGCAAGAACTGGGGCTAAACTGCCCAATGCTATTTTAGCCTAGACTAGATGTGTTTCATTAGAAATTTTTTTTTTTTCCATTTGATTTTAAATAACATTTTAGCTTATGCTCATTTGGAGCCACAAATTGACAAGAGCGTCCATATATAGGTCGTTGTTGCATGAAATAAAATTAGGAGACACATTGTATTTAAGCCACATTGTATTTAAGCCAATTTTTTTTCACTTACAAAAACTCTCACCGCTTATTTTTCTCCCAAACAAAAACTTTTTGAGCCACATTGTATTTAAGCCAATTTTTTTTCTTTCTACCATATAGATTTTTTATTTTGACAAATAATAGGATAATTTACATTATTACTCATCTAAACTACGGGAAAGAGATTAGAACACAAGAAATTAAGTGCAAAGGTGAATACACTGAGCTACAAGTCATTTGCCTACAACATAGAATGATTAACAGCTTTTTTTACATCAGCCATTTTAAAAATAAGCTGTTACCACAAGGACAATGAACAAAAGTCGGTCAAAATTCAAGCAAATATTTTGGGCATGTTTCGCAATGATTTTAGAAGGGCTAAAATTAAATTACACATGGAATATTATAAAAAAAAAATAGTATTTTATAAAGAAGCACTTAGCAAGTAGCAAGTGCTTCTTCAAAAATATAACAAGTCGTCTTCAAAAAGTACTTTGGAGTATTTTTCAAAGAAGTAGATATTTTAATGAAAATTAGTAATAGTGCTTCTAACAAAAGTGTAACTTAGTTGCTTCTAAAACTAGTAACGTATGAATCGAATAACTACGTTTACATACTACGGACTCCAAGTGCAGAGAGAGTTATGCAATTTCTAATATTAACAAAGCAACAAAAGACACAATCCTATTGATTAATCGATCATCAAATTAATTAGCACAGCACGCTATGTTTTTTCTCCCTCTCTCTTTGGCTTACGACTGTTCTTTCTTGCGGATAATTCAGAACAAAGTGGCCTGAGGATAGGAAAGACAACTTCGACTTCACAAGCAATTGAGTAGAAAGAAACACTAAAAAGTAAGATTAAAGCTAGACAAATTTACTGTGGCAAGCAACAAATTTCGATCCATGATAAATAAATTGCGTCAATCATGATATATGTAGCACAAAACATATCGCTATCAAAAACTTTAAAAAATATGTGTATATCGCCATCAAGTAAATCACTTTCATTTTTCTAATCAATTATCAAGTATCACTTTCATTTTTTTTTAATTATCAAGTATATATCACTTTCATTAAAGAAGAAGATTAACAATGCTTATACATTTTCACCCCAAAACACTTGAGAATGACAAATTAACAACTAATTGGACATATTTGGACAAATTTGCAACTTAGTAAGATGGTTATTTTTGCGCACGAATTATTGTCACCCTATGTAGTTATACATACATACATTTTTAATATGAGTAATAGTCCTAGTCTAAACTATACTTGTAGTTCCAATTTCCCAAACTTCCATTTTAAACATGCATTTCACTTCAATTAAAAGAAAAATGGTTGTGCCTTTAGATTCCCTTTTTATTTATAACATTTTATTGTTCTCTTGCTGACCAATGTGGTCTCCTTCATCTAAATGAATTCAACAATGATCAACTAATAGAGCTATCAACCAAAGCTTTAACAAAAAAGGAAAATGTTTATAAGTTAAGTGCTTCTCTTTTTTCTCTTGGAGCATGCGTTTTCGATTAATACGCCATTTGTGCAAGCAATTGCAAAGCTGTTCGATAAGCCAAAACAGAGAAAGCTGTAAAGCAATTGCACGTAATTGGTTTCATGAAAAGATATTCGTCAAATGCGGGGTTAGAGAAATGAATTTTTTTTTACCAGACACTTTTCAAAGTGATGATGATCTTGTAGATTCAATAATACAAGGCTTTTTGGTCAAAGAAATTACAACTTTTCCTCTACGTGCATGATCAAAGTTGCAAAAAGACCCAACACAAAATTTTTGTCCTTTGCTTAAAGCCCAATTAAGCATTACGTTGTAGTGATATGTTTCTCTACTGGCAAGTTGAAAGTTTGAGTTTTGACTCTTATGAATGACAAATGATACCAAATTATTACTTCAATATAGTACAAGAAAAGTAAGTTACAGGGTGGAAGAGTAGGTGGACTCTTGAGTACATTTGCTTCCATTGTAGGCAACAAATTTGTACATCAATTAAAAAGATTAAGGAATTGGGTCTGTTGGATCGGAAAGCCTACTCTAGCTAAACAGATTGAAAGTTCCTCCAAAGGAAATGCTCAATTTTCAGAAGATCATAATGGTGTATTAGGTCATTGTTGTTGTACGTACTTTTTGTATACAAATTAAAATGGTTGCAGCAACTTAGCTAAGACGCAACTAAGCAAATGTATATGGGAAATTTTAAGCGCACACACCTGATTTATTTAAAGCCGGATTAATTCTATTTTGACCTAAAAATTAATTGAGCAGATATGCATCCATCCCCTCACTCATTTGCTTCCCTCTTTCCCAGTTTTGTCCTGTATTCATGAATTACGTGCACGTAATTGTTATTGTTGGTAATTAACCATTTCGAATTTAAGATGAACCATGCATGCATGATCGTGTATATGCATGAGTCAAGGAAGAGGGAAGAACCCTTGTGCAAATAGGATTACCCTTATTTCAATTAAATGAATACTACTTTTGGACCAAACGAAAAAATTAATTAAAGTAACACTTTAATCAAAAGCAACTAATTTCCAAGAAATTTAAAGCCATAGACTTACAACGTGTAGGTCCAAAGTAGAAGAAGATGCCATGCAAGTAAATTGATTAAATCGTGATAGTGATCACTGATCAGCTAAGTAATGGACTTCTATTTCACTAAAAAAAGTTATTGGACTTAATTATGAGATATACATGGACAATCCACCAATTGCAGAAGCCCTATACATTAGAATCAAAATTCTATTAAACGGGGGAGTATGATGGAACAAAATCCTCAGTTGCTCGCCTTCATTATGCTGTCAATTATTTTTTATTTAAGTTTTCTTTTGTCAAAAGGTAGAATGAATTATTTATTTATTGTTAAATACTAACTTAAAAAATGAAGATACATTGACATCGGTAGCCAAAATATTTAATAAAAGCCCTATGGGTTTAAAATGATCCCATGTATTTGTACCATACTTGATCAATCCCGAAACTACTGAGCACCGGTCAACGTTATACCGTCAAGGACCCAGAAGAGTTTCCCTCCAACCAGGAGGCTAATCACAGTGCGACACGTGTCAACATCATAAGTCAATCACAACACGACACGTGTCAATGTCAAAACAAAGCTAGAAACTCTCTTCTATAAAAGGAGATCATTCTCCCACAATATTTCTTAATGTCATTTGTACTAAATCATTCACTAGTACTCACTAAAGGAGAGCTTGAACCTACGTACTTGTGTAAACCCTTCACAATTTATGAGAACTCCTCTACTCCGTGGACGTAGCCAATCTGGGTGAACCACGTACATCTTGTGTTTGCTTCCCTATCTCTATCCATTTGCATACTTATCCACACTAGTGACCGGAGCAATCTAGCGAAGGTCACAAACTTCACACTTTCTGTTGTACCACAGTCCTAACTGATTTTGTGCATCAACATTTGGCGCATGTGGGAACGACACTTATTCCCACTCTCTTCAGCTTTGTTAAGCTGGTTTCCACCATTCGTACACTCTCTTTTGACCAGGCATCCCTTTCCAACATGGGGAGTGAAGGAAGCCACAGCACACAGAATGACACCCCTCTTGCACCTGGTGCGAAGCAACGAAAGAAGGAACAAAAGAAGTTTGCTCTTCAGGCTAAAGTCGATGAGCTTGAGGCTCAGAACAACAAGATAGCGATAAAGAATGAGATCCTCCAAGAGCAGTATGAGAAGGTCTTCGAGATGCTCCACGAGGCTAGATATACTAAAACACACGAGCTCATCACCCATGTGGAAGTCAACCATCAACTGGGTGCCCCCCAACACGGAGGGTTATTTGCCCTCGACATGGGTATTCTTGTTGAGGAGCGAGCTACTCATCGAAATGGCGACCAACGTGAGACTTCTCTCAACCCAGCTGCTTCGACCTGAAGCAGGAGGAGTGGAGGAAGGCACCTCCTTACAGAAGGAGTGGAAGGATCGAAAGCCATCTTTCGCGACTGTCGAAACTTCCTAAAGCAACGTCGAGACAATCTCATCTATGTAAGCTCGAAGATCAATGACCCAAGGGTCTCTAAAAGACTCGGTCCCCTCCCATGTCCCAGGCCAGCTACCAATTTGGGGAAGGGGCAACAAGTCCTAGAGAAACACGAAGGTATAGGGGACTCAGAGATGTTCCGATAGACATACCTTGGAAGTCAGTACGGCGAGTCCAGGGAAAAATCACATGCTCTTGATCAAACCTTCCTATTTCCAAGAGGAGATGGAGATTTACGAAAGAAAGCTCCAGTGGTACATGACTCCACTCAGGACCTTCTTGTCCTACAACTATTTAAGGAAGTAAACAAGTTGAAGGCCGAACGATAAGCTGAGATACCCGATTAGAACAAACCTAGGCCTGGCTCTCTTACAAGGAGGATCCTCGACACCCCCTTCCAAGCAAAGACAAAGCAGAAGCTTGGCTTGCAACTCTATACTGGAAAGGAGGACCCGATTGAACACCTTAACCTCTTTGAGTCCACCATGGCATACCGGATCCACACCGACGAAGAGCGATGTCTTCTCTTCCCCTCCACCCTCTCTGGCAGAGCTCTAAACTGGTATTGTCGTCTTCCACCTGAGACGGTAGACTCATTTGAGGAATTGGAAACTGTTTGTTTCTCAACACATTTTCCAGACCGATCGCTTGCACTCTGAGGATGACTTATACACTATTTGCCAGAAGCCAGACGAGTAATTACGTATGTATGTTGGCCGCTTCAGCAATGAATATTCTCGTTGTGCCGAGGCAGACGACAAGACTGCCCTCAAAGCCTTCACGGCAGGCCTACGTGACTGTTTCTTTAAGTACATGATCAATGCTAACACTTGGAAGGCTTACTCTGAGGTGATGGCGCAGGCTTATAACCATGTCTCCGCCAAGGCAAGGACATACCAAGAGAAACCCCCAACAACCATCCCCTATCAGCAAGTGAGGAGTGGAAGCCAGACCCACCCAAATGAGAAGACCTCGACCTTCCAAACGGCAGCGGTGCCTCCCCCTGCCTTACTTAATACTTCGCCAAGTCAACAGACATATCAATCTCAGGGCAAAAGGAAAGATTTCCATCCTCACCAGTCTCATTTTAGTAAAGAAGTAAGGGACACTATCGCGATAACCAAGGGTATCGCCACGATAACGTCCGCCCCCAGGCAGTCAACACGGTGGGCCAAGCACGTGTCAGGACAGGCCCTACCCCGAGGTATGAGACATACACACCTTTGAACGCCACATGCGTGGCCATTTACCCAGTATAGCACACCTGATACCAAAGCCAATGTCGAGGTAGTCGGGTGACAAGCCCACAAAGAACACGGGCACGTTTTACTGCTACCACGAGCATAACGGCCATAACGGCGAGAAGTGTATCACCCTTCGTGATCATATTGAAGCTTTGGTGCGTGAAGGAAAAATTGATAAATTCCTCCTTCACCCTTCAAGGGGTAACCGTAACCAACGCCAAGTGAATGTGATATATTCCATAAGCGGCGGCACACCCATATCTGAATCTTCCAACAGGGCCATGAAAAATAGTGAACGAGCTTTAAGGCCTGGCCACCAAGTGTTTCACGTGGAAGACATCAGGGGAGGCAAGTATCAAAAGCCTAACTGGGATCTAATATGTTTATACCCCGAGAAAGAAAGAGGTATCATCCACCCTCATAACGACCCACTGATCGTGGAAGCTCACATAGCCAACTTTGAAGTACGACGAATCTTGGTAGACACGGGGGCTTCGGTCAATATCATGTTTGCTGAAGCTTTCAGGGCACTTAATGTAGCTGAACACTTGCTCGATTACTCGGTTTCTCCTCTGATAAACTTCTCCTTTGATATCGTGAAACCTTTAGGGAGCATATACTTACCTTTCACCATTGGTACATGCCCCTACACAGCTACCATTACCACTAACTTCCTGGTGGTTGATTGCCCAACGGCATACAATGTCATATTTGGACGCACAGGCATCAATGATCTCAAGGCCATGGTATCCACACATATGTTGTTGATGAATTTTCCAACCCCTTATGGCAATGGTTACATCAAAGGAGATCAACTTAGTGCACGGTCATGTTACAACACTTCGGTCAAGCAACAACACCTGCTTGTGCCCAAAGTAACCCTTTTTATATATGACCAAGTCATAAAGACCAGCCCGGACGAAGCCAACTTGGATCTTCACGGTGCCAACCATCAACCCGACGATCCTCGAGACGACTCTTTCACCCAGTAAGCACAACCCGCTGAAGAGTTGGAGAAGGTTTCTATCTCAAAAGATTATCCAGATCACATGGTGAAGATTGGCACCACCTTGTCACCACTCATTCGGTTGACATTGATCTCTTTTTTGCAAGAGAACACTGATGTCTTTGCCTGGTCATACAAGGACATGTCAGGCATCTCTCCCGATATCATCTGTCATTGCTTGAGTATTGACCCCAAGACCAAGCCGGTGAGACAGAAGCGAAGATCTTATGACGCTGAACGATACGAAGTAATGAAGGCAGAAGTTGAAAAACTTAAAGGCATAGGCTTCGTCCGTGAAGTCAATTACCCAATATGGGTAGCAAATGTGGTCCTTGTTAAGAAAAATCCTACCAAAGAAAGTCTCCTGCTCCAAAAGGTCTTGTGGAGAATGTGCGTCGACTACACCGACCTAAACAAAGGATGCCTGAATGATAGCTTTCCTCTTCCTCTCATTGACAGACTTATAGACTCTACCACAGGGTGTGAACTTCTGAGCTTCATGGATGCTTACTCAGGATACAACCAAATCCTCATGAACCCTCCGGACCAAGAACACACAGCCTTCACTACTGACAGGGGACTATATTGCTATAAAGTCATGCCTTTCGGCTTAAAGAATGCAAGGGCGACTTATCAGAGACCAGTCAATTCAATGTTCGCTGAACAGATTGGGAAGAGCATGGAAGTTTACGTTGATGATATGCTAGTCAAGAGCAAACATGTTGACCAACACATCACCAACCTATCTGAAACTTTCACCATTCTCAAGAGGTATCGAATGAGGTTGAACCCCAACAAATGTGCCTTCGGCGTAGGCTCTGGAAAATTCTTGGGCTTCATGATTAGCCAACGAGGCATTGAAGCTAATCCCGAAAAGATCCAAACAATCCTCGACATGAAGGAACCGGTAACTTCAAAAGACATCCAGGCCCACTTGAGGAATGTCGCCTACAAGCAGCGCATCACCAACTACTATGACTCAAGGGTCAAACCTCGTTCTTTCAAAGTAGGGGACTGGGTATTGAAGAAAATATTACTCTGCAACAGAATCCCGAGTGAAATAACACTTAGTCCAAACTGGGATGGACCGTTTGAAGTTGTTGGCATCAGTCGCCCTGGCTCCTATAAGCTTAAAAGCTCCAATGGCAAGACCCTTAGCCATCCATGGAACGCTGATCACTTGAAGTACTATTACAAGTAAACTCACATTGTACAAGTTTTCAGCTTCAGCCGTTCGGCATCCTATGTAACGAAGACCATTTAGCATGAATTCAATAAAGAGGTGATTTAGACAACTCGGTCATAATCCTCTTACATTCCTAGCAATGAAACACTCGGGTTCAAAGCTTCAACATGAATGCTTCCAACATGAAACAAAGTCTAAGTATATGTCAACAAGACTATACAAATAAACGAACAGCTTCACAGTATATTCGTTCAATCATACATTCCAACACATTCATACATAAGCCAACTGTGCTTCGAAAGGGTTCAACATACTTTGTGTCATTCGACACTTGCTACAATGTACCTCAGCACCTTGCCCTTATTCTCACCAATTAGGTGATGAAGGAACTTACCTTCGTGCCACCAACCAGGTGATGAAATGTACAACCCGTACTCTAATATTATTTGTCAACTTGCCACTCTTATCACCAACCAGGTGAAGAAGGAACTCACCTTTGTGCCATCAACCAGGTGATGAAATGTACAACCCGTACTCTAATATTATTTGGCAACTTGCCACTCTTATCACCAACTAGGTGAAGAAGGAATTGATCTTCGTGCCACCAACCAGGTGATGAAATGTGATGAAGGAACTCATCTTCGTACCACCAACCAGGTGATGAAAGCAACTCACCATTCATTCCACCAACTAGAAGACGAGTGGTACAACTTGTACATGTGAACTCCTAGCATTCACAAATAATCAAAAACCCCTCAAGCTTTACAACTCAACTAGGGGAGCACTTATGCCCAACAAGAGTTATAGTCACCAACAAAGTCTTATTGCAAGCCAACAACAACTTCAGTGCATGGCATACGAAGATCAAGTTATTCAGCCCTCTTGCATCTCCTTCAGACATTTCTCCTCTGTAACAATGCAAACACTACAACTCTTAGAAAGCTTCACACACTCTTTATCAAGATTGTTCGAAGCAAATTCAATTTATATGGTTCATCCAAACCTTCGACTACTACAAGGTGTGGCTTTTATATGTTGTCTCTCCTACATTTTCAAATTTCCAGTTTTCCCAAAAAAAAAATCAAAAAAGGGAAATTGGGAAATTCAACAAAGCTTCATCAATGGAGGACAACTACAAATTTTCAAAAGCTTCACACACTCTTGATCAAGACAGTGTGAAGCAAAACCAATTTATGGTGCCAACAAAAGCTTCATCAAAAGAGTTCAACCACAATTCTCAAAAGCTTCACACACTCTTGATCAAGACAGTGTGAAGCAAAACCAATTTATGGTGACAACAAAAGCTTCATCAATAGAGGGCAACTACAATTCTTAAAAGCTTCACACACTCTTGATCAAGACAATGTGAAGCAAAACCAATTTATGGTGCCAACAAAAGCTTCAGCACCAAAGCTTCACCTACAAAGTTTCAACACAAAAGCTTCACCTATAAAGCTTCACCTACAAAGCTTCACCTACAAAGCTTCAACTCCAAAGCTTCACCTACAAAGCTTCAACACAAAAGCTCCACCTACAAAGCTTCAACACAAAAGCTTCACCTACAAAGCTTCAACTCCAAAGCTTCACCTACAAAAGCTTCAACTCCAAAGCTTCACCTACAAAACTTCAACACCAAAGCTTCACCTACAAAGCTTCAACACAAAAGCTTCACCTACAAAAGCTTCACCTACAAAGCTTCAACACAAAAGCTTCACCTACAAAAGCTTCACCTTCAAAGCTTCAACACAAACGCTTCACCTACAAAAGCTTCAACACAAAAGCTTCACCTACAAAGCTTCAACTTCAAAGCTTCACCTACAAAAGCTTCAACTCCAAAGCTTCACCTACAAAGCTTCAACACAAAAGCTTCACCTACAAAGCTTCACCTACAAAGCTTCAACACAAAAGCTTCAACTACAAAAGCTTAACCTACAAAGCTTTAACACAAACGCTTCACCTACAAAAGCTTCACACACTCTTGATCAAGATAGTGTGAAGTAAAATCAATTCATGGTACCCAACAAAGCTTCAACCTCAAAGATTCACCTACAAAGCTTCAACACCAAAGCTTCACCAAATATATATATATATATATATATATATATATTCGGAAATTTGAAAATTTGAAAATTCGAAAATTCGAAAATTTAAAAAAAAAAATTGCTTAGGCCTCATCTTCTTTGGGCCTAACAACTTTCATAACAAATATATATGGAGGATGAGTTTTTGGGCTACCACTTAGAAAGGAAAATGGTGAAGTTTTGTTACTTTGGAAACTTGGCTACTAGCAAGACACCTCATTTGTCAACTCCCTCGACCGGAGACTTGGGGGACTCCTACCATATGCTACTGCACCTTGATACTCGAAAGTCTCACGACTACTCAGTGACTTTGATTTTTCAAGTCTCCAACCGAGAAGTTTTCCTCACTCGGGAAATTAAAAGAGCGCTACCTCAACCTACATGCTTCACTCACAAAGCTTCAACATACAAGCTTCAACAAAAGAAAAAATTCAAAGAACTTAGTGAAGAAGGCTTTGGTGTATTTAACACAATACGTTGAAATGAAGCAAAGCTTATATATTAATATCTCCGATAAGTTACAAATATGTACATATACATGAATGAAAATAAACAAACAAGAGGGAGCTTTCACAAAGGTTGCTCAGGAGAAGTCTCAGCAGTCGGCAGAGCCCCAGAAAGAGAAAGCACCGAAGGGTGATCATTCGGAGCATCAGTACTGGGCAGAACCCCAGAATGAGGAGGCACCGGAGGTTGATCATTTGGAGCTTCATTACGCGGTACAGCCCCAGAAGACGAAGGCAATAAATGCCTTTGGAACAAACCCACAAACCTCTGATGATCAAGTAAAATCTAACCATCAGATTCCTGCAGCTAGTCAAGCTTCTTTTTCATGTTTGTAGCATAGTCATGTGCGAGCATGTGCAACTGTTTATTATCATGCTTGAGCCCTCTAATCTCCTGTTTGAGACTTATCACTTCAGCCGCCAATGATTCAACTTGGCGGGTTCGAGCAAATAGGCGTTGGGCCATATTAGACACAGAACCTGCACACTGAACACTGAACACTGAGAGCCAGATAATCTTTAGCAGCTAACTCATCAAACCGTTTGGAAAGTAGTCTGTGATCTTTGGGAGTGAGAAGGTTCCTGGCCACCACCGCAGCGGTCATATCATTCTTCATCACAGAGTCCCCAACGGTAAGAGAACCAGTAATGGATAAGAAGGATGGGCATCATAGGTTGTCTTGAGGAGGCATGGCTGCCTCTTCACCAAAGTTCAAGTCAAAACGACGGTCAGATGGGCCAGACATTTTCAGAAATGATGAAGGAGAAATGAGATCCAATAAATCTCTAAAGTACGAAAATAAGGGGAAATTTCCTACAAGCAATAACTCTATGAACGTACTTCTTGCACACAATTGGTGCCCCTATAAAAGAAAGGGCAGCAGGGCCGTTTGTTCAAAAATCGAAGAGGCACCACTCTCCGGATTTCGAGAAGCAGATTTTCCTGAGTAAAATATGTTGACAATCCCCACACGCAACATCAGCTTCTCGGGTACCACAGATAACTTTGCAAAAGATCTCTGAAAAAGTTTAGATACATAAATTTTGAAGGTCCAGCTACCCTACCATTACCCACAAAGGTAAAGGAACAACACCACTGCTTGATAACTGGAAAGTCCCTATGTGTGTCAACCTCCGGGCTCCGTGGCAAGGCAGACTGGCAAAAATGTTCAACCTTTACTCACATCGAGAAAACACTCCCAACAGGATTACTTGCTCAAAAATTGAAGAGGCACCGCTCTCCGAATCTCAAGAGTCAGACTCCCACCAGAATTGCTTTCTAAAAAATCGAAGAGGCATCGCTCTCTGAATCTCGAGAGCCAGACTCCCACCAAGATTGCTTTCTCAAAAATCAAAGAGGTACCGCTATCCGAATCTCGAAAGCCAGACTCACAACATGATTGCTTTCTCAAATATCGAAGAGACACAACTCTCTAAATCTCGAAAGCCAGATCTCCAATAGGATTGTTTGTTCAAAAATCGAAGAGGCAACGCTCTCCGAATCTCGAGAGCCAGATCCCCAACAGGATTGCTTGTTCGAAAACCGAAGAGACACCGCTCTCCGAACTTCGAGAGCCAAATTTCCTTGGATAAAATTTGTCCGCAATCTTCACACGCAACATCAGCTTTCCAGATACCACAGTCCATTTTTTCAAAGTGCTCTGACAAAGTTAACACAGGTGAATCTTGCAGCTCCCACTACATTGCTATGACCGAGAAGAGTAAAGGAACAGCATTATTACTCGTTGTTGGGGCAATTCCTATATATGTCGACCTTCATCCTCCACAGCCAGGCAGACCTACAAATAAAAAAAAATGCTCAACTTTTCTTCACATCCGAGAAGGCACTCTCAGCAGAGTCTCTCGAAATACTCAGTTTCTTTTCCCCGATAATACCTCTGCAAACAAGCTACATCAAAGCAAGAATATCTTATATCATCAGGATTAGAAGCAAGAGTATCTCATATCATGCTTTTTCCCTGTCTTTTCCTTTGCCATTGTTCTTACCTGCAAGACAAGGAGAAAGAGAACAATCAGTCAGCACTTGGAATCAAGCTTCCAGTCAGAAACTGACTGCCTAGAACCCATTGCCTGATTACTTACCTGGCATTGCTCTCGAGTACTCATCTTCAACATCTTGTGCTTCCAGAAAAGATAACACATATGCCTGAGGAACAGATAGGGTAAGTGAGAAGGATACAAGGAAGCATGTGGAGACAAGAGTAACAGAACACGTGCCAATTCATCTATTACTTTGTCAACAGCAAAAGTATCCCATATCATCAAGGTCGAACACACTCTTGATTTGATGGACTTGTTTTGACCCTCAAATTCTTGAGTCGGCCTTATACTCTGAAGGAAACCAGAAAACCCTCCAGCCCAGTTCAAGAATAAGCATGTGGAAAATTACTTATTCAAAAGTAAAAGTATCTCATATCATCTCTTCTCCTTTTTCTTCTCTTTATCATTCATGCTGCATGCAAGATAGGGAGAATGAGAACAATCAGCCGGAACTCGAAATCAAACTTCTGATCTGGGACTAATTGTTGGGAGCTCTGATTGCTTACTTTGTCTATCACCTCTTTCGGCAGATCTCCTAGCTCGGCGACTTGGGGGACTCCTACTACATCGTTTTTATTGCGCTTGACCAAGCCTGAAACTACAAGTAAGCTTCAAGTGAAATTGATACATTACCTTGTGTATCTCCACGGGTTAAAGATACCACCCCTGGATGGAGGAAAAGCACTTCTAGAGAAGATGCCACATCTACCTATGAGAAAGATAAGGCAAGTGAAAACGATACCACACTTCGGTACTTAGAAGTTTCGTGATTACTCAGCGGCTTGGATCTTACAACACTACTACAATATTAGCTTTAGGTGGCGGATGATAATGGCGGATTTAGAAAAATATTGTCGGATAAATTATATCCAACACATTATTTAATTAGTGACGGATATTAGAAAAATTATGTCAGTTATATCCGACATAAATTACTGTCGAATAATTACTGGCGGATATTATAAAACTCCTGTCGGTTATAACCGACAATATTTTTGAATTTTAAAAAAAAAATTTGACAGATTATGGCGGTTTTTTAAGTTATTGGTGGCGGTTATAACCGACAGAAATTGATTATTTTATTATTTTAGTATTCTGACGGTTATTATTTTAGTATTGTGTCGATTATAATCGACATAAATTCACTTTGTGCCAAGCGCTTTTCAATTTGTTGTTCTTTCAGATTTCGTTTTCTTCCTCATCTTCATTTTACTCGTTTTCTCTTCATCTTCAATCTTTATCTTCTCTTCCCCTCAATTTGTAAATTTTCCAATTCTTTTGCTTCATATTTTAAAATGTTATATTGATTAAAAATAAATAAATAAATAATGTGTAAAATAAGTGCAATATAATACAAACCGTGGTCGACGTGCGCAATAACATGCATATTACGAATGTTGTGTTTGTAGTCCATAGTCCTACGAAGCTCCTCAGCTGTGAACTTCACATGTGCATACAAAAAAAAAATTGTCTCTCAATTAAGAATATGCAAACAATGAAGAATTTTAGCAACCCACTGAACCAAAATAGAAAAACGAGCATCCTACCATCTTGTCTCTTCTTCAAATGTCACCTCCAAAAATACTATTAATACCTGCCAACAAGAACTGTTAAAACAAGGTAATTAGACAAATAAACAAGAACAAATAACAAGATCCCATTAATCAGATACTCACAAAATTACACATCATCTAATTGAAATCCAAAGAATATTATGAAAGTAATTTCTCAGATTCTTGATGCTTGTAAAATAATTTTCTATGCAAGAATTTCGATAAATACAATACATACAAGTTTATGCAAGAAAACATGTAAGTTATCCGTTTAAATCTGCTATGTGATTGAGCAAGTAAATCCATACAATATTCATCTAAATATCAAACGAGTTATATAACAACAAAAACCCAAAAGCACTTTTTTGTAATATTTTCTTTTTCACTCACGGTCCTGTTACCTAATATCTGAATGTTTTTTTTTTGTGGTTTTTTACACATGCTATCTCGGAGTATATACAAACATATTTGACGGTTGGATCGTTGAAACTAGTTTCGTAGAATGCATATCCTATCAAATTGATAGATTTAACAAACACTTAAGAGTTAATGTTATACTTTCATTAAGTATACAAAAATTATCCACTAGTGTAAATATTTTAAATTGAAGATCGAATTCATTCAATGCATTTTTATAGGGTCGATGAGTGTAGCTGTAAAAAATCATCAAAATCGGAGCTAAAATAACCGTTAAATTGAGATTTTTCGTTTATAACCGTCGAAAACTTTTGTTCTGTTACCTAATCTCTGAATGTTTGTTTTTTGTCATTTTTTAAGTATGCGATCTCGGAGCGTGTACAAACAAGTTTGACGGTTAGATCATTGAAAAAAGTTTCGTAGAATGTGTATCGCGTCAAAACGGTAAATTAAATAAACACTTCAGAGTTAATGTTATACTTCCATTAAGTATAAAATAAGATTTTGTGGTATCCACTAGTGTAAATATTTTAAATTGAAGATCAAATTTATTCATTGCATTCTTATAGGGTCGAGGAGTGTAGCTATAAAAAATCATCAAAATTGGAGCTAAAATAACTGTTAAATTGTGATTTTTCGTTTATAACCATCGAAAACTTTTGTTCTGTTACCTAATATCTAAATGTTTGCTTTTTGTGATTTTTTACGTATGCGATCTCAGAGTGTGTACAAACAAGTTTGACGGTTAGATCATTGAAATTTTTTTCATAGAATGTGTATCGTGTCAAAACGGTATATTAAATAAACACTTAAGAGTTAATGTTATACTTCCATTAAGTATAAAATAAGATTTTGTGGTATCCACTAGTGTAAATATTTTAAATTGAAGATCAAATTTATTCATTGCATTCTTACAGGGTCGAGGAGTGTAGCTGTAAAAAATCATTAAAATCGAAGCTAAAATAACCGTTAAATTGTGATTTTATGTTTATAACCGTCGAAAACTTTGGTTTCTTTACGTAATCTCTGAATGTTTATTTTTTACGATTTTTTACGTATGCAATCTCGAAGTGTGTACAAATAAGTTTGACGGTTGGATCGTTGAAAAAAGTTTCGTACAATGCATATCGCGTCAAAACGGTAGATTAAACAAACACTTAGATATTATACTTCCATTAAACAAACAATTTAGTTTGTGTGATGACATTTTCATTGTACAATTATCTTTTTGATTGGACAATATTTAGTTTGTGTGATGACATTTTCATTGTACAATTATCTTTTTGCTTCTTTATCGCATATTTTACATGGGTTATTATCTATTAAACCAAACAATTATTTATTTAATTTTAAAAAACGTATTTAATTTAAATACATAATTTAAAATTTTGGGACGAAATTTTGCCTCCATTTTGTAATGTTTCTGTCGGTTTTAATTTTAAAAAAAATGTTTATGTCGGTTTTAACCGCATTAATGAAAAGATTCCAAAATAAATGCCTTCTCCCTTCCCCCTTCCTTCATTTCCCATTTCTGTCGTTGAGCTCTTATCCCCTCTTCTCTCTAGCCTCGAGCCGAAAGCCATGAGAGCTCTCTTCCTCTCTCTTCATTTCTCTCTATAATCTTCAGCCTCATATGTCATCCCTCATCTCTAATCTTCTCGGCCTGCAACCTAAAACCAAAACAAACCACACCCCTATTTCTGCAAATCTCGGCCTCTCGCTTCGTCGAACATGTCTTGAAACCGAGAGAAAGTACTCTTTGTACCTGTGGTTCTTAAATCCAAAACCCAGCTCAACCATCACCGATGCAAGCCCACAAAATCGTCTGCGCCGCGTTTGAGCAAAAATATGCTCAAAGATCAGAAAGTCAAGCAACCCAAAAACGGATCTAAACCGATACACATGCACAAAGGTAAACAACCTCCTTTTCTTAGACATCTCTGTTTCCAGTTTCATTTTTTATTAGAAAATAGACGAAACCCTCGTGCATGTGTGCTTTCAATGCAAGTTTAACAATCAGCGGAATGGTCAAGAACACGAATAGAGCGACTGCAGAATTTCAAATCCGCCTGATACAAGCGGAAAAATCGAGGTTCTAGATCTGCAAGAAAAGGTATAAGGCCTCATTCCCCAAACTCGAGCTCAATCTTGTGCATTCCATATCTCGAGATGAATCATCTGGGTTTTGTTCTAATAATCTTACGTTGAGCAATTTTTGTAAAGTCGGAATCTTTGGTTTCGGTTGTGAGGTATATGATTTGGGAATTTGTGTTTTGCAGGGCAATTTCTTACAAATTTGTTGAGCAGGTTCTAGATCTGCTGTTGTTGCTGCTACGAGGCTTGTGAGTGCTGCTGATTTGGGAATTTCGGTTCTAATAATCTTACAAATTTGTTGAGCAATTTCTGTCTTTCTCTCTCTAGCTATGAATTGAATGCAAAACTCTGTGTTGATATGGAAAATGAAGCTCAAAATTATTACACAAATGGCAGAAAAAAAAAAGTTCGAGTGTGAAGTTTCACTTACTAGTAGATGGCTTTTGAAACAGGGTTGTCTAGACTGCAGAAGAAATCCATGGCTTTTGGAATATGGGTTGTTCTGAATCTGTCGTCTTTCTCCCTCTCCAATGTTCTTCAAAGGGTTCTTGTGATGCAGAAAGTGGTTTATATTTTTTTTATTATTAATATGTTTTCTGTCGGTTTCACCCGACAGAATTCTTTTATTTAATCTTATTAATAAATTCACTGTCGGTTATATCCGACACAAGTTCTGGCGGTTTTAGTATTTTCTGTCGGTTTTAGACGACATAAATGCTCTTATTTATTTATTATTAATATATTCTCTATCGGTTTTATCCGACACAAGTTTTGTCGGTTTAAAGTATTTTCTGTCGGAAAATACTTTTCCTGACGTTGTCAATTTTGTCGCTTATTATATCCGCCACTGCATCCATTTTTTGTCGGATTTTGCTTAAAATCCGACAGTAATATACGTTTTTTGTCGGTTTTTGAACTGCCAGTTATAGATAATTTTGTAGTAGTGCAAGTCCCCAACCGAGGAGCTTCCCTCACTCTGGAACTTAGGGGAGCACTGTTTGTACCATACTTGACCAATCCCGAAACTACTAAGCACCGGTCAACGTTATACCATCAAGGACCCAGAAGAGTTTCCCTCCAACCAGGAAGCCAATCACAGTGCGACACGTGTCGACATCAGAAGCCAATCACAACACGACACGTGTCAATGTCATAACAAAGCTAGACACTCTCTTCTATAAAAGGAGATCATTCTCCCACAAAATTTCCTAATGTCATTTGTACTAAATCATTCACTAGTACTCACTAAAGGAGAGCTTGAACCTATGTACTTGTGTAAACCCTTCACAATTAATGAGAACTTCTCTACTCTGTGGACGTAGCCAATCTGGGTGAACCACGTACATCTTATGTTTGCTTCCCTGTCTCTATCCATTTACATACTTATCCACACTAGTGACCAGAGCAATCTAGCGAATGTCACAAACTTGACACTTTCTGTTGTACCAAAGTCCTCACTGATTTTGTGCATCAACACCATGATTAACCAATTCTCCCTAGCTATCAGCAAAGGAAGCAATAGAATGTGCTGCCATGTTGGTATTTTCTGACATTTTTCATTGTTTCCGAACGATCTTCAATATATTACTGCATTTTTATTTTGGGCCAACTATGCTTGATTCCAACTTCCAAGTGTTCTAGAATTTAAACCGTAATACCTCAGGTAGGTTGTTGATTAATTAAGCATTTTTTTCTAAGCCCTAATTGTTTGGTAATCAAAGATAGAAGCAACATACGCATGAACAAGACAGCCTTTGCTCTGGTCAGATCAAAGGAAGGTTGTGTATTTGTAAGCTTTAACTATTTCACCTATTGCGCGATGCATCAAAACTGAAGTTGGGATGTCAAACTTCATTGCAAAAACAAGAGAAGAAGAAGGGAGGTGGTTGGTTAGAGAAGTATATACAAATATATGGACATTTTTACCCCTACATTTTGATTGGAAAACAGCTAGGCTTTGAAATACAAGAACCAACATGCAGATCAGGTGAACACGCCTTGATCGACAAGCTATAAAGTTCACCTATGAAGTAAATATTAACTGTATTTAATTCGGAAAAGCTACTGCACAACAAGCGGGAAATCCTCGCGGAATAATGTTATACTTTTCAACTTTTTCATATTACATTTCTATCGTCATTTTATTAAAGATAGATTTACTAACATATGTAGGTCACATTTTTATTAGAGAGGGTAAGTTTCATTATAAAACCAATTGATGATACGTGGAGTAGTGCAACTTACTTATAAGCTCTTGCAAGGTTTCTCCTTTTACCAATGTGAGACTCGTTTACCCCACATTCTCACACACCCCCTCACGTGTGATGAATTTTCAAGCCAAACACTTCGACAACATGAATTAGGTGACGTGGAGTACATGTAGCCATTGCACTTCATACATGGGCCAACCTGGCTCTGATATCATGAATAAATTGGGGTTCCTCCATAAAACCAATCAACAATATGAGGAGTAGTCTAACTACTTATAAGCACATGCAAAGCCCTTCTTCCCATCAATGTGAGATTCATTCTCAACAAGCTCCTCACATATGGCGAATTTTCAAGTCACATGGACAACACAACTTGGGTGACCTAGAGCATGTATGGTCATTGAGCTTCACACATGGGGATAACTTACTCTTATACCATGAAGAAAGTTGAGGTTCCACCATAAAACCAATTGGCAATATAGGCAGTAGCCCAACTTACTTATAAGTTTTTGCAAGGTTTCTTCTTTCACCAATGTGAAACTCTTTTACCTCACATTCTCACACAAATATGACATGAAAAATGTGGTAAGAATAGCTTTGCACCATTTCAATCACATTAAAATATAATTTAAACTAAGTGTCACATCTACGTTTAAAAAAAAGGAAAATGACTTGTCTATTTCGGTAAGTGATTTGTCCAAACTACCCTCACTTACAATTGTGAATCAATCTCTGTAATATATAATTATTAGAAGTGAAGATAAATATCGTTAGACCGTTGTATTAAGTGACAAAATTTCCTCTACTATTTAGTTTCACCGGCATATTTTCGTAATTACATATTGGATTTTATATACATTAATACATGACCATGACGAGAAAACTAGTTTGGTTTTGGTTTTCTTGGCACTAGAAGCCAGGGAAACTGAATATATATGCAGTTTGTTTTTTATCTTCTTGCTAGGTAAACTAATTAAAATATAGTAAGTTACCTTCATGACGCTAGCTAGCTAGCAAGGGATAGTGCTTCACAGATTCTGGACAGGGTGACATGGAAGTTAAATCCTATTCAAATGAAGACATTCTAGAAAAACTCTTTGGCAGTAATTTAGAGAAATTATGTCGACCGGAGAAAACACCATAAAGCTTCGAAATAAAGGAAAGGAAAATGATAAATACACATTTTTTTAAGCATGTCATTTACTGCTATTTAATCATATGAATTATTTTTGTTTAATTATTTATTTCGATGGAAAAAAATAAAGAGAACATGTGAGAAGTTTAAAAAAATTGTGTAAAAATTATGTCCGTAGAAGAAAATCAAGAAAGAACAAAAGAAAAGTCAGACAAAGAAAGATATAAGAAACAGCTTTGTTTTCTCCCTTCGAGAAACGCCTGGCAAGTTCCAACACAATTACAGCCTTTGCGGGACATGCACCCAAACCCACTCTCCCCACACTTCACTGGCCGGCACACACCACATTTGCACTTGTACTTGTACTCAATTGGAGTCCAATCACACATTTTTTTTGAAGGTGTGAAACACTCAAACACCACGACAACTCCTTTGCCTCCCCCTGAAATATTGTTTGCTATAATTTCCCTAGACCGATGCTTATGATCCCCTTTCATTTCAAACAAAATGAGCAAACCACTAAAATTAGCTACTACTCAT
The DNA here is from genome assembly GCA_035220775.1 of Malus fusca. Lineage (NCBI taxonomy): Eukaryota > Viridiplantae > Streptophyta > Magnoliopsida > Rosales > Rosaceae > Malus > Malus fusca. Next base: position 32,000,288 of record CM069060.1, on the reverse strand, counting down.
TTATTTGTTTTTCTTTCTCCATTGTCCATATGTACAGGTCCCCTCGGAAATTTGTTGAGTCACGTATGATCCACAATTGATATGCAGTGGTCAAGTATAAAAAGATTGTATCCATGAGATTTTAGTGTGTGTTCTGTGCATGTTATGCAGATATGATTCTCAGAGGCCTCTAATTCCCGTATGCGATCACAAATCATTTGAGATGATTGGGGAGTGATTAGACGCCCATTTGTACACTTGGTTAATGCTCCACTTGAGAGTTTCCAAGACTTGGTTACCAGCTGACAATGAGACTAGTACTATGTAGTGGCCAAATGCAGAAGCTGTACCAAGGTTCACTTGCAATTCTTAACTCTTATGTATGTATCGCAAAGAAAAGCAGAAGAGACACTTAGAAGGAAGAGAGAAAGTTTCAGAGAAAGAAGTAAATGGAATTCTTGTATTTTCACTCACTGAATGACAAATGGTCTGTATACAATGGTTATATACCTACCATTCATATTACAACAATGACCACAATACCCTCTTGCAGTTTTACTCCTAACTCCATTTCCAACTAACTCCCAATTGCAACTAACTCAACCTCTTACAAATTAACAACTGTCACTCTCTTGTTATATCTAATACTCCCCCCTCAAACACTGTTGGGATCCTCACAGCAGGGTTTGAATAGCCAAAGAGGTATTTGATGGAAGAACGAATGACTTAGAATGTTGAGAAGATGAACTTGTAAGATTGACTCCAAAGTGACTTTGTGAAGACTGTAAATCAGGAAATCCTATATGAAGACTCCTGCAATATTTGAGATACACAGGGCTATGTAGACCTTTAGTAAACACATCTGCAACCTGATCGTCTGTTGGTATATATTGAACTGTCAAATCTTCTTTCTGGACCCTTTCTCAAACAAAGTGATAGTCTGTATCTAAATGTTTAATCCGAGAATGAAAAACTGGAGTAGAACATAAGGCTAGTGCTGATAGATTATCACAATGTAATATAGGGGGAGTATGTATGAACTGATGAACATCCTTAAGTAGTGATCGAATCTAGAAAATATCAGCAGCACAGTGAGCAAGTGCTTTGTACTCTGCTTCTGTGGAATTCCGAGAGACTATGGATTGCTTCTTAGATTGCCATGATATGGGGTTGGATCCCAGATATACAACATATCCAGTAACAGACCTCCTAGTGTTAATATCAGCTGCCTAATCAGAATCTAAAAAGGCTGAGATATGAAACTCATCGGACTTTGTATACCGTAACCGACAATCCAATGTACCGTGCAAGTATCAGAGTATTCTTTTCACAAGATGCATATGTAACTCAGTTGGACTTGTCATGTATTGACACACCACAGTCACTGCATGAGAGATATATGGTCTTGTAAAGTAAGGTACTGTAAAACACCTACTAAACTGCGATAATGAGATGGGTTTGATATCAAGGTTCCTTCAGTTGTAAGTAACTGAGAGTGAGGTTTTGAAGGAGTTAATGTTGATTTATAATTGTCCATGCCAGCTTTCTTCAATAATTCCTTGGCATATTTTGGCTGATTGACAAATAATGAGCCATCTGAATTGTACTGGATTTGTAGCCCTAGAAAGTATGTTAACATTCCCATGTCTTTGAGATCAAAAACTTCTTCAAGTTGTGTAACAACTGATTGAATCTTTGTAACGGATGAACCCGTGAGGTTAATGTCATCCACATATAATAAGAGAAGTATCACATCCCCTTTATCAACCTTCACAAACAGACTGGAATCAGATAAGGAAGTTTTGAACCCCAATGCTGGTAAAAAGCTTGTAAATTTAGAATTTCACGTTCTTGGCGCTTGTTTTAAGCCATAAAGTGACTTAATCAACCTGCACACATGGTTTGGATGTTTAGAATTCACAAAACCCTGAGGTTGCTTCATATAAACCTCTTCCTCAAGGTCTCCATGCAAGAATGCATTTTTAACATCGAGTTGTCTTAACTGCCAGTTGAATTGAGCTGCCAAAGACAAAATAAGTCTCACAGTTGTATGTCTAACAACAGGGCTGAATGTCTCTGAATAATCCAACCCTTGTTCTTGACTGAAACCTTGTGCAACTAACCGTGCCTTGTACCTAGACACTGTCCCATCAAGATTTCTCTTCACTTTATATACCCACTTACTTCCAATTACATCCCTATCTGAATGAGGAGGAACCAGTTTCCAAGTTCCCTGTGACTGTAGTGCATCGAACTCTTCCTGCATTGCATTCTGCCACTATACAATACTAGAAGCAGCTTCGAAATTCTTAGGGGTGGTTTGGGGGTGAGGTGCTTAAAAAAAAAAACACCCATGAAAAAAAGCTGTGAGGGTTTTAGGTGTTTGGTAAACTGAAAAAAAAGGCTTATTTTGGAAGCTGCTGTGAGAATAAGCTGAAATCAAAGGAAAAAGCTGAAGCTGCTATTTGCAGCTTTGGAAAACTGGCTTTTTTTCAAAGCACACGGAGCTACAATGCTCCTTTAATGAAAAGACCCACTATCAGATTGCTTTTTTTTTCCAAAGCACTTTTACAAAAAAGTTTACCAAACACTCTGCTGATTTATTTCACAGCCGCTTATTCTCACAGCAGCTTTTTTTCAAAGCACAGCAATACCAAACCAGCTCTTAGGTTCATCAATATCTTGTGTATCAGCAAAAAGTGAGAAGCCACATATATTTTTCCCAAATATATCCTCATTATTGTAATCATGTAGTTGTAATGAAGATAATTGAGGTATAGTTGTCAAGAAGGCTGAATAATCTTTTCTAGTTATAGCACCTGTCTTCAGTCATGTTTGGATAACATTGATTGAGATAGGTACACTAGATTTCATATCAGAAGTAGAGATAGGAAGAATTACCTGAAGTTGCGCAGGACTGAGGACATGAAGCAAATGAGGTGTATCATTTGTAGAGGAAAGAGTAGTATTTAAGCTTGGCAATGACTGTGATTCTCTCTGTTGACTAGCAAGTGATAACTGTGAATCCACAACTTGCTCATCCGAATGCAGTGGAGAGTTGTCTATATGTTGGTGTATCCCAGAAGACTCTGAATGAACATGTTAACCACTTTAAGATTCTGAATTTACTAATGGGATTTGAGCTGAAGCATTAGTAGGTGATGAACTACTCACTGGAATTGGAACTGGTACAATTTTATGTGTAACAGAAGTATGATGTATACCAGATTGTTGGTTCTGCAGTTTATGCTGAAACCTTGAAAATGGAAAATCACTTTCATAAAAAATGATGTGACGCGATATTATACACTTTCTTGTTACTGGATTGTAACAAATGGCTCCTTTATAACCTCTAGAATATCCTAGAAATACACAGACTTCAGATCTAGGCTGCAATTTGTGATCATTATATGGTCTGAGCCAAGGGTAAACTGCAGATCCAAACACTTTTAAGGTTTTCAACTCAGGTGGCTTCTTATACAATCTGATATATGGAGAATCCAATGATAGTGACTTACATGGCATCCTGTTGATGAGAAATAATGCATGAGCACATGCATAATACCAAAAAGAACTTGGCAAACCTGATGTGGTAAGTAATGTTATTGCTGTTTCTATAATGTGTCTATGTTTTCGTTCTACTAAGCCATTCTGCTATGGAGTATACGGACAGGAAATTAACTGTTGTATTCCTTTGGCTGCAAGAAATGATTTGAATGAATGACTAGTGTACTCCCCACCCCCATCAGATTGTAAAGTCTTAATAGTCATACCAAACTGATTGAGTACATATGCATAGAAGTTCACAAATATTGCAAAGACAACTGATTTATTGCACATGGGAAATATCCAAACATATCGTGTATATTCATCAACAATGGTTACATAGTATATGTGACCTTCAAGAGATTTTACAGGAGATGGTCCCCATATATCAGTGTGGCTTTTCAAAAGGAAAGGAACACTTATCAGTCCTAGCAGGAAATGAAAGTCTAAACATCTTCCCTTTGATACATTGAGTACAAATACTATGTTGATTGTCTATATCTACTGGTACACTAGACTGCCTCATCATAACAGACATTATTTCATTAGTTGGATGACCTAATCGTTGATGCCATATGCTGGATTTTACCAATTGTCAAAGATAAGCAGCTGAACCATGAACCACAGATTGTATTCCCTTCGAGCTCTTGAGTACTGGAATTTGAAACAGTGCTTTGGGCTTACTCTTTCCTTGATACAGAACCTCATTTGTCTTCTTGTCCTGCACAAAAAAAATTGATTGTCATCACAAATAAACCAGCTATGGTTATCTGCACATAACTGTTGAATAGATAGTAAATTTCTTGTTATTGTTGGAACATGAAGCACATTTTTAAGAACAAGAGCATGTGAATTGGTGTGAAGAGTTGTAGAACCAATATTTGCAATATTTAAACCTATGCCATTCCCAATTGTGATTCTTTCAGAACCTTCAAAAGGTATAACATTGTTCAAAGCATCCACATCAGTTGTGATATAATGTGATGCACCTGTGTCAACAACCCAAGAATCTTGAGGAACATAGTGAGATGTTTGTTGTGCAGCCATAGCATTTAGAGATTGTGGTGGAGGTTGACCTTGAAAGACATAATTTCCCATGTGATAACATTCCAGTGCAAAATGTTCTCTCTTACCACATATTTGACACTTGAGCAAATAACCAGTAGATGGAGTATTGGAGTTCCTATGAAAACAATTCACAGCTGTGTGCCCTCTCTTATTGCAAATTTGGCACTCTATGTTCACATTAGACCTATTATCTGCATTACCAGACCATGTTCCAATACCATTTTGCCTTGAATTTCCAAAAGAAGAACCACCAGTAAACCCTCCATTGAAATTCTTGCCTTTGAAACCCCCATTTGTTCTGTAGTTATTTCCACCATTTGACATGTAGTTATTGCCTCCATTGTAATTGTGACCCCCATTCTGACCAAATTGTTGTCTTGCAGTTGTATGAGACACATTCCCCAGAAAACCAAAGCCAAAGGTGATTGTGGATAAACAGGAAGCTGTGGAACGGGAAACTGTTGTGGCAACTGAGAATTATATGGCTCATGTGGAAACTGAAGTTGAGATGGATTGAGATATGGAGATGGAGAAATTACACCACCTGTAGTGGACGGCAAATGACAATGTCCTGCGGGATTTGAACCAGAAGCAGAAGATGATCCCTGTTAATTATTTGAGCCTTGAATATACAATGCAGATAGATTCTGAGATAATACATTTGTTTCTCATTCTATCTCTTTTTTAGCCCCCAACAATTGAGCTCTAAATTCTTTTAAAGTTATAGATGATTCTCTAGCCAAAATTACAGTTCGAATTATGGCGTATTCTTTTGGTAAGCCTGCAAGCCCTGCAATAATCACATCATTATTGGACACAGATTCTCCAGCTGCAATCAATTGTTCCTTGATACTCTTCAGTCTTAACAAGTATTTATCAACCGAATCACTCCTTTTTTGTATAGTATGCAATTTAGTCTTTAGATGATTAACTCTGGATTTAGACACCGATGCATAGCTATCAACAAGATTGGACCAGACTTTAAATGCAGTTTTGCAACCAAGAACATACTCAATGGCGTCATCAGAAAGTGTAGCAATCAACAAACTCAGCAATGCCATATCCATAGACTCCCATTCAATATATGCATCAATAATTTTATCAGTCACTCATTTTTCCGTATCAATTACAAATTTGGGTGGACAAACATTATCCCCATCAAAATGACCAAACATCTTATACCCTCTCAAGACTGATTGAAATCGAAACACCCATTTAGCAAAATTATCATCCCTCAACTTTATAGTCAACATCCCCAAAAGATTCTCAACCTTGATATTTGTATTCACCATGATCAACAAAATTCAAGAAAGACTGAAACTTTCAGAGAGAAATGCAAAAAAAAAATCACGAAAGACTGACACTTTCGTATTCAAGAAAGACTGAAACTTTCTTCTAAGCAACTTTTATGCAAAAAAATTACGAAAGACTGACACTTTCGTATGCAAGAAAGAATGAAACTTTCTTCCAATCAAACTGTAACCTAGGCACGAAAGACTGACACTTTCAGATTCACCAAGAAAGATTGACACTTTCTTATATTCCAAGAAAGAATGACACTTCCTTGTAGATATCTCTCTCACAATCCAACTTTTAAGCAGTAATCAACCAATTATCATGCAGATAAACTGAAATACAAAATCCCCAAATTCGCATATCACAGAAACTAACACCTTGAATCTGTAAATCAATCAGCGACACAAAAAATTAAACATTGGAACAAAGTCACCTGAAAGACTTTTTCACTAGAACAACAAAACTTTTTCCCAGTTTCAGCTTCCATCCTTCCATGAATTTCTGACGAATTTCTGATGAATTTCTGACGAACCCATGATCGCAAGCATGAGCACGAACACCGAATGCAACCCAAGTACAGCGGAAGAACTCCTAGAATCAGAATCGGCGATGAACCTCTCTCGGCGATGATACCATCTTAACTCTTATGTATGTATCGTAGAGAAAAGCAGAAGAAACACTTAGAAGGAAGAGAGAAAGTTTCAGAGAAATAAGTAAATGGAATTCTTGTATTTTCACTCACTGAATGACAAATTGTATGTATACAATGGTTATATACCTACCATTCATATTACAACAATGACCACAATACCCTCTAGCAGTTTTACTCCTAACTAACTCCATTTCCAACTAACTCCCAATTGCAACTAACTCAACCTCTTACAAATTAACAACTGTCACTCTCTTGTTATATCTAATAGCAATCAGGAACAAATGGACATTGCGAGCCCAATGCATTGTATCTATTTCAAATATTTCAGGATGTATAGAAAAGCAATAGTGGACGTCATACACTCGGTGTTTAAAATATTCACGAAATTGTCGATATTTCCGTTTAAATATCAAGAAAAATCAAGGATTGATATGGAAATGGAGAGTGAAATGAAAACTTCACTCTATATTGGTGACATATAGAAAAATCAACGAATATCAATTATTTACCAATTCAGATTAGAAATTTTGCCGGAACCTATTGCAATTGAACTTTTTTGAGAAATTTTTCTCTAATTTTGACTAAATTTGAGTAAGTTGTTATACCCACTCATTGCAAATTTTCATAATTTCCATTAAACAGCAGCCGATCGATATTTCTATAAATTTGCATATCAATATTTTCACCTATATCGATATTTTAGACACTACAAACACAACGTATAGTGAAACAACATAGTAATAATTTGGGTGGACTCGTCATTCCATGTTAGCATGTCACGTGTTAGATTACCTAGATGGATATTTGAATGTATCTAGAGATTCGAAGTATTTTAAATTTCTAATCCCATTTCTTCCTATATTTTGCAACACTTAATTTGATCAGATATATTCTGAACTTTTATAGTTATTTACTAATTGTATGTATCTTATAATCAGGTTTTACATTTTAACGTGTTCATTGTCAGTTTAGGATATAGTTATTCATTACATATTAAATCAAACACATTTATTATTCAAGTAATGTTCGTATAAAGGCTATTTAGCTAAAATAGTTTCTGAGATTGACATAACTCATCACTTTGGTTCCTGAAATTTGAAATCGATTGGAGTGGTTCCTGAATTTGTCCACCATCAATCATTTTGGTCATTCCATGAAAAATCTTCATTAAATAAAAGATAAAATGAAAAAAAAATACCTCAAATGTTATCAAATCATTGTGGCCCATTGTTTATTAAATTAAGGGTATGTTTGTCATTTTGGTCTTTATTTAACAGAATTTTCACGAAAATACCAAAATGATTGATGGTGAACAAACTCAGGGACCATTTCTATTGATTTCAAATCTCATGAACCAAAGTGAGAAGTTATACCAATCGCATGGACTATTATGAATAAAAAAAGCCTCTTATAAATGAGGAATATGATCTTATTAGTATAAAACTTAAGAGAAATTGAAATTTTCTTTGAATCCATAAAATGTCTCTCTACACTCATCTTACTCTTTACACACATATATATTATGTTTAATTAAACTATCAAAATCTCTTTAAGCTCAATTTACTAACTAAATTACCCTCATAAACCCAATTCAACATGTAAATTTATCTTTACACTCATTTGAAAAATAAAAAACCAAAATCAAAGCATTCTCTCATCTGACATTCTCTTCTTCCAATAGTTGCTTTTAATGGAGTCTCTATCACCCTCTCTACAACGTTGCTCTCGATAAATCTTAAGTTGCTTTGTGTGACCATGTCAAACAAGCCGTCCCTCTAAACTACCCTCTTACATAAATTTATTTTGGTTTCTCCAGCACACTCAATGGTGTATGCATATATTTGCACCTAGAAGTAGTTCGAAGGAAGATAGAAGAAAAGCTAGTTGAGAGAAACTCCATTTGGTGAGAAAACTTCTTGTTCGTTTGTATTGGGTGCTGTTATTTTTGGTGTAAGAGAAAGAAGCATGAACATAAACATAAAAATTGTATTGCTGATCAAGTTTTAATAACGTGATTTGTACAGGTTGTTGTCATTTTTTGTTAGGGTTTGATTATTGAGTGTGAGTTTATTAATAAATCTTATTTTTATTGTTAATTTCATCTTGTACTTGATGGTAACTATGTAATAGGGTAATAAAAACATTTCACATTTAAAATTTAAGTTGAGTGTATATAACTATATATAGATTATATGATTTCAAATAGTTTTTTTTCACAACTTATGTGTTTACATGTATAACCAGTGGTGGAGCCACTAAAGAAATAAAGCGTGACAATTATGAAATTTTTTACCGTAAAATACTAATGGGGTGGACTCAAGTTTAATTGTTGTGTTTTCCACAGTGAATAATAATAATAATAGTTTTTTTTCACAACTTATGTGTTTACATGTAGGGGTGGATTTTTTTGCCAAATTGCCGTGTCAACCGAATTGCCAACCGTGCCATACCGATTTTGTGCCAAATTTTTTGTACCAATCGGTAATGGTACGGTATTGTACCGTACCGAAATTTCATGGTACGGTATTGGTAATGGATACCATTACCACGGTATTACCGTACCATACCGAAAATACAATATAATATATAATTTAGAAATAATATAATAGATAATTATATAACACATATTTATAATATTCCAATAATTTGAAAATAAAACCCTACTTATATTAGCATTGTTGTTGGTGACTTTGATCTTTTGAAATTGTGGAAATCAAACACAAAAGAGTTCCTAATTCTTTCACAAATAGCCAAAATATCTTTGTAACCCCCACTTCTACTTTTGCTAGTGAAAATGCATTTAGCCTAGGGAGGAGGGTTGTGGACCCTTTAGGGTATCCTTGACTCCTAAAATAATGGAGGCACTAGTGCGTACTAGTGGTTGGCTTAGGGCAGATGAAGTAAACTTCTACAAGGAACCAACGGAAGATATGCTTCAATTTTACAAGGAAATGGAAGAAGAGAAAACAAGAAAGATATGCTTTACTTTTTTTTAGTAAATTTGTTATTAAATGGTTTTCAACTTTAATTCTTCTTGCTACTAATTAATATGTTTTCTTTGTTTGTAATGTAGGCTTGACACAAACTCAATCTTCTACAAGTTCAATGCCTCCCCCAAAAAGCTTCGACATCTTAAGCTTGAATAACTGATCAATGAATTCTCATTTTTGAAGTTTACTTCCAATTTTCATTTGGTTTGAAACTTTAATTTATATTTGGATTGTTAACTTCTATTTGTTTTGATTCATAACTTCTATTTGGATTGTAAGCTTAATTTTCATGATGAATCTTGATGCATCATTTGAATTATTATGTGTGTGAATTGTGAATGATGAATAATAGATGAATTTAATCTATAATGTATGAGATAAAGGTACAAAAAAAAAGTTTTGCCCTTGAATTGGGTTAAAAAAACAAAAACAGATTTTGTTCCAAAACAAAATGGCAATTACCATTGCCATACCATGCCAACCAAACTTTTGGCAATACCGAACTTTGGTATACCGAAAGTTTGGTACGGTAATGGTAATAGATTTTACCAAACCGAAAGTTTGGTATGGTAATTGGTACAAGGGGTTTGGTACGGTAACCGTACCGAACCCACCCCTATTTACATGTATAACCAGTGGTGGAGCCACTAAAGAAATAAAGCGTGACAATTATGAAATTTTTTACCGTAAAATACTAATGGGGTGGACTCAAGTTTAATTGTTGTGTTTTCCACAGTGAATAATAATAATAATAATAATAATAATAATAATAATAATAATAATAATAATAATAATAATAATAATAATAATAATAATAATAATAATAATAATAATAATAATAATAATAATAATAATAATAATAATAATAATAATAATAATAATAATAATAATAATAATAATAATAATAATAATAATAATAATAATAATAATAATAATAATAATAATAATAATAATAATAATAATAATAATAATAATAATAATAATAATAATAATAATAATAATAATAATAATAATAATAACAATAATAATAATAAGAATAATAATAAGAATAATAATAAGAATAATAATAATAATAATAATAATAATAATAATAACAATAATAATAACAATAACAATAATAATAATAATAATAACAATTATGAAATTTTTTACCGTAAAATACTAATGGGGTGGACTCAAGTTTAATTGTTGTGTTTTCCACAGTGAATAATAATAATAATAATAATAAATCAATCAATTGAATATCTTTTTTTCTTCGTCAACTAATATCCATTCAATAATATAGCATTTGGCTTTCTATATCTCAGTCCTTTCTATCATCACTTTTAAGCTCGAATTTGAAACCTTCTCATTAGGATGTTGTAAAAATTTGGAAAACTCATTAAAAAGAAATAGATCAATGCAATTAACAAGTTCGCTTTTTAAATTGCTAAATGAAGATATATAACTAAGGAGTAAGAGAAGTAAGCTAAAAGGATATTGGAAAAAGAGAAAAAATTAAAAACCACAACATCGATGGTTAGCATTAAGAAATGAGCTGTCCATGCATAAGTTGATATCATGATGAATGGAAGTTTTTATATGACGATTTGGCTTTTTAAAAATTTAAAGTTGGATTGATCGGAGGGTGTTGATTTGTTGGGACAAATAAGCACGTCAAGGAACCGATGTTTGCTTTCGCCATGCAATTGGTCGACCTTATTAATTTACTAGCAAATGGGGTTAGTTCTCTGTCATCAAAAGCTTACGACACCCTCACCACTTTGATTACTTTGATTGCCTTGTCAAGAGAATGACACGCGTTTTCCACCTCTCCTAGCTCAAATAAGGTCAAACTTATAGGTTGGGAGTTTTTCGTGTATTCGGAACAACGTTGCTGTTGATCGATAATATTCTCTTTTAAGAAAAGTTTATATTACTTATAGTGGAACATGGAATCTACCTCAGTAATTATAGTTTTATTTCATAAATTTTCGTTGGTGAAAATGTCTTATGGGAGATATATCTGATAGAGTGACACCACAAGAAGGATACTGCACTTTAGTTTGTAGGCTAAGGTGACGACTAAAACCACATACTTTTAAACCAAACTTTTGGAGGAAAAGCATCTTACACAAACTTAAAAATACCATGACATTCTAACACAAGTATGCTTTGTAAACATGAAAATCCTATAGTAAATCAAACAAGAAAACGTATATAAAGTAATATTATTTGTATTAATGTAAACGTAGCGTTACAATCTCACGGGTTTGAAGAAGAACGCGGAAATTTTTCCAAGTCTCCTTGAGTGTTTGAGTGTTTTGAGTGTTCGAGAGGTTCAGAGTTTCAAAGCTTCAGCATCTGGGCGTGATTGATTTTCTGGCCCCTTTTCTTTGTCTTTGAGCCTCGTATTTATAGACTCTCCAAGCTTTGCTTATGAAAGAACCAGGACTTGATTTGTGTCTTGATTCATGATTTGTGATTTTACTCCATCAATTAATATTTGATTTAATCAAATAAATCAAATTAAAATTAAATTAAAATCAAGCAAATCAATGACTCAATGACTCGTCCGCCCTCGCATGCCACGTAAGCCTTCGTATGCCGAAATTTAATATGTTAGTGAACATTTATTTTTCACCGAAATTTGCATGTCTACATGCTTAACTAAGAATATGAAATTTCAGTTGCTAGACCCTCTTTTTTTTTTTTTGTGCTTGTAAACTTTTTTTTTTTAGTACATCGATATTTTTACAGTAGGAGGAGGGGGAGTTCACCTAAGCCACATAATGGACAGCCTAATTTGGCATCGAATTCATCATCCAAAATATTCGAACCTAAGACCTCTCACTTCTAAGCAAAAAGAAATATCACCAAACCGTATTTAAAAAATTAAAAAAAAAAGAAGCCGGTATTGTATATATGAAGAAAATCTCTTTGTTCATTTTTAGATTCTTGAGAAATGCAAAATCTCAATCTTTTGTTTCTTTGGCAGAAAAGCAAAATCTCAGTCTCTAACTCTAGCGACGTGCGTGTAACTCTAACTCAACAAAATTAATAGAAAAGTTTATGTACCTGCAGGTAATTAGGTGAAGAATCGAAACATTATCCGATCGATATGTACCTATGTGTGTGTATCAATATTTTGATATGTATGTGCAGAACATAATATAAATAAAAAAAGAATGGAATGAAACTACACACATTTTCCATTACTAATAGGAGGGATTTTTTATACCAAAGAAAATACTAAAAGCGATATGATTCTTATATAGGAATCTTTAGCAAAAATTTGGAATATAAATAGAGAGACGGAGAGTATTAAACAAAAAGAAATACTTAATGGAAAGAAAAGAAAAGAAAACGATGTAGAAGTAGGGTTCATTTCGTTAATTCCGACATTATTGTATAGTGGATGTTAAATTTGTGAAAGTTGGGTCGCAAGTTGAGAGTGACGGTGAATGGCACAGTAGTATATATCAATACGAACAGTTCCCTCCCACCTGATATAAATAGGTGTGGCCACTCCCTTACTCCTCTCTAGGGAGAAACACATAACCTCTTTGAGTAGTGGTTTGTTTCCTCTCTGGCCTTGTGTTTTTCTCAGTGAGATATATCAGTTCTAGTTCTAATTAGCTAAGTCCTTTAGTTTTTTTTCTCTTCAAAAATGGAGAAGGCTGGTTGCTTCGGTAGCTTTCTTGAGAGCTCAAAACCCTACTTTGCAATGATCTCTCTGCAATTTGGCTACGCCGGTATGAACATCATTACCAAAGTTTCTCTCAACAGAGGAATGAGTCACTATGTGCTTGTGGTTTATCGACATGCCATTGCTACTGCTATTATAGCCCCATTTGCCTTCTTTTTTGAGAGGAAGAAGCAACCAAAAATGACATTCTCGATGTTCATTCAAATATTTATCCTCGGTCTTCTCGGGTTAGTTACTATATATGTTAAATCAGTTATACAAATTAGTATGTTTCTCTTGTCAGACAATTTGATTAATATTTTCCCCTAACCATAACAACATTATTAACCCTACGCCTTTCATTGTGTAGTCCGGTGATTGACCAAAACTTCTACTATGCCGGGTTGAAGTTTACGTCTCCAACGTTCTCTTGTGCCATGAGCAACATGCTTCCGGCTATGACTTTTGTCCTGGCCGTCATATTCCGGTAAGGGCACAATAACTATCAAATACGTATACATGCAATAATCGCACATTAATTTATAATTTAGTTGTTAATGATCATGATTAATATAGTATATATTAATTAATTTGATTTTTTGGAATGAAAATTAGGATGGAAGTGCTAGACATCAAGAAAGTAAGGTGCCAAGCAAAGGTTCTCGGAACCGTATTGACAGTGGCGGGGGCCATGCTGATGACCTTGTACAGGGGGCCTATTGTAGAGATGTTGTGGTCTAAGTATATTCATCCACGAAAATCATATGTCACAGATACCACTGGAACTGGTGACAAACACTGGTTTTTGGGATCCATTATGCTAACCATTGCTACTCTTGCCTGGGCTTCTTTGTTTGTGTTGCAAGTAAGAGTTATAGAACAAACAAATTCTGCATTTCGATCGTTTTTTAGTTTAAGAAAACTATTTAAAATCTAAAAAATTTGTTTAATTTGTTTGTTGAATTTATGCAGAACAACGCGTTGAAGACCTACAAGAACCATCAGCTGTCTCTTACATCAATGATATGCGGCATAGGAACTCTACAGGCTATTGCTGTTACATTAGTGATGGAACACGAACCCTCCGCCTGGAAAATTGGTTTTGACATGAACCTCCTAGCTGCTGCCTATGCTGTATGTTATAACAACTCACTCTCTCTCTCTCTCATGAATAGTGAAACTAACTTTGTTTTTTATTTTCATTTGTTAAAGGGGATTGTCACATCAAGCATTTCATACTATGTACAAGGGCTAGTGATGAAGACAAGAGGTCCTGTATTTGCAACTGCATTTAGCCCTTTGATGATGATCATTGTAGCAATCATGGGTTCCTTCATCCTGGCAGAAAAAATATTTCTTGGAAGGTAATTAATTTTCTATTCCCTTTAAAAACCCCGTCTTTGCATGTTTGCCTGTGTAGGACATTTCTATTGCTTTCTAGCACCCTTATCCACAAACACCATTCTCTTAGTGTAAATACACACACCCACACAATTTTGTTCGAGTGATGCTATTTGGGACGTATTTATTGATCACGTTATTGATTACCTCTGTAACATTGTTAATAATAGCCTATAACTATAACATTTTGTTTTCAGTCTTCGTTAACATTTCTAATCCCCTCTTGGCTGATTTGTTAACTTCACCTGTGCGTGCAGTGTACTAGGAGCCGTGTTGATCGTGTTCGGGCTTTATGCAGTCCTGTGGGGTAAACACAAAGAAGGATTGGAGAAGAAAGAGGAGGAGATCCCGGAAGCAATAAAGGGTTCTCAAGTTAACGGCATGTCGATGTCCACCATTAACGGAGATGTTGGAGCTCACTACAAGCTCTCCTCCGTTGCTATTTCAATGCCTATCACGGAGCCCCCCATGAAAGCCAACCAAAAGCCAACTGCCTAAATTAGAGATCATCATGCATGCATGGCAATGGGCTTTTTTGTCTTTTCAGCACCTCATTTTCTTAAGAGTTTTAGTATTTAAATTTTATGGGGTTTTGCTGTGCTAGCTTTATCATGAATGTAATGTGTTATATATTGTAATGATTTTGAGCTAATGGAATTAAGAGAATCGCATTGCCTCTTTTACAATTCTCAATTGGTATCTCTCTCTCTCTCTCTCTCTCTCTCTCTCTCTCTCTCTCTCACATTTGGAATGTTTGTATGTTTGTGACGCGTGGCATAGTTGCTTACGTCTGATTCAGATTCCACTAAGGGATACTGCATGCATGCGTGGTCAACACTGAGATATGTTGGGACTACCCTTTTAGCTAGTTGAGTCCATATTGGCTAGTTTATGTTCCCAGAATCTCATTTGATTTGTATCCACTATTTGCATCCGATGCCTCCATTCCCTTGATACAATTTAATTCCACCATTATAATATTTCTAGTGCAGAATATGTATATATACGACACCAGCTACCAAATGATTGATTCCTTCATCAATCATATAACAAATCTATACGGTATGCTATATATTAGGACTCATTCAGATCTTTTGTTTAGTACTTCGTGTGCTTATTAATAACAGATGTCAACAGGGTATTGGTTGATATGAAGAGATAAGGATAGATACAATAGGTATGGTTGTATTGGATAAGTCACAAATGCAAGTTAGTTAGTTAGGAATTCTCTATATGTACCGGTATGTGAGCATTGTGTGCAGTTAATGAAAAACGGTTCAGATTTAGTGTGCTTTCTCTCTTTCCTTTGTTTCCTCTTCTTCGATACTATTGCTTAGTTTCTTCTTCTTCTTCTTGATACTATTGAAATTCTTCTTAATTTCTTGGTACTATTATCACTTATGTAGTATGTATAAACAAAATTACTTTTAGTTTATTTCATTTAATTTTTTATTATATAAACCATAACTCTTATATTTCGTTCTTGCACAGTTGCAAAGACATAAACACTATTAATCTTTAACTTGAGTTGCAATTCTTTGCATAAATTAAGTGTTATATATATATATATATATATATATATATATATATATATATATATTCTAATTTGTATGAATACAAAAAAAATTAAAATTAAAATAAAATAAAACCTATAGAGCATAATATTTCAATTGGATGACCTGTATTTATTGTATTTCTAGTTATATATAGATAGTAATAAACAAAAGATTCTAAATGATTTGAGTCTTGATTTAGCGGCTTAAAAGGATGAATATGAACTTGATAAAGAATAAATTAATCATGCATATGTTTTCTGACTTTTTCTTCTTATTACTACGTTCGAAAGCGTATCATGTATAGCTTATCACTATACGTTCGAAATAGCTAGTTAACTGCATGCATAACGTTGCTTGATGAGAAATCAAATCCACTCTAGCACTGCCTTGAATTAGTTCCTCTATCTTTCTTGCATTGTGAAGACAAAACTTCTTGTTTGTAAGAAGTCATGACGCGTTGAACTGATATAATCCCAAATTAATCATCAAAGAATAACTATATTAAAATAGCATATGAGGATATAGCTAGGATTTTTTTCTAAAATGCCACAATACAACTGAATGAGATCTATCACTTAATTAATGTATGTATCAGTTTATAGACAATAACTTTCTCAATGTTGGAGGCAATATAAGAACGGTGGTGCTTTTCACACGCCCTTTTTTACCTTTCACACACTCTTTAATTTTCGAAGTCAGATCAAATGAATTTGAAGATGATCGATGACAAAAGTTAACATGGATATGTGAAAGGTAAAAAAAACGTGTGTGGATGGCACCACCTATAAAAATATATGTGGTTAATAATGGAAAATATTATATATGTATATGTATGGTTATTAACACACCGTAGAAAGATCAGTTTCCTTCAAACTTGTGTGTCCATTATGAAGACAGTACTGTTAAAAGTCCCATTCTTGTTTTTTACCTACGAATTCTAAAATTCCATCTGACTGCATACTAACAAAGTTGAAGGTCATATTGGAAGATGATGCATGCGTCGTAAATGGCTGTCATTTTCTATTGCAATGGCTATTCTTTCGCCATCTCTTAGCACCTAATAAATAAATAGTGCATTATTATATGTATAATACTTTCAATAAAATTATTAAGATGATAATTAAGTGCACCACCAAAGTATTTAGCAATTTGATATGTACTTTTAAAATGACTAAAAGAGCTTTAAAAGAAAATGTTTTTTATTTTCAAAAGCACTTGAAGTGTTTCTGCGAAGAAGCATCAAAAAGCACTTCAAGTGCTTTTCAAGATTCACTTGCATTTTTACCAATGATTAGTTCCAAACATATTTTCACCACAAAAGCTTTCAATCATTTTAAAAACACTTCCAAACGAGTGTTAAGTTTGCAAGTCTTGTTGCTCTCAATATTTAAGTTTTCCAAAGGAAAAGAAAAGGAAAAGTTTGTAATATATATAAATATTCAAGCAACCAATAATGCTTTGTTTTAGTCAGTTTTAAATATACCAATAATTGTCTCAATGCTTAGTACAATTAACACAAAGTAATCATTTGATATTATTAAACTTAATTTTGGTTACCTAGTCGGCAATGCATTCAGCTTCCAAAGCCCTTTAAATTTGTATATATCTTTCCGACCAATTTCATAAAGTGTGCTTAAAATTCCATGAAATAGTAATTCCATAGGATCTGTACTTAATTCCCATTATCCACGGGACTCCGTCACTCTCCACACAGCATATAAATTTTAAGTGGACAAATTGCATCAGTTCCTTATTACAAAGAATATCACCCACAGCCATGTATATATGCGGATATCTCTCTGCTTTCACATCATCAATTACGCAAGATTACCACAATATATTCTCTCCTCGCACAAAATGGTTGATAATTTTCTGGATTCTTAGTGTCGTGAACAAATTGGATTTGATACGTATATATACATATATCTATATACACACACATATATCCCAGCAGAAAATAAAATCAAGGAAATTAATTTTAAAATGATAATGGTAGACTGGAGATATATACTTTGATGATGGCAGCAAAACTTTCAACCTTATCCACATTGACGATATAAGCAAGCATTCTACGCCACAGCATTATATTGGCACAGCAGTCCCTTTTATTATATTTAAGAAAAATGTTATTCACACATTCATTTTTAATTTCAACACACCTTTATTCATTTTTAGTCATTGATCTTCTTCAACTCACTCGATTTGATGGCCAAAAATTGATAGAGGTGTATGATAAGTAAGAATGAGTGTGTGGATAGCACTACCCTTGCATCTATTGTATATAGTGGTTAACGAGGTTGATAATTCAGTAATATTATTTTTCTATTTTGGTGCAATATCTGAAAATTTTGGAAGATTTTAGAGATATTTCAGTGTAAATACTAGTAAAGTTTTGATGAGTTTCAGTCATAAGGTTCCTTATAATTTCTAGTCAATATATCATGTCTAATTTGAATTGAAAGACAGGATATATAATAGTTGTTGCACCCCTCCCCTAATTCATTTATAATAATGTTACTTTAACGCACAAAACTAATGTTGTTGTTACAATCTGTAATATATGTAGGCCCTACTATTATATGTAGATCTTTAGAGTATGTTAACAATGATAATGTTTAAAGAGCTTTACTCAAAAGCAAATATCTATATATCAAATATTCATTTTTTCTCCAACCATTTACTACAATTTTATCTTGATAGAAACAAGCACTATTGGGTACTATAATGAGAAAGAAGCAGAATTATATAAACTTTCACAACTTATTAAAAACACATGGAGGTGGGATGGCCGCTGGGATAGGTGTCTCATATACGATCAATATTAAAGAGTTAATCTCGTTTAATTTTTTTTCTACTTAAAAATAAAAATAAAAAAACAAAACTTATCAAAAAAAAATGTATTCACTATTACTTTTGTCAACTATATTATATTAATTTGATCTCTTATGTGCACTAAAATATGCAGATATGAACATGCATGTGCTTTAGCTTTTAAACATGCCTGTATTTCAATGAAAGTTTATCGAATAAAACGTTCTTTTGGCTGCTTATAGTATTCAATTTTCATCTTTTCACCATATTAGTTCTAGACGTCTCTACAAAAATGTGCCCCACTTGGTTCTGAAAGTGCCCCAAACAGGTTTCATTCCACTCAGAAATTCAGAATCTCTTTTTGTATTATTTTTATTTTTTAAAGTATTTGAGTTGGTATTGATTCAAAGGAGACATTTAATTCACAAAATATATAAAAACAGAAGAAAAAAAGTTCAGAGCTAATTCCTAAATTCCTTCTTGTGTTTTAGTTGGATCCTAATCTATGCATGAGCAGCCTGAGCACCAATTTGGGAACATCATGTTGTGGTGCAGATCCTACTCATCAACTATACAAATCATGAACAAAGCCAAAAACAAAAAAACTCAAGTAATGTGTTTACAATGGACGTATCAATTAGTTAAATAACGCGCAATATAATATTAATATGTTTGTTAACATAAGTCATTATAATATTGTCTCACACACAATAGACATGCCATTGGAGTATCCATCCATTTTTCAGAGTTGAAATAATACAATTACAAGCGTAATTATCTGCATGCATGCATGGCAACCACTAGGGTTTGTTTAATCATATGCAACAACTGTTGATTCTCCACATACTAGTTGTGGCTGCCGTGTGCTGCTTTTTGTAGTAGTGAATGTTGCTAAGTATCATGGAGACACTCTACATTCATCAAAACCAAATCCGTTTAAATTATTCCCACTAGCAGCTACTTTAACTTATATGCTATTCGATTTATGTTTCTCATTTTCAAATTGAAAATAATAAACACAGCCTTTTTTTATTACATGTCATTGTTTAATTTTATCCATTGTTTTCATTTAATTTATTCAATCTGATGACAAAAAAAAAATATGTAAAAAGCTAAAAAATATATGCGAAAGTCAGCTCTCTTTGCAAATTTTTATGTATGTCGCGCGCATTCGTGTTTCTATCAATCTTAGGGGTTTATATAAAATATTAAGAAACCAGTTGTTCATGATTAGTTTGGAGAAACTTTATTTTGGTCGAGTTCCATATATGATTAGGAGGAGAGGCACTAAAAGGTAAAACGATTGAAGTATTCAGAACCCACTAATAAATACCTAGCATAAAAAAGTTTGCTCTAGAGGCAAACTCTGATACTTTAACAAGTATTAGAATCCAATACGAAATGTTAAACCATTTCCATCATCAAACCTAATGTACGAAACTTCAAAATACTAATTAAAAACTTCAAAATTGTAACTATAAAAATAAAAAAGGAAAGAACAATTAACTATTAAAAACATAAACAGAAATACTAATGATTAAAAAATGAGAGGAATAAGAGTTACTTCTTCCGGATTCGTTGAAAATACGATTCTAGTTTTTTTCAATCTTAATACTCTTTCGTGAGGATACAACACGAGAGTCCTGCTCTCCTAAGGTTCTCATTTCTAGGACCTGTGAGGACCAAATGCATATTAGCTACAAAATCATATTAGTTTAGATCCAAAGCCTTAAAATATTTGACAACTTATTTTCTTACAAGTGACACGTTATATCATATTCAATTATTTTCTTACAAGTAACAGCTTGGGAGGACAAGGAAGGATCAGACCAACATCAACTAACAATTTGCATATCCAAGTAAGTTCTACGGCAGTGTTAGCGAATGATCTATACTCTGCTTCAGTTGATGGTCCTGCTATCTGAGTTGTTTCTTGGCACTCCAACTAATGATGGAGTTGCCCAGGAAAACACAAAACCCACCTGTGGATTTTCTATCAATGGAGCAACATGCCCATTCATCATTTGAAAATGCATTTATAATGAGGTGTAGAACATTTAGAAAACCATAGTCCAAGATCCAAAGAGCCTTTGAGATATCTAAGAGTTCGTTTGACTACTTGGAAATGAGATGCCCTGGACTATGAATGAACTGCCATACAAGGTTAACTGCAAAGGATAAGTCTGGTTCATGTGAGATATTGCAATCCACCAACAAGAGATCTATATTCTGCAGGATTCGTAAGCAGAGGAGATGAATGATCCAATTTTGAAGTACTCAGTGGAGTAGAGCAAGGTTTCACACCATCCATTTTTGCTTTCTTGAGAAGATCCCATATATATTTGGTCTGAGAATTAAAGATGCCAGTGGAGGATCCTTTAACTTCAAGACCAAGAAAGTAATGTAATGGTCCAAGATCTTTAGTAGGAAACATGGCACTGAGTTTAGGGATAGTATCTTGACATGCTTGAGAAGAAGGTCCAGTCACAATGATATCATCAATATACACTAGAACAAAAACCAGCGAGGGACCCTTTTTGAAAAATAATGAGTGATCATTATGGGAACCAATGAAACCAAGAGAATTTAAAGCACCATGTAATTTCTCATACCAAGCTCTAAGAGCTTGTTTCAAACTATAGAGGGATTTATGGTGTTGACAGATATGATGAGGCCTACTAGGGTCTTCAAATTAAGCCTGGTGGTTGTTTCATGAAAACCGTCTCTCAAGGATTGTCATGTAAGAAGGTATTTGCTAACATCAAGTTGGTTCAAAAACCAATCACATTGAACTGCTAATGTGAGAAGAAGCCTGGTACTTTCATTGATTGAATAATAATAACCTTACAAGTGGTATTTATACAAAACTCAACACACACACACTTGTGTGGACCGCTCAGCCTAACAAACAAAACTAACTCAACAAACTAACAAACTATTACAAGAAAATAACAGAATCAAAACCAAGCTAGGTTTTATTTTTTACATGAGAATTGTCCTCATCCTTTCGACGAATTTGTCGATTGGAATCTGGTTAATCGAAACTAGTGATTGAGATGTGCTCTTTAGTTTCTCCGAGAAACTGAATCGTCCTTTGGAAGAGCAACATAGTTAATGGGCATTGCGTTATGTGCCCTTCCGCTTTCTCTGCGTTCCTTCCCAGCTGAGACTCCATGACGGCCCAAGGGTGTACGTCGACTGATTGGTGTGCCAACCATGGTGTTAGCGCTGGTGCTCTATCCCAGTGGCTTCTTTGTAGAAGGCCTTGAACCAAAGATTGCCTCCTGTTCTGCATTAAATTGTTCTTGAAGCCGTTTTTGCTCATGTAAAGATTAACCATAGGCCAAATCGTTATCACCTTTCTCCTAATTTCGATTGGCATGCCCCGCACAATCCATGAGAGCAGCAGAAACAATGAATATGCCGAATGAACGGTGATACATAGTGATAGCATGTTTTTATAACTATAATCCAGATGATCTACCATATCCAGGAGTCAGGACAGACACATGGATATGAGGAGACTAAAGTCGCCAAATTGACACAGAACAATGAGATTATATCTACTTTTCCGGTAGCAATTAGGCTACATTTAGCATTTTACGCAACAGATTAAACTAAAGGATCGTAAGATGGGCATTGTACGTTATTTGCACTGCAGAAAGCATGAAAGTCTAGATGGAAAGGTGTTTCATCTGCATATTAGCGAACGCGTGAGTAGAAGTAGCAAGTCCAAGCATACCCGAGATTTACGCTTATCCTCCTCACTCTCCTGTCGTTGTGCAGTGTACTCCTCCGTAACAGAGGAACCTGGAATAGAAGTAGGTGTTGACTGAGCACAGAAGATTAAGAAAACATACAAGTTATAAAAACAAAAACACCTAATAAACCATACAGGATTCCAATTCGTCCAGAACAGGTTTGAGGGCAGACAATTGGTCTTCGAGGGTCCCTCTTTAGCGAGAAAAGGAGTCGACTTCTCCAAGGGCCGAAACAATGGCCTTGATCTGGGTTTGACCGTCGGGTAAGTACCGGTGCAAATCGGTCCTGTGCTTCCTGGTCATTTCGATCTTCTTCCGGTAAATATCAAGACACTCTTGCTCAAGCTGTAGAAGCATCTTGTCCCTCTGATCGTCACTCTCCCCAATTTCATCCCAAATTATGTGAAATTTTCAAAATCCAAAGTTCCAATTAAACCCTCCTCCTCCGCCGAGAATACCAAAATTCACCTGGAAAAAAAAAAGAAACGAAAACCAGATGCAGAGAGAGAAATGGAACCTGCAATTCGCGGAGGAGAGAAGCGCAGGTGGTACGAGAGGGAGAGAGGTACGACAGCTTCGCGGTCATCGCGAGTGACGAAATGTTAGGATTGACGCGGCGTCTTTTTGAAGATCTGAGTAGTAGCAGACTAGCAGTAACTGATATTGGAGGAGAAAGGGGACGAACAAAACCCCAGAGAGAGAGAGAGAGAGGGAGAGAAATGTGGTGGCGTTACGATTACGATACCGGTTTTCCGGGTTTGTTTGACGAATTAGAATTGGAACCTGGAAGATCCCTAGAGATCGATAGAGATATGGTTAACTGTGAGTTTTGAATGCGAGAGGGGAGAGGGATTTGTATTTTTCGAAAAATTGGCGCCAAGAACAGTGCCCTTTGTTTCCGGTTTGTTTTTTGCTTTTTCTTTTAAACTTTTTCTTTTTTTTGGGGCCTCGTCAATGAAATGGGTCGGCCGGGCCCGGACCATGAGAGAAAGGCGCAATGAAGAGAATATGACTCAAATTTGATGGGGGACAAGTTTCACAACTCAAACAAATTACATTACGGTGTTATTATTAGCATCCTGAAAATGTCATTTTACATTTTTTTGCATACGAATTTTCTCGTGAATTTTTCAATTTCGGAACCAATGATGATCTTTATGAGGTTTCAATGACACAATTCCCATAAAATAAAACTTAATGAGACATTTGTTTAAGGTTGCAATTCTGGAATTCCTCTTTAGCAACATGCGCTTCAAACCGAATATATCACAATTTCCCTGCACTTGCAAAAGGAGGGCAAAAGGGTAAATCGAGTGTGACAAGATCTTGTTCATCCCGACGCTAACTTTTTGTTTCCGTATCGAAACAAGGGCTTGTTAAGCGATCAGTGTAAAGTGTGTTATATTTTATTGTACCAGTTAGTTACCGCACGCTGCTCGCATTATATGTTTCAGGTTTTAACCTGAACTTGTACAACAACTCTATACTCCAAAGTAATCAACATGTTAGTTGAATTGAAGCACCGTGCTTGTACGTATTAGACAAGAGACCTTGAGACCTTACTCCACCGGCATTGTCCTCTTGTCTTGGAGGTTCTTTTGAAGTTATCACATATGGCATCACAAGCGCAACTTGATCTTGATGTTGCATGAAAGGTTTTGCTATCAATCTTCTTGTTGGTTTAGTTTCAGAGGCCGAGTTACTGAACACGGCTCAGCTCCTCACAACTGCTTAATTGTAAATCATAAACTGACATATACACTCAAATTGTAATTTGTTTAGTACACTCAAAGCGATACGTTTAGATACTTCTTTGCTGGGTTAGGCCTTTCGCGTGTTACGCCGGAACACTCATCGCCGATGTTGCTATACTTGTGGCTGGGGACGCTATTTGGCCAGCCAGATATCGGAGCATCGTTAGTTTGGTCTGTCTTTAAAGAAAAAACTTGTGCGAATGAACATAGACAAACAAGAAAAGGTCCAAACGCATCCCCATTCCTCTAGCCGGAGGGTTTTAGCCAGCAAAGTACCGAATGAACATAGACAAACACTTAACAAGTCTGCCGTTTTACTCTGGCCAAAACTCTCTGCCACTAGCGAGGAGTATACGCCAGCGATAAGATAAGAGGACGGAGAAGAAATTCTGTGAAACATCTAAATGTGCCCCTTCCGACACGTAAAATTGAGAAATATGTCAATCTCCGAGCAGATATTGAATAATCTACTTTCACTATTTGACAAATGACCTACGTTACAATACTATGAGGAGTGAGCATTACAACATAATCAAAATAAACCAGAGGTGAAAAGCACAAGACTAGTATAATGTTTCATATAGCAGTGGGTGCTTCCTTTTCCTTCTCAGCCCCGCTCCCATTGTCAGAAAATCTTTGCTCTGAGGGCAAGTTCTTTCTCGATTTCTTGCTCCCTTCAACTTTCCATTGATCCCAGACTCGTGTTCTGGGTGGAGGTGTGAAATCTCCAACGGGCGCAACTAAGCCTGGCTTTCCATCATCGATAACGAAATCAATCAACCCGTAATCCTTAGCTTCCCAAGGATTCATGAAATTATCACGGTCTGTGTCCTCTTCAATCTGCACCAACAAAATAAACTTTAAAAAAGGGGAATGAGACCCTCACAGAATATTTACTATGGAGAGATCTTATCTGATGCCTGACCTGCTCTAAAGGCTTCCCTGTGATTCTTGAAAATATTTTGTTCAATTTAATCTTGTGGTACACCATTTCTCTGATTCGAATACCCATTTCCGTTGCCTGAACTCACATGCAAAAGGGTAAAATAATGAAATGCCGATAAATGTATCAGCCTTGTAAACAAAAAACAATATCTTAACAGCATATTCAAACAATACGTATGTGTCCTCCATGATACAGGTAATGCATGCATCATATGTTAAATACCAAAAGTTTAGCCATCGTTGTAAAAATAAAATAAATCTAAACGAGAACTTGCCAAGTACATAATCTAAGAGCATATCTGCATTGTTCTACCTTCCTGTGCATAAGTTAGAACTTAAAAAGAACATCAAATTTTCAAACCAAAATAGAAAGTAGATTCTTACAAAAAAAATCAAATTGATGAAATAATGTTCTGAAAGAAGATGCTTACTACCATAGACCATACTTCAAACCAGAGACTATCAGGCTGGGGTGAGCTAATACAAACTTAAAGAACAATGGTCGTCTATAACTTTGCAAGAACAACATATGATAATATATACCATGCCTCAAACCCGAGACTATCAGGCTTGGGGAAACTAAGTATGTAAATGCATCTTAAGCAACTAATGGTCAGCTACAACTTCGTAATAAAAACACTAGATAACATCATCTACATGCAGTGGAATCAAGGATAAAGATATTGGTATCCGTGAAAAGCCAGATTTATAATCATATTGAAAACATTATGGAAAACAAACAGTACTTAAAAACATGGACATCAACAGCAATAAGCAGAAAACAAGCACTTACTTTTCCTCCTGCAGTTCCAAGGGGTTGATGGATCATCACTCTTGCATTGGGCATGCAGAATCTCTTTCCCTTAGAGCCTGCAGCAAGGAGAAAGGCCCCCATAGAAGCAGCAAGCCCCAGGCAAACAGTTGAAACATCTGCCTTGCACAATTTCATTGCATCATATATTCCCATTCCTACAAGATGGGGCAGGTTGGTAAGAACATAAAAGAAGAATAATGTGGAGAACTTTAAAAAGAAAAAAAATACTCAATCCAACACACGTCGCATCCCAATAACAAGGGAGGGGGTGAGGCTAAGCTGGAGAACAGCTACTTTGCTTCCCAAAAGCAGAAATAGATAGAAACTTTTTCAATTATTTTATTTGTTTTCAGCAAAACTCATTCAATCTTTTCATTGACACTAGCCTACTCAGCCCTCTGTCCTCTTTCCTTTCCACAAAAATTTCCCGTTCTCTATCTCATTCAAATTTCAATACGCATTACACATAACAACAGATAAACTGTTGGAGTTTCAGATAAAAGAACCATGTGGACCCAAAACAAAACCCCACGTCAAACATATATCACTCCAATTTTGTTCGATGTTACAAAAGGGACCCAAACGTCAAACCATACATATCTTCTTTGTTCGACACAGTAATCAACTTAGAATCTCCCTCCTCATTCAGTATCACTTGTTAGTTTCTTGTGTTGTTGTTTCCTTTTTAAGTCATTGTTGCTTGTCTAATTCCCCTAGCTAATCGTTTTTGTCCCTTACACTAAAATCGTCTACACATTGGTTTTTATAAGAACATAAAATATGCCTTTGGGGAGCAGACTCACTCTATCCCCAAGCTAATCATCTTTGTTTTTCTTTGTATTTCTTCTTGTTTACTATCATCTTTTTATAACTTTATAAACAAAATTTAGTCTATTCCCAACCAAACCTTTTGCTCGCTACACCTTGCTCACCTACATAAATCTTTTTTACTATGTACTTCAGGCAACTATAGATTTCCAAAACCTGTCATGTAGTGGTTTACACTGGGAAGAAGTGGACTAAAAGTTAAAAATAATATATGGATATATCGATTCCATTGCACAAACTATCCACCATCCGTGGTAGGTGCTATTGAAGTGTTTTTGTAGAAACTAAAGACTATGCATGATATATATCCTTGAGGTTACTCAAAATGAGTATTTAAAACGATATAAAAGATATCATAGCTTCTATACAATACTGACTCGGAGAATTAAAAAAATTAAAAAATCAAGAAAAAAAAAATTTGATGCAAATCCTAGTTATAAAGTGTGTGCTGGTTTAATCTCTCTCCCAATATCCCAAAGTTGGTACTGGTTAAATCGTTTTGCATAATCAATGACCATGCACACACACCCTTGAGCTTCCTCAATTAAATTAGACAAAAAGCTTATGAAATATGCAATACCTTGGATTCAATACATAATTAGAGATTGACAAATTTTATAAATAAACAACACTAGTGACTGGTCTATTCATACCCTACTTTTAATTATCAAGTTGTTGTTATTGTTACATGTCAATAGAAATCAATGGTGTATTGTTTTAACTACGCTCTCATATCCAAAGTAGAAGAAAAGAAAATTAATAAAAAGAAATGGACAATCAGATCAAAAAGTCAAAACTTATCTTCACAAGGCACACAAAATATATTTATAATAAAATTATACAAACAATATTTTTTTGGTAATGACTTTTTCATATAAGCCATAGACATTGCTTATACTCCAAAGGCACCATATATGGCAGAAAACTTAGGAGAAACAGTTGAAACACTTTTCTAGTATGGAAAAAACTCAAAATATTTTTTCAAGTAGGATGGGAAAAAGAAATCTAAACACTTTTTCTTGTAGAAAACTCTAAAATCAAAGGAACATAATGCAATTACTTTATGTCTGCATTCTGAAAGTTCAGTGATTCCATAGGCATTAAAGATTATCAACAATGACACAGATAGCTATCTCTATTTCTCAACTCTCTTTCATTTTTTTTTTTCTCTTCAATTTTTTATGAGGAGAGCAGCTTTGATCAAATAAAAGAGATAAGATACAACACATGGGACAAGGTATCACCTAAAAGAGCAAACATCTAACTTACATCTAAAACAGAAAACCAACACAAAAAATTAATTGCCAACATTGTACTACAAGATAACAGCACCACAACCAAAGAATAGAACGAAAAGATCAATCCAGAAACTCAGGGAATTGAATGATCCACCTCCTCCCCATTACACCTTCAAATACTTCTATTTCTCTCCAACCAAACCACCAAAAAGTTTTCTTACACAGCACGCTCTCTAGCACCAAAACCTTTTAGACCTCCGGGAAACATTAATTTTCATATAACATAGCATCACAAGAGGCTAGAATTGCCCAACTAAAATCAGCCTGGTCCACAAAGAATAAGCAACTGGAGAATGGAGTAGCAAATAGTTAAGCATCTGCATGATTTCTGCCCATCAGACAAAGAGCAATTGCCCAAGCTACAATCTTTATCTTAGGTGTTACATTAACCTTTCAAATTGTTTGAGAGGGTCATTCTGAAAAGTTAACACAAGAAGTATATTGACACAACTTCCTGAATAATCTTTTTCTTAGGGATATTCAACGTCTTGGCAGTTTATTCTTCCAGTGCTCTCCTTTTAACATTTCCTCATTCATTATGTTGCAAAAATAAGGTAGTAAATGCATGCAATCCTTTGTGCTTTGTTACCAAAGCCTGGCGTTATGATATGCTGTTCTCATTTACTACTTAACTTGCATGCCAATGCTTCAAGTTATGTTACAATTGACAAATGAAAATCGATTTACCTACTTATGTAATAACAATATGTAGTTTTTTGTATGTCTTGTTATCTCCAATACCAGGGATATATTAGAATCAAAAGCAATGAAAGAAGAGAGGTGCCAGGATCAAACATGCCGAATATATTTAAACCATACCAGCAGTAACAGAACCACCGGGTGAATTGATAAACAATTTAATGTCCTTTTTGGGGTCCTCAGCATCTAGAAATAGAAGTTGGCTTATGATCAAATCCGCGGTCATGTCATCTACCTGCCCACGGGCGGAAAATAAAGAGAGAGTTAAATAAAGCAACGCTTCCTCTTCATAAGTTAGTAAACACAAACAAACACACAGTAATCCCCTTAAATTTCTAACTCCTAACTTTCAAGTTTCAACAAACAGAAAAAAGTGCAAATTTACATACAAGTTCAGTCTTCTAGTAAATAAGAAATACAAACACACACAGTAATCCCATCAAATTTTTAACTTTTAACTTTCAAAAAACAGTAAAGAGTGCAAATTTCACAAGTAGCAGCAAAACCCATGTCGAAAAATTAGATACTGATGCAAGAAAACCAAAATTGAGAGAGAGAGAGAGAGAGAGGGAAAACCTGAGAACCCAGAAAGATGATTCTCTGACGGAGAAGCATGTTGGTGGTATCGAGTTCTTCGAATCTGGGCAGCCTTGGAGCCGAAGTAGTAGCTGACGGAAAATCCCAGTTGCTCGACAAGGTTAGTCTTGGGGGAGACGAGCTTTTCATGGCCTTAATTACACAGACGCCACTGCTTCTCCGACGGCAACTGGTAATACCACTGCAGCTGCTGCTGCTGTTGAGGGCAGTGCCCCTCACAATCGGTGAAATGGGCACTTGGGTTTGTGAAGAACACGGCGGCCTTGAAGCTGTGGCTGCGTACGTCATCATCTCTCTCCTGTGAGTGTGCTTTCTCTCTCTTCTTTGTTTCTGAACTTTTTTTCCTTTATCTCTGTTTTTTCCTGGGAAAAAAATTGGGATGGAAGTAAAAATGAAAGAGCTTTTTCGACAAAGAGTACAACTGCCAAATCGGCCTTTTTTAAGAAGGGCCGGTGCCCAAATGAGCTGGGCTCGGCAGGGTTTTTTGGGCCGTGGATTAGCCCCGGCTGGTAATTAAGTTTTAAGTTTTGATTTAAGTTTTAATTTAACTTTTCAAAACTTAAAGTCAAATAATTCTTTTTAGAGTAAGGCCCCGGTTGGTAATCTACTTTTTCTTTTCAACACAAGCTGCTTAAAGTTTTGTCACTTAAAATTGCGTCCATTGAAAACAACTCAATTTGGGATTGCACTAACACTGCAAAAGTTGAAGGGTATATTTATTGATTTGTCATCTGAAACTATCTTTTACCATCTGAAGCTAGATTTCTTACTTTATCATTTGAAACTATCAAAAATCGAGTCAGTTCGCTCTATTGGTTAATTATACCTGTAGACGTTAAATGAAAAGGTGGTGTAGGCATTTCATATCATGCTGGTAGAGATGAGTCATTATTATTAACGAGTTATGAAATTCTCAGACTTACAAGTTACAACTCTAAAATTGTTAAATTTCTATTAGTGTGGACATAAATGAGGTCAAATCACTTAATTTTGACAGTTTTAAAAGATAAAGTGAGGTTAAAAGATGAAATCAATTTTTTTTTTTTTACCCAAAATGAGTGTGACCTATTTGTGGCTCAATTGTTGACTAACACATATTTATAAACTTATCTTTTATTAACTTTATTGTCATAAACTTAAAGGTGACTTTGGATGCGGTCCCTATTTATCAACGTTCTTTGATTGAAACCTTGTTTATTTTCAATTTTTTATTGAAGTCTATAAAATTAATATAATAATGCATTTCTATGTAGGTTATTATAATTTTAAATTAAAATTTGATATTTGTAGTTACTTATATTAATGGGCCTCTAAATAAAATACATGATTTGTGTGGAATTGAAAATATTAAATTAAATTATACTTATATAAAAAAGTATAATTCATCTTAATGACATGATTTGTCATTAAGATAAATTATATTGAAATAAAACCCATGATTTTTCATTACTTATATTAATGACATTTTACATACAAAAAATTGGTAATTTTTATACGGTACATTTTACATACTAAATGTTAGATCCCACATCACCCAAAGGAGTGATCCTTATATGTATATTATCATTCCTACCTAGCACGATGCCTTTTGGGAGCTCACTGGCTTCGGGTTTCATCGGAACTCCGAAGTTAAGCGAGTAGCGCGCGAGAGCAATCCCATGATGGGTGACCCACTAGGAAGTTCTCGTGTGAGTTCCCAAAAACAAAACCATGAGAGCGTGGTCGGGGCCCAAAACGGACAATATCGTGCTACGGTAGAGTCGAGCCCAGGATATAGTGGGGGCTTGGGTCGGTATGTGACACTAAAAGTTGGTACATTTTATACAAAAATGGTGGTACGTTTTATATGAAAAAATTGGTACATTATATATATATATATAAAACAATGTATACATTTCAGATTAAAAAAAAAGGTTTTACATTAAAAATCAGATACATTTTACATAAAAGAATGTTACTTACAAAAACAAAAATTGGTACATTTTACAATACACAAAGTGGTACATTTTAAAGACAAATGGGTACATTATTAATGTCACATCCCGGCCCGGGTCCACCACATCCAAGACCCGCTCTACCACCGTAGCACGATATTATCCACTTTGGGTTTACCATTCCCTCATGGTTTTTTTTTTTTAGGAACTCACGAGCAACTTCCCAGTGGTTTACCCATCCTGGGAGTGTTATGGCCTCCTTCTCGCTTAACTTCGGAGTTCCTACGGAGCCCGAAGCCAGTGAGCTCCCAAAAGGCCTCGTGCTAGGTAGGGATGAGAATATACATTTAAGGATCACTCCCCTGGGCGATGTGGGATGTTACAATTGTGACAACCCATCCCTAATTTTACAATTTTTATAAATTTTAAAAGCGTGATTTTACGAAAAGGCCCTTAGAGGCGAGGGTGTTGACCTTAGTTGACCATCGGTTAGAGACACGTGGGACTTATTCTTTTAGTATGTCCTTGTAGTACTCGTCTTTACGAACGCATAGACAAAAGCGGTTTGCGAGTTCGAACTATAACGGTATAGTTACGGATGTTTGAAACTAGTTAATTATATTTTAGATTATAAGTGTTAACTCCTACTTTGTGGGAAGGGGAACCAATCAGAAAATTGGGACCATTTGAATCAACCAATTAGGAGGAGAGAGGGAAGCTATCAGCCTCCCTCCCATTTTTCTTCCCGTAGCCTTCGAACACCCAAAACCCGATTTTGACCCGAGGTGGTTTCCAGCGATTCCCACCCATTTTTCAGGTGATTTTCACCCATTCACCACCATCAAACCTTATCACCATATCCCAACATTCAATTCTAACCAAAATTTGCATGAAATGGTTGAAATTTCACGAAGAACACCCATGGGTGCCGCGAGAAACTTCCTTGAATTCACCCATTTGTGAAACGTTTTCCTTCAATTACCACTACCAAAACACTCCCCTAGAACCCAGGAACAAAGCCCAAGCAGTGGTGGAGGCGTTGAAACAAGTTTGGAGGTCGAATCGAATCACACCCAATTCTAGGGTTTCATACGGTTTTAGCAAAATTGGAGCCTTTCATGGCCAAATTGGACTTGTCCACAGGTATAAAGTTTACTCTACTCTTTGAGATCTTCAATTCTGTAATTTTTGAGAATTTTTAAAAATAGTTGAATTTTCCGGCGAGTCGGGGCGGCCGACCGCCACCCGCGGCGGCGCGTGCGACCGCACGTGGCCTGTGGGCCAATGATGTTTTTGTTTAAGTACTATTAGATGCCCTGGGTTCATATTTGATATCCATATGACGTAATTTCATTATTTGGACTTAGTTTCATTTCGACACATGAATAGGTCAAAATATGAATCGACGATCCGACCGTTAGATCGTCACCAAAATTTAATACATTAAAGTACATAATATTTAAGAACCATATGAATTTACGGATTGGAAATCCGAAGAACGGATCTTCCCGAATTGGATTTGTAAGTTCGTAAAATAAATGTTAACCGCCACTTGATTTTGAGCAATTGTCGGAGATCCGAACGTTGGATCGTAATGAAGTTTTAGTGTGTTATTCTAGAAGTATAATGTGGATCTTTGGAGGTTGCGGATTAGAAATCTGAGATGCGGATCTTCCGGATCAAGTTTTATAGGGTTGTGGACCCAACCGTCGATCTTCGATCAACGGTTGACTTGTGGTCAATGGGTCTCAAACTATTTTAGAACGTCCTTGAGGATGTGCTTTATGTGAATTACGTATTCTATTGATAAGAGCTCTGAGATGTGATTCTATAATTGGTCACAAGCATCAATCGTTCGGGACGCCTTGATGTGCGTGCTAAAGAATCATAGCGTGGACTCCAGGTGAGTGAGTCTTTTCTTTTCTATCGTATGTATATATATAATTGATAATTCCATAAACGTTTATAAATCGATTATTGCTTACGATTACTGTGAATGTTTTGAAGTAATTAATGTGCACTACGAATGGCTTGATCCCTGTTTAGGGTACGTAGGCAGTCTAACGAGACGTTAGATGCAGCCATATAATAAATGAGACTAAATAATTGAGACAATAGCATTGTTTGGGGAATTGAGCAATGTGAGTGGGCATTTGTTTATACATATATATGTATATATATATATATATATATATATATATGCTTTATGGTTTCCAGAAATGTTTTAAGTTGAGTTATGCATTTCATGCTATGTCTAAAATGTGTTATATTCTAAGTATTACATTGTTTTGAATTATGTTATGCTAAACGATGATGAGGAGGCGCAGGTAAGTATACGGTATTAGTTGAATTAATGGGGTTATGGTATAACTACATTTATGTTTTAAGCAACCCCGACATTGTCGTACATGTTGCAATAGTAGGCAACTCTGGCATTGTCGTACAGGTTGCTTATGAGTCGTACATGTTGTATTAGATGCATTTAAAGCTCATAAACCTGCACCCTGGTGTTAGTGCTCCCGCCCATGGCCAGGGCACAGTCATTCACATAATGTTCACCTCCCGCACCATACGCTCATCTTGAATTCAAGGTAGGTGCACAGGTCTGTCGTACAGACCATTATAGGTGGTTCCGACTCGTATGTGACTCTTCACGTGATCGTAGCACTTGAGCGTATTCATTTACACCCAGTCCTGTCGTACAGACCACTATAGTGGTTCCGACTCGTGTGTAGGCGTAATGTCGTACAGGTCACTAGAGGCGACTCCGACTTATATGCTAGCATATATTGATGATGAGATATATAATGAGATGCTAGCATATGTTTGTGATGAGATATGTGAAGATATATGTAATGAGATGCTAGCATATATTTATGATGAGATATGTGATGAGATGCTAGCATATATTTGTGATGAGATATGTGAAGATATATGTAATGAGATGCTAGCATATATTTATGATGAGATATGTAATGAGATGCTAGCATATATATATATATATAATGAGGTATGTGATGAGATATGAAATGAGATGCTAGCATATATTTGTGATGAGATATGTGAAGATATATGTAATGAGATGCTAGCGTATATTTATGATGAGATATATGATGAGATATGTAATGCTAACATATATTTGTGATGAGATATGTGAAGATATATGTAATGTGATGATAGCATATATATATATATATATATATATATATATATATATATATATATATATAATGAGGTATGTGATGAGATATGAAATGAGATGCTAGCATATATTTGTGATGAGATATGTGAAGATATATGTAATGAGATGCTAGCAAGGTTCTAAAAGTCGCTAGGCGCTAGTCGGGCGGCGGGCTGGGGCCTAGCGCCTAGGCGGCTAGGCGGGCGCCTAGGCGGCTAGGCGGACTAGGTGGATTTAAGTAAATCTATCATATTTCAGGTAAATAAGTGACTGCTTCTACTTGAAATATATATAAGTTCATCATAAACTACAAAATAGAATGCATATATATCATGAAGTATTGGAACATAATGAAAACATGTGAAATAAGGATATAATGTTTGTTCATTCAAGTATGCAACAAGTCTCTTATAATTTATTGGAAAAAAACAAAATGGAAAAAAACAAAATGGAAAATAAAAGTTATGTATTTTCTGTCTAAGTGAGTTGCAACCTAGGCGGGTTTAGGCGGGTGCCTAGGCGGGCTAGGCGGGTGCCTAGGCGGATTAGGCGGGTGCCTAGGTGGTCTAGGCGGTGGGCTGGGGCCTAGGCATTAATCGGGGCGGTGGGCTGGGGCCTAGCGCCTAGGCGGGGCCTAGGCGGCGCTAGGCGGCGCTAGGCGGGGATTTTTAGAACAGTGGATGCTAGCGTATATTTATGATGAGATATATGATGAGATATGTAATGCTAACATATATTTGTGATGAGATATGTGAAGATATATGTAATGTGATGATAGCATATATATATATATATATATAATGAGGTATGTGATGAGATATGAAATGAGATGCTAGCATATATTTGTGATGAGATATGTGAAGATATATGTAATGAGATGCTAACATATATTTATGATGAGATATGTAATGAGATGCTAGCATATATTTGTGATGAGATATGTGATGATATATGTAATGAGATGCTAACATATATATATATATATATATATATATATATATATATAATGAGGTATGTGATGAGATATGAAATG
The DNA here is from genome assembly GCA_035220775.1 of Malus fusca. Lineage (NCBI taxonomy): Eukaryota > Viridiplantae > Streptophyta > Magnoliopsida > Rosales > Rosaceae > Malus > Malus fusca. The sequence continues at coordinate 31,964,478 of CM069060.1, read as the reverse complement.
AGATGCTAGCATATATTTGTGATGAGATAAATGGTGAGATATGAAATGAGATGCTAGCATATATTTGTGATGAGATATGTGAAGATATATGTAATGAGATGCTAGCGTATATTTATGATGAGATATGTGATGAGATATGTAATGAGATGCTAGCATATATTTGTGATGAGATATGTGATGATATATGTAATGAGATGCTAGCATATGTGTGTGTGTATATATATATATATATATATATAATGAGGTATGTGATGAGATATGTAATGAGATGCTAGCATATATATATATATATAATGAGATATGTGATAAGATGCTAGTATATATATGATGAGATGATAGCATATATCTGATGATATATGTGATGAGATGGTAGCATATATGGGATGAGATATTAACCGTACATGATAGGTGGATCCGGCTAACATGCCATTTCCTATTGGTTTATTTCACATGGGTTACTCATTCCTTTTAAGATATTAACGGATCATAACTGTAAGACTATTATTTTGGTTATGGTTTTGATTTATAGTCATGCCTGTTATTTTTTGGGGAATTAAACAGGTATTACAGCGAGTGGCTACTGTCTTTGGTAGTTGGAATTGGTTAGAAGAGTTTTATTTCACTCACTCTCATTTTCTGTTTTTGTACCTCTTTAGGTTTTAGCAGCATAGTTCTGTATCGACGAAGATTCGTGGCACTTTTCGGCGCAGATGTCTTTTATGATGGTATAATCATTATCTTACCTTACTGTACTATACCTATGTTCTGTATCGCGCGTGAAAACGGGTCCAGATCCGCTCACCGCGCACTCGTGTACTTAGGCACTTTTAGATTTTAAATTTATTCACATTTTTCCACATCATCACACTTTATGGCTTCATCACCTTCCAGGTGTCGGCCAGCACAACTCGATTCGGAGTCCTAGTGGACATTCCGGGTCGAGGTGTGTCAATTAATAACTCATTGGTACAAATAAAAGGTTAAAAAATGAGCACAAATAAAAGTTTAAAAAATGAGTACAATAAAAATTTTAAAAATATGAACACAAAAAGAAATTAATATATGCGTATAAATGAAAATTGAAAAGAAAATTAGTACGATTTAAATAAAGAATTACAAATTAAAATGGGTACAAATTAAAAATAAAAATATACAATACAAAATTACAGTCATATATATATAAAGGATAAAAACCTAATTTTGCTTATATTTATTATATATATATCAAACCATAATTAAGATTACAGGACTACCAAATTCATTTTGAACGCAGAAAATTGTCTCTCTTACATAATAGAGCAAATCAATAAACAAGCAAAGTTGAAACCAATCACGTCTCGTCTCCAAGATTAAAACCCTACAATCATGTCAGTCATATTCGTTGGTTCAAATTCAAATGCCCAATTTTCTCATTAAAAAATGAGAGAAAAATACACCTACACAAACGTGGCACATGCACCACCATTCGCACTTCCAAACAACCAAACAAAACGACACGCGCACACTGAAAGCAAAAGGTCAGACATATCGGCAACTCCAAAAGTCAAACTCCCAACTTCCAGCCCTGTATTTCTTGATACTTTATACTTGTACCGATTACGATCGCACCATTTCTGTTGATCGAGCCCGGTTTCTTCTCTTCTGCTATGAGAAAATGACATCCTCTTCTTCTTCTTCCTCCTGCGGATCAAACACCCTCTTTACACTTCTCTTCCATTTCTCGAGATCCGGGGCTTGCGATTCCGACGAAAGTTGCTGCCGAGTTCTTCTCAGAGACTTGGCCGCCAGAGAATTCAATGCCTTCCTTTGGGTTTCCCTCATCGCCGTCACCGCTCTCTTGCTCGCAAGGGTTTTTAAGCTGCTCTGCTTGTGGGTCAAGGCCAGGTCCATCCCCGGCCCGCCGTGCCCTTCCTTCTACGGCCACCACAAGCTCCTTTCCCGCGAAAATTTTACCGGTCTCTATCTCTAATGCATTTTTTGTTATTGGAATTTTTCTGGTTAAGTATAGTAGATTAGCTTTGCTGTTGGGTTCGGCTCAACTTCTGCGTTTGGTTGCTGGGATGTTAATGGAAGTGAAAGTTTTGCTTATTGTTCCTGTTTCTGTGCTTTCATCAAAATTTAAAATTGAAGTGGGGTTCCAGGAATATAAGCAAACAAGGTTTTTGGGTTTTCTCAAAAGTATTGAAATTGAAGTAAAGCAGTAGTAATATGTGTAAAAAGGGTTTCTGTGTTTTCATCAAAATTTAAAATTGAAGTGGAATTCCAGGAACATAAGCAAACAAGGTTTTTGGGTTTTCTAAAAAGTTTTGAAATTGAAGTAGAACAGTAGTAATATGTGTAAAAAAAGGTTTCTGGGTTTTCATCAAAATTGAAAATTGAAGTGGAATTCCGGGAACATTAGCAAACAAGGTTTATGGGTTTTCTAAAAAGTTTTGAAATTGAAGTAGAACAGTAGTAATATGTGTAAAAAAGGTGTCTGGGTTTTCATCAAAATTGAAATTGATGTAGGACACTAGGTATATAAGTTGAAAATTTGAAATTTATGCTGAACACTAGGAATATAAGTTGAAGGAAGGAGAATCGATACAAATTTCGTTGATTTTGTTGAGTTTTCCTAGGTTCCCCCAAACATGAAGAGGTTGAGGAGTAGAAAATACATTTATTTTGTGGTGACTATGAATTTGTGATTTGGATGATAGAGTGAACAATGTAACCGATTACTCTTTTCGTTTGGCGTTGATCAGATGTGCTATCGGGTTTGCACAAGAAATACGGGTCTGTTGTGAAGTTATGGTTGGGTCCTACTGAGCTATTAGTGTCAATAAAGGATCCAATTCTGATCAAAGAGATGCTACTAAAGGCTGCTGATAAATTGCCTTTGACTGGAAGGGCATTCCATTTGGCCTTTGGAAAGTCAAGCCTCTTTGCTTCTTCTTTTGAGATGGTATGAGCTCCATTTTATGGCTTCTCTTTCTCTGCTTTCTTTACTTTTGTATTTGTGATGCTTAGAAGCTTACTATGTTGTACCGGTGTTTTGTGTCTGCATTGAGATTGCAAAACATTAATGCCAGAAGAGAAAAAAGCCTGTGTTTCTGTTTCTGCACGTAGGTGCTATTTCTCGGTGGCATTTTATTGACGGAATGTTAAAGGGAAAGAAAAGAAAGCAGTAAAATGACTGCCTTATCAATTATCATCAGCTGATCTGCTGGTCTTACTTGAAACACTTGGGAAAGGACAAAGGGAAGGAAAAGAAAGAAATAAACGAATTTATGGATGTAACAGAACGATTAGTTTGTTGATCTAACCGCTGGTTCTCCTACAGTTTAACTGTAAAATATCAGTCTTCCTCTAACATACTAAAAGGATTTTAAAATTAGATATGTTACTGCCTTGTAGAAAGCACGAATTTTTTTTTTCCTAATGTAGTCCCAATTCCTGAACATTGATTGGTCTATGCATGTTACATATGCAATCAAACGAGAAGTTTAATATCTTCCAAACATAAATTTATTATCAATATTTGTTTATCATGTATGATCTTTTGTCAAAGACTGAATGAAAAACTTCACAACTTTTCTTGTGTGATTATTCCCAATTTCATTTGGCAACATTCATTGCTGTTTCCTGAATGATATTCTCATTTGCAGGTGCAAAAGAGACGGGAAGCATTATTCACAGAATTAAGTGGAAAAATTCTTGAGAGTGAAAATGTGATTCGTAGAAAGGCTGTGGATTCTATCTTGGCGAGGATACAAACTTTTATGGCGAAAGCCAGTGTTGACAGTAAAATGGTTTCTCAACGTATGGCTTTTACCATGCTAGGAGCCACACTCTTTGGAGATGCATTTTTAGCTTGGTCTAACGCAACTATCTATGAGGAGATCCTTATGAAGATAGCTAAGGATGCTCGTCTTTGGGCTTCTTATAATGTTACTCCTGTTTGGAAGCGTGGATTTTGGAAGTACCAGTCTCTGTGCACAAAGCTGAAATGCTTAACGCAAGATATTATTCGACAGTGCAAAATAAACTGCATGCTATTTGGTCAGGATCATAGTCACCGTAGTGAAACAGAAAACTGGGGAAAGGAGTTTGCATCTGATGGACCATCTTGCTCTGAAGTTGTAATAGTAAATGACCTAATCTTTCAGGAACTTAATGGCCATCTTAATCCTAGGGAAGAAGAACCATGTAGGAATCTTATGGGCATTATGTTTCATGGATGCCTTACCACAGCTGGTTTGATTAATAATATTTTGGTGAGCCTTGTTACACATCCACAGATACAAGATAAGGTAATCTGCTCTTCTGTCTTCTTTTTGCCTCTCTTTCCGTTGCTCCGTCTGTCTCTGTCTGAGTCCTTTCTAGTTAATGTTTCTGCATGAAATTATCCTTTCAAAACTGACATTTGATCTAGTTGACAGGGCACCTCTTTATGTTCTCTTTCTTGGCTCATTGTGCTTCATGTCTTCATTTTACGATTTTTCTGTCTCCTTTTTTGAAGTCCCTCAACACACCCCCCACCGAAAAAATTAAAGCTTCCCCATATTAGAGACTGCTCTCGCTAACGATAATAATAGTGATAGTTCATTATAATTTTTTGAGTTATAATGATAATTTATTATTCTTATTACAATTCTATTCGTTGGATAGTCGATAGGTTTCATGTGTTATTACATATTCATCTTAAGCAGTATCAGTTTGAGTGACTATATAAGACAATCACTACTTATCATTGTAGGAATGAAAACTCACAACACTACTAAGTAAAGCCTATCCAACATGGTCACTTGGGCGGCAGAACTGAGAATAGATTACTTTGTTTTTATGAAAAGCCTATCCAACACTACTAACCTATGTATTGATATTAGGGTGCTGATCACCCATGCCATGTGACATCACGTATCTGTGACATTGTGCAGGCAATCAGAATTCTTGACATATATCATAACTTAGCTAGGGTAGTCGTCTTTCATAGTGGCACAGGGAAATTCATGGCTAGTCTGGTTGTAACTTTGGAGAACCCTTTAAGTAAACATGTTAGAAAATCTACTGGGTTTTTGTGATTATAAGGAGACGTGAAAGGAATGATATCCAAAACACATTGCACTTGTGTGATCTGATTGAGTCTTATAATACCTCTTTTGGTTGCTGTTTATAATATTGATGATCGTGCTTTTGTGTGCATCACAAGCATTAACTTGTTATTGTCCTAAATTTCTTTATTTATGTTTCCAAAGATCTACTCGGAGATAACTATGGCACGAAATAGTTCATTGGAAGAAGGCCAACTGGATATTCATAAGATGGTTTTATTACTGGCAACTGTTTACGAATCTGCTCGTCTTGTGCCACCTGGATCTTTGATACAGAGATGTTCTCTCGAACATGGTAAAACTTCTAATCAGTTTCTTAGAAGCTTAATTTTCTGTATCAAGATATCACTCACTCTACATCTCTGCTTTTGTGTGTTGTGTGTGAATGCCGTTCAGATAATGCTCCTTGAGATTCTTACTTATCTTTAGTTGCAGCATACCCAATTGTGGTGCTAAGTTCAACATCATTTACCCCCTCTCCCCTCTCCCCTCTTTCATGATGGTTGTGATTTCATTTTTTTACTAGAATAGGCGTTTAAATTGATTTTCTTTCTTTTCTCTTTGAAGACTTGAATCTTAAAGGTGGTGCAACCATACCTGCTGGAGCAGGGGTGGTTATACCCGTACAGCTGGTACAGATGGATGATTACAACTGGGGAAGTGATGCTGGTGATTTTAATCCATATCGCTTTTTAGCGAAGTCTAGAGAGGGATCTGATATATTGCTCAATAAATCATTCTCAGGTTTCATTCCTACCCATTCCCATGATGTGTAAATAGTTTTCAAGTTCGCTTCAGTACATTTTCAGTTATACCAGTATTAACCAATCATACTTTGCCTTTCCCATTTTCTTTGCGAATGCAGCAGCAATATATGGCTTTTACCTTATTACATCATTTACCCTTTCCAATCTTTTATGCTATTTTGTTACACGACTCGCTGATTTTATATTCAATGAATATTCTTGTATAGAACCTGCTTTTTCACGCGAATTTAAAGTTAGTTTGGATATGAATTGACACTTCACTGTCCTAAACTGCATGATAGGGAGTTTACTCTGTACAATATGTTAATAACCGTAGAGAGAATATTTTTTTGATATAAACATCCTTAATAACCCTAGGCAGTTTAATCTGTATTGAATTAGAACCTGCTTTTTCCATGCGAATTTAGAGTTAGCTGGGATATGAATTGACACATTCACTATCCTAAACTGCATGATAGGGAGTTTACTCTGTACAATATGTTAATAACTGTAGAGAGAATATTTTTTTGATATAAGCATCCTTAATAACCCTAGGCAGTTTAATCTGTATTGAATTAGAACCTGCTTTTTCCATGCGAATTTAGAGTTAGCTTGGATATGAATTGACACATTCACTATCCTAAACTAGATGATGGGGAGTTTAATCTGTATAATATGTTAATAGCCGTAGAGAGAAATTTGTTTAATATAGCATCACACATCAAGGTTTACATGCTCTGTGTGTGACAAAACTTGGTTCTTAATTGTTCTCAGGGCCTGCTGAAAAAATTGTGCATACTGGAGAGAGCTCCTTCGTTTTGAATGATCCAGATAAAAATCCAGCGTTCCTGTCCTTTGGCTCTGGCATTCGTGCCTGCATTGGCCAGACATTTGTAATTGAAGGAGTTGCAACATTATTCGCTTCATTGCTTGAACACTATGAGGTTTGTACTGTTTGTTTTTAACTCTCTGTCTGTTTCTCTTTAACTTCCTTTATAAGCAATTGTTGACGAAAGAAGGAATTGTGATGTTAGCTTGTGAAACCATTTTTCATGTATTTCTCAATTTTTTTTCTCTTACTAACCTACTTTTCACACTCTATACAAAGATTGCTGCAAGGATGTGCACACGACGTAAACATTTTGGGGTTCATCTCGTTTATATGTTTGTCTTAGATGTATACTTTACTTAGTAACAACTGCGTAGTTTTTGCCTTTGCCGTATATCTTGTCTAATGTTGTTTAATTGTTAACGTATTACAGATAAAGCTCCATCAAGAAGCTGAGGATAACGCGAAACCAAGCAACTTTGCGTTCCAGCTTCTTTCTAGTTCACAGATAGTATTTGTAAAAAGGGAGAGCTGAAAGAACGAGGGAGCAGAAAGTCTGTGTTGTGGATATTTGCTGCTTCGTCACATGATTCTGCATTCCCAGGTCACTACACTAATAGGAAGACGTCTCCTGTCTAACTTTTCCCCACGCCGGGTTTTGATGACGGGATCTCTTTTCCGCTCGTTAGCTATTAAATCGGAGGATGTTACGCGAGTAAGTTTTGTGGCTCGTGTTTTTTTCCTCCATCTTTATGATAGCACAGGCGCTTGTTTTATGGACGTGCCAGTTTTTAAAATGTTTTCTATAAGTACTCTGGGACTACCGTTGTAGCAGAGCCTTATCGTTTCCCCCGTCGTTGGATTTGCAGCTTCATCTTATATGTTGAACTTTTTTCTCTCCCGAAACCGAAAGGCCTAAAAAGGGAGTTCATGTTGTGTTTTCAATTAGCTGGGAGAGAATCCCAGTAAATTGTATACATGTATGTTGTACTATTAAATAGAAGTTTTATAGTTACAAATGGCCTTCTCCTGCATTATATGGTATCCCGGGTCACTGTTCGCCGGTTATTCTTCCATTTCCGTTGCTCTGTTCCCGGCTTTAGCGTTGTTTGTGAGTGCGCCCTTCTTCCCTGGACTCGCCTCCGTGACGAAGGGTACCGACTTCTCATATTCCGATCATCGGAGAAGTCGCATACAATTTGGTGTTAAATTTCTTCTCTCCTCCAAATAGAAATTGTATTATCTTGGGTTCACACAAATAGTTCGCAAGCGTACGTTCTACTGTACATCAATGCAGGTATGCATAGCGGTTTAAGCGACACGGATTCACCCGTTAAATTCCCTCCAAAGCTGAAAATGATTTCCCAACTCTTGAATTTTTAAGGTCATCTCTAATGAAGGGGTTTAAAGGTTTAAAAGTTAAAAAAAAGAAGCTTGATTTGTTAAAAACCTCATATTTAGCCGAAAAGGTATCAAGCTAGCCAAATGTAGCTCCTGTATTAGTCTTTTTTTAAGATTCAACTCTTCAATTGCAATATTATTTCAATTCAACGCTTAAATTTGAAAATATCCAACTTTAGTTTAATTAAATTAATCAATAATTTAAAGTATAAAATTGCTGAGCGAGCTATGTTTGAAGATGGCCTTAGCTCCTAGACGCTGCATGGCTCACCCTCTTTGCCCACAAATACTATCATCAAAACAGTCTGTCTTGTACAGAACAATTCTCACTCGCTCGTCATGTCATAAGTTTTGGACAGGTACGGTCAGACCCATCTGTCTTTCTTGCACCCTCCTCCAAGCATTCGTTCCCAACAAAGTCACTTCCCCTTTGCAAAGGATCCTCTTCAAATTCTTTTTGTGGGATTAATTAATCTTGTCTGTTTATTGTTTATTGTATATTGTGTGATCATTTTTTTTTAGTTATTATTTATATTTAATTTTAAATAATTTTTAATTACACGATGTACGATAAACGAACACGATTAATTGATCTTCCAGATTCCCAAAAAGAACCCGAACAGGATCCTTGTCCACAAGGTGTTCGGTGAGAGTAAGGATTCTCTCCGGATTCTTTTTGTGGGATCAATCAATCTTGTCCGTTTATTGTATATTGTGCGATCATTTTTCGTTAGTTATTATTTATATTTAATTTAAAATTTAAAATAATTTCTAATTACACGATATACGATAAACGAACATGATTGTATTGATCTCCTAGATTCCCACGAAGAGAACCCGAACATGATCTTGTCCCTTTGGTGAAATGCCCGACAGAAATGTGGTTCTGTGTCCAAAACTGCATGAGTTGGGGTTGCTTATCGACTAAGCAAAGTTGGTGCTGGAATCGACACGTGTATGACACGTATCACAAAAATCCCGATCACCGAAAGCAATAAATTCCCATCTGCAGGGCCTCGAAAAAACCCCAAACCCAAAAAACGCAGATGAAATCGGAATCTTATATTTCTCTATTAATTGCTTCGTTCTTTGTCCTCCTCCTCCCCGCATTCTCATCCGCCGCCGAAGAATCATCAACCCCAATCGGCTGCGGCCACACCTCCCACCGCAACATGGCCACACTCGGCGGAGTCCACGAGTCCCACGGCGCCCAAAACAGCGCCGAAGTTGAAGACCTCGCTCGCTTCGCAGTCCAAGAGCACAACAAGAAGGAGGTACTTAGTTTACCCTCCTTCCCTTTTTTTCTTTACCTAATTATGCAACAATTTCGATTAATTTAACGATTTGGTTAATTAAATTATAATTGTGCAGAATGCTCTGCTCGAATTTGTGAGGGTTGTGAAGGCGAAGGAGCAGGTGGTTGCCGGAACTCTGCACCATCTGACGATCGAGGCGATCGAGGCCGGTAAGAAGAAGCTGTACCAAGCAAAGGTGTGGGTGAAGCCTTGGATGGGCTTCAAGGAAGTGCAGGAGTTCAAGCACGCTGATGAGGTGGAAACGCCGTCGGTTACCTCTTCCGATCTTGGCGTCAAGCAAGGCGGTCATCCTCCTGGGTGGCAATCTGTGCCGCCGCATGACCCGCAGGTGCAGGATGCGGCTAACCATGCCGTTAAGTCCCTCCAGCAGAGGTCTAATTCCTTGTTGCCTTATGAGCTTCAAGAAGTTGTTCATGCTCAGGCTGAGGTTTGTGCCCTTTCATTTTCCAATTCAGTATTAAAATCTACCTAAATGCAATTGGAAGAATTGGGTATTGTGGGTAGTTTCTTGTTGTGTTGAATTGCATGCTAAAATTTTTCGAAATGGATTTTGGAGAATTGGGTATTGGGGATAGTGTTTGGTTGTGCTGGATTGGCGTTTAATTGCAGTTTGGAGAATTGTATTATTTCGTGTTGAGATCTAGTATGAAAATCGATTTCATTGCAATTTGGAGAACTGGGGATTGGGGGATAGTGTTTGGTTGTGTTGCAATGGGGTTCAAGTTCATTTAAATGCAGTTTGAGTAGTGTGTAATGGGTCCAATATTTGGATGTGTCGAATTGAGTACGAAAAAAAACCATTAAATGTATTAGAAGATGCGAGCTCAAGGCAAAAGTGGTAGAAGATGACCTAGGAAGGCTTGGAAAAAGACTCTAAGAGAAGTCACAAAGTACTGGGAGCTAACGGAACGCCTGGCGCAAAACCAAGTGCAGTGGCGTTTTAGGATTCATTTAGTCGACCCCATTTTGTGGGATAAGTGTTTTTGGTTGTTGTTGGGATAGGAGGTTTGGATTAGCCTTTAGGCAATTCAGAAGATTAAAACACATTGTTCCCTTGTCAATTTTGCATTCAGCACACACGTCAATTCTTTCGCTCTTTTCTGTTTTGAGGTCTTGCCGTGTTGTACTTCAAAAATAATAGACTCAGTTAAATGTGAATGCTTTCTATAGACATCATCGTTGAGCTCGGTGGGATTAATACTGAATTGTATGTGTAAACTATGGGGAGCAGGTGGCAGAAGAGCATGCAAAGTTTAACATGCTTCTGAAGGTGAAGAGGGGAAGCAAAGAAGAGAAGTTTAAAGCCGAAGTGCATAAGAATATGGAAGGCACCTTCAGTCTGAATCAGATGGAGGCAGATCACTCCTAAATCCAAGTAAACTAACTGAATGCGTGTTCACATGCTTTGCTTGCTTTTAGTACACCTTGTATGTCCCGATACCGAAGACTAAGCTGTGTTTGTGCATCTAAATAATGTGTGTGTTTAATGCTAATACTACTTTTTTAAGCTCCGATAAACCATCTCTAGTTGAGAATGCACTTAACAGGAAAACAATGCAAGGTAACGAACAGTTTCTTCTATCTGAAATGATGCTTCGTCCCGCGCTGCCGGGCTATCAGTCAATTTACATTTTTCAATCACCCTTATTGATACTTAATGTAATCATTCGTAGGGAACTGGCAAATAGATCCAGTCTAGATATATTTAACCTCTTAACTAAACGAAACAAGTGTAGTGAATGGGACGCTGGTTCCATTAGTTTTGTTTTTATTCCTCGAAGACTCGAGGACTTAGAACTAAATGTGTGATATGCTTGCCTAAAATATAAATAAAGAGCCATTTAGTATTTAGTATTACAGTCTAATGATATTTTTCTTCACTTGTAAGTGAGAGACGGTAGGTTCGATTTTTGCGAAGGGCGAATTTGAACCACATTATTCCCCTCTTATTGTGAGGTTAAAGCTAACTCTCTCATTTTTAGTGTAAGTAATATCGTTTGTTAAAAAAAGATGTAAATAAAAAGGGTGAAATGAAGGAAGATTGGTTTTAATCGCGTCATTGCTAAAACAGGAACACTAATCTCGAAAAGAAATGCATTGGCCAAATAACATGACTAGGTGAAGTATAAGAATGTAAAGAAAACTGTAAATCTAGCACGATTCAAGCCATGAGAGGCATGATAATTTAGATTTAAGCCATGAGTGGCATGATAATGCGAGGCATGATAATGCTATGTAATAAAACCAATGACATAATATCGAACTGAGTCAAGTAAGCAACGCAAAAACAAATAAACAAACAAGAAGAAAACAAGGTTTACAGACTAAGCAAACAAAATGAAACTCCAACACGTGTCAAGATATCAGAGGATCCTTCCCGAGAGTGTATTAAGGCTATCTTCAACCGAATGATGGACAGATGACTCGTTTTAGTCCTCTAGTCCTCCAAGAAATTAATATTTTAATGAACAGTGCAATATCATATTTCTTACTATCTCCAACCGAGGGCCAAAGGGCCATAGAGCTAGTTTTAGTCCTGTCACAAAAAAATCATCTCCAACCAAGGGCCAAAGAGCTATAGGGTCAAACATAGTTTATTATTTAAATTTAAAAACTACAACTTAAATTTAAAAACTACAAATTAAATTTAAAAACTATAACAACTTAAATTTATAGAAAAAATGAGAAATTTTTAATATTAAAAAAAAATAAATCATAAACCTAAGAAGATCCTTGATTGTGATCAACTGTGTTTCACTCAAATTTCTGATCAATGCGAAATGGAACCTGAAGTCTGGCAGAAAATCCGAATCATAGTTAGCAGTTTCTAAATTTTTTTTTTTTTTTTATATTATATTTAGATTTTTTGTTTTTTAAGCTAAGGCATGTGCTTCTCATTGTCCAGGCTTATGACTAACCTCATGCTCCCCGACTCTAAGGGAGAGAATGAATGCACTACTTCTTATTATGTGGATCATGTCTTGCTTGAGGGTTCCAAACCCCATGTTTTCCCCCCGAATTTCATCAGTTCCAGGCTCAAGTGCCTGCTCATCCATCTTCATTCCAAAGGCGAACATTTCCTTGAGTGACTGCCCGGCGCTTACGGGCTGATTCAATTGCTAGCCTTTAAGGTGCACAGTGATGACGATCATCCTTAACATCGTCAAGACCGAAAGCCTCGCTCGCTTCGCCGTCGATGAACACAACAAGAAGGAGGTACATTCCACTTCCATACCCTTTTTCTTCGCATCATCGTAGAAGCACTTTCTAGAGAGGCACCTTCCATATGCTTTTTCTTGGATTGTTAATGAAGTTGAATAAGGAAATTGATTGATTAATTGAATAGCCACTGAGTCATAGAAGCACTTTCTAGAAGCACATGCCGGATGCTTCTTCATGAAGTGCTTTTCTAGTAAACGCCCGGATTTTTAAAGAAAATTCGATGGCTTTGTAATGAAAGCAATATTAATAGAAGCACTTTTGGGCATTAGTTCTTCCTAGGATAGAGTCCTAATTAGTTATTGATTGATTTGTTGAATATTGTGCAGAATGCTTTGCTGGAGTTTGTGAGGGTAGTGCATGAAAAGGTACAAGTGGTTTCAGGCTCTCTGCACTATCTGAAAATTGAGGCCACTGATGGCGGAAAGAAGAATGTTTATGAAGCCAAGGCGCGGGTAAAGCCATGGGAGAACTTCAAGCAAGTGCAGGAGTTCAAGCTCGTTTCGGACTCCTAGTTTGTCTTCAAGGTCTCTGCCCTTTCATTTGTTTTTGTTGTCTTTTAATCTCAATAACTGCAGGTTTACTTGTTTTTCAGATAATTGATATTCTATATATATAAGAGCAACTCCGCTCTGTGGAGTAGCCCCAGCAACATGCCCCAAAACAAAGGGCAATAGCCTGAGCAACTACGTCCAGCCCATCCGGGATATTGAGCCTGGGGGGGGGGGGCGAGGGAGAGGCCTAGCGAGAGTAGTGTTGTGCTAGGATAGCACCAAACCTTTGTGGAACCAACTCAAGCTAACCCACAGGAAATTTACCAAATGAAATGCAAGAACAAAATATTAAAGAACACCAAGATTTTAACGAGGTTCCTCAACAGTCAGTGTAACTGGAGTACGTCCTCGGAGCAGTAGGAGCTCACCCAATAATCCACTATCAACCAAATGGGAGTTTACAAAGTGTTGGCAATCTCACAACCCAAAAGCCCAATACACCCAATAACTCTCACACACCAAAGAAATAAATAGAGAAAGAAATATAAAGAATAATTTCTTCTCTATACATATAGCTCAAGCTATTACAACAACAATATCTTTGATGGATGATTACTAACCACATGAAATGAGTACTTTCTTCTTCTCTTCAAAGAGGAGCTGCAAAAACCTTTTATTTTTTTCTGCTGCTCTCTTCTCTGCTCTCTGCACTCAAAACCGAAAATGGACTTATTTCTTTTTTCACACTCAATTGCTTCAAAAGCAACCCACTGATAGTCTGCCAAGAGACTCCAAAAAAAACCTACCCATTTGCTCTCCTCCATTCCTTTTCTCCTCAAATTTGGCTGACCCGTTTTTCTTTCTTTCCCCAAAACAAGGAAAGGTGTTGTCCACTTATTTCTTTATAATTTTTTATAGCCAAAAGTTGGCCACATTATTTGGCCACTATTCAACAATCTCCACCTTGGCCAAATTCCGAAAATGCCATGACGAGCCAAAATGCTCCAAAACTCCTACTGCTCAACGCCTTCTTTATATAGGCAAAATGTGAGCCAAGTTCAAGCAATGAACAAACTTGGCTACACCAACAACCTTAGTCAACATATCAGCGGGGTTGTCTTTAGTTGGAATATTCTGGAGAATGATCTCCCCTTCACCAACTACTTCACGAACAAAGTGATAACGCACATCTATGTGCTTGGTCCTCGCATGATGAACCTGATACTTAGCCAAATAAATGGCACTCTGACTATCACAATGTACCTCCACCTGCTTCTGATCAACCCTCAGTCCATGTATCCAAATGGCCTCCTTTATAGCTTCAGCAACTGCCATATATTCAGCCTCTGTAGTAGACAAGGCAACAGACGACTGCAAAATGGACCTCCAACAAACTGGCCCTTTAGCCATAGTAAACACATAGCCTGTAGTAGACTTCCTTCCATCCAGATCACCTGCATAATCTGAATCAACATAACCAACTGCAAAATGACCAATACCAGAGTCATCCCTCTCAAAGCATAAACCAACATCTCGAGTACCATGGAGATATCTCAATATCCACTTAGCTGCTTGCCAGTGCTCTTTACCTGGATTATGCATATATCGACTCACCATGCCAACTGCATGAGCAATATCCGGTCTAGAGCATACCATTGCATACATCAAACTACCAACCAAATTTGCATATGGTATATTTTTCATTTGCAGCTTCTCTTTATCATTTTTAGGACACTGTAGAGAACTCAATTTAAAATGAGGAGCCAAAGGGGTACTAACCGGTTTGGTTGAATCATGAACTCCAAACTTCCGAATCAACTTCTCAAGGTATTGTCTTTGATTCAAACTGACCAAACCCTTCTCTCTATCTCTAGTGATCTCCATGCCAAGGATCTTCTTCGCTTCACCAAGATCCTTCATCTCAAACTCATTCTTCATTTGCTTCTTCAATTTTTCAATCTCTTCAACATTCTTTGAGGCAATCAACATATCATCAACATATATCAACAAATAAATGAAAGACCCATCTTGCAACTTCTTGAAGTACACACAATGATCATATTGACTTCTAGAATAATTTTGGCCTCTCATAAATTTATCAAACCTCAAATACCATTGCCTTGGAGATTGCTTCAAGCCATATAGTGATTTCTTCAATTTGCAAAACAAGTTCTCCTTCCCTTTCACTATATACCCATCCGGTTGACACATATAAATCTCTTCATTCAAATCACCATGTAGGAAAGCCGTTTTCACATCAAGTTGCACAAGCTCAAGATCATACTGTGCAACAAGAGCTAACATAATGCGAATTGAGGAGTGTTTCACAACCGGAGAAAAGATTTCATTGTAGTCAATGCCCTCCTTTTGTGCATACCCTTTAGCAACTAATCTTGCTTTGAATCTCACATTGCTTTTCTCATCAGTATCTTCCTTCTTGGCATACACCCATTTGCAACCGATAGCTTTCTTGCCCTTAGGCAATTTAGCTAACTCCCAAGTCTTGTTCTTCAAGAGAGAATTCATTTCATCACCCATGGCATTGCACCACCTCTTCTTCTCCTCACTCTCAATAGCTTCCTCAAAATTGGATGGAATCTCTTCAGTGATAATAGGAAGAGCAAAAGCAACATAGTCACTATACCGAGCTGGCTTGGTAATTTGTCTCTTTCCTCTGTTCTTGGCAATAGACTCTTGAGGTGAAACTTCCTCTTCAACTTGAATAGAATCTTCAAGTTCAACTTCTTCAACATCCTCATGGTCTCCAACTTCTTCACTTGTAGTGGCATCGACATCAACGGAAATAGGATTTGAAGTACTAGAGGCAACTTTCTCAAGCTCCACCTGTTGGACATCTTTCACATTCTTCTCAGAGACTTTGTACATACTTTCTTCATCAAATGTCACATCTCTACTAATTACCAGTTTCTTCATCTCTGGACACCACAACCTGTAACCTTTGACACCACTACTAAAACCAAGAAAGATAGCCTTTTTGGCTCTAGGATCAAGTTTATTTTCAGTCACATGAAAATAAGCAGGTGAACCAAAAATACGGATATAGTCATAATCAGAAGAAGGTTTTCCAAACCATACCTCCATTGGTGTCTTACCCTGAACAGCAGCTGAGGGTAACCGGTTGATGATGTGACATGCATAATTAACTGCCTCTGCCTAAAATGACTTGCTTAAACCCGATTGAGACAACATACATCTAACCTTCTCAAGCAAGGTTCGATTCAATCTTTCTGCAACTCCATTTTGTTGTGGAGTTCCCTTGACACTGAAATGTCTCACAATTCCTTCCTCTTTGCAAACTTTAAAGAAAGGATCGGATGTGTATTCACCACCATTATCCGATCTCAAAATCTTAATCTTTCTCCCAGTCTGGTTCTCAACCATTTTCTTCCAACCCAAGAAAATGCTTAACACCTCACTCTTGTGCTTCATAGTGTAGACCCAAGACCTTCTTGAATAATCATCAACAAAGGTCACGAACCAATGTCTACCACTCAAAGAGGGAGTCTTTGTAGGACCCCAAACATCCGAATGCACATAATCAAGAATGCCCTTCGTCTGATGTACAGCAGTACCAAACTTCACTCTAGTTTGCTTCCCCAAGACACAATGCTCGCAGAAATCAAGCTTACAAGTCGTGGCACCTTTTAGAAGACCTTTTTTCACAAGCCCTTGTAGAGCTTTCTCACCGGCATGGCCTAATCTCATATGCCACAATCTAGTAGTATCTGAATCAGATGTGCCCATATTTTCAGAGACTACAGATGCTTCACCTGTCACAGTGCTTCCCTGCAATAAATACAAATGGCCACATCTAGGAGCTTTCATCACAACAAGTGCACCATAAGTAACTTTCAATGTATGTCCATCTGAATGAAATCTGAAACCCTTAGATTCCAAAGTACCCAAAGAAATAAGATTTTTCTTCAAATTCGGTACATACCGAACACCTGTCAACTCTTTAACCATGCCATCATGCAACTTCAAACGAACTGTACCAATCCCTTTTGTTGTGCAAGGATTGTCATCTCCCATGAACACAACGCCACCATCAAACTCTTTCAAGCTTGAAAACCAATCCTTGTGAGGAGTCATATGATGAGTACAACCCGTATCCAACACCCACTTAGTAGCACAATCAAATGATGAGGAAGTGGTTAAAGCAAAATCAGAAAAATCTGTTTCAACCTCTGCAACATTGGCTTCAGAACTTTCTTTTCCTTTGGTCTTCAACTTAGGACAATCTTTCTTCCAATGGCCCTTATTACGACAAAAGGCACATTCATCCCTTTCCAAAGGTTTTCTACCTTTAGAGTTTCCTCTAGGTCGAGACTGTGATTTTTTCCTGCTAGAAGATGATCTTCTCTCCGATGATCTACCTCTAACAAATAAAGCTTCAGAGGTACTATCATGATTTTTATCTCTATGCCTCATTTCATAATTCATCAAGGCATTTGACACATCTTCAAATTTCACAGTTTCTTTACCATGCATAATAGTGGTAACAAAATGCTCATAAGAGTCCGGCAAGGAATTCAACAATATTAAGGCCTTATCTTCATCCTTAATATCCTCATCTAAATTTAACAAGTCGGCAATCAACTTATTAAAAGCATCAAGGTGTCTAATCATTTTTGTACCTTCTTTGTATTGGAAGCGGTAGAGCTTTTTCTTCAAGTGTAGCCGGTTCTCTGCACTCTTCGTCATATACTTGTCTTCCAATTTTTGCCACAACACACTTGCTAATGTCTCCCGCATCACAAAATACTTCTGAGTTTTTGCAAGGCACAACCGAATTGAAGAGCAAGCCCACAAATTTAATTTCTCCCATTCCTGCTTCGACATAGCTTCCGGCTTTTCTCCCAAAGCGGCAAGTAGATCTTGTTGAGCCAACACATCTTTGACCTCACATTGCCACATCCCAAAGTTGTTTGTGCCATCAAACTTTTCAACTTCGAACTTTGCATTTTGCACCGTAGTTCTTGCAAACCCGGAGCTGCTTCCAAAAGGATTCTCATCTTGCCCGTCTGACATCTTTGGCAACTAGACAGTACCCAAGAGCAACCAGTGCTCTGATACCAATTGTTGTGCTAGGATAGCACCAAACCTTTGTGGAACCAACTCAAGCTAACCCACAGGAAATTTACCAAATGAAATGCAAGAACAAAATATTAAAGAACACCAAGATTTTAACGAGGTTCCTCAACAGTCAGTGTAACTGGAGTACGTCCTCGGAGCAGTAGGAGCTCACCCAATAATCCACTATCAACCAAATGGGAGTTTACAAAGTGTTGGCAATCTCACAACCCAAAAGCCCAATACACCCAATAGCTCTCACACACCAAAGAAATAAATAGAGAAAGAAATATAAAGAATAATTTCTTCTCTATACATATAGCTCAAGCTATTACAACAACAATATCTTTGATGGATGATTACTAACCACATGAAAGGAGTACTTTCTTCTTCTCTTCAAAGAGGAGCTGCAAAAACCTTTTATTTTTTTCTGCTGCTCTCTTCTCTGCTCTCTGCACTCAAAACCGAAAATGGACTTATTTCTTTTTTCACACTCAATTGCTTCAAAAGCAACCCACTGATAGTCTGCCAAGAGACTCCAAAAAAAACCTACCCATTTGCTCTCCTCCATTCCTTTTCTCCTCAAATTTGGCTGACCCGTTTTTCTTTCTTTCCCCAAAACAAGGAAAGGTGTTGTCCACTTATTTCTTTATAATTTTTTATAGCCAAAAGTTGGCCACATTATTTGGCCACTATTCAACAAGTAGCTGGCCTGAGAGCCCGATGTCAAGGTTGACGTCAGGCGACGTCAGCCACGATTTCTGTCTGTTTTGCATCAGGCACACGTTGGTGCGCGTAGTCCAATACGATTTCAGAAATGGGGCCCGTGGATCATTTATGAAAATGTTACTGTTGGGGAGGCCATATGGCTTCCTCACGTCTGTTGGATTTCAATGGCAACATTTTATGAACCGTTTGATTTCCAACGGTAAAAAAATATTTAAAACCTTATTTAATTGCAGCCGTTGGAATTAAGATCAACGGTCCACGTTATTCGCCTTTATAAATTAAAAAAAGAAAAGAAAAAGCAGTTTAAAATTATGAAAATCTTATCGTTGTGCCACGTGGCACAATCTGGAGTGTTGGAATTCAAAATTTTTTTTAATCCAACATCAGAGATTAATTATGTGAATAAAATTTTAAAAAAATGTAAAAAATTAAGAAAAATCCAAAAAAAAAAAAAATTGAAAAATTTTAAAAAAAATTGATTTTACTTTTCTATAAATACCTTCTCATTATTTTCTATCTTACACCACAATTTCATATTTTCTCAACTACTTTCAACCACATTCCTATATTTCTCTCAAAATTTCAATCCAGTTTTTTTTCCAACAAAATGACTAATGATGCAGCTATGAATTGGACACTTATTGAAGATGTTGCGTTGTGTACTAGCTGGGTTGAAGTTACTCATGATTCGATTACGGGTAATGAGATGCAGTTGCAAGAAATGTGGAGTCTTATTCATACCAATTATCTTGAGAAAATTGGTGGGAAAAGAACCAAGAATCAATGTCCAGTCGTTGGAAATTGTTTAGTATGTGGAGAGACGCCTTGGCACAAACTAGTAGTAATCTTCGAAGTGGGGAAAATTTAGTGGATTAGGTAACAATATATTATTTATTTGTTTGTACTATACCCAAATTTACATTAGCTACTTTGATTATAATTATTTCTTCTCCCGCATTATGTAGACACTTCAAGCACAATCTTGGTATAATGCCAAATCCAAAAACCAAAAGCAATCATTCACCCGGTGGGAATGTTGGAATATTATCAAAGATTTTCCTAAATTCAGAGTTGTGTCTATCATTCCATAAGTTGTCATGAACAACATCCTTCTACACTCTATGCCCGATCATTCCTAGCATGTTCATGAAGATGACGCAGAACAAGTGCCGGAAACTCCACCCCCTGAACAAGCGTCGTGGTCAACCTGTTATCCATTAGGTCTCAAGGTAAGAAGGCTTCAAAGAGAAAAGGGAGTGCTTCCAAGAATGATTATACAAAGTATATGGAAGAACTTGCTTGCTAAGGTGAATTGACTTTGGCACGGGAAATGGCTAAATTTGAGGTTGATAAGGCTAGAGAGGAGACAAAAGCTACAGCTGTTGAGAGAGTATTTCAAGCTAATGAGAGAGAAAGAGAGTTACTTAGGCAAGAAAGGGAAGAGATTAGAGAAGAAAGAAGGGATCAATGAGATCGTGACATTATGAACACGCCTTTAGAAGGGAAGTCTCCGAATTCTAAATATTTTTGGAATTCGGAGAAAGCGGATGTGGTGCGAATGAGGCGTGCAAGAGAAGCAAGAACTAGAGGAGATGGTCTTAGCACCACAAAAGAAGATGATCCTAGCATCACAAATTGGTTAGGTGATGATTTTCCATGCACGAGCCCATAATTTTCCCATCACTTTGTTTATAATCGGAGCCCATAATTTTTCAATCACTTTGGGTTGTCATTTCTTATTTATTGAATATAGTACTTTATTTAAACTAAGAGTATATTTATTTAATTTGGTAATTTATTTAAACTAAGACAATCTTTATTCAAAGGACATAAACACACCAAATAAAATTACATAAACATACCAAATAATAAAAAAACTCACTAAATGAACTTAAAAAACATACCAAATAAAATTAAATAAACACACCAAATAAAAACAAACACACTAAATGAACTTAAATATCTTGAGCTTGTTTCAATTCCCATTGGTGCTCTATAAAGTCAATTTGTCGGGCATTATGCATATATGGCCTTTGAAGTGCAATATATCGTTGAATGAGCCTTTCATTGTAATGTTCATCCCTTTCTAATGGCTCATGTTGCACAGGTTCTTCGGTGGCATTATGAGCATAATATATTTATGTTCTGGAATTGTTCATCGTGTTTGGCTCATATTCATCAACGGCATCATAATCGTACTCATCTTCCACAATCATGTTGTGAAGAATGATGCACATCATCATGATAGATCAAAGCGACTCTAAATCAAACATTCTGGCAGCACCTTTAATAATCGCCTAGCGAGCTCAGAGGATACCAAAACAACACTCCACATCTTTCCTGCACCCCTCTTGACAATTTGCAAAGTGTTTTTCCTTTGCACTTCGCGGACGTGGCACTGTTTTGACAAATGATGATCACCTTGGGTAAATGCCGTCTGCTAGGTAGTATGGCCCGTCGTACTTATGTCCGTTGACCCAGTACGTGACTTTTGGTGCATTTCCTTGTAGGACATCGTTGAACACTGGGGCTTGGGTATGGACATTGAGGTCATTTTGAGCTTCCGGAACCCCAAAAAAGGTGTGCCATGTATCAAAAGATGCCACCGCCTCCAAAATGATACTTTTTGATCATTTTCTGTCCCCATAAGCGCCTTGCCATGCACTTGGACAATTCTTCCAGGTCTAGTGCATACAGTCGATGCTTCTAATCATCCCAGGAAAACCTCGCATCTCGCCCTTCTTTAGAAGCCTTTGCAAGTCAATCTCAGTAGGTATTCGAAGGTACTCTGCAGTGTAGATAGATTCGATTGCTCCGCAAAACCTCATTAGGGACTCAAGAATGGTTGATTTCCCCATCCTCGCTATCTCATCCACTTGGTCTGCAGATGCTCCATATGCAAGCATCCGCAAGGCAGCATTAATTTTTTGCTCAGGAATGAGACCCATAACACCAAAAGCATCATTCTTTTGCACAAAGTAAGAATCATGGTTGCAAACATCAATCAATCGGAGAATGGGGTATTGGGGATAGTGTTTGGTTGTGCTAGATTGGCGTTTAATTGCAGTTTGGAGAATTGTATTGTTTCGTGTTGAGATCGAGTATGAAAATCGATTTCATTGCAATTTGGAGAACTGGGGATTGGGGGATAGTATTTGGTTGTGTTGGAATGGGGTTCAAGTTCATTTAAATGCACTTTGAGTAGCGCGTAATGGGTCCAATATTTGGATGTGTTGAATTGAGTACGAAAAAACCATTAAATGTATTAGAAGATGGGATCTCAAGGCAAAAGTGGTAGAAGATGACCTAGGAAGTCTTGGAAAAAGACTCTAAGAGAAGTCACAAAGTACTGGGAGCTAACGGAACGCCTGGCGCAAAACCAAGTGCAGTGGTGTTTTAGGATTCATTTAGTCGACCCCATTTTGTGGGAAGTGTTTTTTGTTGTTGTTGGGATAGGAGGTTTGGATTAGCCTTTAGGCAATTCAGAAGATTAAAACACATTGTTCCCTTGTCAATTTTGCATTCAGTACACACGTCAATTCTTTCGCTCTTTTCTGTTTTGAGGTCTTGCCGTGTTGTACTTCAAAAATAATAGACTCGGTTAAATGTGAATGCTTTCTATAGACATCATCGTTGAGCTCGGTGGGATTAATACTGAATTGTATATGTGTAAACTATGGGGAGCAGGTGGCAGAAGAGCATGCAAAGTTTAACATGCTTCTGAAGGTGAAGAGGGGAAGCAAAGAAGAGAAGTTTAAAGCCGAAGTGCATAAGAATATGGAAGGCACCTTCAGTCTGAATCAGATGGAGGCAGATCACTCCTAAATCCAAGTAAACTAACTGACTGTGTGTACACATGCTTTGCTTGCTTTTAGTACACCTTGTATGTCCCGATACCGAAGACTAAGCTGTATTTGTGTATCTAAATAATGTGTGTGTTTAATGCTAATACTACTTTTTTAAGCTCCGATAAACCATCTCTAGTTGAGAATGCACTTCACAGGAAAACAATGCAAGGTAATGAACAGTTTCTTCTATCTGAAATGATGCTTCGTCCCGCGCTGCCGGGCTATCGGTCAATTTACATTTTTCAATCACCCTTATTGATACTTAATGTAATCATTCGTAGGGAACTGGCAAATAGATCCAGTCTAGCTATATTTAACCTCTTAACTAAACGAAACAAGTGTAGTGAATGGGACGCTGGTTCCATTAGTTTTGTTTTTATTCCTCGAAGACTCGAGGACTTAGAACTAAATGTGTGATATGCTTGCCTAAAATATAAATAAAGAGCCATTTAGTATTTAGTATTACGGTCTAATGATATTTCTCTTCACTTGTAAGTGAGAGACGGTAGGTTCGATTTTTGCGAAGGGCGAATTTGAACCACATTATTCCCATCTTATTGTGAGGTTAAAGCTAACTCTCTCATTTTTAGTGTAAGTAATATCATTTGTTAAAAAAAGATGTAAATAAAAAGGGTGAAATGAAGGAAGATTGGTTTTAATCGCGTCATTGCTAAAACAGGAACACTAATCTCGGAAAGAAATGCATTGGCCAAATAACATGACTAGGTGAAGTATAAGAATGTAAAGAAAACTGTAAATCTAGCACGATTCAAGCCATGAGAGGCATGATAATTTAGATTTAAGCCATGAGTGGCATGATAATGCGAGGCATGATAATGCTATGTAATAAAACCAATGACATAATATCGAACTGAGTCAAGTAAGCAACGCAAAAACAAATAAACAAACAAGAAGAAAACAAAGTTTACAGACTAAGCACTTTCTAGAGAAGCACCTTCCATATGCTTCTTCATCAAGTGCTTTTTCTTGGATTGTTAATGAAGTTGAATAAAGAAATTTATTGATTAATAAAATAGCCACTGAGTCATAGAAGCACTTTCTAGAAGCACCTGCCGGATGCTTCTTCATGAAGTGCTTTTCTAGTAGACGCTCGGATTTTTTATAAAAAATTCGGTGGCTTCATAATGAAAGCAATATTAATAAAAGCGCTTATAAGCAGAAGTTCTTCCTAGGATAGAGTCCTAATTATTTATTGATTGATTTGTTGAATATTGTGCAGAATGCTTTGCTGGAGTTTGTGAGGGTAGTGCATGAAAAGGTACAAGTGGTTTCAGGCTCTCTGCACCATCTGAAAATTGAGGCCACCGATGGCGGAAAGAAGAATGTTTATGAAGCTAAGGTGTGGGTAAAGCCATGGGAGAACTTCAAGCAAGTGCAGGAGTTCAAGCTTGTTTTGGACTCCTAGTTTGTCTTCAAGGTTTCTGCCCTTTCATTTGTTTTTGTTGTCTTTTAATCTCAATAACTGCAGGTTTACTTGTTTTCGGAGAATTGATATTGATAGAAAGCATATAAGGTTGTAGATTAGGATTTATGATGTTAATGTCAATTTCTCTATTCAACTTTATTGTAACTGCTACTTTAGAATTTTACTGGGGTGATTACTCTACTTGAGAGCTTTAATAATGTATTGACGGAGAGATTCAGGGCTCGATGGAGGCAGTTGACAATAAGAATCTTAATTTCCTTTGTTTACACATAAATTTGATCGTTTAAGATTTCTAAAATTCAATTATAAGCAATGTAGACCCAAAAATAGAATCGATCCCTCAATTTGAAAACTTGGATTCTCTCTCCGGCACAGGGTGTCCTGCTACCTTGCTTTCTCATCTTAACCATTGAATATACTCATTTTGTCCTCCTTTTTCTTGACTCTTGAGTGGTTCCCAGTAATAACATTCCGAATTTGTTAAGTTATTTTTAGTTTCCTCGTAGTGGTGGTCGTCTCATAGTTGGGAAGGTCAAGCTGAATCTTCTTGTTGAAAAAAAAAAAAGAATGATAAGAAAGGTCTGTAAAGTAAAAAAACCATTAAAAGTAGGGGTTGGCACGTTTCATGAACTTGAGCTTGCAAGTAAGTCAGTAGACTCTTGTTATGTTTAAAATCAGTATTTAGGTTTTTAAATTTGCATTTAAACCTGTTTCATGCACATGAGCTTGCAATTAAGTCAGTAAACTTTTGTAATGTTTATTGAACATAATAGATATGTTGTGTCCTAATCAATACCAAAACTAGTCACTACAGTGGTGTTGTGTGCTCGTTTTTCCAATTTGTAATTTTATATCTATGGTATAAGGTGTTTGTAACACTTGCTTATGATCTTCATTTCAAATTCTCTCTACTCTCCTCTTCCGTATGCATCTTCTTTGTTATTTCCTTTTCCTCTTCTGTGGCATCTTCAGTTAATATGTCGTCTCCTTCGCTGAATTGGTCATAAACCCCAGTGGAGCCTGCAACTGCAACTGCAGCTGCATTCAAATTCTTTCGTCACCTTCGCTGAATTAATTTCGTTGGTATATTTGTCATGTAGTAATCAATCCGTTTTCGACCTATATCAAAGCTCTGCAATCATGAGAGTTCACATCCGTATACCAGTTTCATTGTCGATGTCTATGTAGGAAATGTTCATGTTCCTTGTACCAGGTCATGATGTCATAACTATAAGCTCAAGACGGCACCTATTCCTCGAATCGGGATGAGAGAGTGCAATGCGAATGCCCACAGGTCATGAAAATGAATTCTGGTTACTGAAGTCAGCGTTCCGCATCGAATTTATGTTATGTTATCGTAATGTTGCTGATCATCCTTAGCAGCATTGACAGTTCCACATGAACAGTATATGCCAACAAAGGCTACGTAGAATGATCTTTAAATTACCACAAGATTAAAAAGATCTTAACTTAGGTATAATCATAAATTTTAACTTGTTTATCCTAAATGAAAAACTTAGGTTTATCTTACGAGTTATCAACGGGCTTGTAGTTCAAGTGTTAAAAGAGTGTTTAGTCTTACACTCGTAGTCCTGAGGTGGAATCCGCTCGCCCAAACAATATCATCTTGTGCTTGATTGTGGCCACAATTAGGATGAAATTCTCTATAGCCTCTCCAGGCCCAAAATGGGTGAATAATCGTGGCTTGCCACCAGTTGTCTTGTGATGGAATCCGCTCGCCCAAACAATATCATCTTGTGTTTGTTTGCGGCCACGGGCAGGATGAAATAATCCATAACCTCTCCGGACCCAAAAGGGGTGGAGAACCATATGTTGCTCCTGAAACACCCCACCCCATTTTTTTAAAAATATTTTTAGTCTTAATTGGTGAGCCAAGGGGACCCACCCCTGATTTCTGTCCCCAGCCTCCCATCTCTCTCTTCCTTCTTCTTCGTCTCTCTCCCCCGTAACTCTCCCTTAGCTCTCTCCCTCTCAGCTATCCGGTACCTCTCTCCCTCAACCTCTCGCATCTCTCTCTTCCCCTGGACTCACTAGGACCAAGTCACCATCGAAGAGAGGCTCGCAACGAACCCCGGACCCTGCCCTGCGAGTTCGACGGCACGGAGTAAGCTCCGGCGAGCACCGCCCCTTTCGAGGCCATTTCCGGCCAAAACACGGCGAGTTGGCCAACGTGCAAGGTATCAATCTCTTCGTCTCGTCGAGTAGTACAACTTTCCTTTTTGTTTCACTCAATTTCGTTGAGTATTGAAGAAGTTATACTCATTTGAATCTTACCCAGTTTCCGGCGAGTCCGACGGTTTTCGAGGCAATTTACGGCCAAACCACAGCGAGTTAGAGGTCATGTGAGGTATCATTCTCTTCGTATCTTCAAGGGCTACAACTTTCGTTTTTGTCTTGCTTGATTTCGTTGAGTAGTGATAAAGTTATGGCCGTTTAAAGTGCGTGTGGTTTTCCGGCCGATTTCCGGCTTTCTCTCCCATTGGATCCGGCGACCCACCAAAACCCAAGGCTTTGGGCCTTCCCTGCCGAGCCCAGCTCTTTTGTGAGGCCTTAGGGCCAGGCTTTATGTGTGTGTATTAGGTGTGTGTGTGTGTGTTAGTTGTATGGGTTTGGGCTTAAGCCCAAACCACCAATTTTCACCCTAAACCCTTTATAACCCAAACCCTTTTAACCTTAGAACCCTAAAACCAAAACCCAATATATCCTAATCCTATTTAAACCTAAACCCTAATCCGGATTTCAAGCCTAAAACCCGTTTGACCAAATTTGACCGTTGACCCCCGGTCAACGTTGACTTTAGGGTTGACTTTTCGGGTTTTCGTCCGGGACCCTTCTTAGGGTAATTCAACGTTCTGAATCCGTTTCCAATGTCCGTTTTCCCAAATTCAATTGCTATTATATAGTTTTATTTATTGGACTCTTTATGTGCTTAGGGGCAATTATTGTGACGTTTCCGTCTTCGCTAGTGGCGCAGCTTTTGGCAACTAAGTACTGTGAGTGGACCCCTTCTAAAATTACATGATTTTATAGTTTAAATTGCATAAATGATTAGCATGCCTACAGATTTATAATTTGATTTATGTGAAGCCTGTTGATTTAATATATTGATTATCGTCTCGTGTTTTGGTGAGGAATTAATTGTTAGCCTATATTGAGCCAAATTTTAATATATCGTATTTTCTATAAAAACCATGAACTGGTAGACTATCTGATGGATGACGATAGGATGCTAGAACATGTTTTTGAACCCCTCTTTATAGTGTAGACGATGATCGGTAACCTACGCTATGAAGTGGTATTTACGAGAGGCGTAACTATTTGTGCGTACCTAGTAGACACTATGCCGCCTGGGGCGAGGATCTGGTGTTGGCATGTAGGTCGGGAGAAATAATCCCTAGCGAAAGGCTGAGGGACACGGAGACAGGCACTGGGCCAGGAGAGAGTTATCTCTGGCTACGGGCACAGAGACTGAGGTGCAGGCATTGGGCCGGGAGTTATATTTATTCAGTGATCTTTCTAGCAGCACACCGCGTTTACGAGACGATTTGTGATACGTTTACTCTTTTGGTTTCCGCGATGTGATTTTTGAGATACTTGGCATGCTAGGATTTTTATTAATCCATCACTTATTATCTAGTAGTTTTCACTATTAAACTTTAGGGGTTAGTACATTGATAACTGTTTTATCATTATTATATATATAAACTTGGTCCACTCACCCTTGTTTTGCGCCCCCATTCAGGACTTAGAATCAAGGCACATAATCCCGGCGTCAAGATACTTATGCAGCAGCATATTTGAGTCCTCTCGATGTAGGACCCACTTCTCTATTCATTCAATTTTATTTCAATTCTTTTTAGTGATTAGGTTTAGTTGTATGTTCTGAACACGTTCCTAAATTATTAACTCATTGTTTTTAAATTCATAAACTTTATTTATTTCTTATTCTTAGCTTTTGTATCAATTAATGGCTTTCGTCACCCTCGGGTGTCGGCCAGCACGTGTCTATCCTGGTATTCGGGGAATATCAGGGTCGAGGCGTGTCAGATTGGTATCAGAGCGTGGTTGTTCAGAGCATACTTAGGATTCTCTTCTATTCTCGTAAAGTTTCGGTTTTGACATCATTTGGATGTCAGGACTTCTAGATTTGGTGCCAGTTGGCGCATATATGTAAATCTTTCTCTGTTTGAATTGTCACCTTCTGGTTGAAATTCGAGAATTCGTGTCGGGATTGTGCCTCAGCAGTGATGAAGTGGATTGTTGGACGACTTTAAACATCGGATCGACACTCAGCGACGTGTTTTAGAAATCTCAATTTGAGGAATTCTGGTTAAGACCAGCCGTAGATTCGAAATGGCGATGCCACTCTGCAACATGCGTTCCCTAGGAATTGCGGGCGGATTCGGCTCTACATCGAAATTTTTGGAAACTCCTCAGTAGCAGACGCTATTCTCATTAATTTCCAAAGTGAGTTGCAATTCTTGTTGTTGTTGTAGTTGGATTTGGATGATGAATATCCAGTCTTGTTTGGATAAACAGATTCCTTGAACTTCACCTGGGTCTGGTACTCGGCGAAAAACTCTAATTACTCATCCGCGTACTTTTCGGCGAAGGTGAACTTAGTCTCTTGCTTGCAGCCTAGCTGTTCAGCCTTGTAATTTTTCAGTGTAATGGCTTGAGACTCTATCATATTCATCATTGTATGAAGATCGAGCTTTACTCTTAACTTCTCTGGACTCATTGAGCTTTGGTTTGCTCAAGGGCATCACTTTAAGGTAGCTAATCGTGTCACTGCATGCATACGCAGGCTGTTTCGTATCTTTCTTCTTTGTCATTCTGTTGATTCCAAGGTTCTGTGTTTAAATGCTGAACTTTGAAACAGCTCTCACAAAGTATTGTGAATTTCGAAATGTCTTTGGCCTCGTCAAATCTTATTATCAGTTCTTAAATATTCCTGAGTTTGGACCTATTTCCTTCTTGGTTAAGAAACCAGTTGACCATACTGTGATGATTTACCCAATAATCAGAAACAGTGATTTCTATTTCTGCATCTTTACCTTCCTTAGCTTGTTTGTTTCTCAATGTGAACTGGATCATGCCGGAACATTATACGGAGGGTGAAAAAAAAAAAAAAAAAAAACGTTTGTTCTTGGCATGGTTCCTGGTTCAAATCTCGATATCTTGTACTCTAGATTTTAATGGAATTGTTTTGACCCTTAAATTCTTAAGTGTTCTTTTAGCCTTCTCGACGTGGATTCTTACTCATGCAGCGAAGGATTCACAATCGATCGATTTGGCGGAAGCGTGCGCCCGATTCTTATCGATTTGGACAGGAATGTTGGGAGCATAATCTTTTCACAAGCTTACCGGACTTACCAGAAAGAATTCCATGTGGGTATGAGGTTTAAGTTGTATTTTGGTAAGAGACTGATGAAGATTTTGGTGCAGAAGGTCAGCATATTGTATCACCATCTTACTAGAATTCATAGGCATCACATCGGTTATTTTCCAACGATATGTGTTCGTCTCGACGCTTATTTCCACTGCTTCACTTCCGAACCTTATTGTTGTGAGTATGTGGTTGTTAAAACATTTTTAGCAGATCTGTTTGGTGCATTCTGGAATGGCACTACAGGACGGTCGAAGCGAGAATTAGATAATCTTTACACTTCTCCCGAAATGTGCGTGTTCTCTTTGGTTGTTAGGATGACCATTTGCGAGTCGTTCTTCTTTCCACCAACTTTGACCTTGTTTGACTTGAAATCTGCAACTAAGCAAAATGGAGAGGTGGATTGAGCACTACAACAGTTCCCAAGAGATACTGCGTGTTAAGGAAGATGACTTCTCGTTTTCTGCTTGCTTGGTTCGAGCTTTTTGGTCTACTACTAACATGGTAGCCACTTCTCTTGAATTCCCAAGGTATAGTATTCAAATGGGTTATTTACTGGTGAAATTTTGAAGTAGTTGGTCACATTTGGAATAACTGAGGAGGATAGGATGCTTGGTGCTGGATAGAGTTTTACGACGACAGTTTCTGTTTTGTTCGGTTTGGTGTATGGCACTTTTTACGACCTGGTACGAGAGTTTTCCACGTGCCACATTGGTTGTTAGAGGAGTTGTGCGAGCTTGTATTTAGAGGATCGAATTTTCGACGTGTAAAATTGTGCATCCTCGGGGAATTACTACTTGCTTATCGAGACAACAAATGTGAGGTCGATATTGCGGGCTGCAGACTGTGATATCGATAGCTCATTTGTTGGGTTCTTTAAGCAAGTGGGCGGGAATACTCGTTTACGACAGTTGTTACGGAATTGTTATTCTTGGAGCTCGACCTAAAGACACATCTGTTTTCGGAGTACGTGACGTTTCGAATTCTTGGGCGAGACCCGCTCTCATTTTTCAGTTTTGGTTTTCAGTATAAGTATTTTGAACCCCCTTTACTCTAGTTAATTGTTTTGACGTTACAAATGTTTTTGGAAGAGTATTTCTGTTTTCATTTTTAAGTTTATTCGAGTTTTTGGAATATATGTTAGTACATATCTATTTTGACGTTATCTGGTCTTAAGCTATTTTGTGTTTTCAACTTTACATTTTATTAAAGTATGTTTCCTATTTTTACACTGATGGGGAAAGAAGGTATGAGCCTGGAGGCACGAAAGATGGAATCATTGCAGCCGATCGCGATGACGTGGCATTTTCCCTTTTGTGTAACCGCTCTTACCTAATATCTTCATTACATATATGTATATTATCCTTCTTCCTATTTCGAGTATTTTCAGCGTAGTATGTTATTTTAAATTTCGAGGACGAAATTCTTTTAAGGGGGGTAGATTGAAACACCCCACCCCATTTTTTTAAAAATATTTTTAGTCTTAATTGGTGAGCCAAGGGGGACCCACCCCTGATTTCTGTCCCCAGCCTCCCATCTCTCTCTTCCTTCTTCTTCGTCTCTCTCCCCCGTAACTCTCTCTTAGCTCTCTCCCTCTCAGCTATCCCGTACCTCTCTCCCTCAACCTCTCGCATCTCTCTCTTCCCCTGGACTCACTAGGACCGAGTCACCATCGAAGAGAGGCTCGCAACGAACCCCGGACCCTGCCCTGCGAGTTCGACGGCACGGAGTAAGCTATCAATCTCTTCGAGGCCATTTCCGGCCAAACCACGACGAGTTGGCCGGCGTGCAAGGTATCAATCTCTTCGTCTCGTCGAGTAGTACAACTTTCCTTTTTGTTTCACTCAATTTCGTTGAGTATTGAAGAAGTTATACTCATTTGAATCTTACCCAGTTTCCGGCGAGTCCGACGGTTTTCGAGGCATTTTCCGGCCAAACCACAGCGATTTAGAGGTCATGTGAGGTATCATTCTCTTCGTCTCTTCAAGGGCTACAACTTTCATTTTTTTCTTGCTTGATTTCGTTGAGTAGTGATAAAGTTATGGCCGTTTAAAGTGCGTGTGGTTTTCCGGCCGATTTCCGGCTTTCTCTCCCATTGGATCCGGCGACCCACCAAAACCCAAGGCTTTGGGCCTTCCCTGCCGAGCCCAGCTCTTTTGTGAGGCCTTAGGGCCAGGCTTTATGTGTGTGTATTAGGTGTGTGTGTGTGTGTTAGTTGTATGGGTTTGGGCTTAAGCCCAAACCACCCATTTTCACCATAAACCCTTTATAACCCAAACCCTTTTAACCTTAGAACCCTAAAACCAAAACCCAATATATCCTAATCCTATTTAAACCTAAACCCTAATCCGGATTTCAAGCCTAAAACCCGTTTGACCAAATTTGACCGTTGACCCCCGGTCAACGTTGACTTTAGGGTTGACTTTTCGGGTTTTCGTCCGGGACCCTTCTTAGGGTAATTCAACGTTCTGAATCCGTTTCCAATGTCCGTTTTCCCAAATTCAATTGCTATTATATAGTTTTATTTATTGGACTCTTTATGTGCTTAGGGGCAATTATTGTGACGTTTCCGTCTTCGCTAGTGGCGCAGCTTTTGGCAACTAAGTACTGTGAGTGGACCCCTTCTAAAATTACATGATTTTATAGTTTAAATTGCATAAATGATTAGCATGCCTACAGATTTATAATTTGATTTATGTGAAGCCTGTTGATTTAATATATTGATTATCGTCTCGTGTTTTGGTGAGGAATTAATTGTTAGCCTATATTGAGCTATATTTTAATATATCGTATTTTCTATAAAAACCATGAACTGGTAGACTATCCGATGGATGACGATAGGATGCTAGAACATGTTTTTGAACCCCTCTTTATAGTGTAGACGATGATCGGTAACCTACGCTATGAAGTGGTATTTACGAGAGGCGTAACTATTTGTGCGTACCTAGTAGACACTATGCCGCCTGGGGTGAGGATCTGGTGTTGGCATGTAGGCCGGGAGAAATAATCCCTAGCGAAAGGCTGAGGGACACGGAGACAGGCGCTGGGCCGGGAGGGAGTTATCTCTGGCTACGGGCACAGAGACTGAGGTGCAGGCATTGGGCCGGGAGTTATATTTATTCAGTGATCTTTCTAGCAGCACACCGCGTTTACGAGACGATTTGTGATACGTTTACTGTTTTGGTTTCCGCGATGCGTTTCCGCGATATGATTTTTGAGATACTTGGCATGCTAGGATTTTTATTAATCCATCACTTATTATCTAGTAGTTTTCACTATTAAACTTTGGGGGTTAGTACATTGATAACTGTTTTATCATTATTATATATATAAACTTGGTCCACTCACCCTTATTTTGCGCCCCCATTCAGGACTTAGAATCAAGGCACATAATCCCGGCGTCAAGATACTTCCGCAGCAGCATATTTGAGTCCTCTCGATGTAGGACCCACTTCTCTATTCATTCAATTTTATTTCAATTATTTTTAGTGATTAGGTTTAGTTGTATGTTCTGAAAACGTTCCTAAATTATTAACTCATTGTTTTTAAATTCATAAACTTTATTTATTTCTTATTCTTAGCTTTTGTATCAATTAATGGCTTTCGTCACCCTCGGGTGTCGGCCAACACGTGTCTATCCTGGTATTCAGGGAATATCAGGGTCGGGGCGTGTCAGCTCCAGTTGTCCCCCCGTTACTAAAAAAAAAAACAATTTCATCTGGAAATATTTATAATTTTAATTGTGATGTAGATGTTGATTCAAAGTATTTGACAAAATCAAACAAATATGAAATTAAATAAATTTGACAAAATCAAACAAATATGAAATTAAATAAATTCTAGATGGAGGAAAAGTCATACACCAATTAGCTCAGCAAATTAAATGTAATTGGTTAGTAGACCCTCAGATGGAGAGATTTTTCAATGTGACTGGTATATGAGATAGTACATCACGTGTCATTATACAAATAGTGAGATATGTGTCTTAAAAAGTTAATAACTTAAAAAAAAAAAAAATTCTCATCATTTATATAAAAACACGTAGTATACCTCCCGTGTTTTGGTCACAATGAAAAAATTCTTCCTCTCTTAATCTATATTTAAGAGGAGTGACGAGGGTCAATTGACTCTTCTAGCATTAGCAAGCTCCGGCATTGACTTGGACAACTACGACTAAGTACTGGTTTGGAGTTGTGGAAAAATCAGTTTATTTTATAATTTTTTATGTTTACGGTGTTTAGTAAACTTAACAAAATTGATTATTTTTAGGAAGTTTTGGTGAATAAAGTAGAAAAGTCAAAGCAGCAGCTTCAGTTTTTTTTTCAAAGGAAAATGCTAGAGAGATCAAAATTTTAAATTAAATTTACAAATCAAATGATGTGTCACTAATAGTAAATAAGTACGTTAATCAACGGTTAAGTTATAATTCAATCATCAACAACCAAAATATTTGGCTTGCAAATTTAGTTAAAAAAATTTGGTATGCTTAACATTATCCTTTTTCAAAACATGCGGAGCAAATGTTTAATGAAACTTGGCTTTTTAGCCAAAATGATCCCTGAGATTTGCATAACACATTACTTTCGAGACCAAGACAGCCACTTTCGAGCCTTTTTCTGGCCAAACTATGGCGAGTTAGCCATTGAAAAAGGTACCATTATTTTTGTCTCGTTGAGAAATATGATTTTCGTTTTTGAATCATTTGATTTCGTTGAGTATTGAAGAAGTTATGAACATTTAAATTTTACCCAGTTTCCGGCGAGTTTTCCAGTTTTCCCTCTGACCAGTCAACTTTAAAGTTATTTTCCGACCATCTCTGGCAACCATTGACCTTCCAAATATGTATAATCTTATTCTACACTTTACTATCTTCATTTTGATATATTATGGGTCGAATTTGGTTAAGAAACGATTGACTTACGAAGCTTTGAAAATTGCCCAAACTTCCGGCCAAAAACTCTAGGACACTTAACGGAGTTTTTAACGGAAAGACCAAAATGATGGATGGTGAACAATCTCAAGGACTACTCTATTGATTTGAAATCTCAGGGACCAAAGTGATGTGTTATGCAATTCTCAGAAAACATTTTGACTAAAAAGCCATGAAACTTTCTACATTCCAATAACACCCTCGTCACTGTCTCCCAATCACACTCCAAACTTCGCCATTTCAATCTTCGCTCTTCAACCTTGGCACGACAACGATGGAATCAGACCTCGAGCTGTGAATCCAGGAGAGAATCTGGTATGAGTTGGCTGTTCATTTTGGCACTAAAATACTTGAAATTCACAATCATCTGCTCCTCACCATAAGTCAACGTAAACGTGTGGGACTAAGGAAAGCTATTTCTATGGATGTCGAATACTACGTTCCTTATAGTGGTTGCGAGATGAGTACTACCCTTTACAGCAGGATCATCATCAATAATTGTAAGCCTTCTTCGTAATCGTGTGGCGAGTATGAATTTCTAGTTCTACTCACATAAATTGTAATCCGTGCATGCATTAGGGCTTGTTTCATAGCGTTTTACAAAAACAGTTGTTTTCGTTTTACAGAGACGAAAATGAATGTCAACTAGGATGAGTTCGTAAGCAATATAAGCAATCGGGCTATGAATGCAACATATATAAGCAAGAGAAAACTGAAAACAGCAATAACTAAGAGATAGGATAGATGTATTACACAAACACACTGATTTTCGATATTTTTGACCTCCAATTTGAGTCTATGTTCTCACCAATTTATTCTCAACACTCTAATTTATTTAATATGATTACAAGTTGCAGCACAGCGGCAATTATGATCAATCATTTCGAGTCATTCTAATTCGGAGATGATTGGTAACTCTTGGCGATGGCGTCTTGCAAGCATAGTAATACCGTTCCTTACTGAACCAGCGGGGGAGAAAGGATTAGGAGGCAATTTTACATTATCTTCTCCTTCCAACATTTGAATGACAGCTTTCATTGAAGGACGGTCTACTGGATACCATTGGATGCACCATAACCCCACAATTGCAAGTTTTGTGGCAATTTTAGCATCATTCTCTCCCTCAACATGGATACGTATGTCGTCCCCTTGTTCCAGAAGATTATAGATCCATTCGGGGAAATAAACTTGCCCGGTATCCTCCTCTGGGACTTGAACATTTTTCTTGCCCCCTACCATTTCAAGTAACAACATTCCGAAACTATAAACATCCGACTTGTAAGACACGGTACCAAAGTTCCTTGAGAACACTTCCGGTGCAATGTATCCCATGGTACCCCTAGCAGTTGTCATGGAAACTGCGCTTTGGTCCTTGGAGCACAACTTGGCAAGACCAAAATCCGAGATTTTTGGGTTGAACTTGTCATCTAAGAGTACATTGTGAGGTTTGATATCGAAATGAAGGATTCGTTGGTCACATCCGTGGTGAAGATACTCAATTCCCTTGGCTATTCTGATAGTAATATGTTGCAGCTTCTCCCAACCAAGGAAATAGTTCTTGCTGTCTGCTGACGATATGAAATTTTGCAGCGAACCATTTGGTGCAAATTCATAAACTAAGGCTCGCCTAAATCCATCAGCACAATATCCAACCAAGCGAACCACGTTAACATGGTGGATCTGACCTAATGTTCCCACTTCATTGATAAACTCTCCTCCATTTCCTTTGGAATTGTTGAGCATCTTTACAGCAACAAAGATCTCACTCGAAAGCTTTCCTTTGAACACTGTTCCAAATGTTCCCTGTCCCAACTTGTCTCTAAATTTATTTGTAATCTGCTTGATATCTGCATATGAGTACCTTGTAGGCCTGAGAGCTCTGTAGTTTTCCAAAAATTCTTCGATCATGGTTTGGCGCTGCTTTTCTATTCGGTCAGAAGTATATACACGATGGAGTCCGACAAGTATCAGCACAAGTGAAAATGAACCAAGGACTGCACCTGCATATTTTAAGTTCAATTAAGAACCTCTACACTTAACTTCGAAATTTAAGAAGGAAAAATAAAAATCTTTATGGTGAATGCATGTAGAACGAACCTGTAACAACTAGTTTTTTCACAGTACCTGTAGAAAGATTTCAATCCCATTAGTTCTTCATGTGTACCAAATTATTAAATCATTACATATTTGTTTACAGAACATTCTCAAGTTCTTAATTGCAAAAGGAACATTTTATAACTGCAGAGATTCAGCAGCGGGAGCAAAAGGGAGGTGTCTGACTAACTACTGCATGATTAATGCATCAAAAATGTGAAGAAGCAGTAAAAACATGATGCGGATGAAAGACCATACCGTTTCGCTTTACATTGAAGCATTCAGTTTCGGAGTTGGTGCGATTGTTGTTCTTCAGTCTACATCCTTTACCTCTCCTTTCACATCGGTTACATGTTGGTTTGGACCATTCCAAACGAAGAAAATAATTTGGTTCGAATATATCATATTGAACACGGAATGGAAGGTTGTACAACTTGGTACAAGATGTAAGGGGAAGACTGTCAACGAAACTATCTGAAGGTATAGAAAATATGTGATGGCTAGTCCCACTAAGGCAAGGGATTGAATCATAATATAGATCTCTGTTTGCTGGTGAACAATTAAATAAGGTATAGTCATACTGGTACGGCTCTTGGAATATGAAAGCAGAGGAAGATAAATTAAGTTTCGGAAGGTGTCTAGGAACACAATGATCTGGATCAAATACTTGAATCACCTGAGATTTGTAGTTGATACTAGTGACAAAGAGCGTAATGGAAACTGGCAGCTCAAGCACCGTGTTGTTGCTTCGATCGCAGGATAAATCAAATCCAGGATAGCCACAGTGGCTTGGTTGTTTGTCTTTGAGTCGAAATGGAAATCGGATAGGCGGACCATAGTCTCCGCAGTGTGATTCTGTGCACTCATTTTGGCATGCTCCAAGGTTAATAATGAGACCTACCGTGAACAACAGGATGAAGAAAGAGATTGTCATGTTTGAGTTTACACCAGAATTTCTCATACTCTCCCAAAATCTACCTAAAATAAAATGTATGGTCTTGGCTTCCCTGGAAGAGTTTTCCTACATTTACCCAGAAGAGTTCTTCTTCCATTTGCAGACTTTTCAGCAGATTAAGACTGAAATGCTGGCTGTCCACATCAAAATACATTTCCCCAGAAGGGTTCTTCCCTTTGCTGACTTCCACACCAAAATGCATCATTTTGTATATTTTACTCACTAATTCGTTGTACCCTTTCGCAAAAGTAAGGAACAATCCTTTTGTCTATTTTACTCACTACTTCACGTCTAGACCGATATTGAATATAGTATGTGTTTTTGACTTAGTAAATTTGGATTATTGTAATTTCGATGAAGTTTCTACTTTATATTTTATATATCTTCGGCACATCCTCTTGTAGCCTGGCTTGTGCTCATGAACTAAAGAGAGGATCAATTGTAAGATTGTGAATGACAATGAATGTTGTATTGGATCATTTTGTTGTAAGCCAATTGTTTATCGAGTGGTTAGCAACCAAAGTGATCCGATAGTCCTAACCTTATAAGGATTATGGAGTCTTATCCCTTGCAATTAACCTAGAGGAAATCTGATAGATTTATTATAAAGATATCGTATCATAGTGGGACTTAAATACTAGAGAGATAGGGTAGATCTTAATAGCCAATGATAGGTCGGATGTGATGAAAACCCTAATTATATAAATATCACGGTTAAGTCCCTGCTTCCATACGCTTGTTCTCTCATTCACGCCAAACCCTATTCACGGTAGAGAGATATTTTGAAGTATTGGAAGTAGAAGACAACCTAGTGTTCATCAATGACTTCACCTTCATAACCATGTCTTCCGTATTCTACAGATAAGTTTAATATAATTAGTCGATCTCTATTTTATATTGATTTGATTTATTCGTGATCCTAATGTCTTGTTGTTGTGATTTCAGAATATGTCTTTCATGTGGTATTAGAGCCGCACAACAAGCTTAGGGTCCGATTTAAAGGTATAAACAAATTTGTTTATTGAAGATGATTCACATACTAAAAAAAATTTGTTTATTGTTTTAAATGGATGCCTTCTACGGTTCCATCTCATGAAAATTTGTTTTGAGGCTTCCGCTTAATTTTTAGAGTATTTTTTATAATTTTTTTTTCCTGACTTCATGATCCCTGAAAATTGCAATTTTGGTTGAAATTGGGCATAGAAAATTAAAAGGGAAATAATTTAATTACACGGTGAATTTGGAGTTCATAATTAGTCCCCGGCAGCCTTTTTCCTTCCTTTCGGTAGAATCTGGAGTTTTCTTGAGTATATAGGGTTGTCTTCTTTTTCCAGAATAATTATTGTTGTGCTGCAGAGAAGGATTACAACTCGGCTTTAGGTTTATTGTATTTGTTAATTATATTGCTGCATTGATTTCATGATTAATTAAATATGTTAGAAGGAAACTTTTATTGGGGCTTTCAATGAATTAGATTATTTTCGAACCATAAATCTTGCAATTCTAATGGACTTTAGTTATTTTGACAAATTTGAAATTCATGTACCTTATTTATATGAGTAGTTCTGAACTATCAATTCTTAATTGAAATTTTCGGGAGTTTCTTCAATGGCGTCGTAAATCTTTTGCAGACTCTTGTTTGGTATAAGTGCATATTTCATATGGTTGATTACCTATAAGTCTGGACAACTTA
Source organism: Malus fusca (assembly GCA_035220775.1). Lineage (NCBI taxonomy): Eukaryota > Viridiplantae > Streptophyta > Magnoliopsida > Rosales > Rosaceae > Malus > Malus fusca. The sequence goes on along the minus strand of CM069060.1, from coordinate 31,925,180 downwards.
TGATTCAATTTAGGCTTAATATTTTTGCTCCACATAAATATTCTCTGTGTTAATATGTTTTGGAGTGAGGAATCAATTAAAGGACTTTACATTTAAAAATGTGATATGTAAAAAAAGGTAAGAAACTCACATAAAAAGGAAAACCATTCATGTCGTCACTATAACCTGGGCCTGACAGACACTCTAGTTTTTGATAGACTTCCCTAACTTCAAATTTTATGAAATTTTGTCATGTTGTAATATTAAATGGATTTTAGACGCTGGTATTTTTTCACGTTTTTTGGACCATAACTGGATTTATGGTAAATTTTTAAGTGTGATACCATGTTGTTGGAATTCTGCAGACTTCTGCAGAATAGTCTGTTTGTGATATTATTTTGATATATCTATGTAACTCATAAATTCATGAACTTTTAGTATGACATACATTGAGATATTTATTTCAAATTTGGAAATTTTCATGAGCATTGGTTTGAAAATGAATTATTGGTGAATTTTTAATCTCGGGACTATCCTGCAGAATTTATGCAGTTTCTGCAGCAAATTCCATTTCGATTTTATTTTTTAGCCCATTTTTAAAATCTCAATAATCATGGAATTTTGGGTGACAATAGATTTACATGTCTAATTCATTTCTGAAAATCTTCATGCATATTGGAGAAAAAAATGAATTTTTGGTGAATTATTAAGTCTCCAGTATGTACTGCAGAATTTTTTGTCGTTTCTGCAGTACATCCCAATTCTAATTTTTTTTTGTACACTTGTAAAGTCTCAAAAATTATGAAAGTTTGGGAATTAACAGATTTATATGTTTAATTCATTTCCGAAAATTTTCATGCACATTGGAGGAAGATTGAAGTTTTGGTGAATTATTTAGTCTCGGATATGTTTTGCAGAATTTCTGCTGTTTCTGCAGCACCTCTCTTTTCGAATTCATTTTTGGCTCGCTTATTAAATTTTAAAAAATCATGATATTTTGCGAAATAGTAGCCATATATGTCTGGTGCATACCTAAAATTTTTCATGACAATCTAAAGAGAATTGAGTTTTTAGTGAATTTGTAAACTAAAGTAGTACTGCTGAATTTTATTTTTGGTACTTCAAAACTAGATTTGTTATGTGATATTGTTTCACTGATATGTGCACATCTATTGGTACCGATTATTATACAAGGTTATGGTTCCAATATGTCTTTATTTTATGCAAATTCTCAATACTAATGAATTTTATAGACAACATTGATTAAATTTTGATTTAAAGATGTATTGGTTTGTTTTGCTTAAACCAATGTTTTGTTTGGTCATCAATTCTAATTATGATGATAATTGTCTTTTGAGAGAAATTGGAAAGTGACATTAGTTTACTAATTGATCATTTTGGTCGCTATCGAATAACTGAATAACCATGTTTCCTCTTTCGAAAACTCTATTGTTCAATGTCAACAACGACGTACTTTTTGTGTCTGATTGAATCTTTTGAGAATCATTGAATATCCAACAAAACGATTATTTAATACTATTCTAAAAGATTATTTTGAAAAATCAGAATTCTAATTTATATGGTGAATACTTTTGTCCCAATGGGAAATTCAGGAAATCACTCACCAATTATAAATTAGTATTATAGCAAATCATAAAATACTTTTAACATATGTTCATCTGGCCAAAGCTGTTGAAGCTATATGTATTTTGTGTTTTGGCTAGCTATGCAGGTATTTTCTTTGCATGATTAGTTTCTGCCCAAAGGTGTAACAATCATGCAATTTGGAGTTTGTTCGATCCTCCACAACTCGACTACTTCTATGATGAATCTTCTAGAATCGAGAATGAGTAGGTAAATTTGCCAATCTTTTGCCTTAATTTTCTGTGAATTCTAAATTGGATTAAAATTATTGTTGAAAAATTGATGTTGTTGAGATATCTATGTGTTTACTTTAATCGACTTTGTTTTAGAATTAAAACATAAATTTTGAGTTTGGATTCTCTTATTAGGTTTCATTTTAATTTATGACCTAATCTTTAAAACATATGTGAGTATTCTCTCATACACTAAAATAATTTTTGTAGCCATTGGTTTATCTAATCACTTGTCCCCTTTAGATTGATTAATAATGTTTAGATATTGTTCCTTATATAAGCCTAATTTTGATACATATAGATTGGTTTATTATGTCCAAACCAACTATTTTGTGACACAACAAATTTGTTTAAGACATTTTAACGTTTTGGGCATATTAAAAGTTATTTATCTAATGAAATGAACCTTTAATTTATTTAAGAAATTTTCGTGTTTTGAGCATATTAAAGATTGTAAATTGGTTTTATTTAAATTATGATTAAATCTGAAATTTTGGTAGAGCTTACAGTATCTTTATTGATTCAACTACCCTATATTTTGTTATATGAAAACCACTTTCTCTGGTGTTAACCTTGCAATTTTGAGTGTTTGCCCAAGTGGGAGAAATAATGTAATATGGGCTTCACACTCATCAATTTTGCATGCTTTTAATGGTCATAGTTTTGGTAGATAAAACGTACATTATCATACTTGTTTATATTTTATTTGTTACATATGCGACTAATCTTGTAGGAAATTCAAGAAGGGTTAATGAGTATATTCTGCTCAAAAGTGTTGTACTTATTAATTCTTATATGTTGTTCAAAAAATTGGACTTGTGATTTATATGTTATTGATGAATAATTAATTTGCTCAAAAGTGTTTTCTTATTCAGTACAAATATAGATCAATGTATAGTGAAACATGAAATTGACAAGATTGCATATACTTCATCTGCTCAAAAGTGTTGAAGCTATATACGTTTGCCCTTGTATTTTGTGTTTTAGCTATGCAAACCTAATATAATTAGTTTCTGTCCAAAGATGATTATGGAATCATATGCTTTTGATGCAATAAGAAAACATTCAGTTAAAGTTTTATATTTATGTCAATTGTTAGATGAACAAAACTAACCAAATAATTTTGTATAGTTTTTCAGTCACGAGAATCATTTCCGTACAGATATCTAAAATAAAGATGTTGAGCTCACAAATTTTATGTTGTAGATCCCATGACTAATGTTTTACTCTTTTAATCAGTGGGAGTAATAATAATTTACATAATTTTGTCTCTTTTAATCAGTGGGAGTAAGGATTACCTTTTGTATTGAAAATTTGAAGTCTTAGTGGCTGATACTTTAAGAGTAAATTTGGTTTAAATTTTGTTCATAAGTTTTAATAAGAGGTCCTGATTTTGTAAACAGTATATCATATTTTACTTGTTCACTTATTATATTCTAAATTGACAGCAAAGTTGGATGTTGTTACCAACGTTATTGAGTTCTTTTGTGAACTACTTTTGTACTGAAATATATTTTCATATTTTTAGTTCGACTATTGTGAGCTAATGTTTTGACTATTAGCTCTTGACACCATGACTTCGTTAGTAACAAAATACTTTAAGTTGAATGTGTATGTAATCCTGGAGTGCAAAGAACAGACCAAGTTGTTCTTTGTTTTCTTTGGTTCTGCATTCGATTCAAAGTGACAGGTTACTAGGAAAGGTTATTGCATACTTATGAAGACTCAGTGATCACCATGAGTTCTTATTTTGTTAGGATGAATCATTGACATTCAAGTGGGAGAATGTAAGATTGTGAATAACAATGAATGTTGTATTGGATCATTTTGTTGTAAGCCAATTGTTTATCGAGTGGTTAGCAACCAAAGTGATCTGATAGTCCTAACCTAATAAGGATTATGGAGTCTTATCCCTTGCAATTAACATAGAGGAAATCTGATAGATTTATTATAAAGATATCGTATCATGGTGGGACTTAAATACTAGAGAGATAGGGTAGATCTTAACAGCCAATGATAGGTCGGATGTGATGAAAATCCTAATGATATAAATACCACGGTTAAGTCCCTGCTTCCATACGCTTGTTCTCTCATTCACGCCAAACCCCATTCACTGTAGAGAGATATTTTGAAGTATTGGAAGTAGAAGACAACCTAGTGTTCATCAATGACTTCACCTTCATAACCAAGTCTTCCGTATTCTACAGATAAGTTTAATAATTAGTCGATCTCTATTTTATATTGATTTGATTTATTCGTGATCCTAATGTCTTGTTGTTGTGATTTCAGAATATGTCTTTCATCAATGGCCCTCAATTCCACATCAGAAATGAATCTCACATCGAGGAAATGAGGGTCTTGCATGTGCTTATAAGTAGTTAATGAAGTTCACAATCATCTACTCCTAACCACAAACTGAGGAAGCTATTAGCATTTGAAACCTCCGGTTTCCTCTCTCTCACCATGGCTGCCATAAGAGTGCTACCCTTTACATCTAGTTTATTCACAGTATTTCTAGTTGTTGGCTTTTTCTGTGTAGTTTGCAGTGCTAAGGATGATCGTCATCACTGTGCACCTTCTTCCTGTGGAATCATCACCAACCTAAGCTACCCCTTCCGACTGAAACATGACCCGGACAACTGTGGTGACCAATGGTATAACCTGTCTTGTGAGAATAATCGAACAGTATTGTACTTGTATTCAGGAAAATACCATGTCCAGGCAATCAATTATGATAACTACACAATCCGAGTTGTGGAGATCTTCGTGAGGGTGACTGCTCTTCAATGCCTCATTATTCATTGGCTCAATTTAACTTCAGTGACCAGGATCCATATAACATTCGGGAAGGGACAAAAAATAGGAGTGGGAAGTTCAATTACATCGAAATATCGAAGCCTATAATTTTCCTGACATGTGAAACCCAAGTGAATTCTCCTGTCTATGTGGATACTGCACCTTGCACTAGTCCTATGAGCAGCTCAAGTGGCCATGGTTTTGTAAAGATTGGTCATTTAAATGCCTCAGATATGAGGGATTTGTGACGAATAGATCTTACAGTTGCGACATCATGGCCTGGTGCAAAGGACATGACCGTCTCCTACATAGACATCCACAAAGAGCTAGTCTATGGGTTTGAACTTTCATGGTTGCAGAGCAAAAGCAGCCATAGTTGGAGTACTTGCTACATCGATTACGACACAGGGAAAGCAGCTTGTAGTTCTAACAGTGTGTACTTTCTTATTTTTGGAAAAATCAGTCTCCTTGTCCGGTTTGCTAAAGTTTTTTTTTGTTTTTTTTTTTCATGTCAATATTCTTCATACATGATCCCTACTTATGTTTTCTTGGATGATGCAGGCATAATGAAGATGATCATTTACAACTGCGTACTATGTGAGAAATTTTATAATTTTCACTTTTTACTATCGGCGAACCCTTCCCAACTCTCTCTCTACTAATTTAAAGTTGTTTCTTGCAGCTATCTATTTCGGGCTTCTAGCCATTGGTGAATACTTCTTATTTGTGTTTTTAAATACAAAATGAATTTTCAATTTGAGACAGTTGAATGCAATTTCGAAATATTTCCTCTTGATTCTTATTTATTTCCATTACAGTAACATTTGTCCTTCCAGCAAGAACTGTACTCGGCATTCCATGTGTGATTGTGCTTTTAATCTATAAATGGAAAAAGCGGCACCTATCAATGTATGTCCTAATTGAAGAATTCTTACAAAGTCACAACAACCTCATGCCAATAAGGTACTCCTACTCCGACATCAAGAAAACGACCAGAGGATTCAAGGACAAATTGGGCGAAGGAGGTTACGGCTCTGTCTACAAAGGGACGCTTCGGAGCGGCCGGTTTGTGGCGATTAAGATGCTGGGTAAGTCCAAAGCTAATGGACAAGATTTTATCAATGAAGTTGGTACCATTGGAAGGATTCATCATGTAACTGTGGTGCAACTAATTGGCTACTGTGCTGAGGGATCAAAGCTTGCTCTTGTATACGAGTTCATGTCAAATGGATCTCTTGATAAACACATATTTCCGAAAGAAGGACTCATCTCCTTGCGTTGCAAGAGAGCTTTTGAAATTTCACTTGGTGTGGCTCATGGTATCGATTATCTACATCAAGGATGTGACATGCAGATTTTGCACTTTGATATCAAGCCTCACAACATTCTTCTCGAGGACAATTATGTTCCAAAGGTTTCTGATTTTGGGCTAGCTAGACTCTGTCCAGTAGATGATAGTAGCTTAACGTTGACTGCAGCAAGAGGAACTATTGGATACATAGCCCCTGAGTTATTCTACAAAAATATTGGAGGTGTGTCTAACAAAGCAGACATCTATAGTTTCGGAATCCTACTGATGGAAATTGCAGGCAAAAGAAAGAACTTGAACGTTGCAGCACATTCGAGCCAAATTTACTTTCCTTCATGGGTTTATGACCAATTCAGCGAAGGAAATGACATAGAAAGTGAAGGTGCCACGGAAGAAGAAAATGAAATAACAAAGAAGATGCTTATTGTTGCTCTATGGTGCATCCAAATGAAGCCTGGTGACCGTCCTACTTCAATGAACAAAGTAGTAGAGATGCTTGAAGGAGAAATTGAGAGTCTTGAAATGCCTCCAAAGCCTTTCCTATACCCACAAGAGAAACCGGTACTGGATGATGAAGATGATTCAGAAACAACATTGACACGCCCCGACCCTGATATTCCCCGAATACCAGGATAGACACGTGCTGGCCGACACCCGAGGGTGACGAAAGCCATTAATTGATACAAAAGCTAAGAATAAGAAATAAATAAAGTTTATGAATTTAAAAACAATGAGTTAATAATTTAGGAACGTGTTCAGAACATACAACTAAACCTAATCACTAAAAAGAATTGAGATAAAATTGAATGAATAGAGAAGTGGGTCCTACATCGAGAGGACTCAAATATGCTGCTGCGGAAGTGTCTTGACGCCGGGATTAGGTGCCTTGATTCTAAATCCTGAATGGGGGCGCAAAACAAAGGTGAGTGGACCAAGTTCATATATATAATAAGGATAAAACAGTTATCAATGTATTAACCCCCAAAGTTTATATATAATGAAAACTACTAGCATAATAAATGATGGATTTAACAAAATCCTAGCATGCCAAAAATTAGACCTGGCATTCGTGTCGTGTTTTTCGTGTTCGTGTCGTTTTCGTGTCATACCCGATATCTTAACAAGTCGTGTCGTGTAACACCCGTTAAAATAAACGGGTAAAATGACCCGACCCGAAATCGACCCGATAATATTAACAGGTAATATGACCCGACCCGTTACCCGTTAAGGAAAATATATTTTAAACCAATAAATAATCAAATGAAAAACATAATACTAAATAAGTATATACATTCCATATTATCACATTCAAAACATAAAAACGCAATTTTGTTTTAAGTATATTTTCGCTTACCTAAAGTCTTTAATAGTTTTTTAATTAATGTAGAAGTGTAAAAAAATATAGAAAAAATATATAAACACTCGTAATGACAAGCTTTTTTCAACGATCCAACCGTCAAACATATTTGTACACATTCCAAGATTGCATACGTAAAAAATTGTAAAAAAACAAACATTCAGAGATTACGTAACGGAACAAAAGTTATCGACGGTTATAAACGAAAAATCACAATTTAACGGTTATTTTAGCTCCGATTTTGATGATTTTTTACAGATACACTCCTCGACCCTATAAGAATGTAATGAATAAATTTGATCTTTAATTTAACGTATTTACACTAGTAGATACCACAAAAACTTATTTTATACTTAATAGAAGTATAATATTAACTCTAAGTGTTTGTTTAATCTACTGTTTTGACGCAATATGCATTCTACGAAACTTTTTTCAACGATCCAACCGTCAAACTTATTTGTACACATTATGAGATCGCATACATAAAAAATCGTAAAAAAAAAACATTCAGAGATTACGTAACGGAACAAAAGTTTTCGACGGTTATAAACGAAAAATCACAATTTAACGGTTATTTTAGCTCCGATTTTGATGATGTTTTACAGATACACTCCTCGACCCTATAAGAATGTAATGAATAAATTTGATCTTTAATTTAAAGTATTTACACTAATGGATACCACAAAATCTTTCTTTATATTTAATAGAAGTATAATATTAACTTTAAGTGTTTGTTTAATCTACTATTTTGACGTAATATGCATTCTACGAAACTTTTTTTAACGATCCAACCGTCAAACTTATTTGTACACATTCCAAGATTGCATACGTAAAAAATCGTAAAAAACAAACATTCAGAGATTACGTAACGGAACAAAAGTTATCGACGGTTATAAACGAAAAATCACAATTTAACGGTTATTTTAGCTCCGATTTTGATGATTTTTTACAGATACACTCCTCGACCCTATAAGAATGTAATGAATAAATTTGATCTTTAATTTAAAGTATTTACACTAGTGGATACCGCAAAAACTTATTTTATACTTAATAGAAGTATAATATTAACTCTAAGTGTTTGTTTAATCTACCGTTTTGATGCAATATGCATTCTACGAAACTTTTTTCAACGATCCAACCGTCAAACTTATTTGTACACATTCTGAGATTGCAAACGTAAAAAATCGTAAAAAACAAATATTCAGAGATTACGTAACGGAACAAAAGTTTTCGACGGTTATAAACGAAAAATCACAATTTAACGGTTATTTTAGCTCCGATTTTGATGATTTTGTACATATACACTCCTCGACCCTATAAGAATGTAATGAATAAATTTGATCTTTAATTTAAAGTATTTACTTTTTTTATATATGAGTGATTGTATATATATTTTTTTTACATTTTTTACACTTCTACAATAATTATTATTAATTTTGCCCTCAAATAAAAAACATTATTCATGAGGGTTTGAAGGATTTTAAAAATCTAAACGATAATATAAGTGTAGCAATGATCTATTCGTGGAGGAATAATGATAAATCACGAGTGTTTATATATTCTTTCACATTTTTCATACTTGTATATATGTCTTCTTAGTTCTTGCATATACAAATATTATACTAGTATATTTTAATTTTGGATAAGAATATGTTATGTAAAATTTATCCTAGTAATGATAATAAGGAACTCTCATAATAAAAATAAATAATGACTAAAACTTTTTTTTATTTTTTTATAATTTATATAGAACAATAATACAAAACTATATATTTAATATAGAATATATTGTATATATTAATATGACTATTGTATTTTATAATAAATCTTTTAGTAATTAAACTTTAAAATTATTAAAATAATTTTTTTCTTAACGGGTCGAAACGGGTTACCCACGTGTTACCCGCGTGTATACCTGTTAAGAACCCGTTATTAACGGGTTCTTAACGGGTCACCCGATAGTGACCCGATAAGTTATCGTGTTGACCCGAAACCCGTTATTTTCGTGTCGTTTTCGTGTCGTGTCACCGTGTCGTGTGAAAAACTGCCAGGTCTACCAAAAATATCTCAAAAGCCATATCGCGGAAATCAAAACAGTAAACGCATCATAAATCGTCTCGTAAACGCGGTGTGCTGCTAGAAAGATCACTGAATAAATATATCTCCCGGCCCAATGCCTGCACCTCAGTCTCTGTGCCCGTAGCCAGAGATAACTCCCTCCCGGCCCAGTGCCTGTCACCGTGTCCCTCAGCCTTTCGCTAGGGATTATTTCTCCCGGCCTACATGCCAACACCAGATCCTCGCCCCAGGCGGCATAGTGTCCACTAGGTACGCACAAATAATTACGTCTCTCTTAAAAACCACTTCATAGCATAGGTTACCGATCATCGTCTACACTATAAAGAGGGGTTCAAAAACATGTTCTAGCATCCTATCGTCATCTATCAGATAGTCTACCAGTTCATGATTTTTATAGAAAATGCGATATATTAAAATATAGCTCAATATAGGCTAACAATTAATTTATCACCAAAACACGAGACGATAATCAATATATTAAATCAACAAGCTTCACATAAATCAAATCATAAATCCGTAGGCATGCTAATCATTTATGCAATTAAATTATCAAATCATGTAATTTTAGAAGGGGTCCACTCACAGTACTTAGTTGCCAAAAGCTGCGCCACTAGCGAAGACGGAAACGTCATAATAATTGCCCCTAAGCACATTAAAGAGTCCAATAAATAAAACTATATAATAGAAATTGAATTTGGGAAAACGGACATTGGAAACGGATTCAGAACGTCGAATTACCCTAAGAAGAGTCCCGGACGAAAACCCGAAAAGTCAACCCTAAAGTCAACGTTGACCGGGGGTCAACGGTCAAATTAGGTCAAACGGGTTTTAGGCTTGAAATCCGAATTAGGGTTTAGATTTAAATAGGATTAGGATATATTGGGTTTTGGTTTTAGGGTTCTAAGGTTAAAAGGGTTTGGGTTATAAAGGGTTTAGGATGGAAAATTGGTGGTTTGGGCTTAAGCCCAAACACACACATACATGCATGCACTAAACACACACACACGGGCTGCAAACACACAGCCCACACCCACCAAAACCGGCCCAAGGCCTTTAAGGCCCTAAAACAACAACAAATAAATAAAAACAATTAAAAGGATATTGGGCTAGGGCTTTGGGCTTAAGACAACACGGGCCTAAGGCCCGAGGGAGAGGGAAAGGCCGGGTGGCCTGTTGCCAAGAAAGAAGAAGGCCGGAAATTCGGCTGGAAAACCACCCCACTTTAAACGGTCATAACTTTGTCAAAACTCAACGAAATCAAGCGAGACAAAAACGAAAGGTGTAGCCCTTGAAGAGATGAAGTGAATGATACCTCACACGACATCTAACTCGCCGTGGTTTGGCCGGAAAATGCCTCGAAAACCGTCGGACTCGCCGGAAACTGGGTAAGATTCAAATGAGTATAACTTCTTCAATACTCAACGAAATTGAGTGAAACAAAAAGGAAAAATGTAGTACTCAACGAGACGAAGAGATTGATACCTTGCACACCGGCCAACGCTCCGTGGTTTGGCCGGAAACTGCCTCGAAAGAGGCGGTCTGCGTCGGAGCATCGTGTACGGGTTTTTGCTGTCCTTGCAGCAACTGAGAAAGAGAGAGAACGAACTGATGATGATGATGATGAAGCCGTTGACGTCGGAGAGGGTGGTGTGGTGATGGGTATGCTCAAGGGAGGATGAGAAGGAGAGAGACGAGGGAGAGAAAGCTCGGGTGAGGGAAAGAGAAGAGGAAGAAAGAGAGAAGAGGGCTGAGAGAGATGAGGGCTCGGGGGACAAAAAAATCAGGGGGGTGGGCCCCTTGGGCTCACCAATTTAGGCCTTAAAACAATTTTTAAAATAAATTGGGTTGGGGTGTTTCAACATGGTCATCAAGACCATCGAAGATGACGTCGAAGAGTCACAAAGTTTAATCCAAGATGCTGATGAAAAAATGTAGCACCTGTTAGTCTGCATTACATCTGGGCATAGTCATGTTGGGTAGAAGTTTGTGCCTCCCCTTATACAGCCAAGTTTGAATCTCCCATCGTAGTTTACAGTAGATTGATTCACTCAAATAAAAAGAAAGTTTGTAGTAGTAATCAGGGTTATTCCTATAGCAAAGTAATAAATTTTCATTTATGATTTCTGTACTTGTCTTTTCAACACATTATGCTTCTCCCTGTTCTTCATTAGGGCCATCTTTTTCTTCCTTATGCTATTTTATTATTTCCAATAGCCTATATGCTTTGCTATTCCTCATTAGGCACTTCTTGTGGGTTATGATTTAAAAACAATCAAATAAGTGGCTTAGAAAGATGGACGAGAGATTTTAAGCAATGGGAATAATTTCGTAAAACAAAACAATATTCAGGAACAGAGCATGCTTCAAGGGGGGTAAACCGTTTTTTTTCCAGACTTTATTCGCAAAGGAGATATGCAAATAAGCCTTGTTGATCAAATGAAGTACTGTCCAACACCGATGTTTGTCAATAGCATGCACAATCTTCCTCGTATATACAGGATCAACTGATCAAGTGACTTTCTGAATTGGTTAAACAACCTTAGGTCTTTATTGGGTATGCTAACAATCAGAAAGGCTATAAGTGTTATCATCCTCTGACTCAAAAACTTATATTACCATGGATGTCACCTTCCATGAAGAAGTTTCGTATTTTGTGAAGCTCTCTTCCGACTTTCCACTTCAAGGGGAGAGGGGGAGTGAAGTGCAGATTCGAAGAGATGGTATGGATGATGTGTTACAGGCAGAGTTGGGAACAGAACCTATTATGATGCGTGATACTGATCAGTCGACTACAGATAGTGATCGGTCACCTGTTATTCCCGGAACTATTTCTACTGACGATAGATCAGATGTGCCCAGCGAGTTGCCTGTTAGTATGTCTGACAAATTGCCTTCTAATGATCGGTTGCCTGCTGCTGATATGTCTAACGAGTTCCCTGATGATGGTTCGTCCAGTGATGATTCTTCTAATAGTTTGGTACAAGATGGTGGCATACATGAGGTAAATTCTGATTGTTAGCATACCCAATAAAGACACACCAGAGAGCACATGCATCAAGTTTACTCCGCTGATGAGAGTAGACATGCACATACGCAATACATCCAAACACTTTCGGAGGAAGCTTTGATACAGAAACAAGAGAAACATGTTGTTGTAGCACATCGAACGGTGTCTGAAAATCAAGAACCCTACTTGGAACACGATTGATCAAATACACAGCAGCCAAAACAGCATGACCCCACAAATGATTAGGAACACATTTATCCAACATCAAGGAGCGAGCAACTTCCATTATTTGACGAACACATTTGTCCAACATCAAGGAGCGAGCAACTTCCATTCTTTGACGATTCTTCCGTTCGGACACACCATTTTGTTGGGGTGTAAACGGAGTAGTCGTCTGGTGAATAATATCATGATCACGAAAAAAAACATGCCAAAGTGTGATTCACATATTCTCTTCCGTTATCAGACATGAAAACCTTAATTTTGGTCTGAAACCGAGTAGACACCATTGTACAAAATTCTTGAAGAAGTAACGGAACATCACTCTTATTCTTCATCAAGAACACCCAAGTTAATCGAGTACAATCATCAATAAAAGTAACAAACCAACGGAATCCATTAGAAGTAACTTTCGTTGGACCCCACACATCAGAATGTATCAAATCAAATGACAAAGTAGCTTTAGAATCACTTACAGGAAATGAAGCACGATGACTCTTAGCCATGACACATGTTTCACACTTGAACTCTGAATCACTACAAGTGCGAAACAAAGAAGGAAATAGATGTTTCATATAACTGAATGATGGATGCCCCAATCGTCGATGCCACAACCAAATTTGATGTCTGTCATCCACTTTAGCACTTAAAACTTGATTATTATTTGAACCAGAAACAACAGTATCCTCCATAGTCAAGATGTACAAACCCCCTATTCTTTTACCATGACCAATTATCTTCTGAGTTTGAATATCTTGAAAATAACAATACGTAGGGTAGAAGTGAGCAGAACAATATAAGGTATCAAGAAGTTTTCCTACCGACAAAAGATTGCACTTAAGATCAGAAACAAGTAAAGCACGGACCAATGATAAGGTTGGAGTCAGAGAGATAGTGCCTTCACCCTTCACATGAGAATGTGCTCCATTTGCACTAGTAAGATACGGATCACAAACATAGTCACATAACTCATCAAACACTCTAGGGTCACTAGTCACATGATCAGTGGCCCCAGTATCTATTATCCATTTATTTGTTCCACCAAGATGCATAACAACACTATGATTATATTGAGCCATTGAACAAAAATCACGAACAATAAAGGCACAAAAGGTACGCAACATAATGAAAACAATTTACCAGAGACCGTTCACGGCACTGTAGCAGAGACTATTCACGGCACTGTAGCAATCACTGTTTACGGCACTGTAGAGGGCAATTGTTCACAAGGCAGACCACTGTTCACGCACTGTACTGTAGCGCGCCACTATTCACTTTTTTTTTTTTTGAAGGAAATCACGAAAAATGTGGGCACAAAATTAAAGCACACAGGTCACCAAGAGCGAACTGCTCTGATGCCATATTGAACTAAACATGGTAAATACCAATATTAAACTAAACATGGTAAATACCAAAAATATATATGACAATATTTGAGAATTTCTTATATATTCATTAATCTCCAAAGTATAGTATATATAGGAGTTACAATTGGTATTACATATGTACTTCACCAATGTGGGACAATAAACTACTATTTACACTCTAACTAATATATAACTCGCAACAATTATATGTTGGAAACATTTTTCCACCAGAGAAGATTCCAACGCAAAACCCCTGAGAGCAAAGAGTGAAGCTCCTCTTAAGAGAATTAGGGATGGGCAAAATAATGGCAGGAACGGGTACACACGGGACCCTACCAATTAAACTTTGGTGGGTGTGGGCGCAAGTGCGGGTACCGTCTAACTAAATTGGTACCTTCGACTCCGAGCACGATATTCAATACTAGTTTCTAATGCAGCACAAATATATCTGATATTTGTATGGCCAACTTTAAAAATAAAAAATTCCTAATTCTAAATCCTTCAATCCAGATCCCTTTAAGAAATATAAAGATTTGCAAATAATATGTACAAATAAATAATTGAGGCACCGCAGTTTCCTCAAAATAAACCATAGAAAAATCACGGATTATGTTATAGCATTGCAGCCCATTCTTTACCATCAATGAGATTATGCAAATCATTAGCAACGCATATGCATCCCGTAGCGGAACGAGCAAAGAGAGCAAGAGAGAGCAAGGGAAAGAAAATCCAATTCAGACGTCAGAAGATTAATTGAAATGCCTAACAGAACTACTAGCTTCCACAAGAAAACAACGAGCAAGCTACTAAATGTCCTAGAAATCAATAACAAACATGGTAAATTAAAAGGCAAACCACTCATAGGGCAATCCACCACTATTCAAGGGTGCCAGATTCTTCAGACACTGCTAAGAACCATACTGCAGAGGCTATCCCCAACGAAAAACTGAAAATTTTCTTCGTAAAAGGATGACAAGGGCATCAACCAGGTCACCTTAGTTTATGAACTCACATGCTCATGTCTAGGAGGAGCTTTTAGTTCCTTGGGCTCCTTTTCTTCTTTGGTCCAACCTTGGATATACTCGTTTTCTCCTTCTTCTTGACTCTTGAGTGATTCCCAGTTATAACATTTCCAAATTTGTTCAATTATTTTTAGTTTCCTCGCAGTGGTGGGCATTTCTGTATTCTTCTTGTCATATTTGGGAACATCAGGAGACTGTTAATCTTCTTGTTGAAAAGACAGATAAGAAAGGTCCGTAATGTACAATTTTGACCAAAGACCCTAGAGATCGGTACAAGACAGCTCAACAAGGAAGTAGTATATCTTATAAGAAAAAATTAAGTCACAATGTATTTGCCCTAATTGGATAAAAGCTATATCTTACATAAAAGAAGGGAACCATATACCACTAGAAATTTAGGGGTTGGCATGCCATATATGTAGTCGTATAGATGATCTATGTTAGAACCAATGTTTTAAAAATCAACCTAGGCGCTACAAGGTGGCCAGCCGCTCCTTTTAGCCCATAATCGGGAGAAAAATCGGCAAGAGGTTTAGGCGGGCGCAAAGGTAGCTTAGGCGGTGCTTGGGCGACCTAGGCGGGCGACTCGATGGCCTAGGCTGTCTGGGCGTTTTAAACTTTTTGTCGTTGCAGAGAGCTGCGTTATTCTGTATCTACCTTTCTACGTTTCAAGAAGATGAAAGGAAGAAGAAGAAGATGAAAGGAAGAAGAAGATAGAAATGTGTTTCTCTCTCTTCCCACTCCCCCATGTGACAAACGTCCACTCCACTTTTTGTTTTATTTTTTTTAAATTAATTACCTCTAATCAATTGTCAAACATACATTGAATATTGGTGTGGTGTGCCCCACATCCCTTTTTGGTGCAGCATGCCCCAACTTCCTTTTTACAGACTTCAAAGTACAAACCACAATGTTTACACTTTTATTTTTTTTTAAGTTCACTATATAATAAATAATCTTTAAAAAATATTTATTAAGTAATACATACTTATTATCATATGAACTTTCATCTTATACAATCTAGTTCATTAAAAAATAAAAAAATCCTATCTATTGGAGAGACATTGTTTGATACTATTTTTACATTTTATCATTATTTTATTATCTTATCTATAGATTTCATACAAGTATAATTTTTCGTAAGTGTTAATATGCACTTATTTACAAGATATCAAATAAATTTACCTAAATCTGCCTAGGCCGTCTAAGCGCTAGGCGCTAGCCCGCCGCCCGACTAGCGCCTAGCGTTTTTTAGAACCTTGGTTAGAACACAAGGAGGCCGAAGGACAAAAGATTGCAAGAAGAGAGGATCGAGTCCCATTTCAAACTCTTGCATCCAGATGGACACTAGTGTTTTAAATGGTTCAAAGGATTAAAATCAGTATTTAGGTTCTTAAATTTGCATTCAAATCTGTTTCATGCACATTTCAATAAACTTTTGTTTAGTTTCGCTCAAATCATGTGCTATATATGGTTAAACATTTGCAAGATCAGCTCATTCGAACTTTTGCTTATTTCTATTGGAAAACTAACCAAAAACCCTAAAAACTTTCTTTTTAATCATCAGGACAAAAGTTTTTGAAAATGCCGATCATACCTTTCAAACATCCGTACAAGATTGGGTCAGTATTCTGCAAAGTTCATGTGGTTTCACCAGAAAATGCAGCCAAAAGAAGAAAAGGAAGACTGACATTTTCAGAAAACATTAGCATGCAAAAGAAAATGTGGCAAACATTGCAGCAACCAAGACAACATAAATTCACATGACATTCAAGCAAAGACAAGACAGCCAGTTTTCAGAAACAGTGCTGACAGCTTTAAAAAATAGTGTGTTGTCACTATCCAAAAAGTTGTAAATATTGGAACGTTATTCTATTTTAGGATTTGTATATAAGGGAGCTTTTCCTCCCATATAGACTACCACTATCTCAACCTCAACACGAAACAACACAGCAGAGACACACCATACACACCATCCTTCAATCCTCATACACTCAAGCATCCATAGCCTCCATAGCATCCTTGTAAACACTTTGTTGTAAACAATTGTCTTTATAAACATTCTATATATCAATAAATGTTCAAGTGTACATATTCAAGCAATCTCCAAGTCTTAAGTAAGTTTTCTTTTCTTTCTTTAGTGTGTTTGTTTAATTAAGACTTATTGTCCAAAACAAGGAAACACTATTGTAGTTATATTATTAACCTGCTAAACTGACGATCATACTTCGTTCGAGCATTCTTTTATAGTTGAATGCTTGCCATACAAATAACTGGACATTAACCAGGGTACCTCTGAGTTATTCGTACCTCTGAGTTCAGCCGTTGAGGCCTTATACTTGTACTGTTAGTGACCGTCATGCTGAAACATGTCGAGTTCCATGTGCAAAGTTTTATGTTTAGTTGTTATAATGGTCATCCGACTATTTAACCGGGCCTGCTGTGCGAATGTGGTATCAGAGCCAAGTTTAATATTTTAATAGTATAATTATAATAGTAAAGTACCTTGAGGACGGAAGTCATTGATACAACTGATATCACACTTGTTTATTTTGTATGAACAACAGATATTATTGTCTCTGTAGACCTTGTTAACCACAACTACCAGGTATTTATTGTTACAGACACCTAACTATAACTAGCATAAAGAGAAGATTATCATATATATCCAAAAGAATTAGCAGGACTTTGAAGAAGCAGAAGTTTTATCTTGGTTATCTTGAACATCCTTCATTTATTAGTAAATATAATAATACAGAAGTGCAGCATAAAGTTTTAGAAGCAAAAAGAGCAACGGATCAAGTTTTAGAGACCTTGAGAGAAGAAAGAGAGTTTCTAAGAAATCAGTTAGCCATAACTTTAAAGAAATGTAGACTGTAATTTATAATAGATTTTCTTAATTTATAAATTAGTGAACCTGAACCTCAAAAAAAAAAAAAAAAAACCTTAGACCAAAATAGTTTAGTTTGTTATTTTCCATTGAGAAAGCATAATCATATTTTGCATAGTGAAGAAAATTCACAAGCCATTAGTATTGTAGATCTTATTATTAGTCAAGCAGAAAATATAAAATTAGAAAATAATAAGCATAATCATTTGTTAAATCAGTTGTTAGAGCATTTTCAGAAAAATTCCATAAAAACAATTAGACAAAATTTAGACTATATTACATCTCAGTTAGAAGATAATAATAAAAACAAGATTTTGGCAAATACGATTAGCAGAAGAATCAACTGAGTCGACAACTTTTACTTGTCCAGAAGGACATTTTGAGTGGCTTGTTATGCCATTTGGACTTAAAAATGCTCCATCAATCTTTCAACGAAAGATGGACCAAATATTCAAGAAATATGATAATTTTTGTAGTGTTTATGTAGATGATATTTTAGTACATAGTAAAAACAGAAATGAATATAGGAAACATTTAGAGATAGTTTTACAAGAATTTATCAATAATGGAATTGTGATTAGCAAAAATAAAATAGCATTAGAAAAGTAAGATATAGAATTTTTAGGAATGTATATCAAGTCAGGTACAATACAATTACAAGATCATATAGCTAAAAAGGTCTTAGAATTTCCAAATAAGTTAGAAGATAAGAAACAGTTACAAGCATTTTTAGGATTGTTAAATTATGCAAGAAATTGTATTCCTGATCTAGGAAAAAAATAGCAGTATTACATAGTAAAACCAGCAAAATAGGACAAACGTATTTTAATAGTGAAGCTATTAAATTAGTTCAAAATATAAAGGAAGAAATTACTAAACTTAAGCCATTAACATTACCATTAGATGATAATTATAAAATAGTTGAAACAGATGCTTCATCATTAGGATGAGCATATATACTATACCAGAAAAAGTATAAGGAGTCTCCAAAGTCTGATGAACAAGTTTGTAAATATTCATCAGGAAAATTTAATGATGTACAGTCAAGATTACCATCAACAGATTTAGAAATTTTAGGAATAATAAACTCACTTGAAGCATTCTCCTTATTCTTACATAATGAAATATTTACGATTAGAACAGATTGTCAAAATATAGTTTCTCATTATAACAAGATACATGCTAATAAACAGGCAGCTCGAAGATGGGTTAATTTTGTTGATTCCATTCTAACGAATGATTTTAAACCAATTTTTGAACATATAAAAGGTAATGACAATACATTATCCAATATCTTATCAAGATTAATTTGTTGAACAGGAATGAAATATCGTGGACCATCATTCTCAAATAGCACAAGATCACAAGGCAGAAGAGTACATTTCAATAGCATAATAATGCACCATGGACCTCCATCATTCCATGGATTCCAAAATAGCATAAGCAGACCAGCATCACCACCAGTACCCACTTTCAACTTTAATGGCAATATTATTGAATGAATCAGAAATCCAACCCTAAGATATAGGCCAAAAGTACCAGGACTTTCTGATAGGTAACAGGTTCTCTTAGATAACTTTTGGAACATCCAAATCAAACAGCCAAGCATGAGGTTAGGTCATGAAAAACTAATTAGAGCATTAGAACAAGAGTTTGATAGTTTTTATTTTAATTTCCATCAAAGCCAGCAACATATTCATTCTCTTGAGCATAACCTTCAAGTCATCTCTAGGGCCATGAGTCATTACTTAGCAAGTTTACCAAAATGAACCAAGAACTCCAATCTCTTAGAATATAGCAGAAGGCAAGTGACACCCTGAAAAGAGAATTGAAAATAAGTTTGGAAACTGATCAGCATAAGAATAAAGAAAAAGAGGTTATTGTACCCATAGAACAAGAGGCTAATGAGCCCATAGAAGAAATTAAGATTGAACTCTTAGAAGAATACATTGAAATGGAGCAACATCAAAATAATGAGCAGCATCAGCATCTAAGTGACAAAGAAAAACAAGAAATATATGAAAGTTTTCTTAGGAACACATCTTTAGACTTAATATTAGATGATATTTTATTAGAAGAAATTTCAAAAGCAAAATTAAGAATAATGCCACCAAATAGGCAAAATGAGATCCTGAGCAGAGCATCACTGTCCATGAAAGAGTTACAATTACAATTACAATGTGCTTTGTATTAGTCCATCTTTGATCCAAAACCAGGGATGGATATTATTACAAAGATGTATCCACCATGTCTTTGTGATAGTACAGAGAGTTGTATTTGTAAACCAAATGTTAACATAATTGTGGCCATAATTAACATGAGAGATTTTAGACTATGACATTTTAGTTATGAGCATCAGAAAAAGCATAATGTGGTAGAAGTTACCTTAGCCTTACTATTAGAGTTTGGTTATCTTGATAAAATATTCGTTAACCGTATTTCCCAACTAGAATTATTTCCTGAAAAACTTATAAAAGTAGCAGAAGATTATCTAGAAAAGTGGAAAGAAATTTGTATAAGTTGGTATGTACATATGCATAAACAAAAAAGCTAGGCACATAGCCATGATTAATGAAGAATCCTTTAGACTATCCCATATCTCTCCACACAGGTGGACTCCTTCATACAAAAGTATTCTAAAATTTCGAGGGATCCAAATGTTTGCCTTAGATGAGTTTGAAAATTTTAGGTATGATATGGTATTAGTAGCAGAAGAAGAAGGAATGCACATTTACACCAAGTCAAAAACCCGTCATCAGCAATACTGGAAGCCTCAAAATTTCAAAGGAGAAACAGAAAATATGTATTACAAGGTGAAAGAAGATAGAGAAAGAGATGCAGAGCTAGTAGAAGACGATGAACAGTACTGGAATAATTTGACAGAAGAAGAGCTGCATAACATTGACAACATGATGGAAGCATGAAGAGCTGATAGCAAATTTGCATAAGTTGAATAGCATCATGCAAAATAATGTATTTGATCAGACATAAATGTCAACATCATTGTGAACCCCACTACAATAATGAAATAATGGCATAAGAGTAAATAAAGAAAAGAGCTGGACCCATTATAGACTTTTCATACACAAAATGTCATTTTGGTTAAGAATGAATAGTGCTAGGCCATTTTCATTAAAACTCCATATTTCTATATGTTTACATTGTGAAAGCAGGGGATAGACGATAAAGTGAAGTTTAACACGCTACTAAGGGCTGGTTTAGTATTGCTGTGCTTTGAAAAAAAACTGATTCTACTGTGCTGTGAGAATAAACAGTTGTGAAATAAAGCAGTTGAGTGTTTGGTAAACTTTTTTGTAAAAGTGCTTTCTGAAAAAAAAAAGCAGTATGATAGTGTTTGGTAAAATTTTATGTAAAACAGCTATGACTGTGTGAAATGACCAAAAAATGTATAATACTATATTATTATTATTATTATGATATTTTATTTAATATTACTATTTTTATGTGAGGATTTTCACTTAGTTTCACACCTTCCTCTCCCTTTCATTGTTTTCACTTTCTTCTTCCTCCTTCTACATACACACATGGACGACAATGGCAACACCACCAATTGTGTGGCCGTGAAATCCCTAATCCAAAACCCTAAAAAATCAAGAACCTTCCTCACCGCCACCACCTCCTTCTCATCCTCCATCTCCGCCTTTCTTCACTACTCTCCTCTTTCCTACCATTTCTCCATCGGAGCAAGACCGCTTCGCTTTACCCCTCCAATTCTCTGTGGGTGATGGATAACGGAGGCAGCGACTCAAGTCCAGCCTCGCTTTGCTTCTCGTTGTCTCCAGTCTAGCCTCTCTTTTTCTCGCTGTCTCCAAGTTGTAAACTTTGAAGAAGGAGAAATTAAAGATGGATAACGGAGGCAGCGACTCAATCCTCTTCTTCTCACTGTCTCCAATCCAGCATCTCTTCATTCCGCAAGCAGCGACTCAAGGTTATCTCTTCCACCTCCACCTCCTCCTTGTTTTCTTTTTTCTGATTTGAAACAAATTCAAAGTTGTAAACTTTGAAGAAGGAGAAATTGAATTGTTGTTGTTCTTTTTGTCTACAGATTCTTGAAGTAGCAGAGGAAAAAATGAGAGTTTTATGCTTTCTTTTTTTTTTTTTTTTTTTTTTTTTTTGCGATTATCGATTTTGGCTGTGGTAGTCTAGTGGGTTTTTGGGTTTTGTGGAGATCGGCAAAGGAGCACCGTTTCTGGTTTGAGGGTGTTATTGGACTTTAGAAAGTTTCATTAAAAGAGCATTGTAGCTCCACGTGCTTTGAAAAAAAGCTAGTTTTCCAAAGCAGCATTTAGCTGCTTCAGCTTTTTTGATGATTTTAGCTTATTTTCACAGCAGCTTCCAAAATCATCCCTTTTTTTTTTAGTTTACCAAACACCTTCAACATGCAATTTTCCAAATGCATCTATCTAAAGCCCCAGGTCCGGATGGTATGTCACCTTTGTTTTTTCAAAAGTTTTGGCATGTTGTTAAGCATGATGTAGTGAATGCTATTTGCTCTTTTCTCACATACGTTTACTACAGGAGGCTTGTTTCACTCATATTGTATTAATTCCTAAGGTAAATCAGCCACAGGAAATATCACAATTACGCCCGATTAGTCTATGTAATGTAATCTACAAGATTGGTGCAAAGGTGATTGCGAAACGATTGAAGAAATTTTTAAATGTCATAATTTCTCCATATCAGAGTGCCTTTGTTCTAGGGAGGTTGATTTCTGATAACACTTTGGTGGCAGAGGAAATAGGTCATTTCCTTCACAATAAGAGGTGGGGACGGGAGGGATCATTTGCACTCAAATTGGATCTGAGCAAGGCATATGATAGGGTGGAGTGGAATTTTTTGGAAGCTATTATGTCGAGGTTGGGGTTTGATAGTAGATAGGTGGCTGTCGTGATGATGTGTGTGTGAAATCGGTTTCATACTCCTTTTTGGTTAATGGCGAGGAATGTGGGTATGTTGTGCCAGTACGCAGATTCTGATTAGTTGCTTCTAATTTGTAGCCCAAAATGTTAGGTGTTTTGTGTTCGACGTATGAAATGATAAATGTGTGTTGATACCGAAAAAGAAGATGAATTTAAAAGAATAGAATCTCTAGGACCAACTGATGAAAAGGATCAGAGAAAAGGTTGTCGAATACACTCTTGGTCATGCATCTGTGATGTTGTAAGAGCTTTAATACTATCGCTGTAACATGGAGAAAGGAACAGTCCATAGATATCGAAGTTGTCCTATAGCACTGGAGGGCTTTGGTGCATTTTTGTTTTGTCTGAGTGTACATTGTTATTGTTGTTTTTGGTGTTGTGGGTGGAACCGTGGAAGCGAGGGAGTGGTGGCTTACAGTGATTCTGTCAGTCGTGTTTCTTTATGTTTGTTTGATTTTGGTTTCTGGTTTAAAATGTCGATGTTTAAGGTGCAAAACGAGGAGGGAATCATCACCGAACTCTACATCTTGGGAAAATGGTACATAATCGAATCTAATCCGCAATTTTTTTGTTTGATTGTTTATGGGAGTAATTTGTGGTTTTTTGTGGATACAGTTCGGAGACGAACAAATGATCACCAAGAAGGTGTGATAAAGGATGGAGGGAATGAAGTATTGTTTAATGACCAAATCATGAAGCGGAGGACAACATGGAGTGGTTCTGATTCTCATGCCCTGCCACATGCTCAAACACATCAGACTCAGAGTAATTGAGAGCTAATTGTACAATATTTATGATTTAGGGCTTGCATTCATTAGAATGGAAACACATTCTAAATTAGGAATATCATAACATTGTCTTACGAAAATGAGGGAAACTGAAAGTATATAAATTATGAAGTGCAGAACTTCAAAAATGAGGGGCAAAAATTTTGTGTATGCTAAAGATAGCATACTGCATAAACCTCAGTTTTAAATGTGACAACATGATAATGCATTTCAGTGCATATAAATGTAGTTCCACAAATTAGGCTCTATCTGAATGCAATTGGTTTCTCTGCTAGATTGCCATGGATGAAGTATGATGTTTTATTTACCGCATCTAATGATCTTATGGATTGCAGGAAGAAGTTATCAAGTTAAATGAACAATTTAGCCATTTGAAAAGTTTGGTAATCTCTTATGCCTTGGTTTATGTTCAAGCTTGAGCTTCTTAGTTGGCCGTCAATCACTATATTTTCATTCATTTATTTGGGATGTGGTGGCACTGTTGATGCCATTGCTATCAATCCCAGGATTTTTCATCTCAGATCTCACTTTTGACAGTTGCAAATTGGTGCTGTACTTAACTTTTTTTCCCCTTAATTTCATAAAGTTTAGGCCTTTTCTTAATATTTAAATAAAAAGGAATATCTTTCTGGTATTGGTTAGTTTTGATCTTGATATTATCTGGGTTTGGTGTTAGTGGGGATGGCGGTGTCGTGCAAAGTTAGCTGTTCGTGGCTCACCGGAAAACCCCCTGATTGGGCTTTATCAGGAGGGAACTCATAATGTAGTAGATATTCCTCAATGCAAAGGTCCCAATCCTAATGACTTTATTTTTGATATTTAATCCTTGGATTAGTGTTAAATTCTATATTTTTTAGTTAAATTTGTGTTTTCTTTTCTGTTTTTGCAGCTCATCCTCCAAGTATAAATGCTGATGTGGAGCTGCTTAAACAAGGTCCCTTTTCGGTTATTAAAACTCAATGTTGCTTTCATTTCCAGTTTTTGAGTCTTCTATTTGTTTGGTTGCTGCAATTATTCAACTTATGCCGCTATAATATTTGTTTCCTTCTGTTTTGTCCTCTGCATTAACTACCATTTGGATCATGTGAATGACAACTTTCATGTATATTTCGAATAATGAGCAGTTTATTGCTGTTAATCTTTTGATCACTGTATATGTTGCTAATTTACCTTCTCAAACAACGTACATGTAAACATTGATATATAAAACTTATTTACATGTTAATAGTATGGTTTCTTTACTTTTGAGTTTGGTTGAACAACAACATTTTCTACTTTCTAGAGTTCATCCTCTTTATTTTAGCCCAGGCCAACTCACTCCACTCTGTTCGAAGCTCTTCAACTTTTTTGCACAAATTGCTCAAAAATTCATGCTCTCAAACATCTTAGATCCCTCACTCACCCTTCTGGCATCGACGCCCCAAAGGTATATTTCTCTCATTGCTTTCAGAATTCAGTATATATTTATATAGCTGACATGTATATAGACATTCACATATGGTAGAACTAAAAGGATGGTAGAATACTCGAATAATGGAATAGAGTCGAGATTATGATGAGAAAGGACAATAAATAGCTATCACTATGTGAATGTCTTATTTTCTTTCACTATGTAATAGCTATCACTAACTTTTGTTTTTACCGTCTTATTGTATTTCCCATGTTGAGAGATAGAACTAAAAGGCAGTATAATGCTCGAATAATGGAACAGAGTCGAGATTATGCCCGAGGTGTTTGGTAATCTTTCTACTTTACCAAAGCCAAATTGCAATTTGTTTTGGTACAAGGAAAGACGCTCTGTTAATCTAGGGATATGGTACCCCTTTGGTTTTTGGATAGGATTTGGTGCATTATCAAATAAGAGCTTTTTTCTTTAGAATTATCGAATCAGTGCTTATGTATGCTGTCTGCAGATGTTACAGTCACAACTACAAATACAAGTTGAGAGGAAGATCATATTCCTTTTGTGGTGCAGCTGGAGTTTGTTATCGTATGTGGTGCTTTTCGTTGTATGGCCATATGAAGCTGCAGATGCAAATATTTCTTATGGTAGTCTTCTTCACTATGAATAGATTCATAAACGCATACTTATTCACGCTTGCATACAGACTTTGGGGTTGCTAAGATTTTCCTTTGGGTTTCATAGGTACATGATGATCCTTCTAACGCTCCAGTTTGATGGTTTATTTTCATGCGCATATTTTCTGGAAGTTCATTCTTGTTTTGGGATGTTTGAATATATAGGCATTGTTTAAATTACAATATTTTATTAAGTTAAACTGTTTAAATTACTTATTATTTATAATTTTAGCCCTTGCGCCACTTGGAAGGACTGCTGGTAGAGCTCATAGCAATTGATGTAAGTCCCTTACTTCCGTAATACGGTACTTGGGAGTGACTGCTGGTAGAGCTCATTGCAATTGCTGTAA
Organism: Malus fusca; assembly: GCA_035220775.1. Taxonomy (NCBI): domain Eukaryota; kingdom Viridiplantae; phylum Streptophyta; class Magnoliopsida; order Rosales; family Rosaceae; genus Malus; species Malus fusca. Next base: position 31,899,121 of record CM069060.1, on the reverse strand, counting down.
GTCCCCTACTTCCGTTATACGGACACTTACATTTATGATCATTTTTGTGTTAAGACGATACAGTTATAACTTATAACCGTTTTACATAGATCAACGCATATGTATATCGAATTTACCTGCATTACTCGAACAATTTGCTTTTCGATTCGCGAATGGAATTAATAAAGAACCAATATCTGTGTAAAAGTTTAGTTTCCAACTTTCTAGCAGTGAAAATGTTGCCCTTTCTGCAGACTACACCCTTTCACACACTCACTTTGATATGGTTAAACATATATATTCAAGATTTTGATCTCTGTGTGATTTGGCAATACTTTTCAACTAATATTCCTCTCTCTCTCTCATGAAGGCACTCATTGCATTAAAAAAAGGATCCCAATTAATCAAGTATAGCCTGAAAGGGAAGCCAAAACTTTGTCCATTCAGAATTTCTACTGTGAGTAATTTCCTTAAGAGAAGAACAAGTTTGAATCACTTTTTTTGAATTGTGTTTATTATAGTTCTTTGAATGAAAATCCTAATTTGTACAAATTACAAGGTATGTTACCACTCTCCTTAATCTACATATATGCAATGTGCAAAATTACATCTGTTCTCAAGAATGAACCTGTTTTGTTCCATCCTTCTGTTAAGGATTATAATTTATATAGGATTTATAAGTTTTCTCTCTTTCAGGTTACTTTTATGTTTCGAATTAGTTGGATTTAGCATTCTTCACAAGCTTTGATAATTGTTTAATTTCTAAGTTTTGTTCCATGCATGGTTGATTTTCTTTAATAATTGTTGAATCGCTTCTATATTTGCTTGGTACTTAGGATCTAAAGCATTTTTTGCATCTTAGGTAAAATCGTTTTAGTTCTGAATTTCTTTTCTTTGATTGATTTTGGTTTGTTTGCAGCACTCAATGTCAGATTTTGAGATCAACGGATCAGCTCACTGTTGCGGTCGATGTTGGGGAAGGTGATGCGATGTTAGAAATTAGGCTGCGAACAGGTTCTTTGATCAATGTTCTTATTAATGCTGGTGCATTTGTGCTCGCAATCAAAAAGGTTGTTTGAATGTCTGTGTTTCTGTGTTTCTTCTTTGAATGCAATTACAATTCTGAGTTTGTATTTGTTGCAAATTTGAGGAATTAAGTTGGTATTGCACTGATTATGTGTAACGTTATATGGGCTTTAGGATCCACACATGGCTACTCATGTGAGTGAGAGATTTGCGGAGACTGACCGGTTCAAGGTAATGCCATATTTTTGTCATATCTCAATATGTCTTGTGCTACTAAGAAATGAGCTCTTCTCTGGCATTTTGGACAATTGGAAATTAAGTCTTATGCTTTTATGTTTTTATTGCCGATGCCATTGTGATCACTTTAGCAAGTTTTGTCACTTAAATTTGTAGGTTTTGAAAGAGGACTTTGTCAAATGTCGCATTCACTCACATGTGTTGTCATTGTTGGCATGTGCAGAGCCATTGGTCTCACCCCCGCGATCTTCCACGATTCCATTTTTCCTTTCTTTTAATTTATTTTTAAATTGTACCTTCCTCAACACGAAAAACAAAGAAACATTGATCCATGGAGACTGCAATTTGTGGGAGAATCCATCGCTCCCCCAACCATGTCTTCAACCCCAAACCAGATTCTCTCCATTTTTCTCAATTCTTTCCCTCTTTTCAGATTTTGGGTTTCCCTCAAAATCTTTGATTTCTTCATCAATTGTAAGATTAGGAGTAGATTTTCTTAGCTCCTTTAATTCAAAGCTTGGATTTATTTATTTATTTTTTTAATTTTAGGAATTTTATTATCTTTTTATCTAACTTTATGAAATTTAATGTATAATTGGCCTAGAAAATTGATTCTCTCTTATGGGTTTCCTTTTTTTTTCTTTCTTTTTTTTTTTTGGTAAAATGCAAGTGTTCTGTACTTATTTTACAGAACATGAATTGCCAAGGGTCAACACTTGAGAAGGTGATTTGGGTGGAGGTCGTAAAGATGGGCATTTGTAAGTCTTATCAATCTTCAATTTTTATTTTTCTTGCTTTTATTTTAGTTTCTTATTACTAATTTTAATTTTGGGTGTATTTTTTACAGTGGTTATCAAAACGAGGTTGTTTATGTTGTTTTGATAGGTTTGATCATGTATAGAAGCATTTGATAGTGAATACATGCAGAGTGCTTGACAATTGAAAAGAAGTGTCGAGATTTTTGTTGATCCCCTTATGTTGTGATGCCAATTTACGGTACTTATCAAGTAAATTGGTTGACTAAAATGGTATTTTCTGTAACTGATTTAGTTGTTGCTATTGTGTTCTTAAGCATGACGTCTGACTGCCAATGACATATTCTATTATTTTTACAGCTACCAGCACCTAAACCTCCAACAAAATGGAAACTTTTGCCAAAACAAAAGGTATATCATTGTTGTAGGAGCCGAACAGTACCTTATGTTTCTTTTTTCTTTCTTCTTCCCCCCCCTTTAAGGCTTTGTTTTGGTTTCTCATATGTGGCCATTTGGGGATTGAGAAATGTAGTTGGAATTAAGATTTTGAGAAATTGGAACATCTTTAGGAAAATGACACAAGTTGGTATAATGTTAATGGTTTGCAGATGCTTAGTAGACTATCAATAAAATTGCTATAAATGAAATTGCTATCGATGAAAATGGGAAAGAAACTTGGGGAGATAATGTTAATTGTTTGCAGATGCTTAGGAGCCTCTGAAACTGCTTAAATTTTATATATTGAGTTGCATAAAGTCCACTAACATACGCAACCAGAGTCAGATTGCCACCCTTGGTGGTATTATCTTTGCAATGCATTTAAAGTGGGGATTTAGAAAATCTAATAATAAAACTGAATTATATGTTCCACGCTTTTCGTTTTCATTTTGGGTTAAAAGGTTGGAGCTCTGGATTGGGATTTTCCTTTATTAAACTATAATTTTGTGCTTAGGAGCAGCCTCGCCCATGAGCGGCCACTTGGTGCGATGGCAAGTGCCTTCGCCCATAAGCGGTAGGTCTCGGGTTCAAGACTTGGGAGCAGCCTCTCCATAAATGGGGGTAAGGCTAGCCGACATTCACCTCGCCTAGACCCTGCGTAAAGCGGGAGCCTTGTGCACTGGGTACGACCTTTTTTTGTGCTTAGGAGGAGGCTATATGAAACTGCTTAATTTTTTTTTAAACATGGAACTCTTTTTTCACTGTAATCTGTTTTGTTAAAGGTAATGATAAAGATTTATCAATTTTGTTTGTTTGGGGGGTTTATGATCAGAACCCTGATGAGACCTTCAGTGTGAAAGGCTTCTGGTTTCATAAGTCACAACAAAACTGAATACCAAATGTGAAACACCCCAACCCTTCTTAGGGTAAAACGACGTTCTAAATCCGTTTCCAATGTCCGTTTTCCCAAATTCAATTTCTATTATATAGTTTTATTTATTGGACTCTTTATGTGCTTAGGAGCAATTATTGTGACGTTTCCGTCTTCGCTAGTGGCGCAGCTTTTGGCGGCGAAGTACAGTGAGTGGACCCCTTCTAAAACTACATGATTTGATAATTTAATTGCATAAATGATTAGCATGCCTACGGATTTATAATTTGATTTATGTGAAGCCTGATGATTTAAGATATTGATTATCGTCTCGTGTTTTTTGGTGAGGAATTAATTGTGGCCTATATTGAGCTATATTTTAATATATACGGTATTTTCTATAAAAACCATGAACTGGTAGACTATCTGATAGATGACGATAGGATGCTAGAACATGTTTTTGAACCCCTCTTTATAGTGTAGACGATGATCGGTAACCTACGCTATGAAGTGGTATTTGCGAGAGACGTAACTATTTGTGCGTACCTAGTGGACACTATGCCGCCTGGGGCGAGGATCTGGTGTTGGCATGTAGGCCGGGAGAAATAATCCCTAGCGAAAGGCTGAGGGACACAGAGACAGGCATTTGGGCCGGGAGGGAGTTATCTCTGGCTACGGGCACAGAGACTGAGGTGCAGGCACTGGGCCGGGAGTTATATTTATTCAGTGATCTTTCTAGCAGCACACCGCGTTATACGAGACGATTTATGAGACGTTTACTGTTTTGATTTCTGCGATGAGATTCCGCAATATGGCTTTTGAGATATTTTTGGCATGCTAGGATTTTTATTAAATCCATCACTTATTATGCTAGTAGTTTTCATTTATATAAACTTTGGGGGTTAGTATCTTGATAACTATTTTATTATTATTGTATATATATAAACTTGGTCCACTCACCTTTGTTTTACGCCCCCATTCAGGATTTAGAATCAAGGCACATAATCCCGGCGTCAAGATACTTCCGCATCAGCATATTTGAGTCATCTCGATGTAGGACCCATTTCTCTATTCATTCAATTTTATCTCAATTCTTTTTAGCGATTAGGTTTAGTGGTATGTTCTGAACACGTTCCTAAATTATTAACTCATTGTTTTTAAATTCATAAACTTTATTTATTTCTTATTCTTAGCTTTTGTATCAATTAATGGCTTTCGTCACCCTCGGGTGTCGGCCAACACGTGTCTATCCTGGTATTCGGGGAATATCAGGGTCGGGGCGTGTCAGATTGGTATCAGAGCGTGGTTTGTTCAGAGCATACTTAGGATTCTCTTCTATTCTCGTAAAGTTTCGGTTTTGACATCATTTGGATGTCAGGACTTCTAGATTTGGTGCCAGTTGGCGGAGTTATGCAAATATCTCTCTGTTTGAATTGTCACCTTCTGGTTGAAATTCGAGAATTTGTGTCGGGATTGTGCCTCAACAGTGATGAAGTGGATTGTTGGATGATTTTCAACATCGAATCGATACTCAGCGACGTGTTTTAGAAATCTTAATTTAAGGAATTCTGGTTAAGACCAGTCGTAGATTCGAAATGGCGATGCCACTCTGCAACATGCGTTCCCTAGGAATTGCGGGCGGAGTCGGCTCTACATCGAAATCTTGAGAAACTCCTCAGTAGCAGACGTTATTCTCATTAATTTCCAAAATGAGTTGCAATTCTCGTTGTTGTTGTAGTTGGATTTGGATGATGAATATCCAGTCTTGTTTGGATAAGCAGATTCCTTGAACTTCACTTGGGTTTGGTACTTTGTGGTAAACCCTAGTTCCTCGTTCGCGTACTTTTCGGCGAAGATGAACTTAGTCTTTTGCTTGCAGCCTAGCTGTTCAGCCTTGTAATTTTCAGTGTAATGGCTTGAGACTCTATCATATTCATCATTGTACTAAGATCGAACTTTACTCTGAATTCCCCTGAACTCATTGAGCTTTGGTTTGCTCAAGGGCATCACTTTAAGGTAGCTAATTGTGTCACTATATGCATACGCAAGCTGCTTCGTATCTTCCTTCTTCGTCATTCTGTTGATTCAGAGGTTCTATATTTAATTTCTGAACTTTGAAACAACTCTCACAAAGTATTGTGAATCTCGAAGTGTTTTTGACCTCGTCAAATCTTATTATCAGTTCTTAAATATTCCTGAGTTTGGACCTATTTCCTTTTTGGCTAAGAACCAGTTGACCATACTGTGATGATTTGCAAAATAATCATAGTGATTTCTATTTCTGCATCTTTATCTTCCTTCGCTTGTTGGTTTCTCAATGTAAAATTGAATCATGCCGGAACAATAGGAGTTTGTTCTTGGCGTGGTTTCTGGTTCAAATCCTGATTTCTTGTAATCTATCTTTTTTATGGAATTGTTTTGACCCTCAAATTCTTGAGTTCAACCTTCTCGACATGGTTTCTCGCCTAATCAGTGAGAAATTCATGATCGATCGTTTCGGTGAAAGTGGGCACCCAGTTCGTGTTGATTCGGACAGGAATGTTGGGAGCATAATCTTTTCACAAGCTTACCAGACTTACCAGAAAGAGTTCCACGTGGGTGTGAAGTATGAGACTGGTGAAAATTGTGGTGCTGAAGGTCAGCATATTGTATCACCATCTTACTAGAATTCAATGGCATCACATCGGTTATTTTCCAACGATATGTGTTCGTCTCGACGCATATTTCCACTGCTTCACTTCCGAACTTTATTGTTGTGAGTACGTGGTTGTTAAAACATTTCTAGCAGATCTGTTTGGTGCATTCTGGAATGTCACTGCAAGACGGTCAAGCGAGAATTGGATAATCTTTGCATTTATCTAGAAAGAAATATGCAACTAAGCAAAAATGGAGAGGTGGATTGAGCACTACAATAGTTCCCAAGAGATACTGCGTGTTGAGGAAGATGACTTCTCGTTTTCTGCTTGCTTGGTTCGAGCTTTTGGGTCTACTACTAACATGGTAGCCAATTCTCTTGAATCTCAAGGTACAATTTTCAAATGGGTTCTTTACTGGTGAAATTCTGAAGTAGTTGGTCACATTTGGAAGAACTGAGGAGGATAGGATGCTTGGTGCTGGATAGAGTTTTACGACGACAGTTTCTGTTTTATTTGGTTTGGGTATGGCACTTTTTACGACATGGTACGATAGTTTTTCATGGACAACACTGGTTGACAGAAAAGTCTTGCGAACTTGTATTCGAAAGATCGATCCTACGATATGGGAAATTATACACCTTTGAGGAATTACTACTTGCTTATCGAGACAACAAATGTGAGGTCGATATTGCGGGCTGCAGACCGTTGTATCGATAACTTATTTGTTGGGTTCGTTAAGTAAGTGGGCAAAATGATTCGTCTACAGCAGCTGATGCAGATTCAGAATTGTTATTCTAGAGACTTGACCTAAAGACACATCTGTTTTCGGAGTACGTGACGTTTCGAATTCTTGGGCGAGACCCGCTCTCATTTTCAGTTTTGGTTTTCAGTATAAGTATTTTGAACTCCTTTTACTCTAGTTAATTGTTTTGACGTTACAAATGTTTTTGGAAGAGTATTTCTGTTTTCATTTTTTTAGTTGATTTGAGTTTTGATCTATATATTAGTACATATCTATTTTGGCGTTATCTGGCCTTAAATTATTTTGTGTTTTCAACTGTATATTTTATTAAAGTACGTTTTCTATTTTTACACGGATGGGGAAAGAAAGTATGAGCCTGGAGGCACAAAAGATGGAATCATTGCAGCCGATCGCGACGGCGTGGCATTTTCCCTTTTGTGTAACCGCTCTTACCTGATCTCTTCGTTACATATATGTATATTATTCTTTTTCGTATTTTCGAGTTTTTCAATGTAGTATGTTATTTTAAATTTCGAGGACGAAATTTTTTATAAGGGTGGTAGATTGAAACACCCCAACCCTTCTTAGGGTAAAACGACGTTCTAAATCCGTTTCCAATGTCCGTTTTCCCAAATTCAATTTCTATTATATAGTTTTATTTATTGGACTCTTTATGTGCTTAGGAGCAATTATTGTGACATTTCCGTCTTCGCTAGTGGCGCAGCTTTTGGCGGCGAAGTACAGTGAGTGGACCCCTTCTAAAACTACATGATTTGATAATTTAATTGCATAAATGATTAGCATGCCTACGGATTTATAATTTGATTTATGTGAAGCCTGATGATTTAAGATATTGATTATCGTCTCGTGTTTTTTGGTGAGGAATTAATTGTGGCCTATATTGAGCTATATTTTAATATATACGGTATTTTCTATAAAAACCATGAACTGGTAGACTATCTGATAGATGACGATAGGATGCTAGAACATGTTTTTTAACCCCTCTTTATAGTGTAGACGATGATCGGTAACCTACGCTATGAAGTGGTATTTGCGAGAGACGTAACTATTTGTGCGTACCTAGTGGACACTATGCCGCATGGGGCGAGGATCTGGTGTTGGCATGTAGGCCGGGAGAAATAATCCCTAGCGAAAGGCTGAGGGACACAGAAACAGGCATTTGGGCCGGGAGGGAGTTATCTCTGGCTACGGGCACAGAGACTGAGGTGCAGGCACTGGGCCGGGAGTTATATTTATTCAGTGATCTTTCTAGCAGCACACCGCGTTATACGAGACGATTTATGAGACGTTTACTGTTTTGATTTCTGCGATGAGATTCCGCAATATGGCTTTTGAGATATTTTTGGCATGCTAGGATTTTTATTAAATCCATCACTTATTATGCTAGTAGTTTTCATTTATATAAACTTTGGGGGTTAGTGTCTTGATAACTATTTTATTATTATTGTATATATATAAACTTGGTCCACTCACCTTTGTTTTACGCCCCCATTCAGGATTTAGAATCAAGGCACATAATCTCGGCGTCAAGATACTTCCGCAGCAGCATATTTGAGTCCTCTCGATGTATGACCCACTTCTCTATTCATTCAATTTTATCTCAATTCTTTTTAGCGATTAGGTTTAGTGGTATGTTCTGAACACGTTCCTAAATTATTAACTCATTGTTTTTAAATTCATAAACTTTATTTATTTCTTATTCTTAGCTTTTGTATCAATTAATGGCTTTCGTCACCCTCGGGTGTCGGCCAGCACGTGTCTATCCTGGTATTCGGGGAATATCAGGGTCGGGGCGTGTCAAAATGAATAAAAATCTGACCATAAATGCACCACTTCTTTACTCCATATTTATGCACATATCTCCCAATACATATGCACTGATGAGACCTTAAGGAGGTTATGATATGTTTCCCAATTATTAAACACACCGAGATAACTTAACAAGTTAAGTCCGATATCAGGCTCAATTGTAGGTTGCCTTTAATTATTATATCTTTATAAGAAACATTAGCTTATATGTGCACTAAGTAAACTAAGGTCATCTATTATAAGTTTCCCTATGTCTTCGATCTGTTTACAATGTGTGTGTTATTTGTGTCTGATTGGTTTTTCCCCTATATTTTCCTATGTTGTCTATCTCTTTATATGTGCACTAAATAATTTGATCAGTGTGTCTGTATTATTTGTGTCTAATTGGTGTTGGGTATTTTCCAATTTGGGCTCTTTATTTACTTAGTGTGCAATCCAATGTCTTATCTGGTTAGAGAGAAACATAATGTTTGACAATAAGATGTCTGATATCTGATCCAATCTGGTTATGTAGATATGCTGAATAAGTAAGGATTGTTTGCTGATTTAGTTGCATATCGAGTATCTAGGGATTGTCTTTTGTCAGTAGATGATTAATTGTAGATGTAATACCCCTTAGTAGAAGGAAATTAAGGTGCATTAACAAGAAAAATCAAGATAACGTGTACACAAGTGGATTAGTATTTTTGCTGTCAGTTGGTGTCCAACCTGATGCAAGCATCTTTTGAAGTGAGTAATATCTTTTGAAATGTATATAAAAACCAAGCTGCTTATCTTACCGATCCCGTTCACTCATCTATCCCTCTATTCATTCAGGATTATGTTTAATTTATTCAGGTTCAATGTGTCTTATTTATGTAGTTAAGGCTGGTGCATTCAAGTCCCGCAACAACGTACGGGCATATTTGCTAGTTATTATTCTTTTACTTATGATCTTTGTTTCAATATCTCTCTACTCTTCTCTTCCGTATGCATCTTCTTTGTTATTTCCTTTTCCTTTACCGTGCGTGGCATCTTCAGTTTATATGTCGTCTTCTTCGCTGAATTTGTCATAAACCCAAGTGGGCTGCAACTGCATTCAAATTCTTTAGTCTCCTTCGCTGGATTAATTTCGTTAGTATATTTGTCATGTAGCAATCAATCCGTTTTCGACCTATATCAAAGCCCTGCAACCATGAGAATTCAAATCCGTAGACCAGTTTCATTGTCGATGTCTATGTAGGAAATGTTCATACTCTTTGTACCAGGTCATGATGTCAATAACTATAAGCTCAACACGGCACCTATCCCTCGAATCGGATGAGAGAGGAGCACTGGAACTACTGATTGTATCAATGCGAGGGGAACTATAGACACACAGCTATGCGAATATCCAGGGGTCATGAAAATTATAGGCTTTGGCAGTTCAATCGGATCCATATTTTTGAAAGCCAAGCTGACACCCCATCTGATATCGAGTTTATGAACTTGAGAAACAGTACTAAATGAATTCTGGTCACTGAAGTCAGCGATCCACATCGACTATATCGCGATCATCCTAAGCAGCATTGACAGTTCCACATGAATAAGTCATGGTCTGGTGATACAAAGAACAATGATTTAATCTTTAAATTGTGTTCTGGCAACTTTAGGAACGACCAAAATCCACTTGTTCAAAAAGTGAGACGACAGGCGACAGTAATCTAGTCGTTTAAGCCAAAAATTGTAAGTGCAGGTTGGAAAATTGAAGGGAAGGCTCAATGGCCCTTAATTCTGTCCACATCCGAAAGACTTCGAAATCAAGTTGACCCAGTAATGCAGTGTTTCTACAAGTTAAGACAGAGAAACTCTATCCACAAAACTTTGTCATATGAAAGGTATGGGGAGCTAATTTCCACAGTAGACAATGAAGTTCACAATTATCTGCTCCACAAAACTTAGTCAACGTAAACGTGTGGGACCGAGGAAAGCTATTTCTATGGAAGTCGAATACTCCGTTCCTTATCGTGGTTGCGAGATGACCACTACCCTTTGCAGCAGGATCATCATCAATAATCGTGTGGCGAATATGAATTTCTATTTCTACTCGCATAAACTGTAGTCCATGCATGCATTAGGGCTTGTTTGGTAACATTTTGCAAAACAATTTTTCTGTTTTTGAGATACAAAAACAAATGTAAACTAGGATGAATTCGTAAGCAATATAAGGAATGGGTTATGAATGCAACATATATAAGAGAAAACTGTATGCAGCCTTAACTAGGAGAGAGAATAGAAGAAAACAAGATGAAATGGCCCTTTTTCTTGTTTAATTATGTACTACACTCACCATGCTGCCTTTCGATATTTTTAGAGTTCGTTTGGATGTATTTTTAAAATGATTAAAAACGTTTTAGGTGAAAATATTTTTGGAATCAATCTTTAGTAAAGATGCAAGTAAATCATATAAAGTACTTTCTGGAAGAAGCACATAACCAGTGTTTCTTGCAAAAAACACTTTTAAGTGCTTTTGGAACTTAAATTTTTTTTTTCTAAAAGCGCTTTTAGTTATTTTAAAAGCACATCCAAATGAATCAATAACCTCCAAATTTGAGTTTATGTTCTTATCAATTTATTCTTAGCACTCTAATTTATTTACTACGAATTACAAGCTGCGGTCGTTGTACCCTTTCGCAAAAGTAAGGAACAATCCTTTTGTCTTTTACTCACTACACGTCTAGACCGATATTGAATATAGTATGTGTTTTTGACTTAGTAAATTTGGATTATTGTAATTTCGATGAAGTTTCTACTTTTCCACGTCAGAAATGAATCTCACTTCGAGGAAATGAAGGTCTTGCATGTGCTTATAAGTAGTTAATGAAGTTCACAATCATCTGCTCCTAACCACAAACTGAGGAAGCTATTAGCGTTTGAAACCTCCGGTTTCCTCATGGCAACCATAAGAGTGCTACCCCTTACAGCTAGTTTATTCATAGTATTTCTAGTTGTTGGCTTTTTCTGTGTAGTTTGCAGTGCTAAGGATGATCGTCATCACTGTGCACCTTCTTCCTGTGGAATCATCACCAACATACGCTACCCCTTCCGACTGAAACATGACCCGGACAACTGTGGTGACCAAAGGTATAACCTGTCTTGTGAGCAGAATCGAACAGTATTGTACTTGTATTCAGGAAGATACTATGTCCAGGCAATCAATTATGATAACTACACAATCCGAGTTGTGGACGCCAATCTTCGTGAGGGTGACTGCTCTTCAATGCCTCATTATTCATTGGCTCAATTTAACTTCAGTGACCAGGATCCATATAACATTCGGGAATGGACAAAAAATAGGAGTGGGATGTTCAATTACATCGAAATATCGAAGCCTATAATTTTCCTGACATGTGAAACCCAAGTGAATTCTCCTGTCTATGTGGATACTGCACCTTGCACTAGTCCTATGAGTAGCTCAAGTGGCCATGGTTTTGTAAAGATTGGTTATTTAAATGCCTCAGATATGAGGGATTTGTGCCGAATAGATCTTACAGTTGCGACATCATGGCCTGGTGCAAAGGACATGAACGTCTCCTACATAGACATCCACAAAGAGCTAGTCTATGGGTTTGAACTTTCATGGTTGCAGAGCAAAAGCAGACATAGTTGGAGTACTTGCTACATCGATTGCGACACAGGGAAAGCAGCTTGTAGTTCTAACAGTATGTACTTTCTTATTTTTGGAAAAATCAGTCTCCTTGTCCGGTTTGCTAAAGTTTTTTTTTTCATGTCAATATTCTTCATACATGATCCCTACTTATGTTTTCTTGGATGATGCAGGCATAATGAAGATGATCATTTACGACTGCGTACAATGTGAGAAATTTTATAATTTTCACTTTTTACTATCGGCGAACCCTTCCCAACTCTCTCTCTACTAATTTAAAGTTGTTTCTTGCAGCTATCTATTTCGGGCTTCTAGCCATTGGTGAATACTTCTTATTTGTGTTTTTAAATACAAAATGAATTTTCAATTTGAGACAGTTGAATGCAATTTCGAAATATTTCCTCTTGATTCTTATTTATTTCCATTACAGTAAAATTTGTCCTTCAAGCAAGAACTGTACTCGGCATTCCATGTGTGATTGTGCTTTTAATCTATAAATGGAAAAAGCGGCACCTATCAATGTATGTCCTAATTGAAGAATTCTTACAAAGTCACAACAACCTCATGCCAATAAGGTACTCCTACTCCGACATCAAGAAAATGACCACAGGATTCAAGGACAAATTGGGCGAAGGAGGTTACGGCTCTGTCTACAAAGGGAAGCTTCGGAGCGGCCGGTTTGTGGCGATTAAGATGCTCGGTAAGTCCAAAGCTAATGGACAAGATTTTATCAATGAAGTTGGTACCATTGGAAGGATTCATCATGTCAATGTGGTGCAACTAATTGGCTACTGTGCTGAGGGATCAAAGCGTGCTCTTGTATATGAGTTCATGTCAAATGGATCTCTTGATAGACACATATTTTCTAAAGAAGGACCTGTCTCCTTGAGTTGCAAGAGAGCTTTTGAAATTTCACTTGGTGTGGCTCGTGGAATTGGTTATCTACATCAAGGGTGTGACATGCAGATTTTGCATTTTGATATCAAGCCTCACAACATTCTTCTCGACGACAATTATGTTCCAAAGGTTTCTGATTTTGGGCTAGCTAGACTCTGTCCATTAGATGATAGCAGCTTAACGTTGACCGCAGCAAGAGGAACTATCGGATACATAGCTCCTGAGTTGTTCTACAAAAATATTGGAGGTGTGTCTAACAAAGCAGACATCTATAGTTTCGGAATGCTACTGATGGAAATTGCAGGCAAAAGAAAGAACTTGAACGTTGCAGCACATTCGAGCCAAATTTACTTTCCTTCATGGGTTTATGACCAATTCAGCGAAGGAAATGACATAGAAAGTGAAGGTGCCACGGAAGAAGAAAATGAAATAACAAAGAAGATGCTTATTGTGGCTCTATGGTGCATCCAAATGAAGCCTAGTGAGCGTCCTACTTCGATGAACAAAGTAGTAGAGATGCTCGAAGGAGAAATTGAGTGTCTTGAAATGCCTCCAAAGCCTTTCCTTTACCCACAAGAGAAACCTGTAGTGGATGATGAAGATGATTCAGAAACAACATGGTTATCAGGACCATCGAAAGATGACGTCGAAGAGTCACAAATTTTAATCCAGGATGCTGATGAAATAATGTAGCACCAGTTAGTCTGCATGACGTCCGGGCATAGTTAATTTGGCTAGACATTTGTGCTTCCCCTTATACATCTAAGTTTGAATCTCCCAGCGTGATTTACAGTAGATTGATTCCCTCAAATAAAAAGAAAGTTTGTAGCAGTAATCGGGGTTATATCCTATAGCAACGTAATAAATTTTCATTTATGATTTCTGTACTTGTTTTGTCAACACATTATGCTTCTCCTGTTCTTAATTAGGGCCATCTTTTTCTTCCTTATGTTATTTTATTATGCTTTGCTATTCCTCATTAGGCACTTGTTGTGGGTTATGATTTAAAAACAATCAAATAAGTTGGCTTAGAAAGATGGACGAGAGATTTTAAGCAATGGGGAATAATTTCCTCAGAACAAAACAATATTCAGGAACAGAGCATGCTTCAAGGAGGATAAACCTTTTGTTTTAGACTTTACTAGCAAAAATGCCCGCGCATTGCTACGGGAGTTGAATGCACGAATCTTAAGTACACGGATTAGACACATGCAACTTGAAAAAAAAAAATTAACAAAATCATGAACGAAATAAAGGATAGATGAGTGAAAGGTGAAAAAGTAGGTTGTTTTTGTTTTAGCAGCTAATCTTTCAAGCATATATGTTCAAAGCAACAAAGATGTAGTGTGCTTGTTTCCATAAGTTAGAGAAGGAAGATGCACTCCACACATATTTTGCCTCTGCAGTTTCGGTGACATAAATAGCCTGTGGGAGAGTTTTTTTTTTTTTTTTCCACAACTCAAAGTTTATTTGCCACAGCATCTCTGCCCCCCCCCCACCCCCCCCAAAAACCCGTAAAAATAACCTTACAAACAATATCAAGCAACACCATTTAAGAATCTAAAAACAGCCCAAACTAACCACACAGACAGGACAGACACCGAAACACGGAAACATGCAACACAAAACCTGTAATTAGATCTCAATCACAAAATGGCAAAACAAAATTCCTAATCTAACTATCCCTATACTAATAGCCCATCCAAGCAAATACAATTCTAATGGGGTTTAGAACAAATAAACCAATCATCCAATTCAAATGGCGTTTGGAACAAATACAGCAATCATTCAATTGGAACAGGGTTTGTTACAAATACATGCTAAGCTATCTCAAGCTTTGCATAAATAGAGAGATACAGATACGTGCACAAAATAGAAAGAAGCCCAGTTCCATTCTAAGGTAAAACGACCAAATGGATGCTTAGTTATCTCAATCGTGACATAAATGGACAAATACTGATATGCACACTAAATTGAAAGAAACTCAGTTCCAATATAAGCTCAAACGACAAAAATTGAATTATATATTTAAAATCTAAGCATGAAAGCTTCACAAATATATAAAAACAAAAAATTTTAAAAAAAGGTAGATAGCTAAATAGCCTTTGAACAAAGATGAAGGCGTATAATTATATACCTCAAAACGGCATGGAACCAACTTCTTCCTCAAATGATCCAAATCTCTGTAATCTGCAAAGAAAGTAGATCCGTTAGCAACTTAGACACTTTCAAATTTAAAAGAGGAAATCTAAAAAATTCTTGCTAAATGACCAAAATATATGGAAGAGCAACAAAAATGATATCCATTGAAATTGCAGTTCCTCTGTTAACCGAACGAAAACAGAACATGAAAATGAGATTCTGTTTATGAATCCAATTTGGTGCATAAGGGAGAATTTCAGCATTCAGTCAATTAAAAGTGTTAAATGCCATTTCTTCAAATTAAACCCCTACCAATTTGTGATCAGCTAATTGTTTAACTCAAGCATCTGATTCCTCTGTGTTTAAGGTGAGTGCTTTTGTATATCGAAATTAAATTCCAATCCAAACTCAAATTCCAAAACAATTTGTTGTGGTGCCCTTCGTGCATATATAATCCATTTTCCTCTTTTTTCATCTGGTCTATCAGATAAATGTGAGTACTTATTGAGTGCATTTAAACCAAAAAGTGTTGACAGAGGCATAATTGGAGAAAGAAAAGGTCTTTATATCAATAAAAATCAAAAGATGCTTCATAATTGGACATAGAAATGAGTCTCTCTGAACCTTCAGTTGAGAACTTTGTTATCCAACTATTATATCATCTATAAGCTAGTCTGCTATGCGAATCGTGTTTCCGGTGTCTTCTCAGTTTCAAAAAACTCTGATGTGGAAATTATTTACTGTGAAGGGTATAACAATTAAATATGAATTTTTTTTATGGTGATGCACTCGTAATGTTTGTGCACCTTTGTGAGTTCAGAGTGCATCACCACCGTCCCCCATATGACCCACTGTCAAACCCACCCAAACACCATCTTGGTAACCTAGCCCTGATGCTACATGCCCAATCCCCCCTCTGCTAACCCCTCGCCCCTCTCCAGATTTCCCGGTCCTGTTGAGCCACCCCTGACAGGCATTCTCAGCAAGTAAAAAAATAGAGGCATTCGCAAACAGAAGATACAATATACAGTAAAAGGAAAATAACAACTGAGGAGAAAAAATAAAAACCAAAAAATATATAATCAAACATCCCTCCCTACTTAAAAGCTTGTGGTGCCAACTATTTCATTTGACTGAAAATTACATGTTTGAATACTCACAACCTGCTTGCTTGATAGCCATTTTTTCTATCTCAGTGTTTTTCAAAATCACTCATAATCATTTTGGTCCCAATTCTAAAACAGAAAAATGGCAAGAAAAGGGCTTTTTGCAAAAGCATAAGTACATACCAATTCGGCAGTGAATCCTCGTGATTCCTCCTGGGACCTTGATGAGATTATTGCTGGTGATCTGAAGATAGAAAGCTTCAATTAGGGTGGCTTGTTTTCTGAGTGCACAGAAAGACAAAAAGGGGAAACAGGGTTCCTACCATAACACAAAACATATTATTGTATACAATGGAATACCTACCGCTAAATAAGAGCAACGCTTTAGAAGTAAAAAGTTGAAATTGTTTACCTTGAGCACAGAGGGCTTTCTAGGCTGCAAAGAAAAGGCCCAAAAAAAGAAAAACCAGAGTCTCTTGAAACTGAAAACAAAACCAAATTAAATACACATGTATGATCAAAACCCCTAAAATTACAAAAAGTAAATTTGAATAGAAAACCCTCTTATTGTTCATCTTCATCTGTGCCAATCAAAACTGATTCTTGACAGAATGTGTGTGTGTGTGTATGTGTGTGTGTGTGTGTAAAATCTGCGTTTTTGAAATATATAGTTACCCCTAATTGGTTACCCTGATTTCATAGTCTCCATAATTGTTAAGACTTGGAAGCCCACTTCCTACAACCAATTTCAAAACATGCATAGAAATTTTGCATGTTTGATTTCTAAAAAATAATTTGTACCCAAGCTAGTAGAACTTTAGAAATTTATCTTGCAACCTAATCTATTGCCCAGTTCCATTCTAACGTAAAACGACCAAATGGATGCCTAGTCATCTCAACCCTGACATAAATGGGCAAATACTGATACGCACACTAAATAGAAAGAAACTCAGTTCCAATATAAGCTCAAACGACAAAAATTGAATTATATATTTAAAATCTAACCATGAAAGCTTCACAAATATAAATAAAAAAAGGTAGATAGCTAAGTAGGCTTTGAACAAAAATGATGGCGTATAATTATATACCTCAAAACAGCATGAAACCAACTTCTTCCTCAAACAATCCAAATTTCTGTAATCTGCAAAGAAAGCAGATCCGTTAGCAACCAAGACACTTTCAAATTTAAAGCCACATTCTGCAATTTAAGCTAAGTAAAGTTAAACCCTCAATTAATCCCCAACTACAAACCTGAATTAAACCTTCAATTAAACTCCAAATTAAACTATTAACAAAACCCAAATTAAATCAGCAATCACAAAAGATAAAAATACAGCTATTAAAAGCATTGCATAACTGAGAAAGCTACATTTCTAAGAAAGATTAAAACCTTTTTACAAAACACATCTACTGAAAAGCCTCACAGTTTTAAAGATTGGAAGTTTTTGCTCAAATTTTGTTTCCTTCATCTGTTTAAAGTTCATTTTCTCTCTCTGTTTTACAACTCTACTCACACATATATCAACACTCAAACTTCACTCTAAAGCACAATACTAAATCAAACTAAAGTAATTATTAACTGTGCCCTGCAATTTTCAACAGGAAAAAAAATTCAAATACTCTGTCTAACCACAATTCACAAAAGCCATTTTCCTAGAAAATTGGTCAATCAAAATAATGTACAAATATTTATTAGTGACACGCCATAAAATTGCAACAATAATCGGGCTTCTTAACTGAAAAGCAAGAGGTCAAAATTTCACAAAGGAAAAAAATAACCCTAGCTATAAAGAATGTAGAAATGTTCAACCATGACACGACCTTATATTATTCCATAACCCAACTTAATATCAATCCACAAAGTGGAATTATAATGCTTACTTGTCACAAAGGGCATATGCTACAATGAAGGCATTGGCCAAACTTAGTGAGTTGCAGCACTTAGCAGCTATCTACATACCAGAATAAGGATTTTGGAGATGATAGCAGCTTTCGGGAAGACTCAAAATCAAAGATTGACTTGGAAAATGTGAAATAATCAAGTGAAATTAACATTGTCCTGATAATAAGCTAAGAAAATCATATTCATCATAAATCGGTAACCAAAGTCACAAAGTAGGATTCCTCTTACAGTTAAGGACACGTTTTTGTTGTAGCACCAACAAATTGAAAATCATATTCATGATAAACCAGTAATCCACTTGCATGTTCTTTTCCCAATTTAAACTTCTATCAGTAATTAACCACAAAGAAATACTTTCAGTTCCATAGGCCTTTGAAGGGGTCAAAGCTTTCAGTGGTCACTATTTTCAGATTCAGTAAAGCATGTGATCTTTAAACAATCCTGAAAAATAAGTACCCGTATACGCTTACAAAAATGATGTATTATCAAGAAGAAATTAGAATATCAAAGTCCTCAACAAAACATGGGGCACAATTATCACAATTAGAAAAATCACTTCTTCCAGTTATAAATACACAAAGGTAGGGAAAATCATAACTGGATCAAATATAAAAGACAAATTTAAAGAAGATGCTCAAGGAAACATTTTATCAATGAAGATTCGAGAAGGAATATGGTCAAGAACGAAACTATGAGGAATACCAAATACCTCACAGGAACACAAACTACTTGAATGTACTCTAACGAATGTATATCCAGCATTCTCTAAAAACTATCTCCATCCTACCTCATCATCATCTACCCTTAAGCACAACCACTAAAATTGTAAAAGACCTGAAAACCATGATCTACACCACAAATAATACTACTAATCCATAAACCAATCAGTCATCAAGCATGTTCCTTTATCTTTTCCTAATTTGATTGTGTATTGTATTTATTTTGCAATGCTCCAAAACAGTGAAATGCACATGATCAGAGGGATATTCAAAGGATGAAAAGCAGAAAAGGAACCTGAATTCAACTTGTTGAGAAGGAAACAGCAGCAAAGCATGAAGAAAACAGAAATGAGCACAATGCAACACCCCAAGTTTAAAAGACACGACCTTACGCTAACAGTGTACAAAACAGTGCACCAAACAGACTTATCTTCCTAACACCCAACTAAACAGGCTATAAACATCCATTACAATTTTGCCGAAACAAAAAAATGTCAATCATAGTTTTAACAAAGCAAATGGGAAACAAACAATAAATAATGATTTCTGAATAGTGTTTTACCTGTTGAATCAGATGACAAAACTGAAAACCCTCTCCTCTCCCATACCTCCCCAAGACATCCTCTGCTCACCAACCCCATGGGGTAGCCCGTTAACCCCAAAAAACGCACCCCAATCCTCCCTCTCTCTCTCTCTCCCTGTCCATCCGTCCCTCAAAAAGTGGGAAAAAAAATCTACAAACATCTCTCCCACTTATGAAATCGAGGATCTGCAGCAATGGTGCTGAGATCCCCACTCCTCCCTCTCCCTCTCTCTGTCGCTCTCTCTCTCTCTCTCTCTCTATCGGAGGCATGGCCTCCCATCCCCGAAACCCTCACTGAATGACAGGAAACCCAAACTCACCCCAATCCGTCTCAAACGCACAGGACAAAATTGCCCTTGCAACCCAGCCCCAATCCCAGGCCAAACCTCACAGTTTTGTTGTAAATAGCGTGAAATCGAGTGGCTCCCTGATAAGACATATGGACAAAATTACCCTCTGAAATTTTGAGAATTACCCTCCCAACCCATGCAATTCGGCCGGTATTGTTGTAAATAGGGTGAAATCGAGTGGCAAAGAATGAGGCAGCTACAGTGCCGTCCCCCCTTCAATGTTAGAATAGATAATAACTAAGGAGGTTAAAGAGATTTGATGAGCTAATTAAACCTCAGGCAGAGTGTCACTCACATAGGCCAAACGTATAACATATCCCAAACCTCACTTAAAAATACAACCAAAAAATAGAATGATTTCATTCTAATCTCAAAACAAAAGGCTAAATATTAAGCATTAACTAATGAGAATTAAAATTTGTATAAACTCAAGAATTCAAAGTTTCAAAGGTGCCATTGCCTTGGAAAAAAGTACAACCAAGATTTGGCAACCTTGGCATATCAGATACCCCAAAAACAAAAATAACAAAGATTAATCCAAAAAAGAGTTCAAAAGTTTAGAACAGCAAACAACATAAAAAAATTACAGAACACAGTAAATAATACAACTCGTGCAACACATAGACCACATACTCAAAAGAAGTAACAACCTGCCCAACTTCTACTGCTTGCAGCAACTTTTCCTCTGTGAGAAAATCACAATAGCCCTGCAAATAAGATGTTACACCAATGAGTGTGAGTCAGCATAAAGACAATGAACATAGAAAGCTCTCATGGAATTACCATATCCACCACTGGAGAAAGAAAAATGTTATTTAATAGTCTTTCATGTCAAATGTATAATGTGTACATAAAGTAATGCAGATAAAAAATGAATTTAAAAGCCCAAAAGTAAGTAAAAATCTACTTGAAGTGATGTGTACACACATATATAACGACTAAAAATGTGGTTTAGAGTCTAGGCAGAACCAGATGTTAGCATCGGCTCTATTGTACCAGATTACTATATCAGTCTAGAGCTCAATCAAGTGCCAACTCAGCCATGATTAAGTTAGACAATTAAATCATTCAGTTGTACTAAAGTTAATTAATAGTGTTTAGTTGTTGATGAGCTGCATTAGTTGATGTATGGAAATAATCCAGTTCAAGTAATGAAAAAATAAATTATCTCTCTTCGAAAGGGAAGTGTAGACTTCTCTCTCTAGCTTCTCTCTTGTAACTTATTAGAGCTTCTTTGAAGATCAATCATAGTGATTTCTTCATTGCTTTCACCAGATATTTCTATAGTTCTACACTATTAGTCCAGTTGACAGAACAAATAGCAAGTGCGATTTTATTCGCTGCTTCGAATTTGTTGTAAAGAATATACCACCAAGGGTGGCAATTGATTCCTGTAATAACATACTATAAAAGTAGAGGTATGGATAAAAAAGAAAATGCTTCCTTTGAAAGATATAGAACAAACCTGAAATTCAACGAATTGTCCTTTTACAAAGGGCAACACCAGACTTGATTTCCCAACTCCAACATCCCCAAGAAGCACCTGAAGAAGAACATCAAACAAACCAAACCCACATCAAAAACCCCAAAATTCGAACCCCAGTTTTCCTGAAAGCAAAAACCAAATCAAATCCGGCAACCAAACACAAATTCTCCCCAAAAAGAAAATATTTCAACAACCAATACCCATTAACGATTTAATCTACGAAAGAAAAATCTAAACGCAGAATCACAGATTAACAAACTGAAAACCCAAAAAAAAAAAAAAAAAAAAAAAAAAAAACTGACCTTAAAACAAAAGAACAAACAGACAGAACAGAGAAATGAATCCCAAAAGAGAGAAAATGAAACAAATAAGGGAATAAATAGAAAGATGAATCCCCAAAACCTGACCTAACGTACTAAAAAATGCCAACAGATACAAATGCAAGAAATAATAAAAAATTAAGATTTTAGTTCAAAATCCAAATGAAAAAGACACTTATCTGAACATGCAACAGGGCATGGACGATCGGGAGTGAATCCCGGACTGAGGGACCATGCTTGGGCCTGTTCACCATCCCCACCCTTCCCTCTCTGTTTCTCTCCCCGTAATCCGGACGACCCATCCTCTTTCTTTCACTGTCACCCACCCAGTCACCATATCAAACATTGGGGCACTGACATCCTAATCTCTCCCTCTCCCCCTCCCTCTCTCTCTCTATCGCTCGCTATCTCTCTCTCTCTCTCTCTATCGGAGGCATGGCCTCCCATCCCCTAAACCCTCACTGAATGCCAGCAAACCCAAACCCACCCCAATCCGTCTCAAACACACAGGACATAATTGCCCTTCCAACCCAGCCCCAATACCAGCCCAAACCTCACGGTTTTGTTGTAAATAGCGTGAAATCGAGTGGCTCCCTGATAAGCCATATGGACAAAATTACCCTCTGAAATTTTGAGAATTACCCTCCCAACCCATGCAATTCAGCCGGTATTGTTGTAAATAGGGTGAAATCGAGTGGCAAAGAATGAGGCCACTACAGTGCCGTCCCCCCTTCAATTTTAGAATAGATAACTAGGAAGTTGCCCCACGCTTCGCTACGGGTTTTGAAACTATTATCCACAACATACGTGAATAAATTGAACAGAAAGATGCAATACAAAGGCGACACGAATGGAGTCACACCCTAAAATGAACCAATGCAGATAAACACATTTCACTAGAGTAAATCCAACAAAACCAGAAATCAATACAGGCATCTCTAAAGAATTCAAATAAACAAGAGATGGGTGAAGTGAGCTGATAAGCAGTTTGGTTTTCATTAATTAAGCTGACATCAAGAGCCACTGTACAATCAAGATGATGAACTTAACTCTGTTTACAAAAGTTCTAATCGCAAAATATAGTCTGCATAAGAAACATAAGCGGCATCCAGTTGTCTGTGCGCACAACATGACAAAATACATGTCCTGCAAACTCCATTGTAGTTTTAGCAGTTGGCAAAAAATTCTAAAAACTTTCTTACGGTTCTTGCAGCAGCTAAGCTTTCAAGTGGAATGACCAAAATAAATTACGTATCTGTGATCCCTTGTACCAGTGTATCATTAAGATCTTCACAACTCATTTCTTCTGGGAATGAACATCTTCCACACTGAAACGCAAAACATAAATCATCATTTAATCATTGCTGTTGCAATAGATTGGATTTAGCTATTCGGGTAAAAAAGGTATTGTAAATTACCCCTCTTTGATCTTCATTTGCGATCTGCTTCTGAGTGCACTGATGAGAATTTTGTCTGCGGGTTCAAATTTGGGGACAACCAATTTGCAGAATTCCCCATCTATTCTTGCTGAATTAGCAGACTTTGCTTTCAACAAACAAGTCTGGGTGTAACGAGGAAAAATAAAACGGGAAAATTGAAATTTCAGATAAAACATTTAAACATAAAAAGGAAACAAATAAACAAAACAAAATGAAATACCAGATAAAACACTCAATTAAATAACTAAGCAGAACAAAAAGCCAATGACAAAAAATATGACCATATGAAGCAAATCCAAAGCACACCCCAGAATCTTAATAAAGACATAGAAATAAGAAGCAGCTTTCAAATAAAAAAAAAAGACATAAAACTAATTTAATAGTACCTAATTTAGCATGTGGGGGATTCAAATTGGATGTTCATAACTAATAATATTTCACACAAAGTGTTTACAAATAGGTAAACTGTGTCCTAAATCAAGTGTATATCGTGTTGGACTCAAACCGAACATTAACCTGCAAAATTAAAGTTAAAATGTTTTTGTTTCGAATGATCTGATACCTGAGAATAGAGAAAGATATATGATGGTAGAGAAAGGCCAAAAAGAAGAAACACCCATTCACTAAACCACCCCTTCAAATCAACACACAGTCAGCATGCAGAGAAAGATCGCTTTGGACATAAAGATTAACATTTTACCTGCAAGCCCACTGTCTGAGATAAACAACACCAAATCATTGTATCCCTTTAGAAACTAAACAGGATGCTCCACCTTGACCCAATGACCGAAGACACTGCCTTCAAAAAAATATGGGGGCAATAAGACATATATTAGAGAAAACAATAGAATAGGTTATAGAGAATATGTTGGAAAATAGGCACTGGTTGTATACTGACATCAATCATTACAACCCCTCTGGCTCTAAAACATTGAAGAAGAAATATCTGCAGTAGTTTGGAAGCCTGAAACTACACGCAGAAAGTAGATTAACGTGGGTCAACTACATCTTCATGGTCAGTCTAATTTCTAGTATTACGGGTATAAAATAATTGAAGTGCAATACGCGCCAATAACCATGTATCAGTAACGTAGGAAACATATGGAACTAATTTCAGGAATACACAATACAGGGGCGTTACAAAGCCCAATAAAAAAAGTTCATAACTTCGAATTATCTTATCATACAATTTGGTGGAGCAAAAACTAAAACTACCAACATCAATATGCAGTGTTTGTCATAAAACAACAATTTCATATCCATTACCATTATCCTCTAATGCTCTGAGCAATCTTAACGTTGGCCTGCAAATTATTCGGCCCCTCACATGTGGAGGTATTATATGCTTATTTTGTCAACCAAATAGAGATCATTAAACCTGAGTAAATTTCCACTTAATTAAGTTCTAAACACTTTAGTTAAATCTTAAGTTAAAAAGAGCAGTTCAATTTGACTAAAAATACATAAAGGAAGAGAGACAGAACAAAGAGTTGTAGAAACCTGTAGAATGATACTAAACCTGCAAGTTGAATCAGAAAAATATTCAAACAAATCAAAAAGCCAAAATTATTCACACGATCAGTAAATTAATAAAATAAAATAAAAAGGAAAATGCGTATAAGTTCATTGGAAATTAAACGTGTGAATCAATATTGCTATAAAATTAGCTACAAAGCTAGGTATATTCACACTCAACCAAATTAAATGGAGAACACATAAGTTTACACACAAGAGTTTCACTTCTTACAGTTTACATAAAAAGACTCCATAACGTTTTGTCATCCATAGACAAAGATGTGATCATCTAGAGAGTGATTACTTAATACTTACCCAGTATTCTTCATCCAGTGTGGCCTCTCGTGCAACAAATTGTCCAAATTCCAACTTTTTATCTTGATCTAAATCTTCATCTGATGGTTGCAGCCGGTCAAATTGCAGATCAGAATGCTTTGATGGTTCACAGTGAGGAATAGTCTGTGTTGGAAGCTCTACTGACAGTTCTTCCATCTTCCTTGGATGGAAGAGAGGAGAGACCCACACGGTGAGAGGGAGAAGAAGGAGAGGAGAGAGAGAGGTAATGGATCTGATTATGGGCGACAGACAGAGAGGAGACGGGAGAGCAAGGTTTCTGAGAGAGAAATGGAGATGGAAGCAGATCCCTGAAATCCCTTGTCTCATCTCACGCATTCCCTCAACCCGACCCTCAAATCATGCACCCAATCCCCCTCTCTCTCTCCCCCAAATCATGCTGTGAAGCCCTCTTTCTCTCCCCCAATTCCTGCACGCACTCCACCGACACCAGAACCCCGACCCTAAGTGTAAATTGACCGAACTGCCCCCAACTCATATCCGTTGGATCTGGATTAAAGCAGGCAAAATGGTAATTTTATCTACCCACCGGACAGCCCACTCCAAAAGCTCAGTTGCAGAGTTGTAAATAAGGTGAAATCAGGTGGCAAACAATTGACTGTAGCCAGGCCAATGCCCCCCAAAGTTAGGCCATATCCAACCGAGGGCAAAAAATAGCCCGAAAATCGTCTCCAACCGAGGGCTAGGCTAGAAGGCTCGTGGGCCCCATAGAATCTGAAAGGGCCAGAGGGTTGGCCCAATCCAGCCAACTAGCCAGCACCGAGCTAGGCCAAAAATTCTAGCATTCCTGTCGGATATAACCAACATGAATTCTAGGCCAAATTTCAAATGCAATAGCTAGCTGACATCAGCTAGCCGTTATCTTATTTATTTATTTATTTTTTATATTTTTTTTTACACAATTTTTTTCCTATAACTTTTACTTTTTTGTTGAACTTCCTATAATCTCTATTTTACAAAATTTGTTTTATATTTTTTCTAAATTATATTTTTTTCCTATAACTTCTATTTTAAAAAATTTGAATTTAATTTAAGTTGTTGTTTTTAAATAATAAATTATGTTGTAGTTTTTTACAGTACTTAGCCGTTGGATTTGAATTTGAATTTAAGTTGTAGTTTTTAAATAATAAATTATGTTTGGCCCTTTGGCCCTCAGTTGGATACAATTTTTTGTGACAGGGCTAAAACGAGCCCTATGGCTCTTTGGCCCTGGGTTGGAGATGGAGACAAATATGACCTTGTATTGTTCATTAAAATATTAATATCTTGGAGGGCCAGAGGGATAAAACGAGCCATTTGACCAGCCTTCAATTGGAGATGACCTTAGCCCTCTCTTCTTAACTACTTTCTTGATTGGTTGATACAAATGGTGTGGATGCCTTCTTTTATAGGCATGGATGGAACCTTGGAGAAGTATGGAAACATCATGCTAGAGACATATAGATAATTCCACTAACTTCCTAAACTAGAATTATCTACACTAATCTTGCATGTTGGTGGAAACCTCACCATTCTTCTAGACACCAACTTAAGAAACAACCTTCTAGTCCTTTCTACAAATGACTGCTTTAACTTGGATAATCAAGCTAACCAACTTTACTGAATGTTCTAGAATTCTTTATTCTAGATTTGTGTAGGTTGTTCAATGAGATGGGGTTGATTTCTTTAACATACTCTAAGATATAGTGTGCTATTTTCTATTTCTTATTTTCTTAAATTAAATTTCACGACTGTCTGCTATTAAAAAATTTATCTTTTGATGAATTTTGGCACATATGTTGGAAATTTGTTGTGGGTTAGAGGGTAGGTATAATGTGACGACCCGTCCCTACTTTTCACAGAAATTTTCTTTTTGTTGGTGTAATTTGACGGTCATACCTTTTTTCGACAAAAGTGGAGTGTGACGTGGAAGTGGTTTTCGGCTTTCATTTTCATTTTATTGGTTTCGTACTAATTAGTAGTCGTCGCTACGAACGCGTGGACGCGAGTTAGACCCGATACGGATCTATAACGAAAAAGTTACGTTTTGTTTAAGTACGTAATCACGAGTACTTTTGTACACGCGCGTACAAATTAACAGTGTTGGAAACACTGTAAGGAAGCATATCTTTTACATTAAAAATTGTACAAAAATCTGAAATCAAATCATTCCCTTGATTTGTGGATTCATGTTCCCCCCTTCCTAACAAATCAATTTTCTTTTCCACCAATCCCTTTCGTCCTTTCCTTTCTCCCTAAAACCATCCTAACCAATCACTTTCTTTTCCCTCAAACTTGGCACCAATCAGAGCACTTAAACTCACACTCTCTCTTCTCTCTCTCCCCGAAAGCTTTATCTCATTCTCTACAACATACACACATACACACAGGCACGCCAAGCCACCTTCACCGTGTGGTTCATTCTCCGGTGGCCTCACCACCCTCGAGAGCCTTCATTCTCGAAACCTGACCTGGAAGAGGTCCCTCATCCTTTCTTCTTCCTTGCACCTTGGAACCACCAGGGTTCTCAAGTTATTCCGACGAGTTTTCGCCGTTCATTACTTGGGTAAGCCCCGGGAAATCTTAAAAACCTTCATTTCATTCCTATGGGTCGATATTGATCTCGTGTGCATGTTTTGATTGAATGTTTTAGCACAGAAAGCTCGAGGATAAGAGATTGCTCAGTTTTCCAGCCAAGGATCTGTGGCCATTTGGCCAACTTTCAGACCAAATTTTCGATTAATACCGTCAATGTTTAGACTTCTAGTAGGTATAGATCTATTCCCTACATTTCTAGCTTTATATTCGTCTTTGTATCACTGAAAATGGATAAGAATCGAACTAGAAATTAGCCTTCAAAGTTGGGAAGAAATTCCTCGATTTCTGGAAATCTTGGACCGTGGCCATTTGGCCACTTTCAAGCCATTTTTCGGCTAGCT
Organism: Malus fusca; assembly: GCA_035220775.1. NCBI lineage: Eukaryota > Viridiplantae > Streptophyta > Magnoliopsida > Rosales > Rosaceae > Malus > Malus fusca. Next base: position 31,871,250 of record CM069060.1, on the reverse strand, counting down.
TTGTCCATGGCACGACCCCAAATAGACATAGATATATTCCCTGCATTCCTAACTTTATTTTGGTTTTTGAATCACGGATTTTGGTTGAGAAATGAGCTCGTTTGGAGCTCTAAAAGTAAGGCATGCAACCTGCAAAAATCGCAGGTTTCGTGAAGAAGGCGCGTGGGCGCGCGTGAGGGAGCCGCGTGAATGGCGCGTACCACGCATGACTACCAGTGCAGCCACCTTGTGGCGGCGCGTGGGCGCGCGTGAGTGGACCAAAAATCATTCTGAAAATTTGTTTAGGTCCGTGACGTCGAGTAGATCGATTTCGTATATTTAAAATCCACGTTTAAGTAATCTACGGAGGTTTTATTTAAGTTTCCATTTATGTGTTATTAAACTAAGTTAATTAGTAATTTCACGTATAAGGGAACATATTCCGGGGACGTATGGACTTAAGCCAGGCTATGAGGCTTCGTTTCGACTGCGTATCAGTGAGTGGGCAGTTTATTTTATACTTGTATATGTTTATAGTTTCCATAATTGCGTATTTACTTCACTTTTACGCTCTTATTGCCAAGTATTCGTTGTTGTGAGATAAATTGCGATAAATGCTGCTATATGGTTGGGATATTACTGTCATGACATACATACATATCTGTACATGCTCATCTTGCTACACCAGTGTTAGTACTCGCCCCAGGGCCAGGGCCAATCCTTCATGTGTATGTTCACCTTGCACCGTTCGCTCGCCTTGGATCCAAGTTAGGTGCCAGTCATGTCGGGCAGATTGCATTATGCAATCCGACTTGTATGTGACCGTGCTTCTGCACCAACCTTCACGTGATCGTAGTACTAGAGCGTATTGATTACACCCAGTCTTTTCGGGTAGAATTGCATTAGGCAATTCCGACTCGTGTGCTAGCATATATTGATAAGCAATTGATTATCTCATAATTATATTACTGTGGCATTTGATATATCATGACTTTGCATATTTCTGGTTATAATGTTGTTGTGTTATTGTTTACATACTTACGTAGTATGTTTTAAGGAAACTATACTTGTTTTACGGCGAGGAGTTAGTATATTCGAAAATAAAGGTTTTTGTATAAGCATTGTTTTGCTGACCCACTCAACTTTGTTTTTCGCCCCTCCAGGTTTAGTAGTTGTGCTTACGTGTATACGAGGATTCTGGGAAATCTTAGGAGATGGTTACCTTCAATGGTATAACCCTCATCCTATTTACTATGTTGTCTTATGCTCTGACATCACGTGTGAAAAGGATTCAATCCCGCTCACCCACACACTCTTTTGATTAGGCACTTTTAGGTTTAATTTATTCACTTTTTTCCACATCACTACACTTTATGGCTTCGTCACCTTCCAGGTGTCGGCCAACACAACTCGATTCGGAGTCCAAGGAGACATTCCGGGTCGGGGTGTGTCAGTTTGGTATCAGAGCTTAAGTCTAGGCAGTATTGCATTCATCACACACGTGATGTAAGCATTCTTGGTTCTTGAACCTAATCTTCGAATCTTACCACCTCGTTGAGCACGAAAAATGTGTTAACTTTTACTCAAGTTTTGGGCACTTTAGACAACTTATCGTCATTTTAGAGAATCGTTTTGGAAATTACCCCTAGACTTTAAACGACGAATCTTCCTACCAAGGAAGTTTTGTTTTGGGAGAAATGAGTTGCTAGCCCCACAGTTGGGCTAATGCATTAAGAGTTGAATCACCAGGGATTTACTAATTGTTTTTACCAACCCTTCAAATTAGGAAACCATAAATGGTTTTGTTTCTTTGGTAGCACTTATTTGTTTTCCCTTTCTTAGAATCTTGGCGATGTAACATATTCTAGAAATCTCGTGAACGATAATCTAGTGCTAAAGTGGTATCATTTAACGAAAGACCATCTGAGGGACAATCACTTTTGGTCCATGTTAGCACTAATATCTTCAAACGTACTAATGTTCATGCTGGATCTTCAGGAGGAAGATTGACTCTCGATAAAGTTTAATTCCAAAGTAGATTATTAGCAAGTTCTTTTTCCAACCTTGGAACTTTCCAACCAACGCTAATTCCCAGATTTTCCTTTCATTGTTATACTCATCAATAAGGTGAGTATTGCGAGGGTGAGTTGTCATATCCTGGGGGTAACAGAAATCCCAAAAGCAATAATCAAATCCTCCTAGGATCAATGAACTACTTCACTTAACCAGTTCCTTACCAATCACCTGAACGGGCTCTAACCCGTAATCAGCCTACTGTGACGCTACAAGTCGATGATGATGTCCGATATCCAGAAACCATTGACCAGTATTTGGTGGTATGATTTCTGATACCGGATGCAGGTACTAGTATCTAGGAGTGATACCTCTAAGCCAGAATGCCAGTTCACAGTTTCAGGGTAACGAACAATGTTAAAATACCCTAAGCGCGTTAATTAGCGGCGCGACTGCTAACCTGATTTACAGTGACTACTTGAGCCGAAGAACTAAATCGTGGAAATTTAGGAGCTTACGAAGACCTTGTAGTACGTGGCATAGAGAAAAGAAGTAGTATTGTTCAATTCGAGGACGTATACTTTTGGCGTCATTTCTCAATTTCCTTCAGAGCCGTCACCAATTAGCGAGGTGAGGTACACCTCGATCCATTCTCTATACAACACAAGTTTTTCCTTGCATCTTTTCGAACCCTTAAGAGAAGACGACATGTAACTTTTATGGAGGGCCCTTGTCGCATAACCAACCAAACACCTTATCTTAGGAACCTCAAACCTATCCACAAAGCAAAAGGTCAAACCCTAGAATCGTACCTAGACTTCAACAATTCAGTCGGTTGACGACTAAAACCATTAGTCCTACTTCGAGTTGTTGTTCTTTCCGATTAACTATTGGAAACCGAGAATTCTTTCATAGCCTAACGAAATTCAGAGTAGTCTTACCAACGACTCTCTCTTCAATTTTAGTGTTTGGGAACACCAACATTCAGTTTATACCATTTCCTCAAGTAACCCTTGTTGGTTAGTACTTTCTTGGAAGACCTGATCTTGGTAAACGACAATCTTTCCTTTTTTCCAAAAAGGGTTTAGTGGAAGAAGGTTGAAATTCTTGCAAGGTATTGCAAAACTATGATATCTTGATCTTGTCAATTTATCGACAAATTGTTGGCGATCTTTTCGGCTACCGTGTCTCTCCTCACTTACGACCGAGGAAAGTTAATTTAGGTTGGGTTATTGCAAATGACTAAAGTTTCTAACAACTGAAGTGTTGTCTCATCTTACCCTTATTTTACACCTTTTGTTAACTCTAATCATTTCGAGATCCAGTGTGATGTGTTTTTTGGATGTTTCGACCGGGCAGAGGAACATGACAGAGTATTGCTTTTATTTTCCAATGGTTAGAACCATTCGAAATGAACCATCTTATTCATGACCTAAAGTCAACAGTCATCATCTTTATTCGAAAGATGGATGACACTTCTTTGTGGAGAAACGTGTTCAAATCTTCACTAACCTCACAAATTTCTCGAGTACACTTTCGCTGGGAAAGAGCTAAATTTCTGACAGTGATGAATGGAAGAACTAAACCAACGTCTATGATTGCATTATTGTGTACTACCCCAATCATGCAAGCGTATTGTTGCTACAACAACAAAAGATGTATCTACCCTTGAACGTCTTTAGCTTGTCTTATCCCATTCTAATCGGGATTTGTGAGTATCGATTTGACAATACTTACAAATGATCAAGAATTGTTCAAGTCGTTATAATCCCTTCTTATGTCTAAGTAGAGATAGGAAAAATATCGTTATACGTTCCTTGTACGAGTTTCTTGTACATGTAGAGATTTTGGTGATGTATGGTGATTATCGATTGATGTGGCAAGTCAATTCGCTTTTCGTTGGTTCAAAAGGACAACATTTTCACCTCTGGTGCTGGAAGGTATTCTAGTTAACCTTGGGTACGTGTCTACCCTATTGCACTTCGTATTGCACTGTCTAGAAAAACCATTGATGTTGGGAGTGCAATTGTGACCATTAATTTCTAAATCACCCAGCAATTACTCGGTTAAATGAATCTTTACCGTGCTGATTGGATACCTCGAAAACTACTATTATAATTGATGTTTTGCATTCGATCCAGCTTTCTCATACCCTAGATTAAATGGACTTGCTTTAATTCTCAAAGTCTCGAATATTCTTTTAGCCTTCTCGACGTAGTCACTATCTCAATAAGTTCGAGAGAACTTCTCTTTATAGAATTACTTACTAAGGCGTTGTGGACTACGTTGACTCGACTACATGGCAGGTGTGCCACTATTATATCTCATCGTGATGCGAGTTTTACTACTAGTTATTGGGATGGTCTTTTTGAAGGCCACGTGTAGTAAGTTTTGTCATCGGCTACATTTCACCTTCAGACTAACGGCTAGTCTGAGCGACTTACCTGGACCTTTTATGGTATGTTGTGTTTATCTGCTCTTTTGTGGTAGCATGATCGTATTAGACATTTATTTCTATTAGAACTGCTTGTAACTGCAGTTACAATTTTGGGTCTTGGTTGTGACACGTTTAAGATGTGGTTTGGAGATTCTTTGCTTAGCACTTGTTTGACGGAGGAGTTTATGAACAAGTGTTAAATTGTGCGAGTTCACAATAGAGAATTGCTTTATTGTTGTTGATACCCAATGAGGGTTAGTGTGTGGGCACGGTAGAGACTTGGTTAGACGTTGTTTGTGTATTTCCCCAATGGGGGGCATGATAGTAATATTACACCCTTGGGAATTTGTTACTTGCTTATCGTGACAACGATGAGTTATCGAGATCGCGGGCTGCAAACCGTAATATCAAGGACTTATTTGTTGGATTCGTTAAGCAAGTAAATAGGTAGATTCTTTTACGTTAATGCTTACCTAGTACTTATGTGTTTGTTGTATTTTACCTATTTATTACTTGGGCTCGACCCAAGGATATTACGTACTTCTTTCAGAGTACACGACGCGGGAGAGTGTAGTAGAGAAAATCATATGTTCAGTTTTAAATCAGTACAACTACTTTAACCTTATGTTGCTATGTATATGTATTTTCGGCGGAATGTTAGTACATATAAATATTTTAGACGTTTTATTTTTTTGCGAAAACTATTATATTACAGTATTGTACTGAAGAAAAAGGAAAGTATGAGTTGGAGGCATGAGAGAGGAATCATTGCACTCTGATCGTGACGGAATGGCATTTTCCCTTTTGTGCAACCGCTTTGACTTAATTTCTTCGTTATGTACACATATTTTATTCTTCCTATCTTTGAGTTTTGTGTAACAAATGATTTCAAATTTTGGGGACGAAATTTTCTTAAGGGGGTAGATTGTGACGATCCGTCCCTACTTTTCATAGAAATTTTCTTTTTGTTGGTGTAATTTGACGGTCATACCCTTTTTAGACAAAAGTGGAGTGTGACGTGGAAGTGGTTTTCGGCTTTCAGTTTTATTTTATTGGTTTCGTACTAATTAGTAGTCGTCGCTACGAACGCGTGGACGCGAGTTAGACCCGATACGGATCTATAACGAAAAAGTTACTTTTCGTTAAAGTACGTAATCACGAGTACTTTTGCACACGCGCGTACAAATTAACAGTGTTGGAAACACTGCAAGGAAGCATATCTTTTACATTAAAAATTGTACAAAAATCTGAAATCAAATCCTTCCCTTGATTTGTGGATTCGTGTTCCCCCATTTCCTAACAAATCAATTTTCTTTTCCACCAATCCCTTTCGTCCTTTCCTTTCTCCCTTAAACCATCCTAACCAATCACTTTCTTTTCCCTCAAACTTGGCACCAATCAGAGCACTTAAACTCACTCACTCTCTTCTCTCTCTCCCCGAAAGCTTTATCTTCTTCTCTGCAACATACACACGCACACACAGGCACGCCGAGCCACCTTCACCGTGTGGTTCATTCTCCGGTGGCCTCACCACCCTCGAGAGCCCTCATTCTCGAAACCTGACCTGGAAGAGGTCCCTCCTCCTTTCTCCTTCCTTGCACCTTGGAACCAGCATGGTTCTCGAGTTATTCCGACGAGTTTTCGCCATTCACTGCTTAGGTAAGCCCCGGGAAATCTTAAAAACCTTCATTTAATTCCTATGGGTTGGTATTGATCTCGTGTGCATGTTTTGATCGAATGTTTTAGCACAGAAAGCTCGAGGATAGGAGATTGCTCAGTTTTCCAGCCAAGGATCCGTGGCCATTTGGCCAACTTTCAGACCAAATTTTCGATCAATACCGTCAACGTTTAGACTTCTAGTAGGTATGGATCTATTCCCTACATTTCTAGCTTAATATTTGTTTTTGTATCACTGAAAATGGTTAAGAATCTAACTAGAAATTAGCCTTCAAAGTTGGGAAGAAATTCCTAGATTTCTGGAAATCTTGGACCGTGGCCATTTGGCCACTTTCAAGCCATTTTTCAGGCGAGCTTTGTCCATGGCACGACCCCAAATAGACATAGATATATTCCCTGCATTCCTAACTTTATTTTGGCTTTTGAATCACGGATTTTGGTTGAGAAATGAGCTCGTTTGGAGATCTGAAAGTAAGGCTTGCAACCTGCAAAAATCGCAGGTTTCGTGAAGAATGCGTGTGGGCGCGCGTGAGGGAGCCGCGTGAGTGGCTCGTGCCGCACGTGACTACCAGTGCAGCCACCTTGTGGTGGCACGTGAGTGGACCAAAAATCATTCTGAAAATTTGTTTCGGTCCGTGACGTCGAGTAGATCGATTTCGTATATTTAAAACCTACGTTTGAGTAATCTACGGAGGTTTTATTTAAGTTTCCATTTATGTGTTATTAAACTAAGTTAATTAGTAATTTCACGTATAAGGGAACGTATTCTGGGGACGTACGGAGTTAAGCCAAGCCAGGAGGCTTCGTTTCGACTGGGTATCAGTGAGTGGGCAGTTTATTTTATACTTGTATGTATTTATAGTTTCCATAATTGCGTATTTACTTCACTTTTACGCTTTTATTGCCAAGTATTCGTTGTTGTGAGATAAATTGTGATAAATGCTGCTATATGGTTGGGATATTACTGTCATGACATACATACATATATGTACATGCTCATCTTGCTGCACCGATGTTAGTACTCGTCCCAGGGCCAGGGCCAGTCCTTCACGTGTATGTTCACCTCGCACCGTTCGCTCACCTTGGATCCAAGTTAGGTGCTAGTCATGTCGGGCATATTGCATTATGCAATCCGACTTGTATGTGACTGTGCTTCTGCACCAACCTTCACGTGATCGTAGTACTAGAGCGTATTGATTACATCCAGTCTTGTTGGGTAAAATTGCATTAGGCAATTCCGACTCGTGTGCTAGCATATATTGATAAGCAATTGATTATCTCATGATTATATTACTGTGGCATTTGATATATCATGACTTTGCATATTTCTGGTTATAATGTTGTTGTGTTATTGTTTACATACTTACGTAGTATGTTTTAAGGAAACTATACTTGTTTTACGGCGAGGGATTAGTATATTCGAAAATAAAGGTTTTTGTATAAGGATTGTTTTGCTGACCCACTGAACTTTGTTTTTCGCCCCTCCAGGTTTAGTAGTTGTGCTTACGTGTATACGAGGATTCTGGCAAATCTCAGGAGATGGTTACCTTCAGTGGTATAACCCTCATCCTATTTACTATGTTGTGTTATGCTCTGACATCACGTGTGAAAATGATTCAATCCTGCTCACCCGCACACTCTTTTGATTATGCACTTTTAGGTTTAATTTCTTCACTTTTTTCCACATCACTATACTTTATGGTTTCGTGACCTTCCAAGTGTCGGCCAACACAACTCAATTCGGAGTCCAATGAGACATTCCGGGTCGGGATGTGTCATATAATCAAATAAGTTGGCTTTGAAAAAATGAAAGAGAGATTTTAGACATTGGGGAACAATTTCTAATAAACAAAACAATATTGGGAAGCAGAGCATGCTCATGATTGGTAAACACTTTCTTTCCAAGTTTATTTGCCAACATATGAAGGAGATATGCAAATAAGCATTGTTGTTCAAAATGAAGTTCGGTCCAACGCCGATGTTTGTCAAAAGAAAGAACATTGTATGCCAATTAGTGGGCCGGAAGTGCAGGCTGGCCCGGTCCTGGAGGGAATCTGTTATATCCCAGTTAGTACCAAAACTATTCACTAAGGTGTTGTGTACTTGCTTTTCCGATTTGTATGTTTGGCATTACGGTTCTATTTCTTTATCTTTGTTTCAATATCTCATCACTCTTCCTAGCTAAATAGATTATAGAATGTACAAGTGTAGGAATATAATTGTATTGATACAATTGATCTCATAAGGATACATACATACATACATATATACACACATATATATATATATATATATATAGGTCGATTGACTTGATGTACAAGTAAACCTAAGCCCACTGGGATTTACAAGACCTAGCCCATAAGAATACTAATTAGATTCTCCTACACTAACAACTAGAATACGTCAAACAATGCAGGTTCCTGCTGTGTATGTTTGATGGACTTTGCTTGACTCTCAAATTAAGGTGTATTCAATTCAAAGGCTACTTAAACAACTATGAATAAATTTCCCCATGTTGATCTTCTTTAACTGATCTGGTATGAGTTGGCTGTTCATTTGGACTTAAAATACTTGAAATCTCTACTGGTTTATCAACTATTTCAGACTTTGTATACTTTAATTTATAACTCGTGGTCTGGTAATACAAGGAACAACGATTTAATCTTTAAATTGTCATCAATGTGAAACTGTCATCTGACCGTGTCCCAGATGACGGCTGGTGTTCCAGTTGACGGGTAATTAACAATCATCTGCTCTTTTATGAGACGACAGACGACAGCAAACTAGTCGATTAAGCCAAAAATTGTACCAGTGCAGGTTGGAAATTGGAGGGAAGGTTCAATGACCCTTAGTTCTGTCCACATCCAAAACACCTCCAAATCAAATTGACCTACAAATGCAGTATTCTACAAGTTAGATAAATAAATTCTATCCACAAAACTTTGTTATATGAAAGGTATGGGGAGCTAATTTCCTTCTGCTTTTCCTTACTTCCACAGTAGACAATGAAGTTCACAATCATCTGCTCCTCACCTCAAGTCATTGATGTAAACGTGTGGGACTGAGGAAAGCTATTCCTCATTAAGCACCAGTCCATTGTCTTTACAAGATTTTTCTAAAGTAGTAAATATTACCCCAGTTCCATTCATCAATAATTGATTTGCCTGCATACGATAAATTTTAAAAATTCTCTTTTGACGAATATTTTGTCAGAATATTGGAAATTTGTTGTGGGTTATAGGGTAGGAAGAATCAAATAAGTTGGCTTTGAAAAATGAAAGAGAGATTTTAAGAAGTTGGGAATACAAAACAATATTGCTAAACAGAGCATGCTCATGGTGGGTAAACACTTCCTTTCAAACTTTATTTTCCAATACATTTAAGGAGAGATGCAAATACGCGTTGCTGATCAAAATGAAGTTAATTCGGTCCAACACCGATGTTTGTCAATATCTTGGACAATCAAAGACGAACCAAACGTTGAAAGAGTGAAAGGATATGTACTGCAGAAATTTGTTTCAAGATTTTGAACTTTCTAAATAATGATGAAGGAAGGAAGTAATGTTCTTGGTTAGTTATTTCATGCAGAAATCTTTAGGCGTGGCTTCAACGAAACGTAGCACTCAGTGCTATGGGTGCTTTTGAATCTTGTATTTTCAATCTCAACCATTCATATTTTGTGGCACTCAATGCTATGTACTATCGAGGAAAAATTGGAAATCTTTCTCGTATAGAAAAGATCAAGTGACTTTCTGAATTTGTTAAACAACCTTTCATACAGGCAAGCATCACTTAGTTCTAACTTCATAATCAATCAAGAGGTTCTTCTAGTGAACCTAGTCTTTCTGACAAATAATACAAGGAGAGCGTCCAAATCGCACTACTATATTAGTGTGATATATTTTTCATAGATTTATGTATTTTATCGTGTTCTTAAATTTGCATTTAAATTTTGTGTCCTGTGAACTTTTTATTTACAGATCTTTAAGATCTGTACATTTAACATAAGGACAGATTCACTTAAATGTTACCTGGTGCTTGTTTCTATTTGTTTGCACTGTGGGCGCCAGGGATCGAATATTATGCATAGTTTATACCAAAATTCTTGAGTGCTCCGGAGTATCGAATGTTTTAACCGTTAGATTTTAATTTTTTTATATTTTTAAATAAAGAATTAACACTTAAAATATCCGAAGTACCGAATATTCAAAAATCCACAAGAAAGTTCCAATTTTACAACATTCTTGTAAAGGTGAATAGGGGAGGGAAAAAAGAAGTTGAAGTACATAAGAATAATGTAGGTACCTTCGATCTGAATCCAAATTGGCGTAGGTGCTTTTCATGCTTCGGTATCTGTTAGCACATCTGTTATGTCCTAATTAGTACCAAACTAGTCACTAAAGTGCTGTATATTTGTTTTTCCAATTTTTTATGTAGGGTACAATAATAAGCCAACCTGATAATTTTAAACGCGGCTTTACCCTAAATTATTGTAATTTCTCCATCTTTTCTTAATTATTTTAAAAACAGTTAAAACAAAATAGCCAACCTAATAATCTTGACATTTGGAGCCATTTGTTAGAATATTTTAGTTGAAGGAGGAGGTAAATTTGGGAAAAGGAGTTCAGGTGGTAAATTGGCACAACTAAGTTTTTCTCTACGTATTTGAGCCAAAGCATTGCCACGAATTTGTAGATTAATTGATTACAGTTCAATTTAAAGCAAAACCTAAAATAAAATTGTATTCCTTTTTACGCATTATGTAGATTGGAGAAAATGGTTGAAATTAAATGAGCTTTGAGGATATATTTGTCCCACCAAAAGAGTTCTTACATTTTCATGATACAAAAATTGAGCTAGTCTCTCTGCTTTTTACGAGAATAACTTACATACAACTCCTGCTAATCATGTTATTATATATATATATATATATATATATATATATATATATATAATGTGTAAGGTTGAATGCTAAAACAAAAGGAAAGAATTATTATTTTTTTAATTATAAAGACGTGGTTCATGAAAAGTTATAAAGATTTGAATCAGGATCGTCCACCATTTTATTTATTCACACAAATTACGAGTGGTCAAATCAAAGCGATTGAATTTTCAAAGCAGCCGTGAGTGCCACGTGGAGGCATATGAACTCCCATCGTATAGCTAGGAAGCCAAGGGGAATTGGGCCTTAGAAAATACTAGTTGCTACCCCAAATCAAGTAGGCAAACTTTCACGGGTTTTTGGTATTTATATTTTTTTTCCTGAAACTAATAAATATTAAGAAATTGTACTAAAAAAAATATTAAGAAATTTAGCTACATTCATAACTACTTAAAACAAGAAATTAAATCTAAGAAAGATACCAAATCGGACACGAGAGGAATTGAGAGGAGAAAATAAGCGTCTCCATTTTTATAGGCTTAAGATTTTTCATATTCACATCAATGAGGATCTACAATATATATTAAGATAACCAAAACTTTCCCAAAGCGAATGATCGGTTTTACCTTACAAACTTCGATTTTAAAACAAAACCAAACCGAGTGCATGTCTTCGATTTGGACCATAATTTTGAGATAAAAGTAAACCAAATTGAACCATGTCAACCCCTAATAGATTAGTTCTTAGCCTTGTGCCCAAACCTAAATCATTATTTTCTTCGAAACTTTAACGAAAAGCTCCTGGTATTGTTCACTTTAACGAAAAACCACATTTTTACACAAAAAAATCAATCATGGTACTATTCACTTTACCCTTTATTTTGTCTTTATCATTAAAACTCAAAGTTTTCAAACCATTTTTATTAGTTTTCTTATTTTCTTTGCGAGCCCATTAGACTAGCCTACCAAAAGACTAGGAGATGGTACACGTGGATTCATCAAATCACTTTAGTAATACTACCCTTTACAGCAGGATTGTTATCATTAACTGTGAGCCTTCCTCGTAATTGTGTGACCAATATGAATTTCTACTTCTACTCGCAAAAATTGTAATTCATGCATGCGGTAGAGCTTTGGTAACGTTTTGCAAAACAGCCTTTTGTACAAATACAAAAACGAGTGTACGTAAATTTAAGAATTTTAAACTTTAATCTAAACCACATTAAAACCGTGGTGGCGATGTCAATACGGGAGAAAAAAAGAGTTAATCATCAAATGTTTTCCAAAACAAAGCTACTCAACTCAAGCATTGAAGATAAATGCAGCCGGGGTACGATTGCAACATATATAATCAAGGCAAAGATGATGAATACAGCCACAGATAAGGAGATCGACTAGATGTAAACAAAATGACTGGCCTTTTTTTAACCTCTAAATTTGAGTCTATCTTCTGATCAGTTTCTTATCAAGACTATAATTTATTTAATATGCCAACAAAGGCTACTTAGACAACTATGACTAAATTTCCCTATTTTGATCTTCTTTAACTGATCTGGTATGAGTCTATGTTCATTTTGGCTTAAAATGCTTGAAATCTTTATTGGTTAAGTAATGCTAGGCAGACTAAATTTCGGACTTTGTATACTTTTACTTTAATTTATAAGTCATGGTCTGGTAGTACAAGGAACAATGATTTAATCTCTAAATTGTCGTCTGGTAACATAAGGAAGACCAAAACACTTGTTCAAAAGGTTTATGTGATGAAACGACAAATTTCAATGTGAAACTGTCATCTGAGTGTGTCCTAGTTGACCGGTGATTAACAATCATCTGCTCTTCTATGAAACAACAGACGACAGCAAACTAGTCCATTATGCCAAAAATTGTAGTACAGGTTGAAATGTTGAAGAGAAGGTTCAATGGGCCTCAATTCTGTCCACATCCAAAAGCTTCCAAGTCGAGTTCTACAAGTTAGACAAATAAATTCTACCCACAAAATTATATGAAAGGTATGGGGAGCTAATTTCCTTCTACTTTTCCTTACTTCCACAGTAGACAATGAAGTTCACCATCATCTGCTCCTCACCACAAGTTAACGTAAACGTATTGGACTGAGGAAAGCTATTTTGTGGATGTCGAATACTCCGTTCTTTATCGTGGTTGGGAGTTGAGTGCTATACCTTACAGCAGGATCATGATCAATAATTGTGAGCCTTCTTCGTAATCGCTTGGCTATGTCTAGTTTTACTCGCATAAACTGTAATCCATGCATGAATTTGGGCTTGTTTGGTAACGTTTTACATAACAGTTTTTTTGTTTTACAGATACAAAAAACGAATGTAAATTAGGATGAATTCATAAGCAGTATAAGCAATCGGGCTATGAATGCAACATATAAGTAAGAAAAAACTGAATGCAGCCATAACTAATTTGTTTCAAGATTTTGAACTTTCTAAATAATGATGAAGTAATGTTCTTGGTTAGTTATTTCATGCAGAAATCTTTAGGTGTGGCTTCAACGAAACGTAGCACTCAGTGCTATGGGTGCTTTTGAATCTTGTATTTTCAATCTCAACCATTCATATTTTGTGGCACTCAATGCTATGTACTATTGAGGAAAATTGGAAATCTTTCTCGTATTGAAAGATCAAGTGACTTTCTGAATTTGTTAACCAACCTTTAAAACGGGCAAGCATAACTTAGTTCTAACTTCATAATCAATCAAGAGGTTCTTCTAGTGAACCTAGTCTTTCTGACAAATAATACAAGGAGAACATCCAAATCGCACTACTATATTAGTGTGGTACATTTTTCATAGATTTATGTATTTTATCGTGTTCTTAAATTTGCATTTAAATTTTGTGTCCTGTGAACTTTTTATTTACAGATCTTTAAGATTTGTACATTTAACATAAGGTTGGATTCACTTAAATGTTACTTGGTGCTTGTTTCTATTTGTTTGCACTGTGGGAGCCAGGGATTGAATATTATGCATAGTTTATACAAAAATTCTTGAGTGCTCCGGAGTATCGAATATTTTTAACCGTTGTATCTTAATTTTTTATATTTTTAAATAAAGAATTAACAGTTAAAATATCCGAAGTACCGAATACTCAAAAGTACTCAAGAAAGTTCCAATTTTACAGCCTGCTTGTAAAGGTGAATAGGGGAGGGAAAAAAGAGAAGTTTAAAGTTGAAGTACATAAAAATAATGAAGGTACCTTCAATCTGAATCCAAATTGGTGTAGGTGTATTTTCATGCTTTGGTATCTGTTAGCACATCTGTTATGTCCTATTCAGTACCAAACTAGTCACTAAGGTGTTGTATATTTGTTTTTCCAATTTTTTATGTAGGGTACAAATAATAAGCCAATCTGATAATTTTAAACGCGGCTTTACCCTAAATTATTGTAATTTCTCCATCTTTTCTTAATTATTTTAAAAACAATTAAAACAAAACAAAGCCAACCTAATAATCTTGACATTTGGAGCCATTTGTTAGAATATTTTAGTTGAAGGAGGAGGTAAATTTGGGAGAAGGAGTTCAGGTGGTAAATTGCCACAACTAAGTATTTCTCTATGTATTTGAGTCAAGGCATCGCAACGGATTTGTAGCTTAATTGATTATAGTTCAATTTAAAGCAAAACCTAAAATAAAATTGTATTCCCTTTTACGCATTATGTGGATTGTAGAAAATGGTTGAAATTACATGAGCCTTGAGGATATATTTGTCCCACCAAAGGAGTTCTTAATTACATTTTTATGATACAAAAGTTGAGCTAGTCTCTTTGCTTTTACGAGAATAACTTACATACAACTACTGCTAATCATGTTATTTTATATATATCATGTGTAAGGTTCAATGCTAAAACAAAAGGAAAGAATTATTATTTTTTAAATTATAAAGATGTGGTTCATGAAAAGTTATAAAGATGTGAATCAGGATCGTCCACCATTTTATTCACACAAATTACGAGTGGTCAAATCAAAGCTATTGAATTTTCAAAGCAGCCGTGAGTGCCACGTGGAGGCATATGAACTCCCATCGTATAGTTGGGAAGCCGAGGGGAATTGGGCCTTAGAAAATACTAGTTGCTACCCCAAAACAAGTAGCCAGACTTTCAAGGGTTTTTGGTATTTATATATTTTTTTCCTGAAACTAATAAATATTACTAAATTGTACTAAAAAAAAATAAAGAAATTTAGCTACATTCATAACTACTTAAAACAAGAAATTAAATCTAAGAAAGATACCAAATCGGACACGAGAGGAATTGAGAGGAGAAAATAAGCGTCTCCATTTTTCTCATTAGATAGCCTATTTATAGGCTTAAGATTTTTTCATTCACATCAATGAGGATCTACAATATATATTAAGATAATCGAAACTTTCCCAAAGCGAACGATTGGTTTTACCTTACAAACTTTGATTTTAAAACCAAACCGAACCGAGTGCATGTCTTCGGTTTGGTCCATAGTTTTGAGGTAAAAGTAAACCAAACCGAACCATGTCAACCCCTAATCGATTAGTTCTTAGCCCTGTGCCCAAACCTAAATCATTATTTTCTTTGCAAGTCCATTAGACTAGCCTACCAAAAGACTAGGAGATAGTACACGTCGATTCATCAAATCACTTTAGTAATGCTACCCTTTACAGCAGGATTATTATCATTAACTGTGAGTCTTCTTCGTAATTGTGTGACCAATATGAATTTCTACTTCTACTCACAAAAATTGTAATTCATGCATGCAGTAGAGCTTTGGTAACGTTTTGCAAAACAGCCTTTTGTACAAATACAAAAACGAGTGTACGTAAATTTAAGAATTTTAAACTTTAATCTAAACCACATTAAAACCGTGGTGGCGATGTCAATACGGGAAAAAAAGAGTTAAATCATCAAATGTTTTCCAAAACAAAGCTACTCAACTCAAGCATTGAAGATAAATGCAGCCGGGGTACGATTGCAACATATATAATCAAGGCAAAGATGATGAATACAGCCACAGATAAGGAGATCGACTATGGCTAAATTTGAGTCTATCTTCTGATCAGTTTCCTCTCAAGACCTTAATTTATTTAATATGCCAACAAAGGCTACTTAGACAACTATGACTAAATTTCCCTATGTTGATCTTCTTTAACTGATCTGGTATGAGTTGCTGTTCATTTTGGCTTAAAATGCTTGAAATCTTTACTGGTTAAGTAATACTAGGCAGACTAAATTTCAGATTTTGTATACTTTTACTTTAATTTATAAGCCATGGTCTAGTAGTACAAGGAACAATGATTTAATCTTTAAATTGTCGTCTGGTAACATTAGGAAGACGAAAACCAACTTGTTCAAAAGGTTTATGTGATGAAACGACAAATTTCAATGTGAAACTGTCATCTGAGTGTGTCCTAGTTGACGGGTGATTAACAATCGTCTGCTCTTCTATGAAACAACAGACGACAGCAAACTAGTCCATTATGCCAAAAATTGTAGTACAGGTTGAAATGTGGAAGAGAATGTTCAATGGGCCTCAATTCTGTCCACATCCAAAAGCTTCCAAATCGTGTTCTACAAGTTAGACAAATAAATTCTACCCACAAAATTATATGAAAGGTATGGAGAGCTAATTTCCTTCTACTTTTCCTTACTTCCACAGTAGACAATGAAGTTCACAATCATCTGCTCCTCACCACAAGTTAACGTAAACGTATGGGACTGAGGAAAGCTATTTCTGTGGATGTCGAATACTCCGTTCTTTATCGTGGTTGGGAGTTGAGTGCTATACCTTACAGCAGGATCATGATCAATAATTGTGAGCCTTCTTCGTAATCGCTTGGCCAATATGAATGTCTAGTTTTACTCGCATAAACTGTAATCCATGCATGCATTTGGGCTTGTTTGGTAACGTTTTACAGAACAGTTTTTTTGTTTTACAGATACAAAAAACGAATGTAAACTAGGATGAATTCATAAGCAATATAAGCAATCGTGACACGCCCCGACCCTGATATTCCCCGAATACCAGGACCGATACGTGCTGGCCGACACCCGAGGGTGACGAAAGCCATTAATTGATACAAAAGCTAAGAATAAGAAATAAGTAAGGGTTAGAAATTTAAAATACCAAGAATTAATAATTTAGGAACGTGCTCAGAGCATACAACTAAACCTAATCACTAAGAAGAGTTAAGATAAAATTTAATGAATAAAGGAGTGAGTCCTACATTCAAGAGGATCCGTAAATGCTGCTGCGGAAGTGTCTTGACGCCGGGATTAGGTGCCTTGATTCTAAGTCCTGAATGGGGGCGCAAAACAAAGGTGAGTGGACCAAGTTCATGTACGATAATAGTGAAACAGTTATCAAGATACTAACCCCCAAAGTTATATAAATGAAAACTACTAGCATAATAAGTGTTGGATTTAATAAAAACCCTAGCATGCCAAATATCTCAACAAATCATATATATAGCGGAATATCATCGCAGAAATCAAAACAATAAACGCATAATAAATCGTCTCGTAAACGCGGTGTGCTGCTAGAAAGATCACTGAATAAATATATCTCCCGGCCCATTGCCTGCACCTAAGTCTCTGTGCCCGTAGCCAGAGATAACTCCCTCCCGGCCCAGTGCCTGTCTCCGTGTCCCTCAGCCTTTCGCTAGGGATTATTTCTCCCGGCCCACATGCCAACACCAGATCCTCGCCCCAGGCGGCATAGTGTCTACTAGGTACGCACAAAATGTTACGCCTCTCATAAATACCACTTCATAGCGTAGGTTACCGATCATCGTCTACACTATAAAGAGGGGTTCAAAAACATGTTCTAGCATCCTATCGTCACCTATCAGATAGTCTACCAATTCATGGTTTTTATAGAAAATATGATATATTAAAATATAGCTCAATATAGGCTAACAATTAATTCCTCACCAAAACACGAGACGATAATCAATATCTTAAATCATCAGGCTTCACATAAATCAAATTATAAATCCGTAGGCATGCTAATCATTTATACAATTAAATTATCAAATCATGTAATTTTAGAAGGGGTCCACTCACAGTACTTAGTCGCCAAAAGCTGCGCCACTAGCGAAGACGGAAACGTCATAATAATTGCTCCTAAGCACATAAAGAGTCCAATAAATAAAACTATATAATAGAAATTGAATTTGGGAAAACGGACATTGGAAATGGATTCAGAACGTCGTTTTACCCTAAGAAGGGTTGGGGTGTTTCAAATCGGGCTATGAATGCAACATATAAGTAAGAGAAAACTATATACAGCCATAACTAGGAGATAGAACAGAAGAAAACAAGATGAAATGGCATTTTTTCTTGTTTAATTATGTATTACACTCACAATACTGCTTTTTTGAATATGTTTAACCTCCAAATTTGAGTTTATGTTCTTATCAATTTATTCTCAGCACTCTAATTTATTTAATATGAATTACAAGCTGCAGCACAATGGCAATTATGATCAATCATTTCCAGTCATTCTAATTCGGAGATGACTGGTAACTCTTGGCGATGGCGTTTTGCAAGCATAGTGATATCGTTTCTTGCTGAAGCGGCAGAGGAGAAAGGATTAGGAGGCAATTTTACATTGTCTTCTCCTTCCAACATTTGAACGACAGCTTTCATCGAAGGACGGTCTACTGGATACCACTGGATGCACCATAGCCCCACAATTGCAAGTTTCCTGGCAATTTTAGCATCATTCTCTCCCTCAACGTGGATGCGTATGTCATCCCCTTGTTCTAGAAGATTATAGATCCATTCGGGGAAATAAACTTGCCCTGTATTCTCCTCTGTGACTTGAACATTTTTCCTGCCCCCAACCATTTCAAGTAATAACATTCCGAAACTGTAAACATCTGACTTGTAAGACACGGTACCAAAGTTCCTTGAGAACACTTCCGGTGCAATGTATCCCATGGTACCCCTAGCAGTTGTCATGGAAACTGCACTTTGGTCCTTGGAGCACAACTTGGCAAGACCGAAATCAGAGATTTTTGGGTTGAAGTTGTCATCTAATAGAACATTATGAGGTTTGATATCGAAATGAAGGATTCGTTGGTCACATCCATGGTGAAGATACTCAATTCCTTTGGCTATGCTGAGTGTAATATGTTGCAGCTTCTCCCAACCAAGGAAATGGTTCTTGCTGTCTGCTGACGAAATGAAATTTTGCAGTGAACCGTTTGGTGCAAATTCATAAACTAAGGCTCGCCTAAATCCATCAGCGCAATATCCAACCAAGCGAACCACATTAATATGGTGGATCCGACCTAATGTTCCCACTTCATTGATAAACTCTTCTCCATTTCCTTTGGAATTGTTGAGCATCTTTACAGCAACAAAGATCTCACTCGAAAGCTTTCCTTTGAACACTGTTCCAAATGTTCCCTGTCCCAAGTTGTCTCTAAATTTATTTGTAATCCGCTTGATATTTGCATATGAGTACCTTGTAGGCCTAAGAGCTCTGTAGTTTTCCAAAAATTCTTCGATCATGGTTTGCCGCTCCTTTTCTTTTCGGTCAAAAGTATATGCACGATGGAGTCCGACAAGTATCAGCACAAGTGAAAATGAACCAAGGACTGCACCTGCATATTTTAAGTTCAATTAAGAACCTCTACACTTAACTTCCAAATTGAAAAAGGAAAAAAAAAAAAAATTTCTTTCATGGTGAATGCATATTGAACGAACCTGTAACAACTAGTTTTTTCACAGTACCTGTAGAAAGATTTCAATCCCATTAGTTCTTCATGTGTACCAAATCATTAAATCATTGCATATTTGTTTACAGAACATTCTCAAGTTCTTGATTGCGAAAGGAACATTTTTTATCTATGGAACTTCAGCATCGGGAGCAAAGGGGTGATGCCTGACTAACTACTGCATGATTAATGCTTCAAAAATGTGAAGAAGCTAAGTAAAAACATGATGCGGATGAAAGGCCATACCGTTTTGCTTGCTTACATTGAAGCACTCAGTTTCGGAGTTGGTGCGATTGTTGG